>OZ035961.1:80108076-81308076 GCA_964034945.1 Chrysopilus asiliformis | reverse complement strand
AACATTTCCATCGCCCTGGGCCAACCAACAAAATCGAAAGGCAGGCAAAAAACGAAGAAATACACATAAAATAATCATAAGATAAGGATTTGTGTGTCAGTTTAGGTTTTGTTTTTCATGAATTAGTTATTAGGTTCAATGTAAAGAAAGTAAGGAAAAAATGAAAAAAAAACCGGCATCAAGGCGATCGGAAAAACGGAAAAACGGCAAAATGAAACCTTTAAGCTTGAAATTTTATGCCAGGATGAGAATCCTCTTCACGGAAAAGGAATAAATGCGAATTTATCCACCTCCCAGTCCCTTTAATAGTATAGAGGCGCATCCTAAATAGTTAAGAGGATTTTACCTCTCAAAAAGCTTTCGAAGGATTGAATGGAACAGAGGTATACGAGTATAAGGGATGAAATAAAATGTAAAACCTCAAAGGAATTTGAAACAAAAAAAATGTTTGGGTTGATTTTTCTACGCAATTCTATTTACCTCAAATGAACGCATATTTTTTTCTTAGGTGCTTTTGGGGGTTTTTTGTTTTTATGAATGCCTCATGGTTAATGTTATTTACAGCTTAGTATTTTGGATTATGGGATAGGTTCGAATTAAGGATTGCGATTCAAAATCGTTCAAAGTGTTCCATTCAGAATGTTTCTCCTTTTCATGTTATTTTATTCCAGTAGTCAAATACAAATATTTAGTATTCATCTCTGGCTTTTTATTAATTAAAATTGTTCAAATTAAGTTTTTCTTTGTAGCTCTATAAAAAATATCCCGAGAACCTTTACGTAAAAACCCTTAAAGGGGATAATGTAGGAAATATTATTTTTTTATTGGCGCGCATTTTTTCAAAATAGCGCCTAGTTTTGAGATATTTTCAAAAAAAAACTTAATTTTTTTTAAATATCTTGAGAATTGTTAGAGATACCAAACCGCCAATCGTCAATTACTCTACCAGGTGTGTCGGTAAGTCTTTTCCGGTTTTTTCGCTAACGAAAACGTGTTATTTACAATGGATAGTTAAAATTTATTTATTCAAAGTATTGTCCATTTGATTTTACACATTTTGCCCATCTCCCAGGCAATTTATGGATGCCATCCCAAAAGAACTGTTTCTCCTTCGAGCTAAACCACTCATCGAGCCATTTTTTCACTTCTTCGAAATCGGCGCAGTGCTGCTCTGCAAGCGCGTGCCCCATCGATGCAAAAAGATAGTAGTAGATGGAGCCAGGTCTGGAGAGTACAGCGGGTGCGGTAATACTTCGCATCCAAGTGATTTGAACACTTCTTTGACTGATTTTGATGTTTGAGATGGCGCGTTGTCATGCTGCACAATCACCTTACCATGTCTTTTAGCGTATTGCGGACGTTTTTTGATCAATTCATGGTTCAAATTGATCATTTGTTGTCGGTAGCGATCAGTATTAACTGTTTCTCCAGGTTTCAACAGTTCATAATATACGACACCAATCTGGTCCCACCAGACACGTTTTTTGTCCTGGATGTTGAAATCACCACTTTTGAATTGTCGAAACCACGTTTCATATGTTTTTATGGTTGGGGAATGATCACCGTAAGTCTCTACCAGCAAACGATGGCTTTCAGCGGCCTTTTTCTAGCCATGAAGCGACATCTGTTAGAAAAACCGGAAAATACTTACCGACACACCTGGTATATGATGACAGACAAAATGTTTTTTTATTTAAAAAAATCTATTTGTATAGGAAAGTGGGCCAGGGGTGGCCCGATTCGACTTTGATATATGGAACGTTTATGTAAAATCATATTCTAAAGAGATTTTGCCTTTATAAATTTTTCAATACGACTCACCGTTTTCGAGAAAATATAAAAAAGTATTCAATTTCTATTGAGGGGAGGGAGGAACGAGTGGTCCAACTGGATTTTGATGTATAGATAATTTAGTTAAAATTATATTCTAAACACATTTCATTTTTATAAATTTTTCGATACGTTGCATAGTTTTCGAGAAAGCAGGAAAAAAGTATTCCATTTGTATGGGAAAGGGGGAAAGCCGTGGTCCGATTGAATTTTGATGTATGGATGAGTTTTGTAAAGTCCTATTCTAAACACATTTTACTTTTATAAATTTTTCAATATGGCACATCGTTTTCGAGAAAATTGCAAAAAACTCTTTCATTTGTGCCCGTTCAAGAACTCAGATTAGCCATTTACGAGAAACGTAACTATACAAAATTTCAAGTCTCTAGTCCAATCTTATCGAAAGTTATAGTGTTGACAGACGGACAGACGGACGGACATGTGGAAATCAAAATCTTTTGTCATCTCAAACACCCAACAGCGGTATTGTGATTTCACCCTGAAGCCTGTGGAAAAACTCACACTT
This sequence comes from Chrysopilus asiliformis, assembly GCA_964034945.1. NCBI lineage: Eukaryota > Metazoa > Arthropoda > Insecta > Diptera > Rhagionidae > Chrysopilus > Chrysopilus asiliformis. Next base: position 81,305,720 of record OZ035961.1, on the reverse strand, counting down.
GTTGACTATTCATTTCCACTTCACCTTTGAAGAATTCGGTATTCTGATTTACCACGTGAAATCTAGTACATATTTAATACAAATATATTACAGAATATGAGAAATTAAAATCTCAAAGTTGTTCTTGGTTGCCATTTAGCTAATTTTAACAGAATTCAAACAAGCTAGTTACATTTTTTTGTATTATTTATAAACAAAAAAAAGATTCTCTAGATCTAAATGTGGTATTTCAGCATTTTTTTTTCTTTAGTGTAGAGCTGCAAATGTATGTTTTGAAACATTTTTGTTCACTTTAGGGTCGCTGATTGAAATCAAGTCCTCGACTTCCTCGACTTCAAATTTCGTTTTGTTATAAAAAAAATATTATTTTAACCTCTGACATTTTAAAAATTGATCAACTATATATGGATAAAGGGTTTTGCTATTATTTAATTTTTTATTATAACGTACTTTTTATCGGTGATTGCGCGACTTGAACAGATGTGCTTTTGGGCGACATTTTTTTTTAATTTGGGCAACTCAACTGTCTGGAAAACTGGCAAACCCTGATTTTGAAGCACTTTCCTCACTCTAGGCATTTAGAGCTATTTGAAGAATCTTTCTGGTGGATGTTTATACCCGTATGGTGAAACCAAAGGGTATATTAAATTTGTCTTACCGTTTGTAACGCCAAGATCCCGTTATCACACACAAAAATAAATTACACCAGTGTGTTTAGAATGATAAAAAAAATTGAATTTTACATGTCCGTCGGTCCGTCCGTCCATCCGTCTGTGGGGCGGATTGCGGGCGCACGGATTGAGCTAGAGACTTGAAATTTTACGCTGATTCGTGTTTTGTAAAATGCAAGGCTAAAGGCCCAACTATGATAGACATAAGAACGCATATGTAAATGTCAAATTCGCAACGAATGTTGACATACATAGCTCTCAACATAAAAGCTAATCTTCATTTTACCTCAAGTGGAAATTAATATGGCTCCAATATTATTAAATTCACACTAAAATATTAGGTTATGTTCACTATTTACATATGCCAGTTCCATTTGTGTCGAATTATTCATGCTTAACGAAAGTTTAACGAAGGTTTGAAAGTGGCACATGTCTTTTGTGGGTAATAACATTGACTTTCTTATTCTGGAAATGACATATGCAGCTACATATGCGTTCTTACGTCTATCATAGTTGAGCCTTAAGTTCATTAAAGGAGGATCTCCATTACCATGACTTCTGTAACTGCAAAAAAATGCAGAAAACTAGAGCAAGATAGACTTATGTAGATCTAAATAGGAATGACTGAATGCAAGTATAAACGCTTTCCCTTCCAGTTTAACAACTTTATAGCAATCATATCAAACCTTATGCTATGAATATAAGGTTCAAATTAGCATAGAAATAAAGCTATACAGCTGCATGTGTTTGTTTAAACTACATGAAAAATGACAGCTACGCTATAATAGCACTTTGTATGTGTTTGTGCTCACTATTCACTTACAGGGACAATGTGTGATTGTAGTAGAAATCGCTATAAAAAAGTTCAAGTCCGTCAACTGCAACCATAAAATCGCCATAAAAAAGAGGGGAAATTATTTTTGCAGTTACCTACAAATTTTTGCAGTTGATTCTTATCTCCCTTTCTCGCCAAGGTGTCTTCACATAAATGTCTCTATTTTTTTGCAGTTGGGGAAAGTCCTGGTAATGGAGGGCCAACTTAATGGGCAAAAATTGACCGAAAACGTTTTTTGCGAATATCTCAAAAACGGTGCATCTTATAAAAAAAGTGTGAGAACAAAAGTTATTTGGGATATGATTCTACATAAAATTCCCATACATCAAAATCCGATTGGAATAAATTTTTAAAACATTAATTGAAAAGTTTGACTTCAAAGTGGAATTTTGATACAACTCTTCGCCGTTCACTTAAACTTCGAACAATGCCATATTACCATACGGGTTTTCAATAATTGCCAGATTGGCAATTATAGCTTTTGTTATGTTTTTTGGAATTGTATTGTACTTCAACATAAAAATTTAATTCAGATGTTTTTGAGAGAGTAATTTTCTGCCTAATCTGTTAAAGATCTGAATTAAACACCGCATACAATTCTAGCCTGTTTATTTCCAATTTATTTTTACTTCTTAATTGGAAAAAAAATATTGTATTTCTCTTTATCTGCCAGTACATAGTAAAAATAAATATAAAAAGTTTCTTCAAAATAAGCTTCTCAACATTTTAAGCTGTTGTAAAACGAGAACAAAATACCTACTCGAAAGAGCCCGATTCTCATACTTTACAGGATTTTATTAAAGTTACTTCACCGTAGCAATATCCTGTTTATGGTCCTCCTGCCTGATATTGCTTCTAGATATTCGCCATAAATCATGCCTAAAATCCAATACTCCGACATCCTGTTGTTTGCATTTCGCTGCCAAGAAATTGAGTTTGGCAAAACAACTGTTAAAATGGGATTCACAAACATATTAAAAAGAACTCGTTTACTTACCTACACGGAAATGAAAACTCTTGCAGCTAAACCACGAAAATCCCTCATATGTGAGTGTATCAAACGAGAAAAAAATTCACCAGTGGAAATTTTTGTTATAAATTTTGTTGCAAATTATTTTTACATCAAATTTTTCTGTATTTTTAGAATTGCCATGGAGTTTTTGTTACGAGAAGTTTTAATTGGTGTTTTTAATGAGTTTTAATTTTTTCTCATAGTTGAATTAATTTTTGTATTAATCCGGAAAAATCTCCTTTTGTGCAAAAGGTGTAAAAACTTGAATTTAAATTTTAAATATTTGCTTAGCAATAGGTAGGTACTCTGCTCATATTTTTCTAGTGTCTAAAAGATGAAATAAATAAAATCCATGGCAATTTTTTTCAAACAATACACTGTTATGACTGCGTTAAGGAGTCCCCTTGCCATACTTCAGGCACCACGTTGGGCGCCATTGTTATGACCACAGGGGGATTACACAAATAAGGAGGGTCCTTAGTGCAAGGATGTAGGCAACAAGGGGGGCTTAGCTCGCCGGATGTGGGGGGGTTCTTTCCAAACACTAAGGATATTTGCGGCCATGACAAAATTTTGCCTACAAACAACACAACGGATTGAAGGATAAGGAAGGGATGAAATTTTGAAACAAAATCAAACTGGCATCGTTTTCTTGATTCTCATCTATATTCCAAACTCAGGTAATCCTGGAAAAACCAGGCTTTCGGAAAATCTCTTTCTCATCTCTCATCGTCTCCAGCCACCCATAAATAAAAACTCTCAGAAATTCATTATACTCCTTTTAATTTATAATATTGAAAACAAGGACGCAATATTCAATATAAAAATGTACAAAAATGTATAGCGCAATTGATTAATTGTGGAAATAGTTTTAATCTAGTTATAATAAATTAATAACCTAGGTATAAATAGTTATATTTTAAGTAATTAGCATTAAATCTAATTAAGAAATATTTTATCCTACCTATAATGTTATCAAATAAGAAATCGCTGAACATTAGCGTAATATAAATTTTAGTACAATGACCTTCGCCACATTTAACTATGGAAAATAGTATTAATAAATGAAATCTAACATTTAAGGGGGGAGATTTATGTGCACAATAGGGCCCTTTGCTCGCAGAAACCACCTATCATTGAAAAATCATAAAATCTGATGTGGATTCGGTTAACACTCGAATTTACTAATAAACTTTTAAATAATTTAAGAACTTGTATTTTAAATTAAACGTAATATTTGCTGCAAGACGAAATCCTTCCAGAATAGCGACGCAATCAACGTCCGGGTAGAAATATCGGAGAAAATTGAAGGTGGTTAAAACCAATAATCGACGTAAAAATAGTAATCGACGAAAAATATAAATGTGATTTACAATCTATTGTTTAATTTTAAATTGTTGGATAATTTATCTAGTAGTCGACGAAAGATATAGATATGATGTAAAAACTATGTTTTAATTTTTAATTATTGGATAATTTATAGCCGGGGATATTTTTATAGCCGGGAAAGGGTCATACGTGTCTATCGTCTTAACCTCAAATCCACGAGGTTTTCACACTGCCTACTTAAAAGAAATTTCCACTGATCACTAAAATATTTGATTAAATCTAATCTTACTTGAGGAGAAGTTTAAAGACTTTTGTTGGACTGGCTACAAAACTTGGTCGAGTCTATCGACGTTTTTTGAAGAACGTGCTGGAAATCCGCCCATATGATTTTGGCCCCACAGAAAATTCTGGGTATCTGAAGAGGAAAATCGCCTGCTTCCTCCGCCAAATGGTGATCATTCCGCCCTTACGAATTGGTGGTAGTTATTTCTTAGAATTTACTCCAGACTAAGAGCATGTGGTCCTGAAGAATTTTAAACTATGAAATTTTTCCTAACCCAAAATTCTAATAATCTTACCCTTTCCCGATAATGGTCTAATTTTAGCTCCTACGCACTAATTATTTTTAACAATCGATGGTGGAAAACATCGTTAAATAAATCCACTAAACTTAAAACTTTAAACGCAGCAAAAGGCTTCTGAAGTAACCAAAAAGAAAATGTGCGGTCCTTCTACTTGCTGCTAAATGGAATGGGCAGGAAGTGGAAGAAAGTTCCACGTCGAAAAGAGGAGATTAAACACCCACTTATTAATCTAGTACAAAACTAACTATCCCATGAATTAATAAAGGTAGAGTACTTTTTACGGTAATAAAATTTAATAAAAATATTTAAACAAAAATTAATGGAAGTGAACGACGATCTAAAAGACTATCAGGAAAGTAGAAATCGTAGTTAATATTGTGTATCGCGTTTATTCCAAAAAATCAAATCTCCAATTTCATTTCAGAAAGGAAAACAAATTTCAAGATGCAATCTCAAAGATCCAAATTAAAACAGGCCAGCGAATCAATATTATACGCAGGTGAGTTTAATTAATTTTAGTTTGGTTTTATTTTTTTTATAATAATATTTGCATGTAAGTAATTTTTGCTATTTAACATGGTAAAACTATGATGAAACTCTCATGAAAACTCTCATTACATTTACTATCATGATAAATAAACTATCAAGATGGTCGAGTGTATAACAAGAGATATTGACAATTTTTGGATTTGTTTTCTTTGCTATTCGCTTTTATTGCTTACTGTTTTGCCTTATTGTTGTTGTTGTGTTTTGGTCCATCGCATCGACTTTATCAGTGCCAGTTGATGACATCAAAAAGAAAACGAAAAGTCGAAATGGATGGTAATTATTGTGACGTTTAAAAAAAATTGAATTTTTAAATTTAAAGTGTAGAATTTGTATCGGGAAAATGTTAAATGTTGGTGCAAAGTGTCCTGTCTATTAGTTTTAATCCATTGGTCAAAATATTGCAATAGTTCGAATGGTTAACAACATTTGGCTAAAACGTTCACCTAGCAAAACTCGGCATTATTGATTATCACGAATAAGCGAAGATTTTTAGTTTATTCTGTGTTTTATGTTATAAGTGCAAATGTCAGATCTTGTGGTTCTTGTTGTTTTTTGTGTATTGTAATGCATGCATTCGGTGTAATGAAAAATCGTGTTTTTAAAACTGCTAGTGAAATCATTTTTTTAATTTTAATGTTTCTGTTTTATTTTTAGCAAAACGGGTGGGAATATCAAAACAAAGCATCAAAGATTTAGATGAAACGGACCGAGGTGAAATCGTTTTGGATTTTGAAGTGAAAGAACTCCAACAATTTTACAGACAGACGAAAGGTTCGGTGAGCTCCTTCGAAGGGAAGTAGTAACTTATCATCTAAATTGCGATGATTTACTAATAATATTTCCTCTTTTTCAATTTTCAGGTAGCTGCATCAACACCAGACATTTCACGATTCGTGAGAATTGTCGAAAGGTTTGGAAAACAGCTGCCGAAAGGGTTGTGATTTTCCAGTTCTTTGCAGTTCTTTGATTCAGCAAAATTTTGGCATGCGAATGACTTACAAACGTGGGGACGAACCCGCGACCCTGAATACGAGTCTCATCACTGAAGATGTAATACTCGATTAGCAAGCCGGGCCTAAAACAACAAGATGTAAATGGAGTTTTAATATCGAAAAGAAGAGATTGAACTGAATAAAGTTGTTCAAGGAATAAATGACGTTTCAGTAATATCGTTCGTGATCATGACTTTATATCCTTCGCGTGGAAAATTCCGATGTTTTTACCTTTCAAGTCCTCCAGCTCATACATATTGTGACCGACCGGTTTGGAAATCCTTGCTTTTAGAAATTTAGAACATAATTTGGCGTTCAGGTTTTTGGATTTGTCGCTTAACACGAAGTTGCGCCGATATATTTCCTGGCCGGGAGAATACACAACATGTCTCGATCGTAAATTATAGGATTTCGCACTTCTGAGAAAACTTTGATGCAAACTTTCTTTAATTTTTTCTCTAATAAGTTCTATTTTTGAATTTTTAGGTAAAATGGAAATTTCTGTATCTTGCAAGACGTTCAATTTGTTTGCCAACTCATAATTTTTTCCGTGAGTAATCATGTTGGACCCAAAAAGTGCACAGTATGGTGTCATTCCTATGGCTTGGTGTTTTGCAGTTCGCAAGGCGCACTCTATCTCACCTAAATGTTTATCCCATTCTCGTTGATCTGATTTCAGGTATGCCCTAATTGCAGTCAAGACCGATTGGTTAACCCTTTCAGACTGATTTGATTGAGGGGAGTGGATAGCGGTTCTAATGTGTCTTACACCATACTTCTGCAAGAAAGATTGAAATTCTTTGGCGATAAATTGGCTTCCATTGTCCGAGTGTAATACTTGAGGCACTCCAAATTTATTGAAAATGTCAACTTCCAGAAATTTTATCGCACTTTTCGACGTTGCCTGACGCATCGGTTTTAGAAACACGAATTTGGTCATATAATCCAATACTATAAAAATGATCGTATTGCCGTTTTTCGTACGTGGATACGGTCCTAAAAAATCGATGAAAATCTTTTGGAAGGGACGTTCTACAAGATTTTCTGTTATCATTTCCGGACGCAAAGTGATATTAGGGTGTTTTATTTCTTTGCAGGTGTGACAGCTAGCTAGGTAATTGCGCACGTGAGTAACCATATTCGGCCAATAATAGAATTCGCGGATTCGATGAAGGGTTTTCGCTATGCCACCATGCGAGGCTTGAGGCGACTCATGAGCCTGAGAGACCAAAGCTTGCGTCAATCCAGAAGGAACCCATAATTTCCATGTATGCTCTTCAGCGACCGGATCGCCAGTATAAGGAAGAGTTCTCTTATACACGAAATTATCGATTACCTTCAAGTCAGGAAGTTGATCATTGTTTTCGTTAATCGTTTTTATCAACTCTAAGTATTCATCTGACTTGAACTCTTCTGATTCTAAATCAACGGAAATTATTGGATCTTCTAGACTGATTCCGTCAAGTTGAACTCGCGATAGTGTATCAGCAACAACATTTTCTGAACCTTTTCTGTGGATGACTTTGAAATTATAACCTTGGAGTTTTAAGCTCCAACGAGCAAGACGTCCACTAAGGTCCCGCAGACTCATGAGCCACTTCAAGCTCGCATGGTCTGTTACTACTGTGAATGGCATTCCTTCTATGTAAGGTCGAAATTTATGTATAGCCGTTACCGCAGCTAAACATTCTTTTTCGGTAACGCTATAGTTACATTGAGCCTTGTTTAATTTCTTAGAAAAATACGCAATTACTCTCTCTCGTTTTTCGTCATCTAGCTGGTATAAAACTCCGCCAATACCATTAGATGAAGCATCGCATTGCAGATAGAATTCACGTGCAAAATTAGGATGTGTTAGCACTGGTGAGGTGACCAAAGCCTTTTTTAGCTCTTCAAAAGCTAGTTTTGCTTCGGGGGTGAAAGTGAATTTTTTTGCATTTCGAAGCGTATCCGTAATAGGTGCGGCGACAGTAGCGTAATCTTTTATGAATTTCCGGTACCATCCGGCCATTCCTAGAAAACGACGAACTTGCCGAATGGTTTTTGGTACCGGAAAATCATTGATCGCCGAAACTTTTTCCGGATCCGTTTTCAACTTTCCATCGCCCACAATGAATCCTAAATATCTCAGTTCCCTAACACAGAATCGAGACTTTTTAATGTTAATCGTTAAGTTAGCTTTGCGTAAACAAGATGCTACTTCATCTAAAAGCATGATATGGGTGTCAAAGTCGGGTGATACTATAAGGAGGTCGTCAAGATACACGAACACTCTCTCGCGTAGCCTGGAAGGGATCACCTTATCCATTAATCTACATAACCTCTGCGGGCTATTACAGAGGCCGAAACACATGACAGTGAACTGGTATAAGGGACGTCCAGGTATGGTAAAAGCAGTTTTAGCCCTGCTCCGTCTCTCCAGCGGTATCTGCCAAAACGCGTCTTTCAAGTCAATACTACTGATGTAATACGTATCTTGAAGGCGGCTTAACAGACCCTCTATATGAGGAAGCGGATAGGCGTCTTTAACGGTTAAAGCATTAACCCTTCGGGAATCGAGACAGAGGCGGTTTTTTCCGGGTTTACGGACGAGAACAACCGGGCTGCTCCAAGGGCTCTCACTCTCCTCGATTACACCGAGTTCCAGCATCCTATCCACTTCCTCATATAGAAGGGACTGGACCGCCGGAGAGACGGGGTAATGTTTCTGTTTGACCGGACACGAGTCTCCGGTATCAATCGAATGTTCCTCCATAGTAGTTTTTCCAAGCCCATCCTTAGTAGAGCAAGGAAATTTACTTTTTACTAAATTAAGTCTCTCTTCTTGTTCGAAACTGAAAACATGACTTTTAGGGTCACTTTCAACTTGAGATTCTACGCTTAAGCTACTGATTATATTGGGTGCTATTCTAAATTTGCGCCAGAAATCGACGCCTAAATATAAAGACTGGTCTAAACCGGGCACTAGAAATATCTCCAAATCTTCTGTCTGAGTTTTGTACGAGACAGGAACACGGATTTTTCCAATCACTTCATGGCCTTTTCCATCAGCAGTTTTAATGCTACACGGAAATTTAAATATTTTAGTCTTAAGTTTTTCTACAATTTCCATACAACCGTGACCTAAGCACGAAACGCTAGCTCCACTATCGAGCAATCCGTTCATACTCAAATCTCCGATTCTAACTTTAGCATAAGGTCTAAGATCCGATGATGACTCTAAGGTACAATTTGCGATATTAAAGCGGGCAGATTTACGCTGTTTAAATCTTAATCGGGCTCTTACAACTTTGGATGAAACTTTTTTATACGCACTAACAAAAGGAAAGGTGTTAAAAATTTTGAAACGTGACTCTTGATATTCTTTCAGTCGGAGGTGATATGGTTTCAAAGGTCTTACTGGTTCGGTAAGAGCTTCGCTATCTAAACGGTTAGGTGTTAATATTTTTACTGACTGGTTTAGAGTTTTAGAATATTCAGGAGAAGTCTCAGTGGCGTTATCAAAGTCTATTCCGAGCGATTTTGAGTCACTCGAGATGGACCCGGTTTGGCCACATCCTGCCGAAAATTTTGAGGGAAACATCTGGGGCAAAAATTAGTAGTGACATTTTCCTGACCACATTTGTAACAGAATTTGTTCCTATCAGCTGGGCAATAAATGTACGAATGGCCTTTATTTTTGCAGTTCCAACAGGTAAGATTTTCCCACCCCCTTTGTGGATTGAGAGCCTCTACCCTTGGATTTGCAATTTCCTGTTGTGCATGCTCATCCATGAAATCTATTTCATTTACTCGCCGAGCCAAAGGGACATTTTTAGCGTAATTAGCATCAGCGTGTGGAAAAGCGTTTTCCGTACTTCTACAACATTCGCGAAGCTGATCAAGAGTAAATGTAGTCATAGGGTAAACATAATGTCTTAACCATGGTTTCAAATTTTTCTTTATGACGTTTATAAGGTCAGTTTCGGGCATTGGAACTCTCATCCTATTCCTAAGATTCATGACAGCAGTGTAAAATGTATCAAAAGACTCTTGAGGCTGTTGCTTTTTGTCGACTATTTTCTGAATGATTTCAAGATCAGTTTCAGCTGACTTGAACTGTCTATAAAGAGCATCTTTTAAGTCCAGCCAATTTAATCTTGGATGTACTTTAAGATATTGCCATAGCCATTCTTTTGCCAATCCTTTCAACAAAAGATGAAAGTTTTTCATTACCTCAGTCCACGGTACATTTTTGCTACTTTGCACAAATTCTACCTGAAATACGAAGTCTTCAACCGACATTGATCGTGGTTCTCCGTCAAAGGATATTCCCCATTTGGTTAAATCGACTTTATCTACTCGCCCTGATGGATAGTAAGGCATTTGTGGATAAAACGGATACGCATTTCCTGGCGCAGGATAAACTCCATAGGGTGAAGGTGCATTTACAGGCATCCCTACTGGTGGATACTGCGAAGATTCACTATTGGGTATAAACATCGGTGGATAATTCATATTCGGAACTGAAGCTTGAGGTTGAATTTGTGGTTGAACTGAAGGTTGAACTTGAGGGTGAACTTGAGAAGGGAAAAACTGCGGCATTCTGGGATTGTTCGATGTAAATTTCTGGGGTTGTGGCATATAACTGCTAGCTGGTTGACTTTGTACTGGTTTCTCAGGAAATTGATATGTAAGTTCTCTGGCATACGACGGATTTTTCTCGGAAGTCCGAGTATTACTTGGCAAGGAAACGTTAAAATTATAAGTGGGTTTTTCAGCTGCAGAAGCTTGAGGAAAATTATGTTGGTCTTGAGGGTTTACGTACGACTGTAACGTGTTTGATCTAGCGATCCAAGTACCTACTGGTTGATTAGCAGCTTGATTCCTTAATCTTTTGTTTTTAGCAACATCAGAATTACGGACAAATGCAGACCTTGACGACGGATGATGCGAAGTCTCTTGGGCTACTTCGTCATTTGGTGATGGGGTATTACTAGCCAAAACTATATTTGTAGATCTCAAATTCGACTGCCTTTGATCGGCTACGATCCCTAATCCTGATTGACCTTGATTTTGAAATCTGTTCACTAATTTAGTTTCGAGTTTGGCTTGAGATTTTTCTAAGGTTTCTTCAAGAGTTTTTCTAAGTTCTGCTAGATCTACAAGCGCAAGGTTTCCCCTTGACCAACGATCATTGGCGGAGGAGTCTATTCCTCCATGAAAATCTAACGGATCAGCCGAAAAATTTAAACTATTAGACCGTTGAGCGGCTAGAGAAGCTGCTCCTGCATTTACAGCGACTGATTCGGGTACTTCACGGACATTTTCATGTTGGGTTTCCTGATTAGAGGTTTCCTGATTAGAGACATTATCTGATTGATTTACCTGATCTAAACGATTGGGATTAGTATTATTTTTTTGCGGAGAATGAATCATGATTGGACGATTTGGATAATTAATATTTTTGGAATAACTACGAGTAATTCTACGATTTTCTTCAGGTATTTTACTACTTTTCCTGAAAGATTGTTTATGGGACTTATCACTTCACTACTCATAACACGACTACTACCTATATATTATAAATTCTGTTTTCGATTTTCTAAATCAATACTCATAAATAAGCTGGGTGGTGGACACAACTTGAGAATGAGAAAGATGTCTGATGTTCTTGACAATTTCGGATGACTTTATGGAAATGAAACACTATAAACCAATGATTGGAAATTCTAGTTGATTTTCTGAATGTAACTTTCAAACATATTGGGCTCTAAAATTGTGAGCGATAGATTCACAAACACAAGTGAAAGCATAATGTCTCGAATAAAAAAATTTTTTTTTCTCGATTGTTTAAGTTCGGCAACGCGAAATATTTTGTCCTTGACTATATATTCCGGGACTCAAACTTAATCAATCTTTCATCAAATCAAATCGAGTTTCAAAAGACAGTACGCATTCACCGAGCCATTTTTAACTAAAATGCTATTGCAACGCGAATCCAGACGTTTACTAGAATTCGGGACAAAGCAAATTGTAGATGGTTCTGATTTTTGAAAAATATACACCAGCTGGATCACAAAATATAGCTCAACCTCCCTCGCGGCAACGCGGGTACAATTAAAATTGCACCTCGGGACTCACGAAGGTGCTAAACCATACCTTCCGACCCGACCGGAATCGTAACCCCACTAAATTCAATTCTATTTCATAATCTCAAAGTTAAAGGAATGGGAATTGGAAGGGAGGGGTAAAAATATACGCGTTAGCTGAAGAGGGGAAGCACTTTCCGTGTAGGAGTCGGCTACGTATCTAGGTTTCCGTGAAGGAGTCACCTTGCGACACGTTGGGTGTCATCGAGCGCTGACGTTGGGTGTCATCGAGCGCTGACGTTGGGAGTGACCTTGCGATCACGTTGGGCGCCATTGTTATGACTGCGTTAAGGAGTCCCCTTGCCATACTTCAGGCACCACGTTGGGCGCCATTGTTATGACCACAGGGGGATTACACAAATAAGGAGGGTCCTTAGTGCAAGGATGTAGGCAACAAGGGGGGCTTAGCTCGCCGGATGTGGGGGGGTTCTTTCCAAACACTAAGGATATTTGCGGCCATGACAAAATTTTGCCTACAAACAACACAACGGATTGAAGGATAAGGAAGGGATGAAATTTTGAAACAAAATCAAACTGGCATCGTTTTCTTGATTCTCATCTATATTCCAAACTCAGGTAATCCTGGAAAAACCAGGCTTTCGGAAAATCTCTTTCTCATCTCTCATCGTCTCCAGCCACCCATAAATAAAAACTCTCAGAAATTCATTATACTCCTTTTAATTTATAATATTGAAAACAAGGACGCAATATTCAATATAAAAATGTACAAAAATGTATAGCGCAATTGATTAATTGTGGAAATAGTTTTAATCTAGTTATAATAAATTAATAACCTAGGTATAAATAGTTATATTTTAAGTAATTAGCATTAAATCTAATTAAGAAATATTTTATCCTACCTATAATGTTATCAAATAAGAAATCGCTGAACATTAGCGTAATATAAATTTTAGTACAATGACCTTCGCCACATTTAACTATGGAAAATAGTATTAATAAATGAAATCTAACATTTAAGGGGGGAGATTTATGTGCACAATAGGGCCCTTTGCTCGCAGAAACCACCTATCATTGAAAAATCATAAAATCTGATGTGGATTCGGTTAACACTCGAATTTACTAATAAACTTTTAAATAATTTAAGAACTTGTATTTTAAATTAAACGTAATATTTGCTGCAAGACGAAATCCTTCCAGAATAGCGACGCAATCAACGTCCGGGTAGAAATATCGGAGAAAATTGAAGGTGGTTAAAACCAATAATCGACGTAAAAATAGTAATCGACGAAAAATATAAATGTGATTTACAATCTATTGTTTAATTTTAAATTGTTGGATAATTTATCTAGTAGTCGACGAAAGATATAGATATGATGTAAAAACTATGTTTTAATTTTTAATTATTGGATAATTTATAGCCGGGGATATTTTTATAGCCGGGAAAGGGTCATACGTGTCTATCGTCTTAACCTCAAATCCACGAGGTTTTCACACTGCCTACTTAAAAGAAATTTCCACTGATCACTAAAATATTTGATTAAATCTAATCTTACTTGAGGAGAAGTTTAAAGACTTTTGTTGGACTGGCTACAAAACTTGGTCGAGTCTATCGACGTTTTTTGAAGAACGTGCTGGAAATCCGCCCATATGATTTTGGCCCCACAGAAAATTCTGGGTATCTGAAGAGGAAAATCGCCTGCTTCCTCCGCCAAATGGTGATCATTCCGCCCTTACGAATTGGTGGTAGTTATTTCTTAGAATTTACTCCAGACTAAGAGCATGTGGTCCTGAAGAATTTTAAACTATGAAATTTTTCCTAACCCAAAATTCTAATAATCTTACCCTTTCCCGATAATGGTCTAATTTTAGCTCCTACGCACTAATTATTTTTAACAATCGATGGTGGAAAACATCGTTAAATAAATCCACTAAACTTAAAACTTTAAACGCAGCAAAAGGCTTCTGAAGTAACCAAAAAGAAAATGTGCGGTCCTTCTACTTGCTGCTAAATGGAATGGGCAGGAAGTGGAAGAAAGTTCCACGTCGAAAAGAGGAGATTAAACACCCACTTATTAATCTAGTACAAAACTAACTATCCCATGAATTAATAAAGGTAGAGTACTTTTTACGGTAATAAAATTTAATAAAAATATTTAAACAAAAATTAATGGAAGTGAACGACGATCTAAAAGACTATCAGGAAAGTAGAAATCGTAGTTAATATTGTGTATCGCGTTTATTCCAAAAAATCAAATCTCCAATTTCATTTCAGAAAGGAAAACAAATTTCAAGATGCAATCTCAAAGATCCAAATTAAAACAGGCCAGCGAATCAATATTATACGCAGGTGAGTTTAATTAATTTTAGTTTGGTTTTATTTTTTTTATAATAATATTTGCATGTAAGTAATTTTTGCTATTTAACATGGTAAAACTATGATGAAACTCTCATGAAAACTCTCATTACATTTACTATCATGATAAATAAACTATCAAGATGGTCGAGTGTATAACAAGAGATATTGACAATTTTTGGATTTGTTTTCTTTGCTATTCGCTTTTATTGCTTACTGTTTTGCCTTATTGTTGTTGTTGTGTTTTGGTCCATCGCATCGACTTTATCAGTGCCAGTTGATGACATCAAAAAGAAAACGAAAAGTCGAAATGGATGGTAATTATTGTGACGTTTAAAAAAAATTGAATTTTTAAATTTAAAGTGTAGAATTTGTATCGGGAAAATGTTAAATGTTGGTGCAAAGTGTCCTGTCTATTAGTTTTAATCCATTGGTCAAAATATTGCAATAGTTCGAATGGTTAACAACATTTGGCTAAAACGTTCACCTAGCAAAACTCGGCATTATTGATTATCACGAATAAGCGAAGATTTTTAGTTTATTCTGTGTTTTATGTTATAAGTGCAAATGTCAGATCTTGTGGTTCTTGTTGTTTTTTGTGTATTGTAATGCATGCATTCGGTGTAATGAAAAATCGTGTTTTTAAAACTGCTAGTGAAATCATTTTTTTAATTTTAATGTTTCTGTTTTATTTTTAGCAAAACGGGTGGGAATATCAAAACAAAGCATCAAAGATTTAGATGAAACGGACCGAGGTGAAATCGTTTTGGATTTTGAAGTGAAAGAACTCCAACAATTTTACAGACAGACGAAAGGTTCGGTGAGCTCCTTCGAAGGGAAGTAGTAACTTCTCATCTAAATTGCGATGATTTACTAATAAAATTTCCTCTTTTTCAATTTTCAGGTAGCTGCATCAACACATATGACGAAAAAAAGGAATTTTTCACTTTCCCAAGAATTTTTCAATTAACACCAAAGACTTGTAATAAAATGTCAACACAATTTGATTTGTTCACATTTTATTGCTTATGACCTTTAATTTCAATCCAATTCTGCCGTTCTCGACACCGTAAAAATTTATTGTCATATTCCTCCGAGAAATTCTGTTTAAACGTCGGCATTATTGCCACTCATATTAACCCTTCATAAGGAAGAAAGACATTAAATTGTTTTGTCGGGAGTTTTCCAAGTGAATTCTTGAAATATTTTTTTTTGCAATTTAACACCTGATGGAACGTGAATAATGGAATGTTAACATTCTAAGCTATAAACTGGTCATCAAAGTTATGTGTTACCGGTGGAGGAATTTCCTTATTGGAAAATGAAAATAATTTTTATTTATTAGGTAGTAAGTTATTTACTCCTTTGTAGTTTTAATACTTTCAATAAAAGAGAATATTATGAAATTCACGATTTTTTTTCCTTCAACGATAAATTCTTTTATTGCAACCATAAATTTACGAACTTTGATTTAAACTGAAAAATTGTGGACATCAACGCAAATTGGAAGTCTGTTTATCACGTTTTTTTCATCTAGGGATTTTTTTTGCGTCGCTGAATCCGGTTCTGGAGCCAAAAAGTCCGTAAGAATATCTCAAAGCTATGATATATATTCGAAGACTAAAAGTATAAAAAAAAAGCTTTTATTAACAAAATGTACTGACAAGAAAAATAAAAACAATTTTTTGTGTAACAAGTATCAGAAACATAAGCGAGATAAAAGCATAAAAAACGAAATAAAATGAATATTTATCTCGCTTTTATTTGTGATATACATCGCTTTAATTTTTTTTTTATTTTTACTACATTTTTTACCTTTTTACTATTTTTTATAAGAAAGATATTAAAATAATCTCAAAAACCGAAATCACAACGTAGCGCCGAACCTCCCATATATAGGGACATAATACAGTAATCCCTCCAACTGCGCGGTTAAATTTTTAATACCAAAATTTCGAAATGCGCGGTGAAAATATCGCAGCTGCGCGTTTTTTTTATAATTTTCGTTCAAAAAAACATGTTTCTAATCCCAAAAGTTCATACAAAGTAGGGTTCACAGTGCGTGGTTTCGGTTTGCGCGCTCTTTTTGTGGAACGGATCCACCGCGTAGTTGGAGGGATTACTGTATATCTATCGACCAAGTTGGATAAATTCGCAACATGTATGTATGCATGCGGACACATAATGTATGTGAACGGGTGCGTGCACAGAAAGAAATAATTTTGTATTATTTACAAAATGGGTTTTGTTAAGCCTAACAAAAAAAAATTCGTAAATATTACTGAAGTTTTGTATATACTACGAAAAAATTAACCAATATTTTTTCGTATAGTTACTAAAATTTGTTAATATTACGAAGTACATTTTGTCAAATCTGATTTGCATCATGGCGTCATTACGATACACAAGCTTTTCTATTAGTGGTCTCATTAGCCGCTGTAAGCATCCAATTCCCTGCTGTTAATGTTTGGATGCCTGCAGCAAGTAATTAGACTACTATTAGAACTGCGCCACACTTGTGCATGACGAAAAAATGGCGACGATTTTGTTAGTCGATTCGCCAGTTCTAAAAACTCGATTTTAAAGCGATTCCAATAATTTTTCATAAAACTGATGCAAAAAATCAGTTTTTGGAAAGCATTTCTTAGTTTAGACATTAGTTGGAATGCTTTTTTGAAATATTTTTTATGCCAATTTTTTTCAGATTTCGATAATTTTTTCCCATTTTCGAAAAATACTAAACGGGAATAGTATTTTTTCGAGGTAACACAACAACATTCGTCGAGAGAATTCATTCGTTTGAAGTTTTTGTAAGAAAAATAATTCAAAATAAATTATTTTCATTTCGCATCATATTGGCCGTCATAAAACATTTCCTCCATACGAATATTCAATATAGAAACTATCAGAAACAAACAAGCATCTCTTAATTTTTGAAGTCATCACACTAAAACAATTTCCGCTCATTAGTTGCATTTATTAAATTCTATGAACACACACTAAGCAAGAAACAGAAAGAGATTCCATATCAACAAGAGAGATTTGTTTTTGTAATATTTACAAAATATTTGTAATATTTACAAAATATTTGTAATATTAACAAAATTTTTGGGAAAACGAAATACAAAAATACAAAAACTTAACAAAATTGACATCGTACCATTAACAAAATATTTTGTCGGCCCATGGGGGACAAATAGTTTCGTTATATTAACAAACGTTTTCGTAATATTTACATACTTTTTATTTTCTGTGTGTGTTACCAAAATTGTAAGATCGATTTCTCAGTAAACTTTAACCGATTTTAACGCGGCATTCAAAAGCTTTTGTTCCATAGATCCTTGTGAAACATGATTTTTGAAAAATAAATCATTTTCGGGAAAATTGCAAAAATCTGTTCAATTTGTATGAGAGAGGGGGAAGAGGGGTTCAATTTTTCCCATTTTCCAGAGTGGTTTATCTCTTGATAAAAGCCGGTTTTTCGACAAAATTTATACTTTCTACCTCAATGGCTGCGTTCAGACGAGGTTAAAACTGGTTTAAGTCAACCAAGTTACTCTGGGTGAAAAAACCTGCTTGCGTTCTCACGTAGTGTTTTTCGACTTTTGCACTGCAGTATATTTACACATGCTATGTCAATGTGTGCATGTAGCAAGAAAAATTTTGTGAACCCCAACCATTGAACTCTATGTGTGTATGTGTTTTCAACCAAGTTCGCCCGGCCTAGCCAGCAGGTATATTCCCCGCATACACCCGATAGCGTCTGGCCCATAAAATCGAGTGGAAACTTGGTGAAGTCAACCAGTTTCAACCTCGTCTGAACGCAGCCAATAAGTTCTCGATTAAAAGAAGAATTAAAGACATTAAAATTTTCTATATTTTTGCCTTTCACCGTAAATCGTAATTTTTTACCGTTATCGACATATTTCATAAAATAAAATTTCATAAAATAAAAATTCATATTCTTAAATAAACTATATTTTATTCGGCGGGTTATAGTGTAAATTGTGCACAAAAGTTGATTTTGTATATAGGATGACAGACATAAAACAGAACAGACAGACACAATACTTGAGGACAGACAAATTTTTGCTGTGATCCAATATTGTAACATTGTAAAAAACGGATTACATAAAAAATGAGTCAAAAAATTTTATGGAAATAATAAAATTTATTTCAGAAAAGAATTGTTTGATTCACTAAAATCAAACAAAATTCTACATCTCCACTCAGAAAAATGGAGGCTAACTCGACGACCTACATACGGCGTAATTGGCCTCGGGCAGGAAAATTTAGCCTATGCGAGGCGCGCGTTCGCCTGCATGAGGGAATGTAAAACTTGTGTTGACCTGTGGCCGGAGAAATTCTGAAATTAAGCCACCAGCAGGTGAAGTAGAGCATTGGGAGCTGCACGAGTTGACCTTAGATAGGTATTTCGAGGATGTAGTGTCATGTAATGGAAACCTCTGTCAACCAGCTAGCGGTCAGAGTTAACCTGATAAAAAGTTGACCTGGACATTTTTCTGAGTGTATAAGAAAATCATGTACTCTTCACATCAAATATTTTAACTCATTACTGCCGATTGAATATTTAAATAGCCAAAGATAAATCGGGGCCATTAAGAACAACGTACAATGATTTATTATTGTACCTTAATTATTCAATAATTCAGTATAACAAACATCCACGACGAAGTGTGGAATAAAATATTAACGCTTTAATGCATGAATTTTTATGTTTGGCTGAAAATTTGTTTTTGAAAGAAAACCACCTTCTAAATTTGGAAAGAATATTTTAAAAATTCTAGCGTCAAAAACATAGAAGAAATGTTGAAAAGGATGTTGAGATTCGTCATCAATGCTAAACTACACGGAAAAAACATATGGCTACCGTTCCACAAAAATTGCGTGCTCCAATCCCATATTTATGGAAAAAAACGGCTTAGTCGCCAAATATGGGAGTCATTTCCATAAAGAAATTGTAACTGTTCCCAAATTTTTTAGGACACATTTCAACAAAAAAATTGTCGTATTTTTTTTTGTGTAATCATTCCCAAAATTATAAGAGGGTTACTGTATACGTTAGACTGGTTACGAAAAAATTCGGGAACATTCCCTTTTGTCCTAAGTTTAGAATAAGCGCTTGAAATACTTTTCTAAGCTTTGTCGTTAGCGACCCCACTCGATGGGTGATACTCTGTAAAACTAATATGACAGTCGCCATCTTGTTATAGTGTGTCACGTAAGTAAATTTCCAATCAATCGGACATTGCGGAATTGGGTCAAAATTAGATAAACAAAATTTGAGCTTAACAGGTGAAAGTGAATAAAATCTTGTAAAAAGGGTTATTGTACTGATAATCTCCTTAAAAAGAAAATTCTCCTTAAAAGAAAAGCACGATGACTTTGAACAAGAAATTGTTCAACAAGTTTTAATAAGAGTTAAAATTTTTCTATAATTTTTCTATACACATCTGATAGTTGTGCAAACCTTAACTCAAAAATTCAAAAAAAAAAAACACGGAAAAATTTCTAACTTTAACACACTTTACCAAAGTGTCACAAGGACAATAAAGTTTCTTTTTATAAAAACAAAAGGTTACAGTAAAAAAATACTCTAGAAAAAACGATGGATACTGAAGAGATGCTCTTAATGTATACAATGTCATCGTTTCTTAGAAAAGACAGAAACACGTGGGGAGAAATTCTTGAACCTGTAATGCTACATTTACACGAATGACAAATTTGTCATTTTTTTCTTGTCATTATGTTAATTCCCGTGTAAATGGCATAATTTTTGTAATTTTTTCTGTCAGAAAATGTCAATCTCTCATAAAAGAATGAACTTGTCCATTCTTTTATGCCAGATTGTCATTCGTGCAAACGCAATATTAGTTATGACAACTTTAGTATTCAACTTTTGTCATAACTAAAGCTAGCATCAGACGAGCACACAAAACCTTAACACGTGTGATGACTGACGTAATTTTGACGTCACAAAATTGTAACACCAGTTAACACCGTCTGATAACTTAAATTGTGACAGAATTTTTGTTTACACACCGTGGGATAACCTGTGTTACGACAATTTTTTTGACGTGTGTTAAACGAATTTTGCCTCCGTCTGATAACCCTGTGTAAAACGTGGTATGTGTTTTGACATTTTTCGGTCTGTGTTAAGACTGTGGGAAAATGTCCCAATGTGTAAACTGGCATGAATTCGTGCCATTTCACACGCACTGTGTTATAGCGAATATCTTAAAAACGGTGCATCTTATCAAAAAAGTGCAAGAATAAAAGTTGTTTAGGATATGATTCTACATAAAACTCCCATACATCAAAATCCGATTCGGAGAATTTTTAAAAAATCTTATTGAAAAGTTTGACTTCAAAGTGGAATTTTGATACAACTGTTCGCTGTTCGATTAAACTTCAAATAATGCCATATCACCAAACGGGTTTTCAATTATAGCTTTTGTTATGTTTCTATCTGCGACTTCACCAATTGTTAGTAAATTATCGAATTGACTGGCCGACATCCGTAAGAAATTCCGATACAATTCGGGTTCTTCAGAGCGCAATTCCACCATCAATTTGGCAAAGAAACCCTCCTTCTCGCGACGCGACACCCAATCCTTTGTCCAACAACTGCGCTTTCGACCCATTGACTCGTCGTCGTCGTCGTCGTCGTCACTGCTTTCCACAATATAGGCTGCCAAAATCGCCATATCCATCATCTCCTCATATTTCCTTTTTGACATTTTAATTTTATTTTATTTTTCTTCACAAATTGAAAATACCGCACAATTGCTTGTCAAAATTGCTTGAGAAAAATACACAAAATGTCAGAGAGCTATCACACCGTCTGATAGCAAATCAGTGTGTCAGACGATTTCGACTGCTGTCAAACGTCTTCCATCATCACACCTTTTGAGACGTTTCACTCCGTCTGATAACTACTCAATCTGCGTAACACAGTGTGTAATTGTGTGACAAAATTTCGTGGGAAGACTAGCGACGTTAACACGTTTTGGGACAAAAATCCGATTGTGTGGAAAAAAATTTCACACCGTCTGATAACAACACATTTCAAGTGTAAGGACGTGTCGTGTCAGATGTGTTTGAAATGTGTTTTGAGTTTTTTTCGTGACGTCAGTCATCACACGTGTTAAGGTTTTGTGTGCTCGTCTGATGCTAGCTTAATATTGCGTTTGTACGAATGACAATCTGGCATAAAAGAATGGACAAGTTCATTCTTTTATGAGAGATTGACATTTTCTGACAGAAAAAATTACAAAAATTATGCCATTTACACGGGAATTAACATAATGACAAGAAAAAAATGACAAATTTGTCATTCGTGTAAATGTAGCATAAGGGTGCAATAACAGAACAAAAGTTGAAGAAATGACTTCTAACTTGACTCCACTTAACACGAGTTTGTTTTGTTTTATTTTATTCGGTGTGATGCGCACCCCAGTTTTTATTTCATACAGCATTTGTTTTTAAACTCGTGGATTTTCATACTTGGAAAATTAGGTCACATAAAAATTAAATACGGTTTTGTGTTTATTTTACTTACCTTGTAGATCTCACTGTTACTCATCTTCAGCCAAAGGGCGAGCAATTTTACACTTTTAGTGCATTAGTTGGACATGTTGACATCAAATTCTTGAGTAGAAATTCACTTATGAAAATAGATTAAATTTTCCTTACCGTTCTCTACAGAAAATCCTGCAATTTGCATAGAAAAAAAACTTAATATAATGCATAAAAAAAATGAAGGAAATCACGGCAATATGTTGAAGTAATGGAAAACGTGAAGTAAGAAAATGGAATCTTGCTTGTGCAAAAAAGAAAGACAATCATATAAGATTCGTTTCTATGGCGAAACCAAGTTTAGTGTTTTAAAATTGTATTTGATCAACTCATGATTTTCTTATACTTTTTAGGGCCAAATGTAAAAATGTCGTATTTAGAAATTGTTCATGAAATACGTTCAGCATCTGCAGGAAGAATATAATCGACTGTATTGTTATAGTTTACAATATTATGTCGGAAAAATTGGAATAAAGCTCGAAGAGGCGCAAGGAACAAAAGCGGTGTCGTAAAAAGCTGGGCTGTGGAGTCGGAGTCGAAGGTTGAGCTACCGACTCCGCAGCCCCTGATATGATCGCTCTTGTCGACTTTCATTGGATGAAGTTATCCTGCTTTACCCTGAAATCATATGAGATGCAGCTAGTACCATAACGACAATTCCTCCTTCACAAGTAAGTCTCTTGCACAAGTAAGACTCTTTTCAGCTTTAAAATTAATTCAATCGAATCTCAGAGCATCAATGAAAGCTGATATTGCTGATGCCATATTATTCCTAAGATCTTGTAATTGATTCTTTTTTAATGTAATAAAATATAATAAAAAATTGTTTTTCGTATTTATTTGAAAAAAATCAAAATTAACAATCACACAATGTTTTTTAGTCGAAGTAGCCAGAGTTGGAGTTAGAACTTCTAGACTTTCAGGAGTCGGAGTTGGATCCCAAGGAGCACAAAAGGTCGTAAAGTGGTCGTAGCGACTTTAACATCGACACTTTATGGTCGCGACGACCACTTTTTGACCTTTTGTGCTACTTGGGATATTTTAAGACTTCGAGAGTCGGAGTCGAAGGTTGAGCCACCAACTCCACAGCCCTGGTAAAAAGTCAGAATTCCTTGTCATATTATGCTGTGTTTAGCGCATATCAGAATGAAGCAGCATTCGCTGCGGCAGCAAAACTGTCTTGGTTTTGCTTACTTCCATCACGGAATGGAGCAGCACGAATCCGGAGTAAAATCAGTTTGACAGTTCTTATTTGTTTGATTTTCTCGTGAAATTTTGTTAATTTATCTATTCGTTCCTAAAATGTCTACAGTAATTGATAATTTGGATAAAATTAATGAAGGCATTAGCGTTCTGACGGCGTATAGCGTATATTCGAACTATATGGAAAATTTACTGCTCGGGCAGCGTCAGTAAAAATAGAAATAGCGCTAAAAATCAGCGAGAATTTTTGCTGCTTTTAGTACGTCATAATTTTGCTCTTAGCCAATAGGACTCTTTTGCTGCCCGCTGCCCCAATATTATAATTTGCGCTAATACAGAGGTGGATACGTGATTTTACGCCATTAATAGTGGCGTTTTTTTAATGTTCTAGAACACAGAACATTAAAAAAATGATCCAGAGTAAGTCGGAAATTTCATCGAATTCCATTGCAACTATAATTTCACGTTGGTTACATCAGTAGGTTACTGTTATATTTTCTTGATATAGACGCGATTCGCTATCTCTCATGTTTAAAATTATTTAGATGTCGAACAGAACCAATTAACCACCCACAGAAAATCCTGTTATAGAAAATAAAATGTCAGAATTATTGCGTTGAGGTTAGCAGCATTTCATTACCTGATTTTCAGTTTGTTCCAAATGCTATCTTCGATAAAACGATGGTGCAGAATTTTGTATGGAAAGCTTGTTCTGGATAGCTTCAGAACATTAAAAAAACGCACCTAATTGTTAACTATTCAAAAAAAAACTATTTTTTTTGTCTAAGGCGCGATCTCCATACAGCCAATTTTTTTATCTGATAAAAGAATGGAATGCACTCATGCAACGACAGAATGGACAGAAAGGGAGAAAACAATCATCCTACAAATTTTGTCGTCTTCTGCAGTTCCAAAAAGTTCTAATTTCCTCAACCGATTTTCGATCTACAGATGATTCCCCTTAACAACAGATGAACTTGTTCGTCTAATTTATGGAATCTTCATCTCCAGATGCGTGCTGATAAAACAACTACATACAAGACCGTCACACCTTAGCTTAAAGCAAGATGTGATTGGAGATTGATTTGTATGCCATTGGATTAACGCTGAAATTAGCATACAATCGACTTCAGTCGAAAGGAGGTAATCTATAATTTTTACTTTCTTCTACGGAGTATAATAAAGTATTGTATTCATGAAAAATTTCGACCTCTTAATTTTGCCTAAAAAACATTTCCCGATCACTCCTGAGTCGATTGGAGTCATATTTAAAAAATGTCTTTCTGTCTGTCAGTCTGTCTGTCAGTCTGCCAGTCTGTCTGTCAGTCTGTGTACAAGATTTCTCAAAAACTAATAGCGCTAGCGCCATGAAATTTTATAGGCATGTTGGGTCCTGAAATGGGACGATCCTATCAACTTTTGGTGGAAATCCGTTAACCGGAAGTATCCAAAATGGCGGTTTTTCAAAAATCGCAATTTCGTTTTTCTCGATTTTCTCCCAAACTACGCGTTTTTTAGTGGCCTTAAGTATGACAAAACTTGGTGAAAATAAAATTTCCCACACTTTTGTCTTTAGCTATAACTCGATATCTCCACCTGTTATCGAGATAAACCGTTATTTCCAAAAAAATAGTTTTTTGCGATTATCTCGAAAACTAACGGGGTTTTGCTGACTGAATGTATGAAGTGAATTAATGAGAATGGCATTCTGCACAATTTTGTATTTTACCGTCATCCGTTATATTTTACCGTTATTGAGATATTTTCATTAATATGTAAAAAATCATATTTTTGCGAATAATTTGCAAACTAAGGGTTTTTCGACAAATCAGTTAAAAGAATAATTAAAGATGTTAACATTTTCTACATTTTTGCCATTTACCGTAAATTGATATCTTTTACAGTTCTCAAGTTATCTCAAATTTTGTACGTTTTTGATATTTTTGAATAAACCAAGAATTTATTGGGAGGTCGTCTTAGGTTGACAACGCGACAGGGCTCTAGCGTAAATTGCGCAGGATCGTAGATTTTGTAGAAGAAAGTTTTGTGTTGACCACAACTGATATTTTAAAATGTGGTAGGGAGGCTTACGCTGCTTTTATTCAGTCACTACTAAAAAAAATACAAAAATTTACCTCTTTCTGGTTTTCTAAAATCTCCTGTTATATAAGGAGTCGGGTGTATGGAGATTGACCTTAACTCTCGCTAAACTACTCGTAGCACGGCTTCTACAACGCGATTTTATGCGACAGTTATACCCAAGCAACCATTTGTGGCTCAAGTTATAATGTGACCCTGGTCGCAAAGTGGCGGTTGCAAATCCGTTTGTAACCGGTCATAATAAAACTGATTTCAAACACGTTGGCTACCATGTGAGTCACCGGTGTACACACATTATTGTCATTACCGTCATTTTCTCAAGTTCCATGGTTGAGTGCAGTCGTTAAATTGAGCTTACTATACATTCCTATAGTTTCGATGTTCACCGATGCCTCACAGTGTGCAAAAGTGAAATAAGAGTTTGAGTCAGCGGTGACTCACAAAGTACAGAAATGATTTTTGCGTTTTTTCCCAGTGTATACTAGCGGAGTAAGCGTTTTTTTGGCTGGTAGCCAACGTGTTAATTATTTTGTCACCGGTCACAAATAAATCGCTGCAAATCGGTTACTTTGTGACCAGTCTGAAAGTTGTTGCTTCTACTGCGTACATTTTTAATTCACTTACAAAAACCGCTATCGAAGTATTTATAAAAGGTCAACTTTGGACCAAGTAATTCATAGTTACATCGTTTTTTGATGTACACTTGTGCTTCAAGTTTACGTTGACGTCACACTTGATCTCACTCCCTTCCCTCCACCTCTCCGTTTCTCACTCTCCTGTCAAACTTCGCCACTTTTGAGTACCTGCAGGAACCTCGAAATAGTTTCGCGGAAACGGCAGCGCAACCATTAGTCTACAATGGTAGTTGCAAAATAGCTGAGCAAAAACGGTCACGTTAACGTTACACTAACCTTACTGTGACCAATTTGTAACCGCATTTTTTTCGCTATTCACGTTGTGTGACCGTCGGGTAACCGATATGCGACCATTTTTGGTTACTTGTGAAATACAATACTACATCAAGTCTTTAAGAATTCGTAAAGACCCCCACTAGAGGCTGAAGAATTTTTGGCTGAAGTTTTATTTTCCAAATGATATTTCAATGACATTTTTTTTAAAGTTCGTAGCAATACTTTACTAAACATATAAGAAAATAAAATTTGATGGAAGGGCCATGCTCTCCCCAGCCATCTACTTACCTTTCGCAGGATTTGCATAATTTCGCAATAAGTCACCGGATCGTTTGCATATGCAAATATTTTCCCAGAGTACCGGCAGTAAATTTAGAGTTTGAAAAGTTTTTATTTTCGGTAGTGATATTTTACAGTCCATGATCTGAACATGATGCCTTCCTACATCTGAAGAAAAATTTACAAGTTCGAACAAACTACGGTATCGTCATTTGATGGAAACGGGAATGGTAAAATGTGATAAGTCATTTGATGACTTTTTATACGAAGTAACTAAATGGATTTATTGGGAAGCAATCTTCTCTGGATGAGGTACTTGCATAAAACGGTTGGGTAACCAATTCCAAATGCATTTCACTGACAACGAAATAAATTTATGCTGTCAATTTACTTTGAAATTTGATCATTTTCTCCTGGCACCCAGCTGAAATAAAGCAATTTTGAGAAAAAAGAGGTGAAATTGAATAAAATTTCATTGAGATATTAATAGTGGGGAATTGTGTCAGTCATTGGACATTGCACATGAATGTAACTCAAATGGAAAGGTAAATTCGTCTACTATAGCTTAATACTGTTTCACATTGGATCCTATAATACCCTAATCCAATAATTCTTAAGTTGAAATTGATGACAATTTGCCCACAGAAAAGAATATGCTTCAGTAATAGAATTTATATCGTCCTCAAAATGTTTTTCCTGACCATCTAGGATCCAGTTGAGTGCAAGTGTCCAAGGAGCTTAAATGACTTAGATCTGGAGTTTACAGATATTTCAGGGATATGGGTTTTTGTTAAACGATAATACATATCCCGACAATATCAGGTTAAGTTACAAGTATCTGTAATCAATTTGGTTTAGAATGCATGTCAGTTATATTTTTATTTAATACCCAACTAGCATTTAAGTAGCCGTGCCGCCTTTATTCACATCCCAACTAGAAATTTTAGTTGCAGATTCTGATCTACTAAAATTGTCACCAAAAAGTAGTTGAAGGCACATTTCAGTCACTCCTGTTGTAACTTTGATGTATAATGCTACTAAATGGTAATATTTTCACTTGTTTTAAACGTGGATATTGGCACTCTATGCGTCTCAACTTGATGGTCTCGGCAGTGGCTCCAAAGTAGAAACAGAGTTCCATTTGAAACACCCTAAAGTCGTGGTGTTTTCACACTCCTTTAATAGCAGGTTTCGCAACGCTTAAGGCACTTCATTTTGATACTACAATGAAACCAAACTGGACTTTTTGTAAATGTGGAAAAAGTGTTCCAAAAACTATCTTTAGGACACTGCATAGAAGCAAAATCTACCTTTAACTTTAGCTAACTCCGCAAACACCACCCAGTAAAACTACAATGTTTTTTATCCCACATGAACATGCACTCTCGAAAAAATGGAGTCGATTAC
Organism: Chrysopilus asiliformis; assembly: GCA_964034945.1. NCBI lineage: Eukaryota > Metazoa > Arthropoda > Insecta > Diptera > Rhagionidae > Chrysopilus > Chrysopilus asiliformis. The sequence goes on along the minus strand of OZ035961.1, from coordinate 81,277,804 downwards.
GCACCGAAAGGGAGTTTGAGGGAGTCCATCACCTATTGGAGAAAATCGAGCACCGGGCTGGGAGTTCACAACAATTCCTTATGGGTGTTAATTTTTAACAATTTTTCGGTGTTAAACCAACTTATTAGATGGCCCAAAAAAAACCTCGCAAATTCTCTTTTTTTGCAAGCATTTGAGATGTTTTGAGTTTTTTTTTTCGTGTTTCCAAAGTTAATATTGACTTGTTAAAAACTTTTCTTGCATGTCTCTGCCGGGACTCGAACACGGGACCTCTCGAATTGTAAACCATTTGCCTTCCCAATAGGCTGTTGAAGCCAATTGGCAAGCCTCTTCTAAACGTGAACACCCTTTACAATTAAATAACTCCTAAAAGGAGTTGTAGTGAATTTTTGACTCCTTTTCGGAGTTCATTTAAAATTTAGGTCAAAACGGTGTTAAATTGAATATTTAGCTCCGTAAAATAAAAATTTCAAAATAACTCCGCGCTACGGTGTTAAACTTTTAGCTATGTTTTCAGGCGGAGTTAATTCGTCCCCGGATTTTTTCGAGAGTGTGTTCCTGTCTCGCAAAGGCATCATTTTTTCTCCCTCATCTTGTTGACAGAAGTTTCCTTGTCTTCCAATGTTTACAATCATGGCAACAAGTCAAAAACCCATTAACTTTTGTTAAAATTAATTCAAATTTTCATCAAACCTAAAGATTTATGGGAAAACGCACAAATCTTTTGGTCGAAGGGAAAATGTCATTAAAATACGAGTTTAACGTTTTACAATATCCTTCCTAATTTAAATATGTTTTCCCATTATTTTCACGCAATATTTACTTGAATTATTCTTTCCATCTAATATTTTCGGCGATCAAATGGGAAATCGAAAGACAAGTCAAGAAAATGTTCAAACAGCCCCTTATATTCACAACGCATTCACACCGAGTTTGAAATTAGATGTTGTAAGCACTAAATAGGCATATGTGTACGTTCTGGGAACTTCGTTTTGAGTCACAACTTTATTGTGATTTCACAAAATTAGCTGCTTCAAGCTTTATGCCAGCGTGATCTGACTGCATTGCATCGCAAAAATCTTTGAGCGAAATTATCTTTCTCTTTCGAATGCTTACATGGATTACAGACAGAGCAGAGATAAACAAATGAAAACATAAACGGACAAGGAACAAGAAAAATCGATGGCGATAAATTAATGGAGTACTATTTTATAACTATGTAGGTAGAACATTTGTTTTGTTTTAGCTTTGCCTTTATCAGTCGTGAAAGTTTTTTCTGTTAAACCTGAATTAGGCCCAGTGCAACTGTGGCACTGTGTTATCACCGTGAAGGTTCATGTTTGATTCGGGCTCAGGGGAGTGACGAAGCCCCTCGCATTGTCTATGTAGGTAGAATTAAAGTCCGTCATATGGCGGATAACCGCAATCTTGGTAGGAATTCCGTAAGGTCGCAGGCGATTCTCGATTCGACGACTTTTCAATTTCATCGCTTCACGTAATGCAATAACATTGAAAAGTCGTCGAATCGACAGTACTCAATTCTTATCAAGATTGTGGTTACCCACTTAGGTTAATATATATCCAATATCCAATGGCGAAAACTGAGTTGAAATTACTCCACCCGTTCAGGATTTGACAGAAGAGGTGTTCACAGTCAAGGGGAGGGATATAGTAGGGTAGGAGCGGGCCTGTTGAATTACTTTTTAGAATTTAGGTTGTAGCGCGCACATAAAGTCACATATCGCTCCAATGGTTAAGCCATTCGATAGAGGGATTCCTTGACTACATTTCATAGAAGAAAATTTTTTTTAAATGTTTTATTAACTGTCCTCCAGCTCAATTTAAAGGGTGATTCAACATGCCCGCCGATTTGCAAGTGGTGCGGGTAAGTTGAATAATTGTAAGTTTTCATACTTAAGAATGAAAAAACCTTATTTCTTAAGAAAAAAAAGAATGAAATAAAGTATTTTATTAAGCAAAAAAATGTTAATATACATTATATAATGTAAATATGAAAAAAAATGAAATTTACAATTTAGTTAATCGCTTATTTGGTTTTTTTAGTTGACCAATTTTTGATTGTTTTCCTGCTGCGTTTTTATAAAAAAAAACGTAAAAAATCATCAAGAAACAAACAAAAATTGATAAAAGAACAAAGGAAATGTGAAACCAACGTCAAAAAACCAAAAAATACGTAAGAAAAAAATGATTCAACTTGCCCGCCAAGCCGTTATTCAATTTACCCGCAATTCACTTTTTTGATATTTTCTCTTAGAAAAATCACAAAAACAATAAATTTGACTGTCCCACGAGGTTTTTTTTATTCTAGAGGTGTTGCACAACACTTTTAATACAAAAAATTTCCAGATTGACAAAAATTTGTATGAGAAATGGGTAAATCACTGTATAGTCTAATATTTACTTTTAGAGCCAAAAACACACATATTCCTGTCACTTACGATATAAATAAGGTATCGCTGTCAAAATTTTATGGCAAGTAGAGGACATCAGTACTAACAACATACTAAAATTTCAAAAAAATTGACTGAGTAGTTTTTTTAAATTTTGCAATAATTCAACATGCCCGGTAATTCAACATGCCCGCTCCTACCCTATACAAAAAGTTTCCTTGGGTGACAATTTACACAATGGCACAAACCGCGTCAAGATTGCTCCAACGGTTCGGCAGATAGCAGGAGAGGGGTTTATTGGCAAGGGGGGGGGGTATTATTTGAGTAATTTTGGTTCGCTAGGACGGGATCTACAGTCGAAAATAGATCGTTACGCATGTATATATGTCGATCAAAACTATTAACCTATTAACTAAAAATCTTCGACAATTAAACAAATTTTAAAGAACCTTGAAATTATTTTGTTTTCAACGAAAAATTTGTTTAATTTTATTTTGCCGGTCAAATTTTTGTTCTTTTACAATGAAGTTTTGATGCCAATAAAATTGAGCTGTTTCCAAAATGTCTCCTATCCATTTTTTATGAGATTTCCTTCAGTTATTTACCTAAAATAAGAAATTTAATTATTGAAGCGAAATGGTTTGAATCAAATGTCAATAGAGAATATGGCGGCTGAAGACATCAACTTCAGTTTTGTTTGCAAAGCGGGGTTTTACCTCTGGAGCCCAATGAACGCACCGCGAACGCAACTCCAACGCTGTGAACTGTCACGCAGCGCAATATTTCGGCGGCAGAGCCCAATGGCATCTCGTGAAGTAGTACAAGTGTCATAATAGAAAGTGGTATGAAGTTGTCAAAATTACAAAAATGGATAATTTTGAAGCGATAATTTGCTTTGTTGGTCTTTATCTTTGTTATTTGTATGTTATTGCACTAAGGCTATCAATTTTTCCTCGAACAACATTTCCCCAACCTCACTTTATGAACTGTCAACGCAGAATTGCTGCGGTAAAGTTAGAAGTTTGCAAACTTTTGCGTTGTAGTTGCGTTCACTGCGTTCACTGTGCTCACTTCAAATGATTTCTATGGAACAAACTTGTAAGTGACAGTTTCTGCTTTCGCGTTGCGTTCATCGGGCTCCAGGCATTAGATGGGACAGGATCCAATAAAAAAAGTCTCCAATCCTATACAGATAGGACTTGGTGCTATAATTATAGGAACGTGTCCTATTTCCAATTAGAATGTCGCGAATATATAGGAGAGAATCCAATAATCATTGGAGACACTACAACGTTTTATAGGATTGAGTCCTTTACAAAAGAGAATGTCGCCATATTTTTGTCGTAACCAGTCTAACATATAATCTCTCTCATGTAACACGTTGGAGTCTTTGCCATAATTTTGGGAATGGTTACACCAAAAAAAAGAATACGACAACTTTTTTTATTGGAGTGTGTCCTAAAAAATGTGGAGCTGTTACACCTTTTTTATAGGAATGATTCCCATATTTGGCCACTATGCCGTTTTTTCCCGTCTATGGTGGACTGGAGCATGTGATTTTGGTGGAATGGTTCCTATATGTTTTTTCCGTCTAGTGGCAACAGTGTCGACCTTTTCCCATTACACTTCCGCATCTTTAAAGCGGAACTGGCATTCAGGCTCCACAGCTAATCACTGTATCGACCCGACAACCCTCAAATCCCGCTCTGTCGTGGCAGATTTTTCATGAAATTGACCCAAAGTCGACCCTTCGATCATCAATATCCTCATTAAAGTTATTGTTGCTTTAGAGACGCATTATTAATCAGTGTGTCATTCTCATCACCTTCTTAGGCTTCTTGTACACGAAATGAAAATGAATTATAGGTAGGGTTGTCATACATCTCGGAATGGTCGAGAGAGTTCCGAATTTACGCTTGTTCTCCCAGCGTCCCGGGAACTAAACTTTTGTCCCGGAATTAAGCAATCAAGTGTTGTTATTTTTCAAAAAAAAACACCTACAAACCTAAAAATATTCGACTGCGGCACAAATTCCTCCGAAATTACTGCCTCTAGTGCATTTTTCTTTAAAAAAAAACAACTGCGGTTTGTCAAAGTTTTGTCTGCGGTGTAATTTTTGTCGGATTTAAAAAAATAATAACATAAACAAGAAACAAAAATTGAAACAAACCCTCTTTATTCTGAATAAAAGTTCCATGATAAAAGATTGATAAGAGACTCAAACAAAAAAAAAATATGGTCACCCTAACTATAGGTCCAAATATTTAGGCCCAATTGTGTAAATTACTGCATTGTTAAGTCGCATCGAAAAAACTTCATGTGCCCGTGCTTTTCGGTGCTATTTGGGTAGTCAGTGTGATTGAAATGAAAATGCTTGAATTATCCAAGAATATTATATCTAAATTAAACATGAGAAAATCCTGAGAAAATGTTTTGCTTAAAGTTGCACATGTGCTAATAAAGAATTTTAGAATATCCTGTATTGTTCGTGTTATAGTCCGCCTCTAAAACCAGTTTAATGCTCTTTTATGGGATAATAACCGAAATATTATAGAGGCAGTAATGTCTCATTGAAACGTTTTTATTATGTCACGTACAAATATTGATTTCCTTGAACATTTTATTGTCTGTTGCTGTGATTCACTCTTCTTGTTACAATTTGTATGTTATACGGAAAATATTGTTTATGAGATTTTTTTTTATTTCATTAATAGGGTGATCAGATTTACGTCCGACACATTTTGTTCGGAAGAAAGAGTGAGAAGTAGGGGGAGGAATCGTGGTGTTTCTCTGGTACCTTCGGTATATGCCAAATTGTCATTCGTACAAACGCAATATTAGTTATGACAAAAGTTGAATACTAAAGTTGTCATAACTAATATTGCGTTTGCACGAATGACAATCTGGCATAAAAGAATGGACAAGTTCATTCTTTTATGAGAGATTGACATTTTCTGACAGAAAAAATTACAAAAATTATGCCATTTACACGGGAATTAACATAATGACAAGAAAACAATGACAAATTTGTCATTCGTGTAAATGTAGCATAACCTAACAGAATTGACCCAACCGTTGCCAAGAAAGCATATTTTCATGTTTTGTACTTTATGAATTCCAAATTCGACGCAGCGAACTTCCAAATGTCTCAAAATATCGCCTTAAACGCCACTTTAGAAAAATAACACCCTAGGTTGGCGCCCTTATGATAAAACTCAACCTCAGTGTCTAGTCGAGTAGCTTGTTACAGTAAAACCCAATTCTGGGGGAAATTTTGACCGTGTTGGGGAGTCACCGGTACCGGTTTGACCTTGTTGAACTCCTCTACAATTTACATCCTTTTAGTGGCAATTGTGACCCCTTTCACCCCCTCGTGGGCAAGGTGCTGACTATCATAACAATATGAATATTTTCTTTCACAAAAATCTTACAATCAAGTGAAAAGTCCACTCTATAATAATTAAGTTTTATTTAATTTGCTGTTATACAGCTTCATTACTACAATTAACAGAGTTCCTGGCAAAGATCAATCAATTCAAGAAATCCAGAAACTAATTAACATAATTGTAGCTTTTATTCGTGTAACTAGGGAATCTGTTAATTAAATCTTTCCGATCATCAATAACTTAACCAATTTTGTTGCTACTTGTTGATAACATATTTCTAATATGAATATGCTCACATATTATGTATTCGGGGAAATCTCATAAATTATTGACACCTCGTAAGGTAAATTCTGAATTTGATGCTAATGACGTCAATAGTCCGTGTAATTGATATTTAACAGCACGGTTTGATTGATATCCTGAAATAAATGGATCATAACAATGAAAATTCACTAGCGTCAGGATAGCATGTGTAAATTATTCCCAAAAGCTTATGTTTCGCTCATTTTAATTACACCGCGTTAAATGGCAAATTCAATAGTGTGTCAAGTCCAGTGTTGGGGCCAGATAATTATTTTTTTATCTAGATCAGTGGTTCCCAAAGTGGTCCCTACGGACCCCCAGGGGTCCCCGGGATCATTCAGGGGGTCCGTGGAAAATTAAAATTGATTTGGGGGTCCCTAAACAACGTCAGGGGGTCCGCGCAAGGTTTTATATAAAATAAAAAAAATTGTGACACATTTTTATTAATATGGAAGTTAAAATAAATAACAGAAGCTGTTGATCGCTTTTCCGTCTTCCTATTTGGTAGAACGTAGATTGAGTGCCGTTATGAGCCTCATCACAAAAAAAAAGAAACCGACTAGAAATTAGTACTCGTGGGGATTTGCGGTTGCTACTCACAAACATTGAGCCGAACATAAATACACTCATAACATCCCACCAGGTCCATTCAAGTCATTAATTTTTTTTTTGTATTTTAAAACAAAAGTTATAATTTCAATAAATACTTCTTCAACAAAATGTTTAATTTATATTTTATTTTTACGTCACCTTTTACCATTCAAGACATCAAAGTTAAATTTGTAATTTTTCTATTATGCATTGTAGTTTTTTACCCAGGGTCCGTGGGTAAGTTTTGACTATGAAAAGGGGTCCGTGGGCAAGTTTTGACTATGAAAAGGGGTCCGTGGGCAAGTTTTGACTATGAAAAGGGGTCCGTGGGCCAAAAGAGTTTGGGAACCACTGATCTAGATAAAGATAAAGATAAATGCTCGTAATGTTTATCTAGATAAGATAATAGATAATGAAAATATGAAAGATAATAGATAAGATAAGATAAAAAGCCAAATTATCTAGATAATTTTTAGATAAATATTTATTTTGACATTGCACAAAATTCAAAATTACGTACTAAAAAAAATAGCACAAAATTTTTTGCTTTTCTTGATTTCCAATTTAAATATAATAAGAAACGAAATAATAATAAAAGAAAACGGATAAGAAACGTTATCGTAACGTAACGAAATAACGAAATGATTTTCGGGCTTTTTCTTCAAAATTACGTTATAATGAAAGTTATAGAAATTCAATTCCGTTACCATAACGAAAAACGAAAAAAATATTACGTTTTTTCGTTGTTTATTAGTATTTCCTGTTTTGTTCAGTATTATTTTTTGTGAAATTTCCCACAAAAGTTCATCAAGTATAACCCCACAGACATAAAATATAATCAAAAATATTGGAGTAGTGTTTTTAATCGTATTTTGATTCTAAATCGGATTTTGTTTTGGCCAGATTCACTCTATTTCTGGAGATACAAAAATGGAAATCTTCTAAGCAAGTTTTTTGGTAGCGAAAAGATTTTCTTTTTAGTAACTCCAGAAGTAGAGCGAAATTCTATAAAAAAATTCTATATCTTTGATATCAAAATCACGCTTTTGTGGAGACAGTTTTTTTTAATGAACAAAACTTTTGTGTGATTTTTTGTCTTTTGTATTTTTTATTGATTTTTTAACTTAATAATCACATTTTTTTTCCGGTTTTATTTGTATTTTCTTTTTGCTGAGTTTTATTATTTGTTATACAATTTATTTTTATGGAAACTGAACTGAATTACTTTGTGATAAACTATTATTTTTGTTTTCAGTTTCAATACAATGTGTAACGGAATAATAACATTATAACGTAACGAAATTAAGTTTTTTATCGATACAAAACGAAATAACGTCACGAAATATAAGTTTAATTTTGCTACGTAAGGAAATTTATAACGTTATGATTTTTTATTTCGTTCATAGCCCGGTTTACACTTGGCAACAGTTACTGGCAGAACTTTTTTTTATGGACAAGAGAAGAGAGGCGAGGGAAAGAGTGACACTTCGCTTCCTTGTCCGTAAACAAAAATTGTTGCCAAGTATAAAACTGTTCCTAAAAAAAGTTTTTAGGTTTTCAAAAGTATGCAGAAAACAATTTCGTTTCAGCATTTTTTCAGATTTAATTTTTTGATTTTCGGTGGTAACGATTATCTCTAGATAAATGGGATTTTCCTTTATCTAGATAAGATAAAGATAACTTTTTTGGGGTGTTATCTAGATAAGATAAAGATAACATTTTTTTTATCTAGATGATTATCTAGATAATTATTATCTAGATAACCCCAACACTGGTCAAGTCATATAAAATTAAATTCATACCTAATTATAAAACAATTAATACAATTAATTCATAATTAATTGAAAACAAATTCAATCAATTGGTTACTATTTTTATATTCTTATACGTAGTATAATAAACTAATGTATTCATAAAAAATTTCGAGCCCTTAATTTTGCCTTAAAAACATTTCTCGATTGAAGCATTATTACAAAAGTCTGTCAGTTTATCGGTCTGTGTACAAGATTTTTAAAAAACTACAAGAGCCAGACCCATGACATTTCGCAGAAATGTTTAGTCCAAGAATGGGACGATCTTTTTGGTGGAAATCCGTTATCCAGAAGTAACCAATATGACGGCTTTTTAAAAATCGCAGTTTGGTTTTTACTGCTTACTCTGAAACTACGCGTTTTTCAATAGTCTTATGAATAATAAGAGTTAGAGCCAATAAAATTTCCTACATTTCCGTCTCTTACTAGAACTGCGTACCTCAAGTCCTTATCGACATATACCGTTATTTCCAAAAAAATCAGTTTTTTACGATTATCTCGAAAAATAACGGGTTTTTAGTCGTTCTTTGAATAAGATGAATTTAAGGGAATAACTTTTGCCGCAATTTTGTCTTTCACCGCTATCCGCTATATTTTATCGTTATCAAGATATTATCATTAAAAATTAGAAATAATTGATTTTTGCGAATTGCTTGCAAACTAACGAAAACAGTTGCCAGCAAAGTTGAAGGTATTAAAATTCTCTACATTTTTGCCTTTTACCGTAAATCGATATCTTTTACCGTTATCGAGATATTTCAGACTTTGTCAAATAAAAATTCAAATTTTTGTGTAAACTAATAGTTTTTTGTCAAGTTAAGCCTGTCCCACAACAACGCGCTACGCGGTGCGGCACACTGACAGATAATAGTAGAACCTATAAGTTTATATGAGTTGGTGTCTAATTGCGCGATGATCAACCGCGGGAGCCGCGCCGCTTTGAGTACGACTACTTTCTACTTTCAGACGCAGTTGGAAGCGGTGAAATAACAGAAATGTCGCAAGTGGTGAATTATGGTACTTTAATATAAATTCGGGAAGCACGGTACATTACGTCTGACATCTCTAAACACTTGTTTACATTTTCTGAGTGTTGTAGCAAATATTTTTATCAAATGGAAAGATGGAAAATAATCTTTGAAAACTCATTTGAAACGGAAAATTAATAATCTTCAAATTATCTGCGATTTGTAAGTTATGAGAACACAAATTGAGCTGTCACCGCGCCGCATCCGCACCGCGTAATTGGGGTTTAGGAAATGACTGCGGCTGTCGTCCTCTCGGCGTAGCACTTTGTTGTGGCACAAGCTTTATAGCGTCTGCAGAAACGTAGATGTTGTATAAAAAAGTCATATGATGTTCACATCAGATATTTTACCTACTAGTAATTGAAAACGATTTTGATAAAATATATTTTTTTAATAGCCGTTTGGTTTTTTTAGTTTTCAAAGATAAGTTAAACGTTTTTAATATCTCACTAATCAAAATTTAAGAAAAACACCACATTTCCAATTTATCCACCAAACAAAAATTTTAGCACTGTTTTGAAAACGCATTAAAGGAAAACCAAAACATTGAAATTGAATTTTCACTCAAGTAAATTAATTACGTGCTCGTTTCGATCTTGAACGCAAATATTTACCAGGAAAAACAAACATTTTCCAGGATATTAAACAAACTTATAATTCGTTGTCCGTTCAAATCGAGTTCTAAAATTTGAAATTAATTTACTTTAGAATAGTAAATAAATGTAATCAGCATATTTGTAACATAACGAACCCAGAAAATTTGCTCGGGGAAATGGCGAAAAGCAAACTGATTAATGCATTTGCTCGGAAAAGTTTCTAATTGTTCCATCCACGTATTCAATATTCCATTAAGTTACGTATTTTCTCTAGCCGTCAAATGCAGTCAAAGTTAAATAAGGACCAATTGTAAAATATATTCGTTTCCATTATTGAAATTTATGATTGTCGTATACGATGAATATCTTTGCTATGACTCGTATATGGTTAAGTCATACTATACTCACATTATTTGCATTCTTGCAATTTGTACGCAATGGTAGTGAGTTGCTGCTTTTGCTGGCAGTTGGTTTAAATGCACCCATTGTAATTAAGAATTTCCGGGTCACACTTTAAATACACATCCAGCAGCTGCTCTTCAGCACAAAGTCACGTTTCGATGTGCACGTAGGGGCGGTTTGGCGGTGTAACCTTCTTGGTTTTTGGGGTTTGTTCATGTTCCCCAAAATTCACACATTTCATCCTTCTGGTTTATTACTTGAAAAGGGATACTTCACCAAATTCAGTTCATAGCACTAAAACTAGTTTGAGAAGTAATCCACCTATGGCTCTGGTCCATCGAATCCAATCGATTTCAAATCTACGTGGATGAGTTTCATATACCGGTGCAAAGGTAAATTTTGGTACGAATGTGTACTGAAATACCACGGTTTTAATGAAATTTTCAAATTGCTTTTATACATTTAGATTTGCTGGAGGTCTCTTAAATACTTTCTTCCAGCATTTATTATTGATATCCGATAAAATTCTGTCCGAAATGCTTGTGAAACCTTAAAACCTTTTTATTATGATGTATATAAGAATCATATAGTATAGGGCTGACCGGGATTCGTTGGCTATAGACTCATTGCGATTACTTTTTCATTTTTTTTCACGGGTGTGTTAAAAATAAAATGGCGGCTTGGGGCTAGTTGACTCACAGTATACTGGGGTTAAATGACTCGATATGAATTACCTATATTTTTTTGTTAATTAATTTTATTTTTTTAAATTAGATGAAATTTTATTTATGTTAATCTGAAATGTTATTAGTTTTTTAAAGAATATATTTTTTCAGAATTATTATAGTTTTTTAATATGTTCCAACACATTTTCCCCATAAAAAGCATAGAGTCAAATAACCCCGTTCACAGAGTCAACAAACCCCAGACACGGGGTTAGTCGACTCATCGAAGAACTTTTTTTTAAAATGAAAAAAAAATATTTGAAATACTTATAATTAGTCAAAATAAAAGATTGACTAAGAAACACAATTGAATAAATCAGCCAAAAACGTCTTTACTACACCTGAAACAATTACAGTAAAACTTTTATAAAGTAGATTATAAAAAGTGGGTCTACTAGGCCCGTTCTACCCTACCTACGGTGATCATCCGTTCTGTATAATACAGAACAGCAATGTACGAGTATTTGAAGACTTTGTTTCATACAGATTTACTTTTTAATACAAAACACAGAAATGTTCTGTATTATACAATGTGTTCTGCACCGTGAGAACTCTTTGTTGAATTTTACTTCATTAAATGAGTGTAATAGGTGTACTTAATTAAATTACAACCCGAAGTGTAATTTTCAACAATAAATGAAATAATCTTCATCACAAACAATCTCACTATTGCCGTTTAAATGTTTCAATATTTAACCCTTTAATGGACAATGACGTGTATATAGGTCATGCTACTGGTTTCTGGTGGGACATGACGTCAAATGTTGTTTTACTAATATAATCACGAAATATATGACTTTATATGGATTGTGTGTATTTATTGTCCCTATAGTACTGCAAAATATTGTCGTAGTATTTCTTGGAATTATTTTAATTTTTTTGTGATTCCCCGAACAGTACGAAGTGTGACATTCTGCGATAAATTTGCCTTACCGTTTGTAACGCCAAGATCCCGTTATCACACACCAAAATGAATTACTCCAGTGTGTTTAGAATGATAAAAAAATAAATTTTGCATGTCCGTCCGTCTGTCCGTCCGTCCGTCTGTGGCGCGGATTGCAGGCGCACGGATTGAGCTAGAAACTTGAACTTTTACGCAGATTCGTTTTTCGTAAAATGCAAGGCTAAGTTCGTTGATGGGCAAAAATGGACCATTAGGGGGGGTACCCCCCATACGAACGAAATGTTTTCTGCGAATATCTCTTATCAAAAAAGTGCAAGGACAAAAGTTATTTAGGATATGATTCTACATAAAACACCCATACATCAAAATCCGAGTGAAAAATTTTTTATTGAAAAATTTGGCTTCAAAGTGGAATTTTGATACAACTGTTCGCCGTTCACTTAAACTTCGAACAATGCCATATCACCATACGGGTTTTCAATAATTGCCAGATTGGCAATTACAGCTTTTCCCAAGCAACCAGATAAGGCATAATGCCTTAGATTAGGGCGTGGTGTCTTAAAATTGGTCGTTTTTTAAGACACCACGCCCTAATCTAAGGCATTATGCCTTATCTGGTTGCTTGGGTTGTTATGTTTATTTTACAAATTCTAAAACATCTCGATAACGGTAAAAGATATCGATTTACGGTAAAAAGCAAAAATGTAGAGAAAATAACAGTAACTCTTTCTCTAATTTTGAATTACATATATTAGAATTTTTACCCATTACGGATGATTCCCAAGCGGCATATGATGTGATTCGAAAACTTTGATATTAGGTATATAAAAAAGTCTGTCTGTAACGAAATTTCTACCCAATCATTTTAATAATGATTTTTTTAATTATTGTAAAAACTTTTCCCATTAATTATATATGACATCCTTTTATCTGAAATTGAAAAAAGCAATGGATTTAGGCTCGAAAATAATTTTAGACGTATTTTATCTCAACATTGTCGGAGATCATTGGGGAGAACTGTGCCGGATGTCCAATATTTATAGGAATTAAATGGATAACAACAAAAAAGGGATTCGAATCTAGCTAAATAGTTAAGAAGTCCCCAAAACAAGTTTATCACTTGGGTTTAATCTTGTGCTGTACCGATAGTATCTTAATATATTTTCTATCTATGGCTAAAATAAAGAGTATCCGAGGCAATAGAAGTTCATCCCATTAGGAGCTTATCCTTTTTATTTTAAGGACAGAAGGTATCAAAAGCAACAAAACTTTGGACTAAAGACTTGAAAGTTGAGTATTACGAAAAATTTTCCTTTTTTTCATCATTGTTTTATGTATTTCCTAGTTACGTTTGCTCCCTTTTATTTATTTTTTTTTTGCACTTTTTCGTTATTTTTTTTGCCTTTTCCCCTCACCACATCGTCGTTCTTCACTTCCCAGAGGAGACATTGTTGAGAGGTTATCAAGGGCTATACAATGAATAGAGGTAACCTCAAGTAGACAGAAGTATCAGCAGCGCTAGGCGAATATTTCGAACCATATGAATATTGATGTTCGGTACGCACGAAATCCCCTTCGTCGACCAAAATGGACTCTACAGTGTGCAGAATGGCCTCTTGTTGTACGAGAATAGTGAAGAATGACCACCACATGGAGTAAATTCCCGACACAATATTAAATATTGAAGATACTTTTCCACACTAAAGTACCATTAAGGTCTAAGAGTTAGTTTTTGTGTGAGTTGTGTATTTTCTACAAGGATAAGAGGACCAAAATATAACCCAGAACGCAAAAGGCCAAAGGTTTCATTCATACCAACGTTGTCGTGTGATAGACAAAGACAATAGAAACACGTTATTAGTATAGCAAAAAGAGAAAAACAGCAAGGGCAAAAAAATATATACTAGATTCCTAACATAGGTCGGAATTGTTTAGCAGCATTAATATTTGATGCAAATGGTGTTGTAGAACTTATTGTCGGAACATTGTTTTACGATCCAAAACTGTTGTTGATGGCCACGCAAAATACTAAAATCACCACTAAAGTTAAACTTTAATAAAAGATTACTCACGAAGATTTACTCATTCCATGTACCTACTTGTATTTAATTCATATGAACCAAAAGAATACCCCCCTGATTCCGGATTAAAGAATAAAGTCTCTTCTTTTTTTAGCTTGAGTTCTCAATAGAGTTGGTATTCTGGATAACAAGTTAAGAGATGTCAGCCTCGCAACTTAAGTGGTGAATTTTTGCTATTCTGAAAATATAGTTAGCAGACGCTTCTAATCTTAAACATAACAAAAGCTATAATTGCCAATCTGGCAATTATTGAAAACCCGTATGGTGATATTCGTATCAAAATTCGAACAGTTGTGTACCAAAATTCCACTTTGAAGACAAACTTTCCAACAAGATTTTTTAAAATTTATTCAAATCGGATTTTGATGTATGGGAGTTTTATGTAGAATAATATCCTGAATAACTTTTGCTCTTGCACTTTTTTGATAAGATGTACCGTTTTTGAGATATTCGCAAAAATCGTTTTCGTTCGTATAGGGGTACCTCCCCTAATGATCCATTTTTGCCCATTAACGAACTTAGCCTTGAATTTTACGAAAAACGAATCTGCGTAAAATTTCAAGTTTCTAGCTCAGTCCGTGCGCCCGCAATCCGGCGCACCATACTTTGGTTTCACCATACGGGTATAAAAACCTCTTAACACGTTGACTGCCATGTGAGGCCGACGTGGTCTTGCATTAAAATAGGCTCCTCAGGCCGTGTGAGACACATATGGTCTCACAGTGTGGTAAAGCATTGAATGCACAAAATGTTATGAAACTTATGAAAAAATAATATATGGCCTGAGACACCTTTTTTGATATTTGACCTATAAATTTGATGAGTCCAAAGTGGAACCATAAACGGTATATTGCGGTATATCTCGGAAATTTATGAAAATAATATCATTTCAAGGCAATTCATGAAAAAATACACTGGCCTCTGGGACACGCTTGTTTAGCTTCCATGGCGGCAGTCAATATGTTAATAGTACTTCGCCGATATCCTCCTACGACCTCTCAATTTGTGTGTTGCATTGGAAACTTATGTAATTTGTTCCGGGGAGTGCTCCAGCAAAATTTTTATGTTAAGAAAGTTATATAAAATTGTATTCTGGACATTTTTTCCCTGGTACGGGTTTCGAGCAAACTCATCGTTTTGGATAAAATCGCAGAAAAAGTTTGATTCGCATAGGTAACAGGGAGATTTTATTCTGCAAGAAAATTTCTTCCCGTTTTTTAATTGGGGCCATCAAAAATGAATTATTC
This sequence comes from Chrysopilus asiliformis, assembly GCA_964034945.1. Lineage (NCBI taxonomy): Eukaryota > Metazoa > Arthropoda > Insecta > Diptera > Rhagionidae > Chrysopilus > Chrysopilus asiliformis. The sequence goes on along the minus strand of OZ035961.1, from coordinate 81,262,319 downwards.
ATCATCCTTAGCGCTATAGCTCTCGAAGAGCCTGGGCCTCATCAATTGAGGTTTCATGACGATTTCTTCCCTGCTTCGCACCTACAATTTTTACATGGATTGCGAACCATGGATGAATTACAATATTTGTAAGGTTTTTGCGTTGCAACCCATCAACAGCAGAGGCTGTGATAGCAATCTAGACCGAGGATGTCGTTGGTAACTATCGCTACTCATTTCGTAAAGCAAGTTTAGTGGACATGAATCACGGCGTGCGACAGTCACACATGAACCACCAACCTCTGGAATACGAGTTAAATACTTTACCACTTGGACTACGCTGGATATAAAAAAAACGAATCATCTCTTGGCTGAAATTACTTGCACATCACTATTGTTTTCAATCGAAAATTAATTTGTAAAAATTAAAAAAAAAATAGTTTTGGTATCAAAAAATTGACCTTTCCAATTAATTGATTTGAATACAAATTCACAATTACGTCTGGGGTATCTGCAATAACATTAATTTTATGTCTGCAACTTTTCATTTTTAAATGACTATACAGTGTAGGGATTGCAAATTTACCGAACTTTGTCATTACCGGTAACGCGGTAAAAAAAAATTAAAATTACCGGTAAACCGGTAATTACCGGTAAATTAAACATTTTCTAAAATTATTAGGAAATGCACAATATTATATGATAGAGAGGGTAAAAAATAAGAAATAATGTGTAATTGAAAGTATCCTTTATTTGTCTTCAGAAAACTAAAATATAAAACGCAATATAATATAATAATATTTAGAATAATAAACCAAAATTCTCACCACTTTGTTGAGTTATTTTGAGAAGCTTGCTTATGTTTATGCAGTTATCTATTTTAAAAACTTTTTTTTGGACAGAAATATATATTACTTACTGTACTTATGCTAAGAACATGCAAGATTTCATAGCTTACTAAAACAACAATTTGTTTTGAAAATACATTGCTTGCTATGAAATTTTAAACTGCACTGAGAGAACAGAAATCTATATTTTGAGAGCCAATCACTAGTGTCAAATTCTGATATAGGGCTTTCCATATAGTGGAAAGACAAATGAGCGAAAAGCTTTTGAAAAAATTTCTCTCAATATCTTTTCTCTCAGAAATTTTTCAATAGCGCCTAAAATTCAAGCGAGATAGAAACCATTCATGTTTAGTCTCGCTTTGTTTAATCTTATAATACGTAAAAAAATATTTATAATATATAAATAACTGTAAAAAGTAAAAAACGCTACCGGGAAATTGGAAAACTTTTGCTCATACTTTGAGTTTGAAGTCTACTCACCAACGCATATAATTGTGTATCTTGAAAACCGTCGATTCTGTTTTCACATTGTATTTTTTTATATCCTTTTTATTTTCAAGCAATCTGAATCGATAATTTCCATAGTGTTGGTGCAGTTTATTAACTTCGAATAAAATTAAATGACAAAAAACTGCTAGATTTAACATTTATGGTTACGATCTTGCCAGATACACCTCGTATGGTGAGTCTCTTAATTTGTAAAATTTGAATCTCATCAAAGTCTCTAATCCAGAATATCATTTTTATTAAAAGCCTAAAGTTAAGAGTTAAGAGATCTCTTAGGTTTCGTAATCCGGAATAGGGAGGTACGTTTCATAGATACCTATGAAAACAACGTTAATACGACACGTTATCCAGAACTTAGGGCTACTGTGAATGAATATATTTACACAACTTGTATAGATTCTAAAAAGGATTATGATAGCGTTATTAACAATTTAATGAAAGGACTTCATTTGGTAATCGTTTACTAATCATAAAGCCCCACCAACTGCCATTAAATGATAGTGCAGAATAATTTTCACATTGAAAAATTCATCCTTCCAACTGAAATGATATTCCATTCATTCATCGGACCATTGAGAAATTTCACCTACAGCTATAAAGTTTAAGTTTACTTCTGCCTGCACTTTGGGATTGAAGTATGTCAAGTGAAACGGAATAGAGTTTGAATTTCCAACTAAAAACAGCAATAAAAGAGTCATCCTGTACTGTAAAATCACTTTAAAATTTTATTTCTTCATCAGTTTTAATGGATGGACTATCATCAAGTTTCTAATGGGATTTTTCGACAATTCCGCTTCAAGTTTTACGATCGATTCACACTTTTGCGAAATTTTCAAATAGTCATTCGTAGGGAATTGAATATTAATTGAAACTTTCATTTCAAAGTTTCCAGAAGTTATCTAATAAGCAGTTAAGAGATGTGTTTTCAATGGAATCAGTTAACGACTCTTTAGAATGCACTTTAAGTTGATAATTAAAATCCAAAAATCTTAACCGAAAATCGATTCTTAAATTTCGTCAATAATTTTAATATTTTAATAGGGGTATTCATGAAATCTCGCGAATGTGCGCGCCAATATCCACCATACGAAAGTGGGTTTAACTGTTTTCTAAAAGTACTCGTTCATCGGAGAGATGTAAAACACTTGATATAACTTTCTGAAACTTAAAAAGTATTCTTTTTTTGAGTTTCAGAAAGTGACATCATACTAATATATAAAAATGAGTTGGTGTCTGTCTGTCTGTCTGTCTGTCTGTCTGTCTGTCTGTTCCTCTTTCACGCAAAAACGACTGCACCGATTGACTCGAAATTCGGCATGAGTGTCTGTGGTAGTTCTGGTTCCAACATAGGCATACGGAAAAGTAGCGTCAGTGGTGGGGGAAGTAAGGGGAGGGGGTAAAGTCATCTCGAAACTCTATGTCACTCTTTCGCGGGGAAACTACTGAACCTATTGGTCTGAAATTGGGCATAGATGTTCGTCAGGGGTCCAGCCCCAACATAGATCCATTAAAAGTAGCCCGAGAGGTGAGGAGTAAGGGGAGGGGGTAAAGTGATCTCGAAACTTAGCTCTTCCTCTATGTTACCCTTTCGCGGGGAAACTACCGAGCCGATTGGCTTGAAGTTTAGCTCCAACATAGATCATCAAAAAAAAAAAAAAAAAAAAAAAAAAATTTGAAAAAACTTAACCCGGCAACGACGGGTATGCAAGCTAGTTTTAAATAAAAAAAAGGACACATAAAGGACAGAGGAATAAAATAAAGGACAAAATAGCCATTTCAGGAGAAAAAAAATATACATGATAAATAAATGAAACCATTTCCATTCAAAAATCAGATTTTGGTCATGAGATAAAATTTCTAACTGTGTACCTAGTAAAAATAATCCACAAAGTAAAAGTCAAAGCTAATTTACGGTGATTGTAATTGCTCAATAACGATAAATCTAAAGCATAAAATTTAATCCAAGTGAAATCGAGTACTTTTTCATCCCCGTCAAAATATAATGATACTCGTAAAAACCATTGGCTAGTAACGGGATTTATTATTTATTCAAAATTCAAAAAATATGTCCGTCACGTATTCATATAATTAGAATAATTCTTAAATATTTTATGCTCAGCACATCAATTTCCAGTGTCGTTAGCTTTCATTTCCTTCTGTGTGGCCTTTCATTATAGTCTTTTTTTAAAAAAAAAAATATTTCATGGTACTGGGATATAAAAAATTGTCGAGAAAAAAACCTGTCTAATAGCTAAAATTCTCTTTTATTTATGGCATCTGTCAAGGTGTTTCCTAATTTTCCTAAGCAACGGTGAAACGATTCTTAAAGAGAACCTTAAGACAAATTGCTCAATTTTCAGCACAGCTTGGCAGAATAATTTTTCATGATAAAACGCCTACAAATTGAACAAAATGAAAAAGAAACAAATAAAATATACGAATGAAGAAAAAAAAAATTATAAAAATACATTGAGTTTAATTGTGTGTAAGATAAAAAATCTCTTCTTTACAAATGTGAATTTCATTTTTGCAATCATTTATACAAGTAAATCTCCATTATTTTTATTTTGTTAAAACACAAGGGGAGGTGAAACTTCCATTTTTAAATTATAGTTTTAAATACGCTATTTTTCAATAAATGCAATAATTTTTTTATTTGTTGTTTTGTAGATTGGAAAGTGTTATTTTTTGATTAGAATCTCGAAGCATTTTTGCAAGATATGCAAAATTTTGTTGTAGGTAATCGAAATACACTGAAAGAAATTTCGTACATAAAAATTAAGAACGGCGTTCATGGAAGTGAATTCATAGTATTTATGAATAACTAGCTTGCATACCCGTCGTTGCCGGGTTAAGTTTTTTGTCTAAGTTTTAGAATACGAACAAAACCGGAAAGAACTTAAAAACTTTTTAATGGGTCTATGTTGGGGCTGGACCCCCGGCGAACATCTATGCCAAATTTCAGGCCAATCGGTTCAGTAGTTTCTCCGCGAAAGAGTAACATAGCGCAAAAACTAAGTTTCGAAATCACTTTACCCCCTCCCCTCACTCCTCCCACCCCTCGCGCTACTTTTCCGTATGCCTATGTTGGAACCAGAACTACCATGCCAAATTTCAAGTCAATCGGTTCAGCCGTTTTTGCGTGAAAGAGAAACAGACAGACAGATAGACACCAACTCATTTTTATACCCGTATGGTGAAACCAAAGGGTATATTAACTTTGCCTTACCGTTTGTAACGCCAAGATCCCGTAATCGCACAAAAAAATGAATTACACCAGTGTGTTTAGAATGATAAAAATAATTAATTTCTGCATGTCCGTCCGTCTGTCCGTCTGTCTGTCTGTCCGTCTGTCTGTCCGTCTGTCTGTCTGTCTGTCTGTGGCGCGGATTGCGGGCGCACGGATTGAGCTAGAGACTTGAAATTTTGCGCGGATCCGTTTTTCGTAAAATGCGAGGCTAAGTTCGTTAATGGGCAAAAATGGACCATTAGGGGGGGTACCCCCCCATACGAACGAAAACGGTTTTTGTGAATATCTCAAAAACCGTGCATCTTATCAAAAAAGTCCAAGAACAAAAGTTATTTAGGATATGATTCTACATAGAACTCCCATACATCAAAATCCGATTGGAATAAATTTTAAAAATTCTTATTGGAAAGTTTGACTTCAAAGTGGAATTTTGGTACAACTGTTCGAATTTTGATACGAATATCACCATACGGGTCTCCAATGATTGCCAGATTGGCAATTATAGCTTTTGTTATGTTTATATATTAGTATGATTTCATTAATACTATGAACGAATTCATAAACCCATTTGATCTTCTTTGAAACCGTCCATGAATTCTGTGAACTTGCATAAATATCAAATTAAGATATCGCCACATTAATTTGTACCGTCATGACCAAGAATTACTTTAATTACCCGCTGTAGGCGACTACAAAATAATATGGCGGTATCATTTTGTTAATCGTGTATTGTCAGTTTTGAAAATCCAATTAAAAACTATTGCACTGTTATTCCAAGAGACGAATTTATAAAAATCAATTTTGGAGATCATATCATCATTTAGAAGAAATTACTCGGCATTGTTTTTGTTAAATTTTTTAGGCTGATATTTTCAGATCTTAAACAAAAAAAAACTAGTTTTTTTCAAAATATTGGAAGGGAGAAGTATTTTTTCGAAGAAACACAAGCACTTCCATCAAGTAATTTCATTCGTTTGGAGTTTTTGTTCTACAATATCGTCCAAAATCAATTTTTTCGTCAAATATTGTGAAATCAGATAGAAAATGAAAGAAAAATTAATTCGAACGTCATGTTTTTCAGGGAGAAAAATAAACAAAGACATAAATCAATGATGGTAAATAGAGAAACAGACTTATGGCGTTTTCAACTAACAGATTCAGAGCAAGCACTGTTGCAGAATAAAGCGAGGTATTCTCGAGCAGATATCAAGCAGATCTCGAGCACCTCTAGTCTACCATTTCTTAAAAAACAAGAAGAAACATTAAACAAATTTCAAACAAATTTTGGGATTTTCTCCTTAGTTTCCCAAATGCACAGCCAAAATACACTTGTGGCCAAACGAAATACTTCTTCACTAGATTAAGAGGAATCCAACAAATAAAATACAAAAAAAAATTCCCATTTTGGGTTCAACACGATTTCATTAGCCTTCCCAAATAGCATCGAAAAGTACGGGAACATGAGATTTGTTCTTTGCGGCTTTAAAATGCAGCAATTTACGCAACCGGGGCTAAAAATTTACACCTATAATTCACATCCGCGTAAAAGAAGCGAAAGAAGTGACGAGCGCGTCGCACCGATTAATAATGCGTCTGCAAAGCCACAATTGCTTTAGTGGGGAAATTGGTGACCCACGGTTCATCTTTGGGGCAACATTCGCTTCATGAAAACTCCTGCAGCGATAGAGCAGCATTTGATGGTTTTCGGGTCGAAATAGTCTGCCACTAAAGTTTCATTAAAGCTCCCCGTCTGAGAAACACCAAAAAAAATTGATGCCTTCAGCCGCCATATTTCTCACTGACATTTGATGGAAACGATTTCGTTTCGAGAATTAAATTTCTTATTTCAGGCGAATGACTGAAGGATATTGCATAAAAAGTGGATAGCATACATTTTTGAAACAGCATAATTTTATTGGCATCAAAATTTCATTGCCAAAGGAAAGAAAAATTACCGATAAAATAAAATTAAAGAAATTTTTGATTAAAAACAAAATAATTCGATGGCCCATTAAAATCTGTTTAAATTTCAGATCCAATATTGTCGAAAAATTTTAATGGCAATTAAAATCACGACATGCAACCGGAAGAAAAGTCCATTATAAAATAACACTCCACAAAAGTTTCCATTAATTTGTCGCCATTAGATTTTTCTCGTTCGTCTTCTGCTTACGTTTTTATTTGTTCATCTCTGTTTACTAGCAAGCATTCGAGGGAGAAAGAAAACCCGCTCGATGATTTGTGTAATTGTGTGATATAATGCCGTCAGATGACGCTCGCGCATGAGGCAACTAATTACGTCCCTGTCGTTATAATTGCGGCGCCGCAAACCGCTGAAAAGTGTTCCCCACTTCTCGTTGGCACAACTAACTACGTATTTGCGACATAAATTGCTTATCGCCGCGATTTGCATGGTGACGAAATATGGGGATAAACACCATAATTGCTGCTTAAAATGCTATTTGGGTTAACCTCAAAAGAGCAATCCAAGCCGGACAATGCTCGGCAGATCACGAAATTGCTCCAAAACTGCTCTTTTGGTGATTGCACACAGAGTACCTTCGTCACTCGAGCAAGCAACTCTTTTTTAAGCAATCAAAAACACCAGTCAAACACACTTAGATTTTGTATAAGATGTTCCTATGCTGTTCACATAAGATATTTTTATGTTAATCTAGTACCAAAAAAAATTCCACATGCCCTCTATAAGTCGTTTGTAAGAACAAAAACCACGAAACCGTTAAAAATGCATGTTATTCAAAACCAATTTTTTGAAATTTTACAAACCAAAACCAGAGCCAAATTTTGAGATTTTACGAATCAAAATCAAATCCAAACATAACAAAAGCTATAATTGCCAATCTGGCAATTATTGAAACCCGTATGGTGATATGGCATTGTTCGAAGTGAACGGCGAACAGTTGTACCAAAATTCCACTTTGAAGTCAAACTTTTCAATAAGAATTTTTAAAATTTATTCCAATCGGATTTTTATGGAGGGGAGTTTTATGTAGAATCATATCCTAAATAACTTTTGTTCTTTGACTTTTTTGATAAGATTTACGGTTTTTGAGATATTCGCAAAAATCGTTTTCGTTCGTATGGGGCGTACCCCCCCTCCATCCCCCCCACCCAGCCACCTTCTAATGGTCCATGTTTGCCCATTAACGAACTCAGCCTTGCATTTTGCGAAAAACGAATCTGCGTAAAATTTCAAGTCTCTAGCTCAATCTGTGCGCCCGTAATCCACGCCACAGCCGGACAGACGGACAGACGGACGGACATGCAAAATTCAATTTTTTTATCATTCTTAACACACTGGTGTAGTTCATTTTTGTGTGTGATGGCGGGATCTTGGCGTAATTTAATATACCATTTATTTTCACCATACGGGTATAAAAAGCAGAAATTCAGTTCACACTTGAGCCAAAACCGAACCACACTTAAAAAACTTTTGGTTTACATCTACTGATTTTTATTTACGTAAAAATCCCGTTAATTCGTATATATTTTTTTAAAACTTGATAATTTGTAATCCCGCCAATTTGAATATCCCGATAATTCGTATTTATCGGTTGGTCCCTTGAAATGCGATTTATCAGGATTCTACGGTATATTTTTGTTTGAAGAAAAGCATTAAATTTTTCATTTACCAAATGGTTTTTTATTCATACTCAAATGCAAATAAAGAATCAAATCAAAGCACAATTTCACCAAAAAACATTTCCATCAATGAAAAAAAAGTTCAGGTTTACTTCAAAAACAAGCATTGAATACGAAACATGAGAATATATTAAATTCTCTAGCCGAAGGACCCTATTAGAAAGGTAATAAAAGTTTCCTTCTCCATAATTACACCATCGACTTACATATTTCGCCTGTATGCCAATATCGTTAGCAAAAAATTCACGTTTAGAACTTACAAAAGTGGCAGCACAAATGTATACAACCTCGGTATAGGATTCGAATATCCCTGATCCATTTCGACACAGTTACACTTTAATGGTAGGTGCAAAAAATAAATAATGGGAAAAATAGAGGGGAAAAATCCTTTGGGCCTAATTTACCAAACTAACATCGCAGCATCTAGAAATGTTACGAGTACTCACCGAATACGGGTGCCATCTGTTTTCTTAATGTACAGATAGGTATCTTATACAGTTTTAGATAAATATAAAGGTGTAACCAGCAAAAGTAGCAGATGAAATGAACCTTGGAAAGAAGATTTACGTATGGGAATGTCTGACACGGCGGTAATTAGACTTCATCCATTAAATTTTATAGCAAAGTTAATCTTTAGGGTCATAGAATTTCGCCAATAAGCATAAAGAAATGCCTCCCACTTGTTTTTCAGAATTCATGGCCATAGACCGCATTTTTGATGTGATTTTTTTTTCTTGTTGGAATTTGCGTTATTTTGCAAACGGGTAAGTTGTTTTATTAGTTTTTCATTTAGAATTTACAAACAATCTATCGCACATTTCAATTTTAAATCATTTTTATTGTGGCGATGTGGCTCAATCAGCTTGTGCTTTGAGGAGGTTGTAGGTTCGAACCTCAATTGGCTTTATCGAAATTAGTAAGAATAGTTACTACATCGTCCTAACGGTATTTACAATCTAGACTGCTATCACGACCTCTGAGATGCAGACGAAAAACCTTACAAATGTCGCAATCTATGCATAGTTCGCAATGCAAGTAAAAATGAAATTTTTACCTGCGGCGTGAGGGTATTAGATACATGTGAGATAACTGTATTCCACTAAAATGGGGAATGATCATTACACCGCTTAAACTTCTTCGGCAACTTCGAAAAAGCGTCTCAAGCAATTCCCAAACCCGTATCCAATCGTCTCTTACTAACACGATTAACTAATCCTAATAAACTTATTGTTTTCTTTTAGAAATGTTTTGATGTTTAACTAACTAATATCTTGAGTCCAACCGAAGATCAGTTTTTGACCGAAGCCAAACATCCGCTTTTTTCATAAATATAAATTTTTGGGAAGCTTGAGTTTCAAAAAAAAACTTTGATTTATTATTGCGTGGTCATTTGACAGTTCGCTTGCACCTTTGGCTTAGGCTAAACCTTCGGCTTAATTTTGGTCGAATCCGAAGTTTGAAAATTTGTGGTGCATGTTACAGTGCCCCTTCAAGAAATGGTGAAATAAGAGAAAGAAATGTGAAATTTTTGTTTGTAATGCTTTTTGCTCACTTTTGGTTTCTCATTTTTTTTTTGAAGTTTTCATGCTTCAGACGACTTTGATAGTCAAACATAACAAAAGCTATAATTCCTGAAGACGCCAAGTGAAAACAGGCGAAACGTCGAGAAGTAAAAGAAAATATTTATTGACTATTAGAAACATTTGTTTTATTTTTGACCTATAAGCCCTATAAAATATTATAGACATAATTGTGGTCACCCATTCTTTTATTTAAAAAAAAAAATGCCAGATTGGCATTTTTTCCTAAGATGCACCATTTTTGAGATATTCACAAAAAACGTTTTCGTGCGATTGGGGGTACCCCCCCTAATGGTTCATTTTTGTCCATTAACGAACTTAGCCTTGCATTTTACGAAAAACGAATCTGTGGAAAAGTTCAAGTTTCTAGCTCAATCCGTGTACCTGCAATCCGCGCCACAGACAGACAGACGGACAGACAGACGGACGGACACACGGACGGACAGACGGACGGACATGGAAAAATCAATTTTTTATCATTCTAAACACACTGGTGTAATTCATTTTTTTGTGTGATGACGGGATCTTGGCGGTACAAACCGTACGGCAAATCTAATATACCCTTTGGTTTCACCATACGGGTATAAAAATAATAAGTTTTGTGTTAAATTTTCGAGTAAAAATATCTTTTTTTGCTATTTCCTAAAACACTTAATTAATATTTTCATGATTCTGTGGTCACAAGTTGTAAGGGCCTAACTTGACTTTAGCCGTTTTCAATGTTTTTACAGAATTGTGTTCTCCTTCCAAAATGCTCTTAATTTCACTAACCCGTTAGTTTCTACGACCATTTTTGACCGTTATAGGCTACTACATCAAATGGCTAAAGTCAAAAAATTTCCAAGTTGCATTTGGAAGAACGGCTAAAGTCAGATGCCATATATTTTTGTATAGACTTAATCCACTCTTATGGGTGAGAAGCTGCATTGATTTGATCGTTTTTGCACGTGGAATAGTGGCTTAAGTCGAATTAGTTCATTCTTCGGTTTTAATTTTTCCGAAACGAGCAGGCTAAAGTCTGTTTTAGCCTCTTTTTCAAATCGGGGTGTAGGGTTTTAGGGACTTAACTTGACTTTAGCCATTGATTGTAGCCATTTCTAAAGCCTATAGTACACGGCATGCAAAAAGCCACATATAAATGTGGCTCTGACGTCACTAGAAGGTGTCGCATATTGGGTACACATTTCGTATGTGACACAGTGGTTGCATACGGGAAAAATGTGATAGTACACGGCATGTGTCTTTTGTCCCAAAATCCATATGTAACCAATGTGGTCGCATATGCTGTGGTTACATTTGAGTGCACATATGAATGGTTGCATATATATCGCTAGTACACGGTATCCAACGCAGCATGCGCATATCGGATGTGCGCATCACAATTTCACATATATATGTGGTTTTCTAGTACACGATGTGCGACATGCAACCATTCGTATGTAGACGATTCATGTTTGACAGATCATTTTCATCATTTCAGTGTTGTGAAAATGTCGAAAAGAAAGTGGGCTGCTGTTGCTATTGTGGCCGCGCAGGTTTTGGAAAATGAAGAAAACGAAAACCGCCTCGAAATCCAAATTCCAAATTTGCATTCATATTTCTTTGTTCTGAAAAACACACACAGCAAAACAAAGGGAAAAAAAGAAAATAAAATTAAAGAAAAACGAACGAAAATAGCCGAAATCAATTAAAATTGAAAATTAAAATAAAAAAAAACAAAAATAATACCAAAACAACGTGCTGCTAAAACAACAAAACACAAAAACTGAATGCTGAAATCAGGGTTGCCAACCATAGAAAAAATTTCCTTCTAAAAGCAGGATGAACAAACCCCTAAAATACTATTTATTAAAAAAATTAGTTAAAACCACTAAATATGTCAGCCTGAAATGTCATTCAAAAGTTACATATAAGGGCTACATGCGATCCATATGCTGTGTCAAGTTTTCGTGCAGACACATATATTGTGACTGCCACATTTATATGTAACCACTGGACAATATGTCACATATAGTCACAAACTGCATGTGCTAAGGTAGTACACGACATTCGAAAAAGCCACATATCCTTATGTGTCACGAGTGCCACATATAGTACACATTCGTATGTGTACCATATGTGTGTGTCACAAAGAGAGCTAGTACACGGCATGTGGCCATTGGGACCACATGATGACGTCAAAATGACGTCAGAGCCACATTTATATGTGCTTTTTTCATGCCGTGTACTATAGGCTTAAGACATAAAAAAGTTTTGAAAGAGTAGCTAAAGTAAAATATTCCTTAATTTCTCTGAAAATATTAAGTTTGAATAAACCAGATTAAACCAATCGTAAAATGCTTATTTTTCATAACGTTTTGTAGTTATAGGTTTTTGAATTCGGTTTGATACCCCTTTGCCACCAACAGTTAAAATTTCATAAATATTAAAATGCTTCTCCTGAAAAATGAAGAAATTCGACTTAAGCCCTTATTACTTGTGACCACTGAAATGATGATAAATTGCATCGCCACAATAAAGTTGTGAGTGATACCTCAGGGTTTCAGAAACACACAACAAAGTTCCCAGAACGTGGCACAGATGCCTATTTAGTACTCAGAACATCAAACGTGAAACGCAGTGTGAATGAGTTGTTCATGTAAATGGCTGTTTGAACGTTTCCTTGAATTGTATTTCGATTTCTCATTTGATCGCCGGATAAGACAAATGATTGATGGTCTGAAAACAATGGGAAAACATAAGAATATGCGGAAGAATTTAGAACTTGATTGTTGACGATTTAGCAAAAAGTCCAAATTCTATTAAAATGGCATTCGCCGTTTGACCGGCAGAAATATTTAGGTTTAATGAAAGTTTGTGCCTATTCCCCGTCACGATCAACATATGCTTAGTGGATTTCTAATTCCATGTAGGTATACCTAGAATTAATTTAAAAAAAAGTTTATGGGTATTGATTTCTTGCCACAGTTATGAACAATTTGGTGACAATTTGAATGGACCACGATCTGCAATGAAAATTGCTAGTTGGGATACTTTTCCCCATTAACGGGGATCATTTGTATATGCGATTCCAATATAAATAAGGGTACACTCTCATGTTGTTAAGTATTGAAATTTAGCATTGAATCGACTTTCATCCAAAGTAAAATTGGCCCAAAAACTGACTTCCTCTCTGCCACATTTCATTACCTCTCCTAGAAAAATTGCAAAAAAAAAACAGAAAATAAGAATTAAAAAATTTCCAGAGCGAACATTTGTGCCCAGTGTTAAAAATTATTAAACCCTAAAAAAAATTATGTTATAAAATTATTATATGGATTTTTCTGCACCACTTAAATTTTTATTATATTCGTGCTGAAAAGATTTTAAAAAGTCATAAAAGCATCTTCGATATAAAACTCCGATTATCCTCTTAACTTCATGTTTCACTTATGACCGAGGAGAAAAAGATTACCATTTAGACATTGGATACGTGCTTTGGTTCACGCAGGATACACAACTCTGAGACACGGCACACCGAAAATCTTGGGTCAAATCCGCTGGGAGACTTTGTTGGAAATTAATCAAATCCATGGCTGGCCTTCGTAGGTTTGCAGGACCAGACAAGGCCAGACAATTTCGAAACGACCGTCGAACATTTATTGTTATATATGGATATATGTTACTTGTACATTCGATTAGATCATAATTTATCCTCATAAATCGATTTGATGTTCAATAAAATTCCATTTTCGTGGGCAGGGGTCGAAGTCGCGCGTCAGCTCCGGTACTCGAAACCCTTAAAATTCATTGTGAAATAAACAGAAATAGAGAGAGAGCCAACTTTTTCGATGAACTTCATGATTTTCGGGTTGCTGGCTTGGTCTAAGGACGAAGGATGAATGTCGAACTTGGTTTTCGGCGATTTAGGGTCATTTTACCCTTGAGCAACATTTTCCGATGGTACGAGTACAAGGCAGCAAAACGAATATAACATCAGCACTAAATGAAACACTGTTCGACTTTTCATGGCCTCTGCATGAACTTTTATGGCATTCAACATTTTGTTATCCTCTTTCGTCGTTTGATGGTAATGTGAGGCTGTTTTCATCGTTTTTTCGTCCTTTGGACCATTTTCTCGCCCTTCTAGTACGCGGCCAGCCAGTGAATTTTATTGAGTATTGGTCAAACATAGCTTTTTATAGCGAATCAATCGTAAAAGGGGGTCATTTGCAATTAAACGGATTCATTTTTACCAGTTTTTCTTCTCTTTTTTTCATTTTTATTATTTTTTTTTTTTTTGTTTAAGCATTTTAAGATTCGGCGAAGAATTTTTTATGGATTTCTTTAATCTTGACCGAGTTTTTCGAATGTTGTTAATTTTATTATTCACGACACGCAATAACAGCAATATCCTCTTTGCCATTACAGAGTCAAATATCTTTGAAGTAACCTACTGATTTCGATTTTTTTCAATTTTTTTTTCACTTGAAAATTGTTTACAAAAATTGACAGTTTTTTGATATATTTAATGGATGTTTTAAAAATTGCTTCCATTTGAAGGTTATGTTTTTGTTCCAAATGTCTAATAACTGCTGCTTGAGTGTAGACAGGGTTAGCTACCGTGGAGCAGTTGGAGCAAATTACTCCAGGCGCACGAATCACAAGGGCGCAAAATTAGAAAGGCCGAAATAAAAATGTGTAAAAACTTCGATTTTCGATCAATGAAATCGTTTACATGTGTAAGGGCGCTGACAAATTAGAAAGGGACTTTTTATTTGTATATTGTCTGTCGACAAAACAACACGTCTACTGTAAATATGTATGTGCTCTCAGCAAAAAGTCAATACCACACAAGTTAAATGTTCTTATGACAAGACAAAAAATGACGCCCATTTGGAAATTCCGCTTGAGGCAACCATCTCGCAAAAAAAAAATTGTGGAAAAAAAATTTCCCATAAAATTTTCCACGGTAGAGAAAAGTTTCAGAAAATTCGACGGAAAGGGTTTTTCCCGGCCGATTTTTTTTTCCTGAATGGCTTTCTGTTTCTGTCAAATTCAATTATCTACATTTCATCTGAAGATTCCAAACTAATGTCACTAACAGTTAAGCAGTTATGCAATGAAAACTAACTTATATTTGTTCACTAGACATGAATTTCTCAATTTTTTCCAAAACTGCTTTCTTCATAATATTTTTATATTTTTTTTCAGCAATTTTATTTAAATTGATGATAAATATTAACGTCTATTTCATACGCAGGGCAAGTTTTGCCATGCTGCTTGCAGGTCAATCAAAAACAGTGGGTTTTGATGAAAAAATAAAAAACTCGTTGCCCTGCTGTTTTTAAAATTAATAGTTTTTGAAATATCGTAAAATAGCTTTTATTTGATTGCCTTGCATTTCATATGTTGCTAGTTATTTTTTAAATGAGATTTTCCGTTTAAATATTAAGGATAGTCATAGTAAGTAAGCTTTAGACTTTTTTTTTAATTTTTCAGTGATTGGTATAACAGGGCCTTGATAATATTTATATTGGGCTGTAAAATCAAATTATTCTGTGCCATGCTGGAATATGAAATGCCCGGGAATTTGCCCTGCATATGAAATGGACGCTAAATATTATGGCAAAAGTCCATGAGTGATAATTTTTTATGAAAAGCGGATCTTCTTTTGAAAACCGACTGGTTTTCTCTATCATTATTTAACCGTTATCTTTTGAATCTTCAGATAGAAAGAATTTAAAAAAAAGTGGCTGAAAACATTGTTTCGCGTGGAATTTTCTGAAACTTTCCGCTGTGGGAAATTTTGTGGGAAATTTTCTTTTCACAATATTTTTTTGTGAAAACCTCAGATTTTTCTTCCATTGTGATATAAAGAACATGCATCTATTGCAAGCCATGAATTTTTGAAGATCGGTTAGGAAAATCTTGAATAGTTCCAAAACTTCTCTCAAACGAAAAACTTTTCGAACAACCAAAGAAAAAGCCAAAATATTACAGACAGCGCCGCATGCCCTTCTCACAATTGTAGGGTACACCAACTTTACTTGCTCCGGGACGCGCTGAATATGTAGGTATGCCACTGAGTGTAGATAAGAAAACCATTGGAATTTTCATTACAGGACAGTAGCCAGTAGTGCAAATCAGGCATTAGAGTCTAGAAAATACATTTAGGAAGGAAGCGAGGGGGGGGGGGGGGGGGTGGGAATCTGATAGTGTAACGGTGCACTCAAAATGATTTTAAAACACGGCAATGTAACAAAAGTGTTAAATACCAGCTAACAAAACTCTAGTTGTTGAATTAACAAAAAAAAAATTATAACCAAATTTTATAAAAATCACAACCCAAATTTACTGAACCAACAAAATAAAATTGTCAGATTGATAAAATCAAACTAAGCGATAAATTTTTATTTTATTAACAAAATTTTGTTGTATCTACAAAAAATTATGAAATTAATAACACAAAATATTAATATGTAACAAGTTGTTTTTTGTTATTTTGAAATAATTTTCCTCCCATACAAAGCATAAGAAAAGCTACAATTACCAGGGACCAATCGTCAAATACTCTATATGAGGAGAGACAAAATATAAAAAAAAATCCATTTGTTTTGGAGAGAGAGGAAGAAGTGGGCCGTTTCAATTTTGGGCCGTTTCAATTTTGATGTATGAAACGATTATGTAAGATCATATTCTAAATACTGTCGTGTCCCCTTTTTAAGTACTGGATTTAGGAAGCTTCCAAACGACTAGACGTGAATACTACAGGGTGCGCCATCTGTTCCTCCGGTATGAGAATGTTGAATAACTTTTTAAAGAAACAATAGATTGCAAAAAATGGTGTTTTTTTATTTAGTTCAATCCTTTACAATTTATGTGGACTACTTTTTGAAAACAACATCGATCAAATGACCACCTTTATTGGCCACCGCAAACTGTGCTCTTTTTCGGGCATTTTCCATCACTTCTTCGAGCATCTCCGTCGGTATGGCAGCTATTTCGGCACGAATATTGGTCTTGAGCTCGTCAATGGTCTTCGGGTTGCTGGCGTAAACTTTACTCTTCAAATAACCCCACAAAAAGAAGTCTGGGGGGGTTAAATCAGGGGATCTTGGTGGCCAGTCAATATCGCCTCTTTTCGATATCACACGTCTAGGGAATTTTTGTTGCAAAAACCGTATTGTTTGGTCCGCTGTGTGGCATGGCGCCCCGTCTTGCTGAAACCAGAAGTCAGTCAGACCTTTTTCACGCATTTTCGGACACACAAAATGTGCCAACATCCACCGATATCGATTACCATTAACTGTTTCACCTTCATTGAAGAAAAATGGCCCAATGATGGTTTTTGCGCACACGCCGGCCCAAACAGTCACTTTTCGATCATGCAATGGTATTTCATGAATCTCGTGAGGATTTTCTGTCGCCCAAATGCGGCAATTTTGTTTATTAACACCGCCAGAGGGAGTGAAATGTGCCTCGTCGGTCATTAAAACTTGCATCCAAAATTGAACGACTATTTTCAATGTACATCGTCACTATTTCGGCGCGTTCTTTCGGTGTGAAGCGGTTCATGGTTAAAATTGTACTGGTTTGACGTTTCCAAAACGTGTCTAGGAAAGCAAATCGGTTGACAAATGGCGAAGTTATTCAATGTTTACATACCGGAGGAACAGATGGCGCACCCTGTATTTATTCACTCAACAAACTTACAACTTCCGACTTACACTCAGAAAAATGTCCAGGTCAACTTTTTGTCAGGTTAACTCTGACCTTACAGAGGTGTCTGTAAGCGTGTAGACAGGGGGTAGCTAACTAAGGTCAACTCGTGCAGCTCCCAATGCCCTACTTCACCTGCTGGTGGCTTAATTTCAGGATTTCTCCGACCACAGGTCAACTCAGTTTTACTTGCCCACATGCAGGCGAACGCGCGCCTGCCCGAGGCCAATTACGCCGTATGTAGGTCGTCCAGTTAGCCTCCATTTTTCTGAGTGTATGACTGCGACTGACAATTTTCCCAAGAGCCACGCTCTTACACCTGGGGAACCAAAATCACTTCAATCATTTTGGTTCCCACCTGTGTAATGCTACATTTATACGAATGACAAATTTGTCATTTTTTTCTTGTCATTATGTTAATTCCCGTGTTAATGGCATAATTTTTGTAATTTTTTCTGTCAGAAAATGTCAATCTCTCATAAAAGAATGAACTTGTCCATTCTTTTATGCCAGATTGTCATTCGTACAAACGCAATATTAGTTATGACAAAAGTTGAATACTAAAGTTGTCATAACTAATATTGCGTTTGCACGAATGACAATCTGGCATAAAAGAATGGACAAGTTCATTCTTTTATGAGAGATTGACATTTTCTGACAGAAAAAATTACAAAAATTATGCCATTTACACGGGAATTAACATAATGACAAGAAAAAAATGACAAATTTGTCATTCGTGTAAATGTAGCATAAATCTTCTACTCCTTAGACGCGAACGTATTGCGTCTGCGGGTTTCGGGTTTCGGGTGTCGAGGCGATGTCGGCATGCGCTGATTATTTTGATTATTCAGCAACGAATGCAGACATTTCCCATGTGTGATTACGAAAATTGGCGACAATTTTCGTCTTCTTAAATATTTCTTACGATTACGATTCACCATTTTCGAGGAAATTGCAAAAAACGGTTTTGTTTGTATGTGGGAGGGGGCAGAGAACGTTCCGATTGAATTTCGATGTGTGGAACGATTATGTAAAATCACATTTGTCAGTATAAACTTTTCGAGAAAATCGCAAAAACAATGTTGGGTTAGGGCGGGAAGAAATTGTCCGATTTTTCCCGTTCAAGAACTTAGCATTGATATTTACTCAAAACTGAACTAAACAAAATTTCAAGTCTCTAGATCAATCTTTTCGAAAGTTATGATGTTCAGTGGCAGACAAACAGACATACATGCGGAAATCAATATATGTTGTCATTCCAAACACCCCAGTGTAGTTAATTTTTGTGTCCGATGATTAGTTCAATGCATTACAAACGATATAATAAATCTAATATACATGTATGCACTTCTATATGACTCTCATATAGAGTATAATAACAACCCACAGTTAGTTAAAATATTATTACTGTACCAAATTTAATTTGTCGTAGTTTGATTGCTGAACATCATGTTCGAAAAGCTTAAACCAATTTCAACTTGAGATATTTCTGACACAACGCCGGCCGTCTTAGTCAAAATTCTATCAGTAATCAATAATTTAGATTTTAATTCAATGTCGCTCCACAGATTCGACAAGATTTGATTGATTAAACATCATACCTACCATACCAAATCGATAAATATTTCATCGTTTGTCATCTATTTTGAAGTATTATTATTTTTTGATTTTTATATCATTATATAGCAATGACTTGAGATCACAGAATAATATCGGAGTCCTTGTCTAGCCCAAAGAACATTTGTTTTGTTGTGACTTTTTCTTGTTATTTCTAAGTATAGCTGGATATCACTTTTAGGAGAAAGCCACTGAATGGATGCACTAACTGCCTTTAGCGATTTGGGCTATTTTGTACGAGCGATAAAAATTCCAGAGGGCTTTTTTCGTTACCCTAATATTTCTCGTTTTGCAACTCACCGTCCCCCAGCATACAAAAATGAAATAATTTATGACCAAAGTTTTGGTAAAATTTATGGCCTCCGCTCATGTTATTTATTGGCCACGTCCATATTTACCACAGCCAATAAGAACATGGCATCAGTCTTATAAATCTAGTTGCTTTCTACCTCTTTCGATTTGATATACTTGTACACAATTTAAGATTGTAAATATCGACAATTACCACGATTCGGGTTAAACAAAATTTGAAATTAATTACACTTAAACATTAAAACAGCAGAAAAATTAATTACACTTAAACAATAAAACAGCAGATCTTATGAGAAAATGTGACATACGCATCTGGTTATTTTGCCAGAAAATCTCATTTCAAATGCATTTTAAAAACATAACAAAAGCTATAATTGCCAATTTGGCAATTATTGAAAACCCGTATGGTGATATTTGTATCAAAATTCGAACAGTGTACCAAAATTCCACTTTGAAATTAAATTTTTCAATAAGATTTTTTGAAATTTGTTCCAATCGGATTTTGATGTATGGGAGTTTTATGTAGAATCATATCCTAAATAACTTTTGTTCTTGCACTTTTTCAATAAGATGTACCGTTTTTAAGATATTCACAAAAAACCTTTTCGTTCGTATGGTGGGTGCCCCCCCCCCAACAAAAGTTATTTAGGATATAATTCTACATAAAACTCCCATACATCAAAATCCGATTAGAATAAATTTTAAAAAATCTTATTGGAAAGTTTGACTTCAAAGTGGAATTTTGGTATAACTGTTCGAATTTTGATACGAATATCACCATACGGGTCTCCAATGATTGCCAGATTGGCAATTATAGCTTTTGTTATGTTTTATCATTCTAAACACACTGGTGTAGTTCATTTTTTTGTGTGATGACGGGATCTTGGCGTTACAAACAGTAAGGCAAAGTTAGTATACCCTTTGGTTTCACCATACGGGTATAATTATCTAATGTGAGCAGCAAAGGAAAATCTCATACTATGCAGATATACTTAGATTTGCAGAAAACCCGATATCAAATATAGCAGTGGTTTCCAAAGTTTTTTTCTCTCGCACGGCTGCCTTTTATTCAGGGTTTAGAACTATTAAAAGATCAGTGTTACCGAAAAAATCACGGTTTCTTTCGATTTTTGATAATTGAAGGACTCAAAGTTCTAAAAAATAGGTTGATGAAAGGCACGTTGTTACCTTAGCCCAACTGGTCGTATTCCTTGTTTTTTTTTTTTTCAATTGACTCGATGGGTCTTTTACTTGGAGGTTTGCGTATTTCGGCAGGAGAGATTTCGCTCAGGTCAGCGTTTTTTAATCGCCAAGCGTGCCGCCGACATCGAACTGGAGTTCTTTGTGCGGTCCATATTGGTGATCGATGCATTCCGATCGAACAACATCACTAGTGTTGATTCGATACGGCAAAGTATCGATACTTTTATTTGTAAGTAGCATCGCAAAAAAGTGTCGATACCACATTTAATATCGGGTTAAAGTATCGATTCCTACTCGGATCGAATGAAAAAAAAATGAAAATTTTTACACATTTTATTGTGAAACATCAAAATTTCACCAGTATGTTTATTTTTCATAAAAATTAATTAACATAATTATATATAAAGACAAAAATATAACTGTCTTACTTAGATTTATTGAATTAGATTTTCAATCTCTTTCAATTGAAGAATGGGAGGAAAACTAGCACAGGTTTTTTAGTTCAAATACCACCTTTTATAAATAAAATTTGCTATGCTACAAATTAAATTGATTCTTTTGAACATCTAAGTGACTTTTTACTTTCTTCTACAGAGTATAATAAAGTATTGTATTCATGAAAAATTTCGACCTCTTAATTTTGCCTAAAAAACATCTGTCAGTCTGTCAGTCTGTCAGTCTGTCAGTCTGTCAGTCTGTCAGTCTGTCAGTCTGTCAGTCTGTCAGTCTGTCAGTCTGTCAGTCTGTCAGTCTGTCAGTCTGTCAGTCTGTCAGTCTGTCAGTCTGTCAGTCTGTCAGTCTGTCAGTCTGTCAGTCTGTCAGTCTGTCAGTCTGTCAGTCTGTCAGTCTGTCAGTCTGTCAGTCTGTCAGTCTGTCAGTCTGTCAGTCTGTCAGTCTGTCAGTCTGTCAGTCTGTCAGTCTGTCAGTCTGTCAGTCTGTCAGTCTGTCAGTCTGTCAGTCTGTCAGTCTGTCAGTCTGTCAGTCTGTCAGTCTGTCAGTCTGTCAGTCTGTCAGTCTGTCAGTCTGTCAGTCTGTCAGTCTGTCAGTCTGTCAGTCTGTCAGTCTGTCAGTCTGTCAGTCTGTCAGTCTGTCAGTCTGTCAGTCTGTCAGTCTGTCAGTCTGTCAGTCTGTCAGTCTGTCAGTCTGTCAGTCTGTCAGTCTGTCAGTCTGTCAGTCTGTCAGTCTGTCAGTCTGTCAGTCTGTCAGTCTGTCAGTCTGTCAGTCTGTCAGTCTGTCAGTCTGTCAGTCTGTCAGTCTGTCAGTCTGTCAGTCTGTCAGTCTGTCAGTCTGTCAGTCTGTCAGTCTGTCAGTCTGTCAGTCTGTCAGTCTGTCAGTCTGTCAGTCTGTCAGTCTGTCAGTCTGTCAGTCTGTCAGTCTGTCAGTCTGTCAGTCTGTCAGTCTGTCAGTCTGTCAGTCTGTCAGTCTGTCAGTCTGTCAGTCTGTCAGTCTGTCAGTCTGTCAGTCTGTCAGTCTGTCAGTCTGTCAGTCTGTCAGTCTGTCAGTCTGTCAGTCTGTCAGTCTGTCAGTCTGTCAGTCTGTCAGTCTGTCAGTCTGTCAGTCTGTCAGTCTGTCAGTCTGTCAGTCTGTCAGTCTGTCAGTCTGTCAGTCTGTCAGTCTGTCAGTCTGTCAGTCTGTCAGTCTGTCAGTCTGTCAGTCTGTCAGTCTGTCAGTCTGTCAGTCTGTCAGTCTGTCAGTCTGTCAGTCTGTCAGTCTGTCAGTCTGTCAGTCTGTCAGTCTGTCAGTCTGTCAGTCTGTCAGTCTGTCAGTCTGTCAGTCTGTCAGTCTGTCAGTCTGTCAGTCTGTCAGTCTGTCAGTCTGTCAGTCTGTCAGTCTGTCAGTCTGTCAGTCTGTCAGTCTGTCAGTCTGTCAGTCTGTCAGTCTGTCAGTCTGTCAGTCTGTCAGTCTGTCAGTCTGTCAGTCTGTCAGTCTGTCAGTCTGTCAGTCTGTCAGTCTGTCAGTCTGTCAGTCTGTCAGTCTGTCAGTCTGTCAGTCTGTCAGTCTGTCAGTCTGTCAGTCTGTCAGTCTGTCAGTCTGTCAGTCTGTCAGTCTGTCAGTCTGTCAGTCTGTCAGTCTGTCAGTCTGTCAGTCTGTCAGTCTGTCAGTCTGTCAGTCTGTCAGTCTGTCAGTCTGTCAGTCTGTCAGTCTGTCAGTCTGTCAGTCTGTCAGTCTGTCAGTCTGTCAGTCTGTCAGTCTGTCAGTCTGTCAGTCTGTCAGTCTGTCAGTCTGTCAGTCTGTCAGTCTGTCAGTCTGTCAGTCTGTCAGTCTGTCAGTCTGTCAGTCTGTCAGTCTGTCAGTCTGTCAGTCTGTCAGTCTGTCAGTCTGTCAGTCTGTCAGTCTGTCAGTCTGTCAGTCTGTCAGTCTGTCAGTCTGTCAGTCTGTCAGTCTGTCAGTCTGTCAGTCTGTCAGTCTGTCAGTCTGTCAGTCTGTCAGTCTGTCAGTCTGTCAGTCTGTCAGTCTGTCAGTCTGTCAGTCTGTCAGTCTGTCAGTCTGTCAGTCTGTCAGTCTGTCAGTCTGTCAGTCTGTCAGTCTGTCAGTCTGTCAGTCTGTCAGTCTGTCAGTCTGTCAGTCTGTCAGTCTGTCAGTCTGTCAGTCTGTCAGTCTGTCAGTCTGTCAGTCTGTCAGTCTGTCAGTCTGTCAGTCTGTCAGTCTGTCAGTCTGTCAGTCTGTCAGTCTGTCAGTCTGTCAGTCTGTCAGTCTGTCAGTCTGTCAGTCTGTCAGTCTGTCAGTCTGTCAGTCTGTCAGTCTGTCAGTCTGTCAGTCTGTCAGTCTGTCAGTCTGTCAGTCTGTCAGTCTGTCAGTCTGTCAGTCTGTCAGTCTGTCAGTCTGTCAGTCTGTCAGTCTGTCAGTCTGTCAGTCTGTCAGTCTGTCAGTCTGTCAGTCTGTCAGTCTGTCAGTCTGTCAGTCTGTCAGTCTGTCAGTCTGTCAGTCTGTCAGTCTGTCAGTCTGTCAGTCTGTCAGTCTGTCAGTCTGTCAGTCTGTCAGTCTGTCAGTCTGTCAGTCTGTCAGTCTGTCAGTCTGTCAGTCTGTCAGTCTGTCAGTCTGTCAGTCTGTCAGTCTGTCAGTCTGTCAGTCTGTCAGTCTGTCAGTCTGTCAGTCTGTCAGTCTGTCAGTCTGTCAGTCTGTCAGTCTGTCAGTCTGTCAGTCTGTCAGTCTGTCAGTCTGTCAGTCTGTCAGTCTGTCAGTCTGTCAGTCTGTCAGTCTGTCAGTCTGTCAGTCTGTCAGTCTGTCAGTCTGTCAGTCTGTCAGTCTGTCAGTCTGTCAGTCTGTCAGTCTGTCAGTCTGTCAGTCTGTCAGTCTGTCAGTCTGTCAGTCTGTCAGTCTGTCAGTCTGTCAGTCTGTCAGTCTGTCAGTCTGTCAGTCTGTCAGTCTGTCAGTCTGTCAGTCTGTCAGTCTGTCAGTCTGTCAGTCTGTCAGTCTGTCAGTCTGTCAGTCTGTCAGTCTGTCAGTCTGTCAGTCTGTCAGTCTGTCAGTCTGTCAGTCTGTCAGTCTGTCAGTCTGTCAGTCTGTCAGTCTGTCAGTCTGTCAGTCTGTCAGTCTGTCAGTCTGTCAGTCTGTCAGTCTGTCAGTCTGTCAGTCTGTCAGTCTGTCAGTCTGTCAGTCTGTCAGTCTGTCAGTCTGTCAGTCTGTCAGTCTGTCAGTCTGTCAGTCTGTCAGTCTGTCAGTCTGTCAGTCTGTCAGTCTGTCAGTCTGTCAGTCTGTCAGTCTGTCAGTCTGTCAGTCTGTCAGTCTGTCAGTCTGTCAGTCTGTCAGTCTGTCAGTCTGTCAGTCTGTCAGTCTGTCAGTCTGTCAGTCTGTCAGTCTGTCAGTCTGTCAGTCTGTCAGTCTGTCAGTCTGTCAGTCTGTCAGTCTGTCAGTCTGTCAGTCTGTCAGTCTGTCAGTCTGTCAGTCTGTCAGTCTGTCAGTCTGTCAGTCTGTCAGTCTGTCAGTCTGTCAGTCTGTCAGTCTGTCAGTCTGTCAGTCTGTCAGTCTGTCAGTCTGTCAGTCTGTCAGTCTGTCAGTCTGTCAGTCTGTCAGTCTGTCAGTCTGTCAGTCTGTCAGTCTGTCAGTCTGTCAGTCTGTCAGTCTGTCAGTCTGTCAGTCTGTCAGTCTGTCAGTCTGTCAGTCTGTCAGTCTGTCAGTCTGTCAGTCTGTCAGTCTGTCAGTCTGTCAGTCTGTCAGTCTGTCAGTCTGTCAGTCTGTCAGTCTGTCAGTCTGTCAGTCTGTCAGTCTGTCAGTCTGTCAGTCTGTCAGTCTGTCAGTCTGTCAGTCTGTCAGTCTGTCAGTCTGTCAGTCTGTCAGTCTGTCAGTCTGTCAGTCTGTCAGTCTGTCAGTCTGTCAGTCTGTCAGTCTGTCAGTCTGTCAGTCTGTCAGTCTGTCAGTCTGTCAGTCTGTCAGTCTGTCAGTCTGTCAGTCTGTCAGTCTGTCAGTCTGTCAGTCTGTCAGTCTGTCAGTCTGTCAGTCTGTCAGTCTGTCAGTCTGTCAGTCTGTCAGTCTGTCAGTCTGTCAGTCTGTCAGTCTGTCAGTCTGTCAGTCTGTCAGTCTGTCAGTCTGTCAGTCTGTCAGTCTGTCAGTCTGTCAGTCTGTCAGTCTGTCAGTCTGTCAGTCTGTCAGTCTGTCAGTCTGTCAGTCTGTCAGTCTGTCAGTCTGTCAGTCTGTCAGTCTGTCAGTCTGTCAGTCTGTCAGTCTGTCAGTCTGTCAGTCTGTCAGTCTGTCAGTCTGTCAGTCTGTCAGTCTGTCAGTCTGTCAGTCTGTCAGTCTGTCAGTCTGTCAGTCTGTCAGTCTGTCAGTCTGTCAGTCTGTCAGTCTGTCAGTCTGTCAGTCTGTCAGTCTGTCAGTCTGTCAGTCTGTCAGTCTGTCAGTCTGTCAGTCTGTCAGTCTGTCAGTCTGTCAGTCTGTCAGTCTGTCAGTCTGTCAGTCTGTCAGTCTGTCAGTCTGTCAGTCTGTCAGTCTGTCAGTCTGTCAGTCTGTCAGTCTGTCAGTCTGTCAGTCTGTCAGTCTGTCAGTCTGTCAGTCTGTCAGTCTGTCAGTCTGTCAGTCTGTCAGTCTGTCAGTCTGTCAGTCTGTCAGTCTGTCAGTCTGTCAGTCTGTCAGTCTGTCAGTCTGTCAGTCTGTCAGTCTGTCAGTCTGTCAGTCTGTCAGTCTGTCAGTCTGTCAGTCTGTCAGTCTGTCAGTCTGTCAGTCTGTCAGTCTGTCAGTCTGTCAGTCTGTCAGTCTGTCAGTCTGTCAGTCTGTCAGTCTGTCAGTCTGTCAGTCTGTCAGTCTGTCAGTCTGTCAGTCTGTCAGTCTGTCAGTCTGTCAGTCTGTCAGTCTGTCAGTCTGTCAGTCTGTCAGTCTGTCAGTCTGTCAGTCTGTCAGTCTGTCAGTCTGTCAGTCTGTCAGTCTGTCAGTCTGTCAGTCTGTCAGTCTGTCAGTCTGTCAGTCTGTCAGTCTGTCAGTCTGTCAGTCTGTCAGTCTGTCAGTCTGTCAGTCTGTCAGTCTGTCAGTCTGTCAGTCTGTCAGTCTGTCAGTCTGTCAGTCTGTCAGTCTGTCAGTCTGTCAGTCTGTCAGTCTGTCAGTCTGTCAGTCTGTCAGTCTGTCAGTCTGTCAGTCTGTCAGTCTGTCAGTCTGTCAGTCTGTCAGTCTGTCAGTCTGTCAGTCTGTCAGTCTGTCAGTCTGTCAGTCTGTCAGTCTGTCAGTCTGTCAGTCTGTCAGTCTGTCAGTCTGTCAGTCTGTCAGTCTGTCAGTCTGTCAGTCTGTCAGTCTGTCAGTCTGTCAGTCTGTCAGTCTGTCAGTCTGTCAGTCTGTCAGTCTGTCAGTCTGTCAGTCTGTCAGTCTGTCAGTCTGTCAGTCTGTCAGTCTGTCAGTCTGTCAGTCTGTCAGTCTGTCAGTCTGTCAGTCTGTCAGTCTGTCAGTCTGTCAGTCTGTCAGTCTGTCAGTCTGTCAGTCTGTCAGTCTGTCAGTCTGTCAGTCTGTCAGTCTGTCAGTCTGTCAGTCTGTCAGTCTGTCAGTCTGTCAGTCTGTCAGTCTGTCAGTCTGTCAGTCTGTCAGTCTGTCAGTCTGTCAGTCTGTCAGTCTGTCAGTCTGTCAGTCTGTCAGTCTGTCAGTCTGTCAGTCTGTCAGTCTGTCAGTCTGTCAGTCTGTCAGTCTGTCAGTCTGTCAGTCTGTCAGTCTGTCAGTCTGTCAGTCTGTCAGTCTGTCAGTCTGTCAGTCTGTCAGTCTGTCAGTCTGTCAGTCTGTCAGTCTGTCAGTCTGTCAGTCTGTCAGTCTGTCAGTCTGTCAGTCTGTCAGTCTGTCAGTCTGTCAGTCTGTCAGTCTGTCAGTCTGTCAGTCTGTCAGTCTGTCAGTCTGTCAGTCTGTCAGTCTGTCAGTCTGTCAGTCTGTCAGTCTGTCAGTCTGTCAGTCTGTCAGTCTGTCAGTCTGTCAGTCTGTCAGTCTGTCAGTCTGTCAGTCTGTCAGTCTGTCAGTCTGTCAGTCTGTCAGTCTGTCAGTCTGTCAGTCTGTCAGTCTGTCAGTCTGTCAGTCTGTCAGTCTGTCAGTCTGTCAGTCTGTCAGTCTGTCAGTCTGTCAGTCTGTCAGTCTGTCAGTCTGTCAGTCTGTCAGTCTGTCAGTCTGTCAGTCTGTCAGTCTGTCAGTCTGTCAGTCTGTCAGTCTGTCAGTCTGTCAGTCTGTCAGTCTGTCAGTCTGTCAGTCTGTCAGTCTGTCAGTCTGTCAGTCTGTCAGTCTGTCAGTCTGTCAGTCTGTCAGTCTGTCAGTCTGTCAGTCTGTCAGTCTGTCAGTCTGTCAGTCTGTCAGTCTGTCAGTCTGTCAGTCTGTCAGTCTGTCAGTCTGTCAGTCTGTCAGTCTGTCAGTCTGTCAGTCTGTCAGTCTGTCAGTCTGTCAGTCTGTCAGTCTGTCAGTCTGTCAGTCTGTCAGTCTGTCAGTCTGTCAGTCTGTCAGTCTGTCAGTCTGTCAGTCTGTCAGTCTGTCAGTCTGTCAGTCTGTCAGTCTGTCAGTCTGTCAGTCTGTCAGTCTGTCAGTCTGTCAGTCTGTCAGTCTGTCAGTCTGTCAGTCTGTCAGTCTGTCAGTCTGTCAGTCTGTCAGTCTGTCAGTCTGTCAGTCTGTCAGTCTGTCAGTCTGTCAGTCTGTCAGTCTGTCAGTCTGTCAGTCTGTCAGTCTGTCAGTCTGTCAGTCTGTCAGTCTGTCAGTCTGTCAGTCTGTCAGTCTGTCAGTCTGTCAGTCTGTCAGTCTGTCAGTCTGTCAGTCTGTCAGTCTGTCAGTCTGTCAGTCTGTCAGTCTGTCAGTCTGTCAGTCTGTCAGTCTGTCAGTCTGTCAGTCTGTCAGTCTGTCAGTCTGTCAGTCTGTCAGTCTGTCAGTCTGTCAGTCTGTCAGTCTGTCAGTCTGTCAGTCTGTCAGTCTGTCAGTCTGTCAGTCTGTCAGTCTGTCAGTCTGTCAGTCTGTCAGTCTGTCAGTCTGTCAGTCTGTCAGTCTGTCAGTCTGTCAGTCTGTCAGTCTGTCAGTCTGTCAGTCTGTCAGTCTGTCAGTCTGTCAGTCTGTCAGTCTGTCAGTCTGTCAGTCTGTCAGTCTGTCAGTCTGTCAGTCTGTCAGTCTGTCAGTCTGTCAGTCTGTCAGTCTGTCAGTCTGTCAGTCTGTCAGTCTGTCAGTCTGTCAGTCTGTCAGTCTGTCAGTCTGTCAGTCTGTCAGTCTGTCAGTCTGTCAGTCTGTCAGTCTGTCAGTCTGTCAGTCTGTCAGTCTGTCAGTCTGTCAGTCTGTCAGTCTGTCAGTCTGTCAGTCTGTCAGTCTGTCAGTCTGTCAGTCTGTCAGTCTGTCAGTCTGTCAGTCTGTCAGTCTGTCAGTCTGTCAGTCTGTCAGTCTGTCAGTCTGTCAGTCTGTCAGTCTGTCAGTCTGTCAGTCTGTCAGTCTGTCAGTCTGTCAGTCTGTCAGTCTGTCAGTCTGTCAGTCTGTCAGTCTGTCAGTCTGTCAGTCTGTCAGTCTGTCAGTCTGTCAGTCTGTCAGTCTGTCAGTCTGTCAGTCTGTCAGTCTGTCAGTCTGTCAGTCTGTCAGTCTGTCAGTCTGTCAGTCTGTCAGTCTGTCAGTCTGTCAGTCTGTCAGTCTGTCAGTCTGTCAGTCTGTCAGTCTGTCAGTCTGTCAGTCTGTCAGTCTGTCAGTCTGTCAGTCTGTCAGTCTGTCAGTCTGTCAGTCTGTCAGTCTGTCAGTCTGTCAGTCTGTCAGTCTGTCAGTCTGTCAGTCTGTCAGTCTGTCAGTCTGTCAGTCTGTCAGTCTGTCAGTCTGTCAGTCTGTCAGTCTGTCAGTCTGTCAGTCTGTCAGTCTGTCAGTCTGTCAGTCTGTCAGTCTGTCAGTCTGTCAGTCTGTCAGTCTGTCAGTCTGTCAGTCTGTCAGTCTGTCAGTCTGTCAGTCTGTCAGTCTGTCAGTCTGTCAGTCTGTCAGTCTGTCAGTCTGTCAGTCTGTCAGTCTGTCAGTCTGTCAGTCTGTCAGTCTGTCAGTCTGTCAGTCTGTCAGTCTGTCAGTCTGTCAGTCTGTCAGTCTGTCAGTCTGTCAGTCTGTCAGTCTGTCAGTCTGTCAGTCTGTCAGTCTGTCAGTCTGTCAGTCTGTCAGTCTGTCAGTCTGTCAGTCTGTCAGTCTGTCAGTCTGTCAGTCTGTCAGTCTGTCAGTCTGTCAGTCTGTCAGTCTGTCAGTCTGTCAGTCTGTCAGTCTGTCAGTCTGTCAGTCTGTCAGTCTGTCAGTCTGTCAGTCTGTCAGTCTGTCAGTCTGTCAGTCTGTCAGTCTGTCAGTCTGTCAGTCTGTCAGTCTGTCAGTCTGTCAGTCTGTCAGTCTGTCAGTCTGTCAGTCTGTCAGTCTGTCAGTCTGTCAGTCTGTCAGTCTGTCAGTCTGTCAGTCTGTCAGTCTGTCAGTCTGTCAGTCTGTCAGTCTGTCAGTCTGTCAGTCTGTCAGTCTGTCAGTCTGTCAGTCTGTCAGTCTGTCAGTCTGTCAGTCTGTCAGTCTGTCAGTCTGTCAGTCTGTCAGTCTGTCAGTCTGTCAGTCTGTCAGTCTGTCAGTCTGTCAGTCTGTCAGTCTGTCAGTCTGTCAGTCTGTCAGTCTGTCAGTCTGTCAGTCTGTCAGTCTGTCAGTCTGTCAGTCTGTCAGTCTGTCAGTCTGTCAGTCTGTCAGTCTGTCAGTCTGTCAGTCTGTCAGTCTGTCAGTCTGTCAGTCTGTCAGTCTGTCAGTCTGTCAGTCTGTCAGTCTGTCAGTCTGTCAGTCTGTCAGTCTGTCAGTCTGTCAGTCTGTCAGTCTGTCAGTCTGTCAGTCTGTCAGTCTGTCAGTCTGTCAGTCTGTCAGTCTGTCAGTCTGTCAGTCTGTCAGTCTGTCAGTCTGTCAGTCTGTCAGTCTGTCAGTCTGTCAGTCTGTCAGTCTGTCAGTCTGTCAGTCTGTCAGTCTGTCAGTCTGTCAGTCTGTCAGTCTGTCAGTCTGTCAGTCTGTCAGTCTGTCAGTCTGTCAGTCTGTCAGTCTGTCAGTCTGTCAGTCTGTCAGTCTGTCAGTCTGTCAGTCTGTCAGTCTGTCAGTCTGTCAGTCTGTCAGTCTGTCAGTCTGTCAGTCTGTCAGTCTGTCAGTCTGTCAGTCTGTCAGTCTGTCAGTCTGTCAGTCTGTCAGTCTGTCAGTCTGTCAGTCTGTCAGTCTGTCAGTCTGTCAGTCTGTCAGTCTGTCAGTCTGTCAGTCTGTCAGTCTGTCAGTCTGTCAGTCTGTCAGTCTGTCAGTCTGTCAGTCTGTCAGTCTGTCAGTCTGTCAGTCTGTCAGTCTGTCAGTCTGTCAGTCTGTCAGTCTGTCAGTCTGTCAGTCTGTCAGTCTGTCAGTCTGTCAGTCTGTCAGTCTGTCAGTCTGTCAGTCTGTCAGTCTGTCAGTCTGTCAGTCTGTCAGTCTGTCAGTCTGTCAGTCTGTCAGTCTGTCAGTCTGTCAGTCTGTCAGTCTGTCAGTCTGTCAGTCTGTCAGTCTGTCAGTCTGTCAGTCTGTCAGTCTGTCAGTCTGTCAGTCTGTCAGTCTGTCAGTCTGTCAGTCTGTCAGTCTGTCAGTCTGTCAGTCTGTCAGTCTGTCAGTCTGTCAGTCTGTCAGTCTGTCAGTCTGTCAGTCTGTCAGTCTGTCAGTCTGTCAGTCTGTCAGTCTGTCAGTCTGTCAGTCTGTCAGTCTGTCAGTCTGTCAGTCTGTCAGTCTGTCAGTCTGTCAGTCTGTCAGTCTGTCAGTCTGTCAGTCTGTCAGTCTGTCAGTCTGTCAGTCTGTCAGTCTGTCAGTCTGTCAGTCTGTCAGTCTGTCAGTCTGTCAGTCTGTCAGTCTGTCAGTCTGTCAGTCTGTCAGTCTGTCAGTCTGTCAGTCTGTCAGTCTGTCAGTCTGTCAGTCTGTCAGTCTGTCAGTCTGTCAGTCTGTCAGTCTGTCAGTCTGTCAGTCTGTCAGTCTGTCAGTCTGTCAGTCTGTCTGTCAGTCTGTGTACAAGATTTCTCAAAAACTAATAGAGCTAGCGCCATGAAATTTTAAAGGGATTTTGGGTCCTGAAATGGGACCATCCTATCAACTTTTGGTGGAAATCCGTTAACCGTATGTATCCAAAATGGCGGTTTTTCAAAAATCGCAATTTCGTTTTTCTCGATTTACTCCCAAACTACGCGTTTTTTAGTGGCCTTAAGTATGACAAAACTTCGAGAAAATAAAATTTCCCACACTTTTGTATTTAACTATAACTCGATATCTCAACCTGTTATCGAGATAAACCGTTATTTCCAAAAAAAAAACCGTTTTTTGCGATTATCTCGAAAACTAACGGGTTTTTGCTGACTGAATGTATGAAGTGAATTAATGAGAATGGCATTCTGCACAATTTTGTTTCTTACCGTTATCCGTTATCTTTTACCGTTATTGAGATATTTTCATTAATATGTAAAAAATCATATTTTTTGCGAATAATTTGCAAACTAACGGTTTTTCGACAAATTAATTTAAGGAAGAATTGGAGATGTTAAAATTTTCTACCTTTTTGCCATTTACCGTAAATTGATATCTTTTACCGTTCTCAAGTTATCTCAAATTTTGTATGTTTTTGATATTTTTGTGTGAATTGTCGAATTTATTTTTATTTTTTTGAACTGAAGGACACACAAAATCCTTTTATGTGGGAGAGGGGGGGGGGGATTTTGATGTATGAAACGATTATGTAAAATTATATTCTAAACACATTTCGTCTATATGAATTTTTCGATACAATGGACCGTTTTCTATAAAATAGGAAAAAATAAAGTATGTTGGAGGCGGGAAGCAGTGGTCCGATTTTAACCGTACAAAAAATTAGGCCTTGTTCAGACACAGCGGTTGGAAACGCTCGGTTTTGATAAATATTCACATGGCAGTGGAAACCGCTCGGTATCTATTTCTATGGCGTTCTTCTTCGGCATTAAGACACAACGTCAACCGCTTGGAAGCCGCCAGTCAACCGCTAAAAATCGATACCGCGCGGCTTAGCTTATAAAAGCAAACTGCGTCGTCGATTCGATCTGAGACCTACTCCCCGGTTACCGCTGCCATATAAACAATTATCAAAAACCGCGCGTTTCCAACTGCTGTGTCTGAACAAAGCCTTAGTCTTGCTATTTACGAGACACGCAAATATAAAAAATTTCAAGTCTCAATCTTTTCGAAAGTTATGGTATTCACAAACGGACAGACAAACAGACAGACGGAAGGACGGACATGCGGAAATCAAAAACTTTTGTCATCTCTAACACCCTGGTGTAGTTATTTTTATGTCCAATTATTGGTTCGATGCGTTTCAAACTTTATACTAAATCTTATATACTACTATATGATATCTACATATATAAAATCGTTTAACCTGATTGACTGACTGACTCATCAACGCCCAGCCCAAACCCCTGTAGCTAGAGACTTGAAACTTTCACAGTATGTCCCAACATCGCGTAGGCGCTCACTAAGGCGGGGTTTTCCGAAATTTTACACCTAAGGTGGTTAAAGGGGGGTGGGGGGGGGGGGGGGTAAAGGGGGTTGGGGTGTTTTGAAATCGTGATTTTCGCCATGAATCCTGCTCAATAGGGGGCTGAAAAGTTTCACTCGGGGATTTTCGGGGTCGCTGATTACGAATCCGTTATTAGGTTTTCAAAATTCAAAACGGAAGGTCCTGTAAGGATAACGCAAATATCCCTTTTCCTTTTTAAGTTATTTCTTTGCTTTTTTTATTGGCGCAAGAAATTTTTTACAAAAAACTTTTACCCGCCAACGCCGGGTATGCAAGCTATTCTACATAAAACTCCCATACATCAAAATCCGATTGGAACAAATTTAAAAAAATCTTATTTGAAAGTTTGACTTCATACTTGAATTTTGATACAACTGTTCGATATATGGTATATAAGTATCATATATGGTATAAAAACAAGCTAAATAAAAGCTTTTAATAATTGAAAAAAAGGTGACAAGTAATTTAAACATAACAAAAGCTATAATTGCCAATCTGGCAATTATTGAAAACCCGTATGTTGTTTTAAGTGAACGGCAAACAGTTGTATCAAAATTCCACTTTGAAGTCAAACTTTCCAATAAGATTTTTTAAAAACTTGTTCCAATTGAATTTTGATGTATGGAACTTTAATGTAGAATCATGTCCTAAACAACTTTTGTTCTCGGACTTTTTTGATAAGATGCACCGTTTTTGAGATATTCGCAAAAATCGTTTTCGTTCGTATGGGGGGTACCCCCCCTAATGGTCCATTTTTGCCCATTAACGAACTTAGCCTCGCATCCACGCAAAATTTCAAGTCTCTAGCTCAATCCGTGCGCCCGCAATCCGCGCCACAGACGGACAGACAGACGGACGGACATGCAAAATTCTATTTTTTTTTATCATTCTAAACACACTGGTGTAATTCATTTTTGTGTGTGATGACGGGATCTTGGCGTTACAAACGGTAAGGCAAAGTTAGTATACCCTTTGGTTTCACCATACGGGTATAAAAATTTTATAAAAGATATTGGCAAATTAGATTTTTCTTATCAGAGAGGCATTATTCCTTGCAAAGCACCAAAACATTTGCACCCAAATTCTTGAAAAAAAAGGAAATTTTAACAAATTACAATAATTAATCATTTTTTATGAAATGTTAAAAAAAAATGATATCTGTAATATTGGCAGTACTAAAAAAATGACATGCATTAAATTTGAAGGGAAACAGTTTGGACGAAGATACAGTAAAAAGTCATTCAGTGAAGAGAACCAAAGTGAAGTGGACTGTTATAAAAAGAACGATTTAAAGTTGTAGTTAAAAATTATAAAAATAATAAAAACAAGGTGAAAAGTTAATAATAAAGAAAAGATATTATACAACGTTAAGGAATCCCAAACGGAGACAAGGAATCTCAAAACGGTATATTTTGTGCGAAAATTTTAGCGAATATTTTCATTTATTTACTTAATACCGGTTATTTACCTTTATTTTCAATTATTTACTTAATACCGGTTATTATTTTAATTTTTTTGCAATCGTGTTTTCTTTTGAAGTTCGAAGTTTATGAAAATACTTGGCTGAAAAGGAAAACTTTTCGCTAACTGTTATAAAAACCCACGTGGCAAGTTTAGTGAACAGCGCTCGAAAATTCGTGAAAAAATTCGTGTTGATAAAATCGTAGAAATGTCGATAAAATCGTATTTTTTTAACCGACTTCAAAAAAGAAAAAGGTTCTCAATTCGACTCCTATGTATTTTTTTTCGCTTTTTTTTCTATGTATGTTCACGCATAACTTTTTACTGTGTTGACCGATTTTGGTCAGCTCAAAGAGAAAGTTATAGAGAAAGTTCCTGATTGGGTGCCTCCTGCTAGATTCTACGTCGTTAAGTATGCTACAGACAGAGCTACATGTCCGTAGACATGTCCGTGAAAACTGAATTTTAAGCGTCTGTAGGGTGGTAGACAGACGGTTGAGCTACATGTCGACAAAATAAAAATATTTTGAATTTCTGGGGGCGTGGCTTCAAGTTTGGCTACATGTCTTAACGTCTGTACGTCGGTATGCTAACTTGATTGCTAACATCATTGTGAAAACGGAGCCGCAGTGTTCACATCTAAATAAATTGAGAGTCGTTGAAGGAAAACAATTGTTTTATGATGGCTTCTATAGCGAATAATGAATTTTGGCGAGATTTTTTCGAACTCTTTCGAAGTCTACCGGTGTTGTGGCAAATAAAATCTGAAAATTTTAAAAACAAAAGTTTAAAAAATAAGGCTTGGGATGATTTATTAACAAAGTTTAAGCAAGTGGAACCCAATTGCAGCATAGAAATACATCAACAGAGTGGCAAAGACTTTGTCGCACTGGTGATTTTTCTAAAATGATGTCCATACTACATGTCTATCGACATGTAGACAGTCTGTTGGTTTTAGCTTTAAGACATGTCGATAGACATGTATCCAGTCTGTAGGGCCCATAGATATACTAGATCGCTCGATTTGCTGTCTCAAATGGTCCCATTTCAATACAGTTCAGTGAATCAAACCGAGTCAAGTAAGAGCAAGATAACCGTATGAAAATAAAATAATAGTCCTCTCGTTTAAACCGTGAGCTGTCAAAGGAAAATAGACTTTCGGAATGGTGTTGGTGCCTAAAGTTATTTGTTTGCGCCTAAAGTTAGTCTCAAACTTGTGAAATTTGAATTTCGCCGCAAACTAAATTTGAATTTCGCGACCTTATACAGTTCAGTGGATGCGTTCAAGTACGATAAAGAGGGAAATACTTTTGGGACCATTTTTCAGCAGAGCTTTGTATGGTGACAGTTGTTCTATGGTAGGGCCTTTTAGAGATATCGAGCTAAAAAATTTTGTGCTGTGTTCAGTGCAACACCAGGAAGGTTCATTTATATATTTCCCTCGTCTGGACCTATCCCCTCAAATCCCCTCTCCTGCTAGATTTGACATCGTTTGAGATATTGAGTTGAAATTTTTTGTGTTGTGTTCAGTACAACACCAGGGAGGTTATTTTATATATTTCTCCCTGTGAACCTATCTCGTCGAATCTTCTTCCCTATTTTTACTTTCTTGTACGGAGTATAATAAAGTATTGTATTCATGAAAAATTTCGACCTCTTAATTTTGTCTAAAAAACATTTCCCGAACACTCCTGAGTCGATTGGAGTCATATTAAAAAAATGTCTTTCTGTCTGTCAGTCTGTCTGTCTGTCAGTCTGTCTGTCAGTCTGTCTGTCAGTCTGTGTACAAGATTTCTCAAAAACTAATAGAGCTAGCGCCATGAAATTTTATAGGCATGTTGGGTCCTGAAATGGGACGATCCTATCAACTTTTAGTGGAAATCCGTTAACCGGAAGTATCCAAAATGGCGGTTTTTCAAAAAATCGCAATTTCGTTTTTCTCGATTTACTCCCAAACTACGCGTTTTTTAGTGGCCTTAAGTATGACAAAACTTGGAGAAAATAAAATTTCCCACACTTTTGTCTTTAGCTATAACTCGATATCTCAACCTGTTATCGAGATAAACCGTTATTTCCAAAAAAAAACAGTTTTTTGCGATTATCTCGAAAACTAACGGGTTTTTGCTGACTGAATGTATGAAGTGAATTAGTGAGAATGGCATTCTGCACAATTTTGTTTCTTACCGTTATCCGTTATCTTTTACCGTTATTGAGATATTTTCATTAATATGTAAAAAATCATATTTTTGCGAATAATTTGCAAACTAACGGTTTTTCGACAAATCAGTTAAAAGAATATTTAAAGATGTTAACATTTTCTACATTTTTGCCATTTACCGTAAATTGATATCTTTTACAGTTCTCAAGTTATCTCAAATTTTGTACGTTTTTGATATTTTTGGATGAACCAACAATTTATTGGGAGGTTGTATTGGGTTGACAAAACGACAGGGCTATAACGTAAATTGCACAGGGTCGTAGATTTTGTAGAAGAAAGTTTTGTGTTGACCACAACTGATATTTTATTTCGCAGCGGCATAAACAAATTATATAAAGACTGTTTTTTTCTAACAACTCAACTTAGTACAAAACCAAAATTCAAAATAATACCCCATCGTGACGTAGCAGCTGCCGACTAGCCACAAGCAGCCACAAGCAGCCGTGGTGATCGCCTATACATGCCGCTGCTTTCATTCGCCCTTTGTTTAAACCAGTTTTCGTTTCTAGTTCGTTTTATTCTCGTTGAATTCTTATAATCCAGGAAAATTAGGATTTAACCTCTTAAAAAATCCTAGTTAACTGGATTTTTGCACAGACCTTTATTTTGGCATAACAAACAACGTCCCAAAAGTCCATTCCAAAATTGCACCGGCGTCGTGAGTTATTCAAGGTCAAAGGTCCAAAAAATCAGTTTTTTACGTTTATCTCACTTTGCACGGGTTGTACGTCGTTTTGAGGTTCAGATGAATTAATCACAATAAAATTCTCTACAAAAAAGGTTAAATACAATTTTCTTGTAGAACAAACAGTTTTCGAGATACAAGTCGTCAAACTATGCGTCGCACAGAGAAATTGCTATTATTCAAGGTCAAAAGTCAAATAAATCGTAAATATCTCGCTTTGTATGGCCTGTCCGCATTTTTTGTGTTCAGATGAATTGCTCCTCCGCAAATTCTCTACAAAAAGGGTTAAATAAGGTTTTTTTGTAGGGGCAATAGTTTTCGAGATAGAAGTCCAGACACTGTGAACTGTACATTCGTTTCCCGACCACCATTGAGGTAGAATACAAGGCGCGTTTTTTACATGGTTTCCCCAGTAGGCCTAATCCATATTCTTTCCACCTTCATTCATTTATTCTTCTTCTGCTTCTTCTTCTTGCTCTTAATCTTCGATATAGGTATCATCTTCACTTACAGTTAATGTTAAGGCACCAATAAGATCGAGTTCATCATCGACATCGTTTAAATTTTCAAAGGATTCAGTGATATCACAAGAAGTAGGATTTAAACATGATTGACCTCGACAAAAGCTACAAACGATGGAGCACGGTAATCCAATTTTTCTGCATCCACAATTGGAACCACAACCTTTTGTGCAGTTGCAAAAAACGGAATTCAGGAGTTCTTCCGGTGCTGGTGGAAGTAATGTACTAACTGGCTGCAAGAAATTGTTGTTAAATGTCCATCCCCACTGTTGAGGGTCTAAGTCTTTTCCAAGCCAAGTTTGCACCTGATAATATGGTGTTGTGCGGCTCCTATTGTGGGTGGAAGTGAAGATAATTTAACTGCCTTATTGAGTCTTGTAGATTTAGCGAAACTCAAGTAGCGATAATTGTCGAAGGAGTATTCAGTTTTTGGAGCTCCGTACATTGCTAAAATAAAAAGTGCTCCATTTCTGGCAAAAATATCCCGTGAGCAATTCTCTTGCTTGAATACTTCGACAAGACTCAATAAGGCAGTTAAATTATCTTCACTTCCACCCACAATAGGAGCCGCACAACACCATATTATCAGGTGCAAACTTGGCTTGGAAAAGACTTAGACCCTCAACAGTGGGGATGGACATTTAACAACAATTTCTTGCAGCCAGTTAGTACATTACTTCCACCAGCACCGGAAGAACTCCTGAATTCCGTTTTTTGCAACTGCACAAAAGGTTGTGGTTCCAATTGTGGATGCAGAAAAATTGGATTACCGTGCTCCATCGTTTGTAGCTTTTGTCGAGGTCAATCATGTTTAAATCCTGCTTCTTGTGATATCACTGAATCCTTTGACAATTTAAACGATGTCGATGATGAACTCGATCTTATTGGTACCTTAACATTAAATGCAAGTGACAACAAGAACAAGATGCAGGAGAAGAAGAAGCAGAAGCAGAAGAAGAATAAATGAATGAAGGTGGAAAGAATATGGATTAGGCCTACTGGGGAAACCATGTAAAAAACGCGCCTTGTATTCTACCTCAATGGTGGTCGGGAAACGAATGTACAGTTCACAGTGTCTGGACTTCTATCTCGAAAACTATTGCCCCTACAAAAAAACCTTATTTAACCCTTTTTGTAGAGAATTTGCGGAGGAGCAATTCATCTGAACACAAAAAATGCGGACAGGCCATACAAAGCGAGATATTTAAGATTTATTTGACTTTTGACCTTGAATAATAGCAATTTCTCTGTGCGACGCATAGTTTGACGACTTGTATCTCGAAAACTGTTTGTTCTACAAGAAAATTGTATTTAACCTTTTTTGTAGAGAATTTTATTGTGATTAATTCATCTGAACCTCAAAACGACGTACAACCCGTGCAAAGTGAGATAAACGTAAAAAACTGATTTTTTGGACCTTTGACCTTGAATAACTCACGACGCCGGTGCAATTTTGGAATGGACTTTTGGGACAGTGTTTGTTATGCCAAAATAAAGGTCTGTGCAAAAATCCAGTTAATTAGGATTTTTTAAGAGGTTCATGCTTTTTTTCGCCTAATTTTCCTGTATTATTATGCAAGTGAGACGAAGCGGGGGCAAGTGTGTTTGGTGTTTTTTTTTGTGTGTTTGTATTTTGTGTGTGTGTTTTTTTGTGCGTGCGTATTTTTTCCTTCCGCAGGTTTTCGATTTGAATATTTTGATTGCTAACAATAAATATGTGACATGACAAAATTTTTAGTTTGTGTGTTAATTCAAAATTTATTTTGAACTTTAAACGTTAAAATAATCATCAAACTAAAAATTTTATCTTGTTATATTTTGTTCATATTTTTAAATTGCTTTGAGAATGTAAGTTTCAAGTTTTATCAAATTTCCACAGAATTGTAGTTTGATAAAGCAAGTAAATGTATTTTATTTAAACAATTTAAAGTATGATTTAAACAATTCAAAAAAGAGATATGAGCATTACATGACTTTCTTCTGCAATATTTAAAGTTTCCGAAAAAATATGTGAAAAATAATGTTTTTCAAATTATCTCATGAACCGTTAGAGATAAGTAAAAACTTCATACTCGACTTGAATGGAGCTTGAAAGTCACCTTTTTTTTTACTTTTTTCATTTGGATGTAGTTAGGGAACTAAAAAAAAGATACCCGTATTTTTTTGTTTCGTGGAATAAATTCCAGTAGGAGGGGGTCAAAGTCGGCGAAAACTCTAAATCACAAAAACTTTAAAAATTTGTAACGGCTTAACCGATTGAAATGATATTAAACATTTTCGAAAGGTAATTCCTTGTCACAAAAAATATTTTTTGACTTCCTCTCCCTCCCCCTCACCGTCATATTGTAAAATTCAATTTAGTGACGAAATTTAAAATATCTCAAGAAAAACAGCAACAACTTCAAAAAAGGTTTAAAAGTGTCAAAATACTTCCAGAAACTCAAAATTTTCACAGATTTATTCCAGACGGAAACTTTCTCAAAGAAAAAAAAACTTTTTCTTTTAAATGAATTTCTAATTAATTTTAAACTCCTAAATCTTTTGAGTTAATATTATGTACAGAAAACATAAAAACCAATCTGAAATCAGTAAAATATAATACAATTTTCTTGTATTCGATTTTTTTTTATTTTTTTTTTTAAATAACGCATTTACCCCCAAATTTTATTTATATTGTCACTAAATTGAATTTTACAATATGATGGTGAGGGGGAGGGAGAGGAAGTCAAAAAATATTTTTTGTGACAAGGAATTACCTTTCGAAAATGTTTAATATCATTTCAATCGGTTAAGCCGTTACAAATTTTTAAAGTTTTTGTGATTTAGAGTTTTCGCCGACTTTGACCCCCTCCCCTCCGCCGACCGGACGGTATTCTACCAAACAAAAAAATACAATATCCAATCGAGCAAAGTTAAGAAATCGAACTTAACTGTAAACGAGAGTATGAGTTGAGATGGAGTTCACCTAAAATTAAAAATGTAGGCAATATTATTTCCTTTGATTTTGATTATATGCATTTTTTCTCACAAGCGCAGTGTTCGAGAAATTAGTATTTAAGAAAAATTGTATGGGAGGTAACCGTTGTAGCTAGCGGTACTTTCCCAAAAGTTGATAGAAAACTACGATTTCGGTAAAACTTCGTGTTGATCGGAGAGTTTGAAAATGAATTGAATGTTTTTCTTCGGCCAAGCGACATGCTCCGCTGCTCGTGTGCGCTGCCAACCGCATGCATATCTGCTGCTTTGGGGGATTATTTTTGTTAGAGAAAAACAGTCTTTATATAATTTGTTTATGGCAGCGGGCACCATCCAGGTTCTATCGGTTTTCCAGCCTTCGACGGGGAAATTTGTCGAAAATTTGTTCGGCAGAGTTTTTTCTATGATTCCTTATTCTATGACTAGACTGACCCCTTAATTCTACATAACAGACTCTAAAAGATCTGTTAACTTTAAACTTTGTAATTTTAATAGAAATTGGTATTCCCGATAAAAGGTTTGTGGAGAATTTAATTTTAAACAAGTTAATAGATTCTCCACACGAAATTTTTGAGATGTCTGGCAATGCCGCAAACGTCAAACATAAAAAAGTGAATGTTTGTTGTTTTTCCCACACAAATTTCAAATAAAAAAGTGAAGTCTGGTTCATTTTGACGAGAAAATGGAAGGTTGGTATTTAACATTCTAGCAAACCTTTTTTATTTGACTAATCTTTTCTTTAATTTCAAGAGCCACCACCAAAAAAGAGACGTCTTCCTCGAACAACCTCCAAGCAACACGAGGCATACATTTCCTTCTTGGAATGCAATAAGGCGCCGCTTGACCCCTTGGACCGGGAGCACGCAAGCTCCTGGGGAGAACTAGTAAAAATGTTGAATGGTAAAGGGCCAGAAAGGAGCGTCAATCAGTGGAAAGAGGTCAGTAAATGGATAGCCTCACTTTTTTTTGATACAGTTGGCCCCTGTCCGGTGCGGTTTCTCCGGGTTCGCAGTTGGGCGATTTGATTTGTTTTATCAATTTTTGATATACACGGTTACGTTTCCTTTTAGTAGCAACATACTGAAGTGTTTCAATTTTATATTTCGTACTAAAGGGGACCACGATAGTAACTATAGGCTGTTTCCATATAAAAATAAGTGAATGTTGGTACATTTTTCTCAAAGACCGCTCGACGGATTTGAATGAAACTTTGCACACTTGTTGTTTGCAATAATAAAGCTACCCAAATGAGGAAATACGTTTCACGTATGTGGTCGTGACCCTTTTAAGTGTTCTAAATAGATAGTAAAATAATTTGTCTTATTTCCTTCACACGTCCCATTCATGAACCAGTAATAGTTTTTTTTTTTGTTAAATTTCAGAATTTAAAGAACTGGGAATACCAGTTAAAAAGTAAAAAGAGAGCTCAACTTGCTTATGCTGATGGAACTGGAGGTGGACCGTCCAAGTCAACATTAAGCGATTTCGAAAATCGGGCGATAAATGTGTTCGGCAAGATTGCGATTTACGGGGATGATGAAATAGCCCCACTAGGTTTGCCAAATGCATCTCTCGATGAACCAATGCAACTAAATCAACCAACAGAAGTGACTGTGACTAACCCAGAACGAAGCACAGTTCCACAAAATAAAAAAACAAGTTTGTATTAAATTTATGTATGATGATAAGTCTTATTCATATTGTATTTATATTCTTTCCAGCATTATTAACCACAATGGAAAGATTGGGTGAGAAATTAGAAAAAAATTTAGAAGCACAGGAAAAAAAGGATGAAAATATACAACGTGCATTTACATCGTTAGCGGCATCCGTAGATAAAATCGGATCCGCAATGTTAATGTTTGCGGAAAAATATAAGCCATAACGGCAAAATTGATTTTTTTTTGTTTTAATTCTCTGTAATCAAGATTTTATGTCCTATATTTAACTATTGTTGTTCAAAAACCATTGAAGGTATAAACATGAAATGTTTGAAATTAAATAAAGACTGAATTTTTAAAATGTTTTTGACTTTTATTGAGTAAGACACTAGGTTTTAATAATTCAATTTTTTATTTCGCCATAATTGCTATAGCCGCCTTGCGTAATCGTCTCGAATACGACTTGCTTCTATGAAAAGAGAATTCGGTTGATCTGAAAATATAAATATAGGATTAGATTCAAGGCAATCCAAATTATATAAGGTGCTATTTCCGTCTGACATTGCGTTTAATACTTACCATTAGTATTATAAGTACTTTCATCAAAATCCAGTTCCTCTTCGATATCAAATTCCTCAAAAATTTGATTTTCGTGCTTCAAAAAATTATATAATATGAAACAAGCATTAATAATTACACTGGCTTTGGTAGGTCGGTAATGCAAAGTGCGATGTTTTAGTAGGCACCTAAAAATTGATTTTATTGTGCCAAACGCTCTTTCAACTGTATTTCGTGTGAGGATGTGTAATTTGTTGAAGGTTTCCTCATATTCTTCGGAAGGGGAACTGTAAGGAGTAAGTAGCCATGGCTCTAACGGATAACCCGAGTCCCCTAATAACCAGTTTCCGCTATAATTCTCTCTCAAGTGCCGCCTAATTGGGGATGAAGTCCATATTCCACTGTCATGACAAGAACCAGGGAATTTGGGATTGACCCACAAAAATTTTAAATTGGCATCACATATCTAGAAGTTTTGGACAAAATTAACAAGGTTTTAAAAACAAAATAAGGAATACCACCCGTTTCGAGAAATTTTCAATAAAATGTATTTAATTTTTTTTAGGAAAATATAGTTTAAAGAAAATAAAATTTCCCGTAGTTTTTATTTTAACGGTTTTTACGTAATTCTAATGTTCCTTGAGAAATATTATTTTTTACGTGTTTTCCCGAAACTAAAACATTTTACTAATATAAAGAACGTTGGAGGAATTCGTCCCAAACCAATAAATTTTGAATTGTATTTATTCGAAACGAACTCATTCCGTCATCGTTGTTGTTTCACTTACCGCTTCCACGTTAATGCTGTAATATCTTTTTCGATTCCTATAAAGCCTTGGTGGTCTCTGCAAATCGGTAACAGGTGGACAGATTATTGCAATATGAACACAATCTATACAACCGATTGTATTGTCAATACCAAATTTCTCTTGGAAAGTATGTGTAACCATGTCAATATTTGACCTTCCTTCAGGAAATTTAATAAATTTTTGACCAAGATGTGTG
Source organism: Chrysopilus asiliformis (assembly GCA_964034945.1). NCBI lineage: Eukaryota > Metazoa > Arthropoda > Insecta > Diptera > Rhagionidae > Chrysopilus > Chrysopilus asiliformis. The sequence continues at coordinate 81,218,630 of OZ035961.1, read as the reverse complement.
TTTATTATTTTTGAAATTTCAGATACGGTGCGAGAAACTGAGGATTGGCTTAAATTGATTTCATTGTTCTGTCCCACTGAATTTTGATAAGAGCCAGTTGCAAAGAAGTTGAGTGTTGTCAAAACTTTTAACGAAAATGGAATTGTTGATGATAAATTCTCATCGTACGGTTCTAACAGCTCAATTAATTTTATGGCTACAAATTGTGTCATTCTAAAATTCCGCTTGAATAAGTTCTCTGGTATGTCAAAAGGATTTGTCGAGTCCCGAAGTCTTCGTAAAACCGGAGAAATACTAAACAAATAAAAGAAAGACAAAATTCTTCAATCTTCTATTTATTAGAAATATCAACCTTGTTCTTTTATTTTCCAAATACTTGAAAACTTGTATCAAAAAATCAAAAATTAATAAGTTTTCCATTTTTTTGTAATAATAAACACACAATTTTCAAAACCAATCTCCACTTAACAGATTGTAAAAGCTGTTCCGGAGGACCTTTTAACTTAATAGACTTTTAAGGTTAGAATTGCCTATTAACTTGGTTGCCAGAATACCAAATTCCCTTAAGAAAAGTCTCCAAAAAAGTTAACAGACAGATGATCGTTTGACGTCTTTTAACTTGTTTGCTAGAATACCAATTCTATTAAATTTCTGTTAAAGCCAGTTAACAAGTTAATAGACTGTTAACTTTTATTGAGAATTGAGGGGTGAGTTTGCTGGCTTCTCCCAAAGCAAATTAAAGCGGAGGTAAGTTAGGAAGACCTCTTTTTACTGGCAAAGCAAATTAAAGCGGAGATAAGCTAGGAAGACCCTTTTGACCGGAGACCAAAATTCAAATTTCAAAACTGAATAAAAATAGCTCAGGAAGACCCATTTTAACTTACTTTTAAATTTTCGGCGAATTTTTTTACGTTAAATGTTAGTGTCAGTTAACAGCCAATTAGAGTCGAAATTCAAAACAAATTCACAATTGCTTGTTAGGTTACGAAATCATATGCATGTTCGTAGTTATGTAAATTGATGTTTTTGTACATATTTTCTTTGAAAGCCAAAATTATTAAATATCGTCAAACCATAATTCGTTCCGATCGAAAAACCGGTAGACTAGATTATGTTTTTTTCTCCCGTTAAGCTTAAAGTTATCAACTTCAGATGAAGACATATTCCAAATTAAAAGTACTACGGCGGGGGAGAGACAAGTTTGGGGGGGTGTATCCTGGGCGTTCCCCGGTCTTGTTAACAGGCTTGGTGGGAATTATAGTCCGGGGGATGCCCGTAAACCACCGTAAGTAGATAAACCAATTGAATTAAAATATGGTTTAAATGAAATAATTCTTTCAATGTTAATAATAATTTCTTTAATTTCTCTTTCATTACACAGGAACGTATTCAGATATCGCAGTACCAAACTCGGTATCCTCTCCTCCGCCTCCACCAGAAGTTGGGCGCAGGACGTAAGAAAAAAAATATGTTTTCGAAATCTTTTTTATATTCAAATTTTTTTTTATTTCGCAGCGGGCACCAACCAGGCTCCACCGGTTTTCCAGCCTCCTCCAGCGGTGGCCTGTGAGTATATCAGGCAAAAGGGCACGGTATTATTTCTAAAAAAGCACTGTTTTAAAAAAGCACTGTAATCTTAATACTTTCCTTTTTCAATAAATCAAATTTTAATAATAATATTAAATTTTAATAAAATAAAATAAAAATCAAACAACGCATTTACATTACATGTTAATACAAAAATACATTACATTGGATTACAAGGGGATTACAACGTAATTGGAAAATGATTAAAAAATACAGCACATGACTTTCTTATACAAAATCTACGTTGCGCACAATTTACGTGACGATTAAAATATTAGTTTACATAAAAATATGAATTTTTATTTTACAAAATCTGAAGTACTCAATAACGCCAAAAGATATCGATTTATGGTAAAAAGCAAAAAACTTACAGAACTTTATTATACTACGTATATGTAAGAAAGTAATAATAATTATTTAATCCAAAAACAGTAAAATTTAGCCCAAAAATTTTTACTGTGTACTAAAGGGCACTCTAAAATTTGTGTGTGTGTGTTTTTTTTAATTTTTAATTTTGTTTTGTATATTTTAATCTTATCAAAGAGGTCCACTGTCAAATCTATCCGACTATGTCATAGATGTCACTAAAAGTTAGACAATATCCCATGAAATTTCAATCGTATTTGACTAACAAATAAATAAATCTAATAAACCTGTACAGATCTCGAACACACAACTAATGAGGAAGTTTTATTTAGTGTTGTTGCCACACAACCTAATAATACCCAAGATCACATAAAACGATTACAAAACCAAATCGTAAAGTAAATAATGATGAATGTGTTTTAACATATATTTATATTCCGAATTCAAGTAATTTCTGACCACTGTTCTATTGGCACATAAGATCTAATATCTCAATTAAAGTACTTGCACGCATATAAAATAAATATCAAATCTTCCCGTAAACCAAATGTTTGTATTCGACATTAACAGACACTTCATTGCTAGGTCATTCAAACTCGAGTGTGTGTATATAGAAAACCCTTATGTCAAAGTCAATACATATTTCAGACCTAATATATTCTTCGTTAGCTCACCCCCTCAATTGAACACCTGAATCTACAATACAATTTAGCCAGCGTCAATTGAAGCCTATCTAATAATTTAACAAACACAAAATAGGTAAACTTTGAAAAGTACGATTCAGTTCGAAATTAAGGTATTTTGATGAAATTTCCGCAACTTTAATACAAATTTAATTCATTTAATGTCGTTGGTGAGTTTGAGGTAAGTTTTTGATCCTTTTGTTTTGAAATGAAAAGTTTAGCACGACAATTAAACAGACCGTTAAACATCAACGATATATGAGGGACAAATAAGACACATTTATTTTAATGAGGTGAGAAATACCAAATTCGGGTTTTGCTGTTAATGTCATCGAAAATCATTGCCAACACCCTCCTTTGATTGCTCATTCGTTCTTTAAGGGTTGTTTTGTTGGTCACCCCCAAAATACACTCCATATAAACATATTATAGAGGAATAGTAGACAGTTTACTTCCAAATAGAAATGGATCCTTTCAAAACACCATTTAGGACCATAATAATATAATACGCACACATTCAAATGTTTTACTATTTCGAAAGTATATTTTTGTCTGTTTGCTAGAATTCCCATCCCGATGTTTCGGATCCATGGACAGTTGAACAGGACACCCATTATTGAGTTGTATTTGGTAATTTGAGACGCCCCTATGATGCCATTTAAATGTGTGCTAAAGTGTTAAAACATGAAAGGAGTCAAACTATATTGGATCCAGAATATACCATGCCAGCCGAGTAGATGAGAAAACCCGCACCATTAGCTTAGGATGTCCTTCTAGTAAATATCCGTATATGGCGTGCTATTTCAAAGCCCCATAATGTGGATAAACAGGATCTGGATCAGGGATAACTGAATATAACCCAAGACGAAAGCAATGAATATCCCACACTTAAGATTTTAATACGGGTACATCAGCCAACATCGTACTGTACGAAAATAAAGGTAAATTGAAAAGCACCCACAACTTTGTAGCGTTGTAATATAAAACGCCTTCAAACATTTTAAAGCTTAACATCAGCAATTCAAACCACCGGAAATGTACAGGATTAAGCCTTTAGTTTTTCGGGAAATTGAATTGAATTGGCAAAAAAAAGAACACAAAACGGAAATACAACTAGATTACTACATGAAAAAATACTTGAATTACATATTCTTGTTTTGTTACAATTTTCACAAAATAAACTATAGTTTTTGGATTTTTTTTTACATCTCTATATTATATAAAAGGCAACGTCTGTATGACTGTGTATCCGGATTTGGCTCGGTAACCACTGAACCTATTTTGATGCGGTTTTTCACTTTCCACTTCTATAAAGGGAAGTATTGTATTCATGGCGGAGACCGACTCGAGAACAGAGGCAGATTGAAAATTTCTGATCAGTACGAAATCCGTTTCAGGCAAAATTATGAGGATGTCCGTGCACCTGTCTGCCGAAAAATTATGAAAATAAATGTTTAAACAGATAAGAAATTAAAATTAAAGCTAAATTTATTTTCTTATTTATATTTTTGCTATCTTTTGCATACGAAAGTTCGAAAATATACAACTTTTTACAGAAAAAATGACACAAAAAATCTTTTCTAAAAATTGTTACGATTGCATGTGAAACAAGAACCCTGCTTCATCACAATCCCTCCATGACGTCATTAATTTGGAATAATCCAAGCTGCTTAAAAATAAAGACAGGCTCCTCCCTTTTTCCATCTCCTCATTTCGCGTATCTGCTGTAGAAAAAGGGAGTTGAATTGAAACAAAAGTCTATTGAAATCGTAGCGAAAAGAAGCGATTTCAAAAGAGCATTCGAAAATTCTGGGTATTCCCTTCAAGTACATTTGATTTGATACAAAAGGTTCAATTTTAACATGATTTTAAAATTCAATTTTAAAATGATAATTGTTTGCATTATTCAAAAATGCAACGGTTGAATTCGAAGCTAATACCACTTAAATCTAACCACTTAAATCTGGGCTTGGGATGCAGAGATGAAAATAGGGCAAGGTCAAAAAGAGTCATAGAACAGAAAAAGGAAAAAAACCAGAAATTTTAGTTGATAGGGAAAAAGGAGATTCAGAATTTTTTAACTTCGGTGGTAGAATACGTGGAAGAAGTGGGCGACCCATAGATTAAAAAGATTTTACGGGTTTTTTTGAGGAAATGTTTTACATCATGTTTTACCTGTTGTGCGTTTTCTGGGGTCAAATTTTCACGTGCTAAAATCGTCATAAGTTTGATTATCGTTCTTCCACGTGAACACCGAATTTGGAACCCCTTGGTTTCTTCATTTTTTTCATCAATATTGCACAAGTGGTAAGCCAAAGTTCTTTCGCAGTTCAGTATGTGAAAATATAAAATCATGTGTGTTTTCTCAGGTCCCACATAGAAGACAAGAAAAGTCTAAGGGACCACTTGTGATAAATTTTTTCTTTGTCGTCTTGGTGCCCTTCACCACACGCATTGTGAGTCAGGCTTGCGGCCCGTTTTCCCCATGTGGTAGGCGATTTCGAGGATTTAGTTGGTGCTCACCTCGCCAATTTCATATACGGCCAAAAAGAGTTCTTCATGTGCCAATTTACATAAGGGAACTTCTCCACGTGTAAATTTTTCCTGAGGGAATTTCTCCAAGTGCAATTTTTCATGAAAAGGGACCAATCGAGAACATCTCCAGAAGGATCCGAACGGATGACGTCATAAAAATTTGATAGGAGCAAGCTGTATTTGTTTCAAATCATCAAACATTTTTATGGGTGTAATGGGAAGTATTCGTTAATGTCTTTTAATTGTAAAGTTTCCGCTTTTAAAAATTTTTATGCTTCATTTAGATATTTTCTTTAAAACAATTAAAAAAAAGGGTAACAACTACATAAGTAGTGGCGAATTTGCAAATACTGAGCTACCCCCAGACGTGCCGCCAGGATTCCCATTTGCAGATTTGGCCTTGTAACAAAATGTTCAAGAATTTGTTGATTAAATTTAAATTAAAATTCAAAATCCATTTGGACTCAACGTATACGCCAGGCTTAATTTCTTCGTCTTAGAAACTAATAAGGGCCAGTATGGCTTAGTGGTAAAATAATTATGCTATGAGCTGATGGTTCCAGCCTCGTATAAATGAAGACACGATGGAGATTATCTAGTAAGTTACCATCTACAGTTGTTGGGTATTAATTTCACATTTCTGAATGTAATATAAATAACTGCAAAGGTATTAACCCTATGTACGCTGCATAGTGTATCGCAGAATTTTTTTTCGTTATCATAATAACCCCGTTCAAGTTTTAGCGAAATTTTCAGCAACAAACCCTCCATTGATACTATTAACACAATAAAAAAGAAAGTCTCCATAAAAGAATTGGGTGACTTTTATATGATGGCAAAAATCGTGAAATAAATGTCAAAATTTACAAAATGCTGCCATATTGAAAAAAAAACCCCTAGTTTTGAATTTTACGTTTTTTCACTGATAAAAAAACAGATAGTTTAGAAATAGTTATTACTCTCGCTCCGATTTGCGTATACAATTTTTCATAACAAATTCATTGAAAATATAACGAGATGCCATTTAAATGCGATTTTTCTATTGGAGAGTAACGCAAAAGGGGGTTTGGAGAGTAACGCATACGGAACCCAGGGGTTATTAGATTTTATTCACTCGGTCTTATGTTTTGTAGTGTATAACAAACGTGAACAAGTTTCTTTGATTTATTAAATAATAACCGATTCCTTATGGGAGTATGAATTTGATCCCAATTAGAGATTTGAGCATAAGTAGCAGCAGTTCCCAGTAATTTCAGAACTAACTTCAGCAAATCTGGAGCCATATTCCAAAGTACTTTCAGATTTCTTATTTCTTTCTAAAAAATAATTTGTTAAATTTCGAGTACATAAGCTAATGTGAAAGTAACAGCTGCGTATTGGCCTCCTATTCATTTATTTATACCTTTTTTGAAATATACCGAAAATTGATCAGCCCCAGACTTGTAATTACTGACTGAATAAAACCAAAGACTAGGTAAATAAACATAAGAACACTAAAATCAAATGTTGGGGTCCCAAAAAAAAATCCGACAGAGGAAATGGAATCTTTAATATGCATTGCAAAATGAATATTTTCCCTTATACAGGGTTTTTCAACAAGAACTTTGTTTTCAAAACAAAATAAAACAGACAATTTAGTTGAAAATGATTGAAATCTTTATTTATACAGAAAGAGGAAGGTTTGACATTTACAAATGAAAAATGATATCGAACAGATGTCCACCACGGCCACGCTGACAAACGTCGATTCTTTCGTGAAAATTTTCAATCACTTTTCGGCAAAATTCCGGCTTAATTTCGCGAATCACGTCACGGATTCTTTGTTTTAAAGCTGCAATCGATTCTAAAGGAACCTTATAAACCTCATCTTTAACGTAGCCCCACAAAAAGTAGTCCAATGGTGTGAGATCGCATGAGCGGGGCGGCCAATTAACAGCTGAATTTCGCGAAATTATGCGATCAGGAAATTTGGTTTGCAATAAATTTATTGTTTCGGTGGCTGTGTGACATGTGGCACCGTCTTGCTGAAACCACATGTCACTGATATCCATACCATCCATAATAGGCCAAAATTCAGTTGTTAGCATCTCCCGATAGCGTAATCCATTGACCGTAACCGCGTTTCCAGCCGCATTTTCGAAAAAAAATGGCCCAATCACGCCTCCAGACCACATGGCGCACCATACAGTGACACGTTGAGCATGCAAAGGCTTCTCAACAATTACTCGTGGGTTTTCAGATGCCCAAATACGGCAATTTTGCTTGTTGACGTATCCAGACAAATGAAAATGGGCTTCGTCTGAAAAGATGATTTTTTCAGAAAAACCGACAGGTTGTTCTTCAATGAATTGAGCGAATCTACGGCGGAGTGAATGGTCGGCCGGCTTCAATTCTTGCACCAATTGAACCTTAAAAGGCTTTAGAGCCAAATCCTTACGCAAAATTCGCCATGTGCTCGTTGCGGATATCCCCAATTGCCGAGAACGTCGAGGAATTGACAAATTTGGATCTTCTGCGACACTTGGGCTCACGGCAGCGATGTTTTCATTCGAACGAGCCGGTCGAACACGCGTTAGTGTTGGCACATTATGTACCGAGGCAGTAGACTCAAATTTATTGACCAAATTCTCGATAGCGGTCTCAGAAGGACGATTATGTAGACCGAAAATATCACGAATTTTACGAAATGTAGTTTTCACAGATCCACCATTTTCGTAGTGGATTTTTATTATTTTAATGCGATTTTCGAGCGAAATCGAATTCATTATAACAAATGTCAAAGCTTCTACTGTGTATATGTCAAAAAACCAAATGTCAAAACTGTTATGATATTCGAATTTGCCCCTATTGAAAAACAAAGTTCTTGTTGAAAAACCCTGTATTTTAACGCTTAGCTGTCAAAAAATCAATAAAAATATTTAAATTTCATGCGTCACTAGATTAAGGTTTATAACTCTAAAGTATTATCCATACATGCTAAAAGTTTTATGAAACATTCTTTTGTTGCTTATATTTAGTTATGTAAACTTTAATAAAACTAAACACGTCAAATATTTGTTTTTTGACCTATAAGCCCTATATTTGTTTTTTACTTATATAACAAAACTCAGAGATTACTTTTGACATAAAGCAACTGTTTATTTACGATAGTTTACATTTTTTACATATTGTTTACGTAAACAATTATTGTTTACTTTTTTTTACAGAAAAATGTACAGAGTTTTTGCTTACGCGTAAAAGCACAACACTATAGCACAAATAATATACAGATGAACAGAGCTCAAAGAAAACCATGTTATATGAAACCAAATCAAGCGAGCTTTTAAAATCCGAAAAACTTTTTCCTCTGGGAGAGCCTTGTCTTCGGTTCTTTTGAGATGATTTCAAGCTTTTGTAAACTTATTTATACAACCCCACCGCCGCGCCAATCATACAAAAAATTCAACACATTTATTACATCCACTTGTGTGTGTGTTCGGCATACGATTTGACGAGAAACTATCTCTCCACTCTCGCTCAAAATTTAAGTCAAAAGCTTTTGTCGGCTGATCTTCTGTCGGCTGATTTGGTTTCATATAACATGGTTTTCTTTGAGCTCTGTTCATCTGTATATTATTTGTGACTAGAGTATGATAGAAGGGCGCCAATCATTTTATAACTCAACATTTCGAAAAAGGAGTTCCCGAGAAAAAAAATTTGAAACCACTAAGAACTATACTAAAATTTAATTTTGAACAGACCCCACAATTTTTTTTGTTGAAGATCAAAACTTGAAGTAACGCCACTGCTGTGCTGTGATGAAAATTATTTAATAAATATCTAGATTTTCCAATCTAACTCAATTTCTAGTAAAATAAAGTTGTTCAAATCCAATATAATGGCAGTGTGGGACACATAAAATCACATGTAGATATTACGTAAACCCTTGAGAAATTTCGTAACCATAGATTTATCGACATCTCAAGCGCACTTTCTTTAGATTCCAATCCACTTGTTGACGGACAAAATCCACTTATTCGTCACCTTAGAAAGCATCCACATGGCGTCGTCTCCACACAAAATATGTGCCGTCCTGCATTGGAAAAAGCCCTCCAGACGTTTCCAAACCGAAAAGAATCTGTCAAATATAAAAGCGGGGAAGGGGCCCAAGGAACCGAAAACGAGAAGTGGAAAATCCTCTGGAAACTTTATCCCCAGACAGAAGACATTCATTTCTTCTACATCTCACGTCACGATAAAATGAATGTGTCGCTTCTTAGCAACGAAATATATATAGACATATTTATATTTGGGGAGGATCTAGGCTATCAAACGATCCTGTATGGACATCGTTTGTGCTGTTGTGTGACTCGCACGGATGTTTGTCGTTCGTCCACTGGATGATAAATCGATCCGAGAATTACGACGACCAAAAGGATATTAGCTGCCACTCCTCCCGCCACCACCAACCTGATTCCGATTTGTACGTTTGTATCAATGTTGCTTTCATTTTTTATTGGCCTCTGAATACTCCATAATACTTCAAACGTCTACGTGGACGATATGTTTTCAAAAAACGTCGCAATATTTTCAACAGAACACTGCTATTTATTTGCTGTAACCTGGCTACCATTTAGGACAATCGAATCGAATTGGTTTTTGGACATCTGTTTTCATGGTTTAAGACCATTTCAGAATCAATGATATCAAAACTCTGGAAATCTTCTTTAATCTACAACAACATCCTGGATACGAGTCCTTTTCACACAAAAAAAAATTCTAATATTCTGGGAATAATTTTATTCCAGCAAATGATGAACCATTATTTGTATTTGTAACTATCATGGAAAGAAACATTTTTTAAATTTAATAAATCGAATTTACCTGGTATACAACACGGAAGAATTCCCAGAAATCGTTTCAATTTTTTAATGGATGCGATTAAAATGTAGCATGCCTGTGCAATACCTGGAATTCCTTTGGCGGTTCTGCAATTAGAAAAGAATTTACTCAGCTTTAAAAACATTTTATTGCCACTTATGTTTGACTTTTTCCAGAATTTCCAGCTATATACCTCGTCGTGCACTGCATATAAAAAAAACGTTTTTTAAATGTAATACATTTTCACTCAGCACATGAAACTCTGACGACATTGCCACTAAATTGTGTCAAAGTTTCGTGAACTGAAAAGCCAAACTTTGTATAACAACCAACCAACACCAGTGGAATGCAGAGCGGAGGTTATAAGCAACAAATTCGTACGCAATTACAAAATGTTTACTTTAGTTTCAATGTCCATCAAAAACTTTTGGCATAAAAGTTCGGACTGTACAAAATTTAATTTAAAAAAAAAGTTGCCTGCAACAGCTTTCAGGAATTTTTGTTCTAAATTGAAAATGGAAATGGAAAAATATATTAAGGACTTAATTTGATTAGAGCCTTTTTCTGTTTTCTTATTATTTCTTTACTTCTATAGTATGAGTAATTTTTGTTGTTTCCTTTTTTTTCCAACGATGTTTTCTACTTTTTCCCATTTTATCCAATTTCTCGTTAACGCAAGGCTTAGAGTTTAATTAAAAACAAATAAATCACTGAAAATCCATTCTAATTATTTACTGTAGTTGCGGGGGATCTGTTTATTCTGTTGTGGCTCCATAAGTCACTTAGTCTATCATTTTGTTGTGTAGCTAATGACAAATTCCCCATTTTCCCAACGGTATAATTTGACTACAGTTTGCCACTAATCGGTGGAGAGAAATTAATTGACCGCGGTGGAATTATTTAAGTGGAATTTTATTGGATTTCCAGTTTAATTTAGTCACTAATTTACTACATAAATTCTGAATATAAACAAATTGCCGAGGAACGATGACAATCTAAGAAAAATATTTAAATATCTTGTAAAAAATTACAATACTAGACTTTTTTTTATTTTATCGAAGAAAAAAAAACTTTTTCTTAGAACTTTTACCAACTTTTACCATTTCTGATGTTTCGAAAGAAATCGAAAAATACCCAACAGGAGAAAGTGCGTCGCAATCATAAAAAAAAAGAACCGACTTTATAAAGAGTTTAAAAAAAATAAAGAAAATAATTTAAGAAGAAAAACTAAAGCGTTAAAAAGTATTTTTTTTTTATATTTATAATTTGGTATATCATCATCATCCTCGGCGCTACATCTCTCGAAGAACCTGGACCTCCTAAATTGAGGTTTCATAACAATTTCTTCCCTGCTTCGCACCTACAGTTTTACATGGATTGCGAACCATTAAGGAATTACAGCATTTGTAAGGTTTTTTTACTTTGCAACCCATCAACAGCAGAGGCCGTGACAGCAATCTGCGTATAATATGCACTAAAAATGGCAAAATATGCACTTTAAAAACATTTAAAATCCGATATATAGTATATTTCACCCAAAATAGTGAACGGAACTTGTTAAAATGTGGTTAATTCGACTTTTGTGGAAAATAAAAACAAAATTAAAATACAGTAGAATCCCGATAATTCGTACCCCGATAATTCGTATATTCCGCTAATTCGTATGAATTTGCTGGTCCCTTGAAATACGAATTATCGGGATTCTACTGTACCATTGAATATTAGAAAAATTAAAAAAATAATAGTCTGTAAAAAGATTGACATTTTGACAGACAAAAAAAAATTTGATAAAAAAACTTGTTTCTAGATTGCGACTGTTAAATTTTAACGTCCCATTCCAGGACCAAATATGCATATAAAATTTCATGGCTCTAGCTATATTAATTTTTGAGAAATCTTGTACATAGACTGACAGACAGAAAGACATTTTTGTAATATGACCAATAGACTAAGGAGTGATCGGGAAATATTTTATAGGCAAAATTAAGAGGTTAAAAATTTTCATAAATACAATACTTTTTTAATATAATTCGTAGAAAGTAAAAACACACATTTATTTATTTTTAATATTTTTTCTAGCTGAAACAGTCGAATTATAATTTCAATTGTACAAAAAAATATTTGGTTTTCATGAAAGTTGTAAAATATGCAACTAAATATGCATTTATATGCAAATATGCACTAACGTGTCAAATATGCGAAATATGCAACAACAAGTGACCTTCATTCGCTTCTAAACTTATTGATTCGGATGAATAAAAAACTCCCGGACCCGAAATCATAACGAGAAGAAATATGCAAATGCATATTTTTGGCAGCCCTACTCATTAGTCTTCAAATATATATCCTAACGTTTGAGATATTCTTACGGACTTCTTGACCCCAGAATCGAATTCAACGACTCCAAAAAACCCGGAGGAAATTTTTTCGGAAAACTTGGGGAAAAGTATAATCACATCATCCTTACAGGACCTCCCGTTATCCTTACAGACTCAGACATCACAATGGGCCTAAGCAAAAACGTGTTTACAGGGTGAGTCACAACTACTGTCAGTAAATAAAAATGCTGTAAAAAAAATAATGTGCGGATTTCAAAGAGTAATATATTTTTTGTTTAAAGACATAAAAAAAATTAATAACTACTTGCGCAGCTCAAATCTTTCTCCTTTCTCCTTTCTCCTTAATGGTGAGATGTAAACGTTTGAAAAATGTATTGCAGCTGGCACGCACTATTTTCTGTGGCATTTCATCCCATATCTTTACCAATGCTTCTTGCCGTTTTTTTTTTGTCCACCTTTGCGGAGAATTTTCCATGTACCTGTCTCGCTAAATCGTTTTATAGTCCGGAAGATAAATCTTTCATTGATACCAACATCTCTAATGCATTTAAGGATAGCAGGATCACAACGAGCTTTCTTTTCGCGTCCATGTTTGTTATAACTTATAATGCAAAAAAAAAAACAATAAAATTATTCTATAGAGAATAAACTGATTCGCTGGGGAAAAATGCCAGAGGTGCATAACATTGATACCTAAACTTTACTGACAGTAGTTGTGACTCACCCTGTAGATTGTGAAAATAAAAAAAATCAAATCATTTTCCATGTTTCGCAATTCCACATTGCAGCTTCAAAAAAAATATGAAAAGCGCGAATATTTCAACAAAATCAACGAAATAATTTACAAAATTATTTCGTAGAAAATACGAAAACTTTTTCGCTATTTTTACAATACGCGAATAGTAAAATCGACATTTTAATTTCGTAGCCTCCACTTTTACGCTGATTTTCGACTAAATTAATGAATTTTTCGTTAATATTACCACAGTATTTTTCCGAGTGTACCATCCGCCATATTGGTCTGTTGGAGTCGCAAGATATACAGTCTGACGTGCCATGTGATAGTCTTTCCCATCTTTTGGTAGCGGTTTCATCTACCTGTTTAGAAAATCAATAGAAAATGTATTAAAAAATGTCGAATTCTAGAAATGGAATTAAAGGTTAGTTCAATAATTTTAACGTGTGGCTTTTTGACTATGCCACAGGTGGATAAAGATTAAATTTCAGTTAGATTTTTCATGCACCCATTTAAGTTTCTATATTTAAAATTCGATTGAAATGCAATTTGAAGTGGTGTCCGCTTAAATCAGGTCTAAAGGAGCCTCCACACGCTCAATATTACTTGACAAGTATTATTGATGAAAATTTTTCGTCAAGTAACATTGATGGAAATTGCCTGCAAACGTAACATTGAAGAGCATCCAAACGATCAATGTTACTTGAAACATAAGTCTTTTAAGTAAAATTGTCAAGTAACATTGAACGTGTGGAGGCGCCTTTTGTTTCATTTAGATTGCGACCAGGCACTAGAATTTTATTGAAAAAATCACTGTAGATAATTTTATTGCGATTTTACAACTTTAATACAAGGAAACCGTGTTCCAGTATCGCTAGGGTAAAATTACGCATCAACAAAATGGTCAAAAATAGTGGAGAAGATTGACCGTCCCTTCACTTATTTACGCCTCGGATATCAACTCAGAACTGTTCGCAATAATTTTACAACTAATTAATAGGGAATTTACGTCTGTTAAATACTAAAATTTATGCATAATAAATTGTCCACAAAATAAATGTAATTTTAAGTGTTCATGAAATTTTGACTGTTTGTTGGTCTCTTAAACTTATATTCACGTCCATTTAAGCCCAAATATATACAAATCATTTTAGTTATGCTAAAGGTTTTGCTTTGGTGCTCTTACCCTCTCGACATACCATCATTTATTGTTGAATTGCATACAGAAAATTGCACAAATTCTCAAACTATTATCAATGTTTACGTGCAGCTTGTTGGTGTAATTACAAGCAGTTTACAAGCAATTAGCACCAGTTATCTTGTCATGTAAAATCGCAGTACTGGCCATAAATCACTTGAAGAGAAACTTGCCCCAAAATAGAAAACTTAATGGTCTCCAGTTGTTTTGCAAAATTTCTGGAATTTAGCGATAAATGCGAATGTTATGCAATTGGGAAATGTTGAACGGGAGAAAAACTTTTAATAGAGCTACAACGTTTTGCAAAATCGTTGAAAATTCTACGTATAAATGGATAAAAACATCACAATGAGACAATTCTCGTTTGAAAACAGTTTTCCGAAAAAAAAACAGATAAAATCTACGGAATCGCATAAATGGTGATTGTTTATAAATTTCGCTAATTTTCTCTCATGAGAATCACACAAATCTGTTATATGTTCAGCCCAGGAAATACACATACGAGAGTTATTTTGTTTTGATTTTATAGTGCAGATCCTTTGATTACTTGCTTACCTGTTATGCAATTAATTTCTTTAGTTTCTGCAAGCTCATTCAAAAATTCACTTCATCCCTAGGTTTTTTTTGCTTGTCAGATTTTCCTATGTAGATTTGGAGCGCGAATGCAATTAAATTTTGTTTATGGTAGCAAAATGAATAAACAATAAAGCTGCGCTCTAGAGCTGGGGATTTAAATATGTGCACTAAATTAACACACAGAGAGCTGGTACTCGTATTCATAAGCATATGTAGTCTCACCTAATACCCTTAGCTCTGTGATATTATTTATGCTTTTGGTAGAAGACACCACAAAAATTGGGTCATTTCCATTGTAATGGCCACACCTGCATTTAATTTACTTTGGTTTCTGTACATTTTTCGAAATCAACAAAAATTCCAAACAAAAAATCCCAAACTAGGTTAATGTAAACATACGACGAAAATCCATGTAATGCTTGTCGTTTTATTGAAAATGAAAGTGTATACATGCAAATATATACATTAAATAAAATACTATCCAAATAATTGTTCATGTTTCACATTTTATAAAATCAGCATAAATTACAAAAATAATGTTGTCCATGTTGTTGTTGTTGTTGTTGGTGTTAAATTAATATTCATACATATATGGACTGTAGTAAACATTTGTTTATTAGTCCATGGAATTAATTATTTTTAGATAATGTAAATGTTTCGGCGGTTTACACTAAATATCGATTACACATTTTTAATTGAATATTTCTCATGCTTTAGATCAGTGATGTCCAGTTTCAGGAAATAACCATTTGGAACCGTTCCACCAAAATTCCATGCTCCAGTCCTACATTTATGGGAAAAACGGCATAGTTTTTAAATATGGGAGTAATTCCTATAAAAATATTGTGACTGTTACCAAATCTTTTAGAACACATTTCAACACAAAAATTGTCGTGTTTTTTTTTTGTGTAAGCATTCTCAAAATTATGGAAGCGATTAATGTTAGATATGTTACTACATTTAATTGGGGAACATTCCCTTTTGTAAAGAACTCAATCCTAAAATGAAAAGAATGAATCCTCCCAAAAAGGGTCAAACGAAAATTCGAGTGATCGAATATACGAGCATGGCCGAATTATACAAGGTCTGCTGGTTATTTTTTGACAGCCACCATTTTGCTACGTCATCGGCAAGAAATCCTTTGTAATGCTGATTGTGCGTATGGAGTTGTTTAGCTAGATGTTAGCTAGATTTGAGAATTAGGGAAAATTCCCATTCAGTCTTATAAGAATTTCTTGCCGATGACGTCAGAGCCAGAAGCAACTGAGCTGTCAAACAGACCTTGTATAATTCGGCCATGTATACGAGATAAGGAAGTTCGAGGAGTTTGAACATTTTCGAGATATCAAACTGGTCGAGTAATAAAATGTCCTATAAATTAGGGATGTCAAAAAAGAACCGGTTAAACCGGTTACCCGGTGTTTTTGCTTCGGTTAACCGGTTTTTTTCGGTGTTTTTTTTTGCACGGTTATACCCGGTGTTTTTTTCAAAAGCCAAAAACCGTTTAAAAAAACCGATCATTCTTTTTTGTATGGAAAAATAATTTTAAACCAATTTTCGTGCAACTGGTTTGTTAGAAACACTTCTTTTTAGCCACTCTAGACCAAATACAATATTATATTGTGCCATTTATGGTCTCTTAATGGATTATATGGCATTTCACGTCTTTTGTTTGTATTATAGTGTATTTGTTGTGTCAAAAACCTAACCTACCCAATTTGAACAAAACGGTTTTTCGGTGTTTTAATAACCGGTTTTTTGGACCCGGTTAAACCGGCCCGGTATAAACCGAAGTCTTAAAAACCGGTTTAACCGAAAACCGGTTTTTTTCAAAATTTTGACATCCCTACTGTAAATCACAAAATTACTCCTACACAAGTGTTGGAGTGTGGTAGTGGGAAGGTCCAAATTATATAAACCTCGAGATCGCAAACCTTATGTGAATTATAATCAATGAAAAAAAATTGGTTTATTCGCTGAATATTCGCTGAATCCTAATTCCATAGGAATGAGTCCACCAAAACTTAGGATTCATTCCATTTTTTTTTTTGTAGGACTGAGCCCTACATAATATTGGAGTCAGTTCTAAATATAATGGGAACTATTTCATTCCATAATAAAGGCACCGTGCCAAATAATGGAAATTTTTAAGACGGACTTCTAACACTAAACCTCAACTGATTTTGACGCGGTTTTTTGCATTCGAAAAATGTTATCGTTCCATAGAACCGTTTTCGAGAAAATCGCAAAAATGTTTTCCTTTAGTATGGGATAGCGGAGAAATGATGGTTCAATTTTCCCAATTTGCGAAAAAGGTTTATCTTTGCTAAAAGCCTGTTCCATGCCAAATTTCAACTTTCTACATCAATTTTGTGGTGGTTTGCCAAAACTTGATAAATATATTTTTTTAAATTTTTAACCAAACAATTTAAAAATTTATATAAAATATTACATGACAAAACTGTTCTCTTGCTGATTATTTTAAAGTTTAAATAACCGTTTAAAATAAATGTTTAATAAAAGAACAAATTAAAAATGCTATCATATCATGTTTTTTGTGAAATTTTGTAATTCCTTCGTCGGAAATTTGAAAAATGCATGAATCAAGTTTTGGCAAATTACCACAGAATTAGTTCTCACATTTTTATAAAAAAAAAATTCAACATTTTACCCAATTATATTCGTCATACACTCAGAAAAATAATTCGTACTATCTATGAAAAACTTTAAGTCTATGAAAATTTAGGCGTGATTTAGAACCCTTGAAGTGTGGTTTTAGAACCTATCACAAATAATTCGTTATTTTTATAAAACGATTTTCAAAGCGTTTATGAAGTTTTTCTTTATATCGTGAAATTTTTAATGGAATTTATGACATATTGGCATAAGGGTTGTGAAAATCCCGGGGTTTTTGAAAAAAGCACAACCCACTAAGTTTATCAGTAAAATTAAAATTTTTAAATTGCCTCTGAAAACCTCAAATTTTGTTTGTAATGGACACGAAGAGTAGAAGAGTGAAGACCAGGGATGGCAAACGAAGGAAAAAATCGTAACGTTATACATTACGGTAATAACGAAATTCAAATTTTATTTCGTTACGTTATTTCGTTTTGTAACGATAAAAAAATTAATTTCGTTGCGTTATAACGTCATGAGAGTAAATGCCGGCGAGAACCTCTCGGTAGCAGCTACTCGCAAATGGACACGTCTCTGAGAGTCGCTCGCAGAAACCCCCAAAAACTCGCGAGCTAGTTTCTGCGAGCTGTCAAACGCCATTCTACTGTCTAGTCGACACGCACCCACTGAACTCTCGGAGAGTAGCTCGCCAGATACGAACAGCGTTTGAATTTCTCTAGTAGCTCTCGAGAACGCTAGAAGCTCGATTTCGTTAGTAGCGATAGAAAATTCGCCGAAATTAACTCTCAAATGGACTACCTCCTGCGAGTAACTCTCAAGAGTTTTTAAGAGTTACTCGCGTATTTACTCTCATATGGAGCGGCACCTTTATCTTCACGCTGAATTTCGAGCTTCACTTGAGGTTATATTTGAACTAAAAAAACTTGAATCTATTGTTGTCGGTCTAGTAAAAAAATGCTGATTACTTAAAATTGTATTTTGTATTCTATAAAGATATAATTATATAAAGATATAATGATTCGCAATATTTGACATTTCCTCGTTTTTATTTCAACTTAAAGCTCTAAAAAATGAAAATTCCTTACAATGTCATATAAATTTCCATTTAAAAGCTTCAAGAGTCTTTTTAATGAGCGCTTCAATATTTTAACTCCGATTGGTTCAGTGAAATAAATTTTCCCTTTTGCTGTACGCTGTTACAAATTTGCATTCGTAATTCAATTCACGCTGATATCGTGTCAAATTTACAATTCTAAGTTGAGTGTTTATCTGTGCCAAAGACTCTCTGGCAAAAATTCGAACATATTCAACACAAAACAGATACAAACATGTTACTTTGTATATATACAGAAACACCTTTACATAATTTATCTGAATAAACAAAGCAAAAAAAACTACAAGTTACAATAAAGAGACTTACCCTTTCCGCGTGCCACACTTTTCACCTGTACGAAAACCGGTGCGAAAAAAATTCAATTGAAATGGAAAGCAGGCTCAAGAACCAAGAAAAATTCACTTAACCAAGATGCCATTGAAGGGATGGATGTGAGGGCGAGATGTTAAAGAAAACACCTTATTTTTATTTTAAACATAGGGATTGAGTTAAATCAAGTATAATAACAAACAGAAATAATATTTTCAGGACAAAAGATAGACGTACAAGGAGTGAAAAGTTGAGCTGCCTTGTCGACATCGAAAGACGCTTCTAACGAAATGACAATTATCTTGTGTTACAGAAAATTTCTCGTTTTTTTTCATTTTCTTAGCGTAAGCCGATTTTTTTTTGTGGCATATACGAAAAACTACATGAAGTTTTTTTTTGGCAATAGAAAGAAATTCATTTTCGCCACAAAATAAAACTTTTCGTTTATCATTCGTCTTGTGGTAGAAAATTGCGATCTTTCATATCAAAAATTACCCGAAATCAACGAAATGAAAAAAGGAAACCAGAGAAATGTAATAAAATGCTAGACTTGGATAAATTCCCAAAAAGACATTCTTATCAGGCAATGAAACCTAGCGCACCTACATATCTTTCACCTTGCAAACCACTCGAAAGAAATAACCGAAAAGGAAAATCGACCCTACCCCGTCACGTCGGTCGTTACCTTCTGCTTATATTCTTACCCCACATGCAGAGGCTTCCACAACATGTTGGCCAACGTTTTTCGAGTTACCTTTATTGATCCTTCTTGTGGTATCTGCAGAATCCCATGAAAAATGAAGAAAATTGTGAAAAATCCGCAGGCACTTACAAAAACAACAACAATGCTCGGCATTTTCACTTTGAATATTCGAAATGGTCGCACCGACGAATGGAAACATCCTCGAATATACATAAAGGTGAAATAGAAAAAAAATGAGAATTTATGTGATTTCCCTGATACTTGAGGGCAACCAAAAAGGATCTGCAAAACGTTTTCGCGGAATATCTTAGTAGCGGCGAGAAGTAGTCCGTCACTACCAACGAAAGGATAAAACCAGGTGATCCAAAGAAAATATCCTTTGCAAAGAATATCTCGTGTTCGCATTTTCTTCCATTCAATGAAGGGAAATCAGCTGATGGTTTTTGCTTGAGAAATGTTTCGATGCTACTCGGAATTAATCTCAGTCGGTGCTACTTTAACCAATTGGACTCGAAATATTGGCTAAATTGCAGCAATGCCCGGCTGAATTCTTAACCTGATTAAAATTTCAACTTCTTTCGTATAGTTTGGGAGATTACTTCAATAGTATAAAAAAAATGTATGATTTTTTTTTTTGTATATCTGCAGGAAAGTTTTTCATTCACATTGTTTTCAACTGTTTTCTATAGCATAGAGAAATCACAGTTTTGTGCACTTGATAAACAATTTTCCCACTAACAAAAAATTGAAAAGTTTTATGGAAATAGTTTCGCTACTAAAACACGGATTTCAAGTTTCTTCCAACGGATAAAAAGGTTGCGAATGTCTATTAAAAGTTTATTAGACTGCGGTGTATTTCCTTGGTATTTTTGCAGTTTCCCAAAGTATACTGCAAAAATTTCTATTCTAAATGATTTCTTTATTGTACTTTTCCTCGTTTCTTTCATTACAGTTGAAGAATTTCTTTTTATTTATTCCATTCGAAATTTTCCACAGAAAGTTTAATATGAACAATTTATCCTGTGTTTTCAATAGAACAAAATAGAGTGAATAATTTATTTTTTCCAGGATATTTAACTTTTTTACATTCAACGCAAATGGAGTAAGGTTTTTTGAAGCAAGATTTTGAAATTTCAGAAACATGTCTCTTATATAGAGTGACCATATTTATTCTGCACCATTCCCTGACAAAGAAAATTATGGGTGGGGGGGTAACATTTTCTTGTACAACCAAACAAAGTAAAGGCTGCAAAAAAAAACTTAGAGATAATAAAAAGATATCAATGCAACCCGCCGTTTTCGAGAAAATTGCAAAAAAAACTGTTTCGTTTGTATGGGCAAAGGGAGAAGTAATCATCCGATTTCGCATTTTCAAGAACTTGGTTTTGCCATTTACGAGAAAAAAATATACAAAATTTCAAGGTTCTAGATCAATCCTTTCGAAAATATGGTGTTCACTGGCGGAAACCAAAATCTTTTGTCATCCCAAAACCCTGGTCTAGATCATGTCCGACGATTGGTCCGATGTGTTAAAAACGGTATACTAAATCTATATATACTACTCCCATATGATATATCATATAGAGCAGTGTTTCCCAACCTTTTTCGATAGCGTACACGCTAGCGAGCTAGTTTTTTCTCGCGTACTCCCTTGTACCGTTGTAAAAATGTTGGCATAAACTGTATCGCAAAAATATATGTATAAAGAGTTATAGGATAATGTTCGAAAACCATGCGAATAAATTTACAAGAGATTAGAAGAGAACGATTTGCGCCGCAGGTGAAAATTATTCTGATCCGAATCGATAACTATAATAAGAAGCCCAAATAAAAGACGATTAAAGTACTAAAGGTTACACACGTTGGCTACCACCGTATAACAATAAAAATTTAATTTAATAAAGCTCAACAGACTCCGGTGGATGAGTGAAAGTGGCCCGGCTCGGAAAGTCTTCTGCGGTAGGTTATTAACAACAAGGCGACGAGGAAGATCCAACCTCAGATGGCAAGACGGCGTTGACCAGGACACGAATAGAATTGCTATGCAAAACTGGAGAACATCAGCACGTGACCAAAACCTCTGGCGAGAGACATTGCGGCAGGCCAAGACCGGAAATCGGTTGTAGTGTCACGAAAGAGAGAAATATGCTTTTAGAACCTATGACAAAAAATGTGTTTTTTATTTTCATGGCGTTTTTGAAGTTTTTAGGACATATTTTCATAAAATCTATGAAATCTACTCAAAGGATTTATAAAAAAAACTTCACTGATCAATCGTTAAAAATGAAAAAAAAAATTTACGTTAGTTTTAAAGTTCTTCCCAATGATTTCAAGATTTCTGTGCTATTATTTATTGGTCTCATTTTTGCTATTATTAAATAACTTAAATTTTTTAGAGTCGCAAAGAATACCACTTTCACTTCATTTTACTGCCAAGCCACATGTTTCGAATTCTGAAATTTCCATTACTGCTAATCTGAAATTTCCATTCTAAAGTATAATGAGGCATTAAAAGCTAGAGTGGACCAACCCACATGTCGAAATCGTGATTTTTTTTGTGTTTGAATCACTATTGCGAGTGAGTTTTTAGACAAAAATGTTTGGATGCACCAAAAACGTTTCAACATTGAGTAATAAAGTCCATAGATTTTTTTTTCCAAAAATTTTCAGTCAATAATAATACAAAGTGGAAAAGCTTCAAAAACTCGATTATGTGGGTTGGTCCACTCTAGCTTTTAACGCCTCATATACCATGAAAAATTTTTAGTTGTGCGAATTATATCACAAAGGAAAAAAAATCACCAGTTTTATGGAATTTTTCATTGGATTTGTGAAGTGCTCCTAAAAACAATGTTTATTCTTGCATAAAGTTTATGAAAAGTCGTCTTTGAATTCATGAACTTTATTGTATTAAAATAAAATTCAATGAAAAATTTATTATAGGATTTATGAAACCGTCTTAAATATTATGAAATATTTTTTCTTAAAATGAGTGAAGTTTTTCATAAACCAAATAATTAAATAGAGCACGTATTAAAAGTAATGAAGTATTTTCATAGCCCAAACAGCATCGAAAAGTACGGGAACATTAGATTTGTTCTTTGCGACTTGAAAGAGTAGAAATTTACACAATCGGGATTAAAAATTTACACCTATAATTCACATCCGCGTAAAAGAAGCGAAAGAAGTGACGAGCACGATCTTTGGGGCAACATTCGCTTCATGAAAATCCTGCGGCGATAGAGCAGCATTTGATGGTTTTCGGGCCGAAATAGTGATTGGCTGTGGAGCCTGAACGTCAGTTTAATTTTGAAGAAGCGTGTGATGGAAAAAGTGACGAAACTGCTACCACTAAAGTTTCATTAAAGCTCCCCGTCTGAGAAACACCAAAAAAAATTGATGCCTTCAGCCGCCATATTTCTCACTGACATTTGATGGAAACGATTTCGTTTCGAGAATTAAATTTCTTATTTCAGGCGAATGACTGAAGGATATTGCATAAAAAGTGGATAGCATACATTTTTGAAACAGCATAATTTTATTGGCATCAAAATTTCATTGCAAAAGAAAAAAAAATTTTACCGATAAAATAAAATTAAAGAAATTTTTGATTAAAAACAAAATAATTCGATGGCCCATTAAAATCTGTTTAAATTTCAGATCCAATATTGTCGAAAAATTTTAATGGCAATTAAAATCACGACATGCAACCGGAAGAAAAGTCCATTATAAAATAACACTCCACAAAAGTTTCCATTAATTTGTCGCCATTAGATTTTTCTCGTTCGTCTTCTGCTTACGTTTTTATTTGTTCATCTCTGTTTACTAGCAAGCATTCGAGGGAGAAAGAAAACCCGCTCGATGATTTGTGTAATTGTGTGATATAATGCCGTCAGATGACGCTCGCGCATGAGGCAACTAATTACGTCCCTGTCGTTATAATTGCGACGTAGCAAACCGCAGAAAAGTGTTCCCCACTATGTGTGTCGTTGCGCGTCTCATACGCACGACTAAGGACGTGTTTTCTACATAAATTGCTTATCGCCGTGATCTGCATGGTGACGAACTATGGGGATAAACATCATATTTGCTGCCTAAAATGCTATTTGGGAGACGAACAAAACCTTTCTGAGTGTGGGAATGATTCCCCAATTCTCTCGAACGCTTTCCTATATAACTTACAGTCTTAACTTTTCAGTGAAGATGTCAGAAATTTTATGGGAATCGTTTCATCCCAATAGTTGAAGATTTCTAATTGTTGTGTATCGGGAAAACCTATTTTCCGTTGTATTTGCGTAGCGACTCACACCAAGTACAAATTTTATTATTTTTAATTTTATCATGTTAGTTTATCATTTTTAAAAAGACTTTTTTTATTCGGGGTATTTTTTCATATTTTTTAATCTCCATTTTTTTAGTTATTAATATCTAGTAAGAATTTTCTTGAATTCAACAATAGATTTTACATAAACAAACATGTAAACATCATAATATTATGTTTGAAAGTGAAATATCGATTACAATATTTTGCATATTAAAATATTTCTGCTTTTAAATTAAGCAAAACTTTGTATCCGGAAAAGTCTAAAGTTCTTGTTAAACACCCTCTTTTTACCGTCTGACATTAAGCAAAATAGTAAAGTTTTTGAAGAATAAACAATTTTACAGTTCTTTAAAGTGGTGATTAATTTTAATATGATCTGCTCTTACATTATCTCGTTAATTCTCAAAAGTCTTTTGTTCTCCTATTATAATAATTTCAAGTACAACTTTTCCCCTAATCAAAAGAGTTATTATATATACTTGCCGTATTGTTAGATCATAACCACCAGCGTTCAGTAGTAAAATTCTCAACGAAACTCATTATAAATTTACAATTTAATTAAACTACTAACCACTAAACCCCGCGGCAATTCAATGTTAGCAGCTATTTATAAATGAAGCAAATATTTATGCAATTTTGTTTAATTTTCCTATATTTACATATTTTAATATTTATGTTTTATTAATGCTTTTTAAATGCGGGAAAATAATATAGTGAATACTTCCAATTTTTGAAGTGTACAACCAAAGAAACAAAGTGTAAGGGAGACTGGGGTATTCTGGACCACGGGGAATTGTGGACCAGCGTCATATTTTTTTTCCCTAGTAGTGGTTGGTAGCTGCAAATAACTGTAATCAGTTTGCCTCATGTTAAGCTAATTTTCCTAACAGTACTCGACTTGTGTATACGCACTATCACCTCGCTTTGATAGCAAATAGAAAAATGATACTTCGAAAAAAAAAATTTCACTTTGTGTTTCGTTTAACCCTCCGTCTGCCATTGGGGTAAATTTGACCCCACAGCGATAAAATTTTTCTCTAATTCTAGCCGTAATAGTTTTTAGACTTTGTAACTTCTTGACATTGTTTCTTTAAAAATTCTTCATTGTATTTTGCTGGAATCTATTGACATTATTGAAGTTTTTTCTAAAGCGTACTCAGACATTTTCAATAACAACTAAAGGAAAATGGCTTATTACCGATTGGGGTCTAATTGACCCCAACGGTAGTTCTAGCAGGTTTTTTTTCGGTAGACGGAGGGTTAATTTGACCAGATTTTTCAAGAACCAACTCAGGTAAATATGTTCATAAAATTCGCGGAGCCTTAAGCATTCGACACAGACTTCATTTCACTTTGTCTGTTATATAATAAATATATGAATCAAAAGAAAAAGTTTGTCTATCACATTTTTCCATTTTTAATCGATTTACAAAGTGGTCCACAATACCCCGAGATTTTTCAAAATCGCAAAAACGCCAATTTTGTGCCAACTGATAAAACTTGTATAATTTAATACAATTTGACCGAACTGCTGTGACCCAAAGAGAGGTTATTTATTGTACTACAAATTCAAGCTTTGAAATTTTCAGAAAATGTTTTTTTTGCGAGTTTTTAGCCAAAATGAAAATGCGGTTCAGAATACCCCAGTCTCCCCTACTAATTGATTTACAACTAGTCCAGGTAAAGTTTGAGTCGCAGTAGGAAAACATTCACACCGTGTGGACATCAACCAGAAATGAAGTACTCCCTGTCACAGATGTATTAACCTTATAACAGCTGTAAGCTTTTTATACCCGTATGGTGAAACCAAAGGTTATATTAACTTTGCCTTACTGTTTGTAACGCCAAGATTCCGCCATCACACACAAAAATGAATTACACCAGTGTGTTTAAAATGATAAAGAAAATTAATTTTTGCATGTCCGCCCGTCTGTCCGTCCGTCTGTCCGTCCGTCTGTCCGTCCGTCTATCCGTCCGTCAGTGGGGCGGACTGCGGGCGCACGGATTGAGCTAGAGACTTTTCGTAAAATGCAAGGCTAAGTTCGTTAATGAGCAAAAAGGGACCATTAGGTATGAGTGTGGTGGGGGGGGGGGTACCCCCATACGAATGGAAAACGTTTTTTGCGAATATCTCAAAAACGGTGCATCTTGTCAAAGAAGTGCAAAAACAAAAGTTATTTAAGATATGATTCTCTCGTACATCAAAATCCAATTGGAATAAATTTAAAAAAATCTTTTTGGAAAATTTGACTTCAAAGTAGAATTTTTATACAACTGTTCGCCATTCACTTAAATCACCATACTCAATAATTGCCAGATTGCCAATTATAGCTTTTGTTATGTTTTACGAGAATACAAGGTCCTAAAAATTTTTTTTTCCTTTTTCGTACATTTTTTTAATAAAAGCTTTTTTTAAACATTTTTTCAATTTTTTTTTACAGTTCTCTTGTAGTAATTTTGTATTTGATTAGTATGATTAAAAATCCAAAATGATGTCTGTCTTTCACCACGCTTGTTTATGCTTTTTAGTTTTCAAATACAGTAGAATCCCGATAATTCGTACCCCGATAATTCGTACCCCGATAATTCGTATATCCCGCTAATTCGTATGAATTTGCTGGTCCCTTGAAAAAAATCCCGATAATTCGTATATCCCGCTAATTCGTATGAATTTGCTGGTCCCTTGAAATACGAATTATCGGGATTCTACTGTATATATCCTTGCCTTTGAGGTATCCTTACAGATTTTTTGACTTCAGATTCGGATTCAGTAACACCAAAAATCCTCAGATGAGATTTTTTTACGGAAAATTTGAGGAAAAGAATAATCACGTTATCCTTACAGGTATTTTCGTTGTTCTTGCAAGTACGAAGTAGTGAAAATATTGTATTGTCATCGAAGTTATGTATGAGTACAAAGCTTTAAGTTAATCGGATGGGTGGAAGTGGGTTAAAATTAGATTGCAAGATTTTAGATTGAAAGTGGGTGAAAGTGGATAAACAAACATATGAAAATAAACAAACATATGAAGGCAAGCTAAATAAAAGATTTTAAAAAGCAAGCTAAAAAAAAGTTTTCATCAAAGATTTTGTTATTCAGCCCTATTCTGGTGTTGTAAGTCACAAATATCCATAGAATTTGAGACTCCCGTGACCGATTTGTGACTAGTCATCGCTCCATGACAGTCGCCAGAATAGGGCTGATTATTTTCTTCCGAACGATTGAATTATAGCAAAAATTCGTGTAATATTGTGGATTTCTATGGGGCTTTTTTGTGAAGCAATAACAGTAAATTTATTATCTGTTCATATCACTGTTATTTGAAAATTAGTAAAATTAAATTATCCAACATGAATCGTCTATAATAGCAATGTGAATTCAATTTACTGTTCAATCTCATTCATATGCTACACGGGTACGAGTATTTTTGGGGAATTTTCAGGAGGGGTGAGATTTTCCTTTTCCCAGAGCATTCAGTTTAAAGTCACGCACAAGTAGGAACTCGATCTCCACAACAGAAATTCCTGAACGGAAAAATCTGGAAGTTTCGCGTGAGAAAATTTCGTATGTAAAATCAACCAACATCGTCAGGGATGACATAAGATGGTGTGACACCTTTAGAAAATCATTTTTCACGTGACTGAGTTCTACGACAATTTGTGACCTAGTGTTCAATCAATCAGAACTACAACCTTGGCAAGAAATGGCATAGTGAACCGTTAAAAGGCGTTTTTGCCGCTAAATCTGTAAAATTCGATAGACTCACAATGGAAACCAAAAATCGTTGATATTAAAAGCCTTTTGGCTAAAAGAAGCGAATAGAAAGCTCTCGTACAGAAACATAGAAATCTGGAAAACATTTTTTTTAAATATCTGAGGTATGTGAAAATACAACCCAAATAAGTATGAAATCAAAATATCTTAAGGTGAATCCATATTACTGCCAACCGATTTCCGAAAGAAAATCCCTACCGTGATATGATCATAGCTACACGACTGTCCTGAGTTCCCTCCATCCCATGTTGAAATTAAATTTTCCTTGCATTATGTTTTCTGATATTAAAATTTATATTTTGTGATTCTGATGTATTCGTATCTGGGGCATGATAAAAATAACAAATGGGGCTTTAGTGTATTTTCGGAGGAACCCAGAAAATATATATTTATGAATTGATACAATCGAATATTTAATATTAATTCCTTAAAAGAATATAATCAATTTTGGAAAATGGAATAAATTTTTCAAAAGGAAATTTATTCTATCAATAAATTGGATAATAACCATAATATACATAATATTTTAATACCTAGATAAACGTTTTGCAAGTTATGGCTATAAAATAAATTTTTTTCAATAATGCATCGTTGATGGAGATAACAAATAACATCAGGTGCTTGAATGGAGCTGTAAAATCTGATACGTATTCGTACCTTATTTTATTCGACTTTTTTTACGGAAATTTTAAACTCATTAATATGTAACTGCATTGATGTGTTGGGTAAGATTTAAAAATCAAAGGAAATAAAACTGTTCATCGGAAGTGGAAAAATATACGGAAAGTTATAAGGAAGTATCAGTTGTGATCAACACCAAACTTCTTTTTACAATCAGGGTATTCACAGTCCTCTTTTAAATTGCGGGTAAATTTACCGCTCGGTAATTCAGTCAAATTTAACAGATTTTTACCGAGACGGTAACTTGGTTCATGTAAAAATGAATTACCGGATTCGGTAATTGTAGACATGCCTTGAGTCGTGTTTTCCGGCCCGGTTATTCGGTATCAAGAATCAACCGCGAGTGGCGTTAGTAATGTTTTTAGTTGTCAAATTTTCTCGCTGGTTTTTTGTTAATCTCATCGGACTGATGCAATTTTTTTCAATTTTGATAGCCGTTGCCACAATAGAAATTCAAAAGAATACATCAAACATGGATTTAAAGGTATGTGACATATTTTACAATCAAATTCGCAGTTCATGATTTGGTCACGTATCAAATAAAAGCGCTGTTCTCAAATCTGTGCTGTGGGATGTTCACAGCAGAATATTTTCAGTCTTTTAATATTACCGAAAATACCGAATACCGAAAATTAAAAGAGGATTGTGAATACCCTGAATATTTAGTTTCTAAAAAAATATGTGAGAAATAATACTTTTCAAGATCCGTTAAATATAGTTACAAACCGTTACATGAAAAAATTTAGGGAATTTAATTTCCTTTTAATTTGGTTACATGCATTTTTTCATAAAAGCATATATTTCCCGAGAAATTTTCAAAAAATGTAATCTTTATATGAGTACTCTACATGATACATCATAGAGAAGTATATTAGATTTAGTATACCGTTTGTAACGCATCGAACCAATCGTCGGCCACAAAAATGAACTACACTAGGGTGTTTGGCGGAACAAAAGGTTTTGAATTCCGCATGTCCGTATGTCTGATCGTCTGTCTGTCCATCCGTCGTGCGTCTGTCTAACCGTCCTTCCGTGAACACCATCACTTTCGAAAGGATTGAGCTAGAGACTTGAAATTTTGTATAGTTGCGTTTCTCGTAGATGGCAATGTTAAGTTCTTGAACGGGCAAAATCGAACCATACCTTCCTCCCTGCCCCATACAAACGAAACAGTTTTGTGAAATTTTCTCGAAAACGATGAGTCATATTTAAAAATTTATTAAGGTAAATAAATTTTAAAAGGTAAATTATTAAGGTAATAAATTTATTAAGGTAAATAAATTAAAATGTGTTTAGAATAGGATTTTACATAACTCATCCATACATAGAAATCCAATCGGACTACTGCTTCCCTTTTCTCACATACATATAAAATACTATTTTCCTGTGTTCTTGAAAACTGTGCATTGTATCGAAAAATATATAAGGATGAAATCGTTTTAGAACATGATTTTACATAATTTATCTATACATAAAAATCTAGTTGGACCACTCTTTCCCCCTCTC
The DNA here is from genome assembly GCA_964034945.1 of Chrysopilus asiliformis. Lineage (NCBI taxonomy): Eukaryota > Metazoa > Arthropoda > Insecta > Diptera > Rhagionidae > Chrysopilus > Chrysopilus asiliformis. Next base: position 81,188,701 of record OZ035961.1, on the reverse strand, counting down.
CCCTATACAAATTGAATAAATTTTTTTCCTATTTTCTCAAAAACGGTGAGTTATAGGAGGTAAAATCTGTTTATAATATCATTTTACATAACCGTTCCATACATCAAAATCCAATCGGACATCTCCTCCTCCTCCCCCCCCCCCCCCAAACTTTGTTTTTTCAAAATATTTGTATGGGAGGTACCCGCTTTTGACCTGTGATTTTTGCAAAGCGTATTTACGACTTGAAACGCCTTTTCAACGCGTTCTTGAGGTATTTAAGATACGTACAACGGTCAGACCGACAAATATGCACGGACATCCTCATAATATTGCCTGAAATGCCTCGTTCTCGAGCCGGTCTCCGCCATAAAACAATACTTTCCTTCTATAGAAGAGAAAAGTAAAAACACTGCTTTATCCACCTAATGGTGAGATGATACCTTTCTTACACGTTTTCTAAACATTCTAATTGCAAGTATAATTTGTATGATGAACAATAATCAAGCTAAGTCAAATAACTTGTGAAAAGTACATATTTCGAATATTTCAAGAATGGCTAATCTACTTTTGTAAATTTATAATTTTTAATTCTATTTTTTTTTTGTTTCTTATAAATCGGGTGTTCTATAGCGGCTAATTTCCATTTTTACAGGGTAAAACACTTTTTTAGGTGGAACATAATTTTTTGGAGGGTGAGTTTAGATGGGGGTCAATGACAACAACAGTACAATAATCGTACAAAACGCGTTTTAAGAGAACTAATTGAGGAAGAAAGTTGAAATCTGACAAAGAATAGGCTTCTACAAAAGTTAAACTTCTTCCAAAAATGGAAAAAACTGAACCACCCAGGAAGAAAACTGAACCAGAAAAAAAAATTGAACCAATATTTTTGTAATTACAGTAATCCCTCCAACTGCGCGGTAGATACGTTCCACAAAAAGAGCGCGCAAACCGAAACCGCGCACTGTGAACCCTACTTTGTATAAAATTTTGGGGTTAGGAATATGTTTTTTTAAACGAAAATTATAAAAAAAACCGCGCAGCTGCGAATTTTTACCGCGCAGCTGCGAGTTTTTACCGCGCAGTTCGAAATTTTTGTATTAAAAACTTAACCGTGCAGTTGCGAAACCGCGCAGTTAGAGGGATTACTGTATCTTTTTGCAACGGTATTTTTTTTCAAAATCGCGTTCCACAGGATCCTATGGGACGCTAACAACTTTCGAATACAAAAACTTTGTCAAAATCGGTTAAGGTTTATTGGTAAAAGTTTTTGAAGTAATTTTGATACCTTTCTAATATGTCAGAACCGTAAAACATGTTTCATAACAGGGAATTCTGCCGCACTATGAATTTGTTATGACCACAGGGAGATTACACAAATAAGGAGGGTCCTTAGTGCAAGGATGTAGGCAACAAGGGGGGCTTAGCTCGCCGGATGTGGGGGGGTTCTTTCCAAACACTAAGGATATTTGCGGCCATGACAAAATTTTGCCTACAAACAACACAACGGGATGGTGAAAGGATTGAAGGATAAGGAAGGGATGAAATTTTGAAATCGAATCAAATCAGCAACGTTTACTTGATTCTCATCTATATTCCGGACTCAAGTAATCCTGGAAAAACCAGGCTTTCGGAAAATCTCTTTCTCATCTCTCATCGTCTCCAGCCACCCATAAATAAAAACTCTCAGAAATTCATTATACTCCTTTTAATTTATAATATTGAAAACAAGGACGCAATATTCAATATAAAAATGTACAAAAATGTATAGCGCAATTGATTAATTGTGGAAATAGTTTTAATCTAGTTATAATAAATTAATAACCTAGGTATAAATAGTTATATTTTAAGTAATTAGCATTAAATCTAATTAAGAAATATTTTATCCTACCTATAATGTTATCAAATAAGAAATCGCTGAACATTAGCGTAATATAAATTTTAGTACAATGACCTTCGCCACATTTAACTATGGAAAATAGTATTAATAAATGAAATCTAACATTTAAGGGGGGAGATTTATGTGCACAATAGGGCCCTTTGCTCGCAGAAACCACCTATCATTGAAAAATCATAAAATCTGATGTGGGTTCGGTTAACACTCGAATTTACTAATAAACTTTTAAATAATTTAAGAACTTGTATTTTAAATTAAACGTAATATTTGCTGCAAGACGAAATCCTTCCAGAATAGCGACGCAATCAACGTCCGGGTAGAAATATCGGAGAAAATTGAAGGTGGTTAAAACCAGTAATCGATGAGCAAAATAAATGAGATTTAAAAACTATTCTCATTGGATAATTTTAAGTAATTTGATAATTTTATCTAGTAGTCGACGAAACATATAAATGTGTTGTAAAAACTATGTTTTAATTTAAGAGATAATTTATCTCCTTGGATATTTTAACGAGTAGTCGACGAAACATATAAATGTGTTTTAAAAACTATGTTTTAATTTAACTAGTTGTATAATTTATAGCCGGGAAAGGGGCACACGTGCCTATCGTCTTAACCTCAATTCCACGAGATTTTCACACTGCCTACTTAGAAAAATTTATCTAATCACTAAATTATTATTTGGTTAACTCTAGCCTTACTTGTCGTTAAGTTTATTAACTTTTGTTGCCTGGCTACAAAACCTGGTCGAGTCGAACGAAGTTTATTCAAGGAGGTGCTGGAGATCCGCCCATATATTTTTGGCCCCAAAGAAAATTCTTGGTGTTGAAAGAGGTAAATCGCCTGCTTCCTCCGCCATATGGTGATCCTTCCGCCCTTACAAGTAGTGCTATTTAGCTTTTCTAATTTATTCCAGACCAAGAGCCTGTGGTCCTGCAGAAATTTAACCTATGATTTCTTTTTTTCTCTAACTAAAATTTGAAGAATCTTACCCTTTCCCGAAAAACTGCCTAATTTTTAGCTCCTAAGCACTAATTTTTCTTGTTAACCGATGGTGGAAAACATCGTTAAATAAATCCACTAAACTTAAAACTTTAAATGCAGCAAATTGCTGCTAAAGTAGCCAAAAAGAAAATGTGCAGTCCTTCTACTTGCTGCTAAATGAAATGGGCAGGAAGTGGAAGAAAGTTCCACGTCGCAAAGAGGAGATTAAACACCCCCATATTAATCTAGTACAAAAAACTGACTATCCCATGAATTAATTTCCAAGAAAGGTAGAGTACTTTTTACGGTAATAACATTAAAAAAATATTAACAAAAATTAATGAAAGTGAATGACAATTTAAAGATCTATCAGGTGAGTAGAAATCGTAGTTAATATTGTCTATCGAGTTTATTCCAAAAAAATCAAATCTCCAATTTCATTTCAGAAAGGAAAACAAATTTCAAGATGCAATCTCAAAGATCCAAATTAAAACAAGCAAGCGAATCATTATTATACGCAGGTGAGTTTATTTAATTTTAGTTTGGTTTTATTTTTTTTAATAATATTTGCATGTAGGTAATTTTTGCTATTTAACATGGTAAAAAAACTATCATGAAACTCTCATGAAAATTCTCATTACTTTTACTATCATGATAAATAAACTATCAAGATGGTCGAGTGTATAACAAGAGATATTGACAATTTTTGGATTTGTTTTCTTTGCTATTCGCTTTTATTGCTTACTGTTTTGCCTTATTGTTGTTGTTGTGTTTTGGTCCATCGCATCGACTTTATCAGTGCCAGTTGATGACATCAAAAAGAAAACGAAAAGTCGAAATGGATGGTAATTGTTGTGACGTTTTTAAAAAAATTGTGAATTTTTGTAGTTAAAGTGCCGAATTTGTATCGGGAAAAATGTTAAATGTTGGTGCAAATAGTCCTGTTTATTAGTTTTAATTAATTGGTCAATATGTTGCTGTAATTCCAAGGCTTAAGATTTTAAGTTTATTCTGTGTTTTATGTTATAAGTGCAAATGTCAGATCTTATGGTTCTTGTTGTTTTTTTGTGTATTTTAATGCATGAAAAATTTTGTTTTTAAAACTGCGAATGAAATCATTTTTTTTTTAATTTAATGTTTTTGGTTTAATTTTCGGATAACTTGTGGAAAAATCAAAACAAGCGTCGTGGCTGCCGCATCGAAGATTTAGATGAATCGGACCGAGGTGAAATCGTTTTGGATTTTGCAGTGAAAGGGGCTCCAACAAGTTCACAGACAGACGAAAGGTTCGGTGAGCTCCTTCGAAGGGAAGTAATAACTCCTCATCTAAATTGCGATGCTACTAATATTTCCTCTTTTTCATTTTTCAGGTAGCTGCATCAAATTTCAGGCATTTTCTGATGTATACTTGGACTACAATTTTACAGTGACGTCACACTTGATGTGTCTCTGTAAAACTTCGCCTCCTGCCTCTGTAAAACTTCGTCACAAAAAAGATTCTGCCGTAACGGTTGTGCAACTGTTATTTTGCAACCTGCGTCACAAGAGTTTCTGCGGAAGCGATTGCGCAACCGTTACGATAGTCACAAAATAACTGGGCAAAAACGGTCATATTGAGGTTACAATAACTTTACTATGAGTGGCGCATTTTTCTGAGAATGACTAGTGTACACTCATTCGTTAAAAAGGTAAGGTATCCAGTTTTTCAGGCCCAAAACTCTGCCCCTTCGTCGAAAATTGTTTCCAAGGACAGAGGATCTTTCTTGCGTTGCAGACGTCTGCAAATATTTTATTTATCAATTTTAGTATTGAGAATTTAATTGAAAGATACTCACTCAGTGCCAACTTCTTACAATTTCAATTTCCGTGTTATTTCTACATTTTACAAAAATAAAATATTGGACTGTTCTTTCGCCTGAAGCGATAAGGCATCACTATTTGACTTGTCAAATTTCCTAATCACCATTACAGTTGAGTTGATTTTATAAAATTTATACAGCATGCCGTACTGAGACCCACTGATGACAGACAATTGACGAGCTGATAAAAGAGACGAATTTTCGTTAAATTTCCACACCATTAGAAATAGACCTTTTTGGTTTCGTTTGCACAAACAAATATAGAGCTATACACACAGAATGACATGAGAATACACAAAATTTCTACATTTTCGGTGTAGATATTTCTCATTCATTCTTCAGGTTTTCGTTCCTTCTATTGGTCCGATTCCCATCCGGGAATTTAGTTCACCTCGATACCAAAGCCAAATTGTGACTAGTAACCTCCGGGATATTTTCTTTTTCTCTATTTGTTGTTTTTATATTTCTTGCTAAACTCTAATAGCACTGTTGCTCCATGGTATAGACATTTTTTAACCTTTTTGCGGGAAATCCACAAAAATATCAAGTGCCAACCAAAAGGGATGAAATGTTCTTCTCGTTGATTTTACAACAGCTGCAGGACGTGCTCTGCATATTACAGTAGATTTTGTAAAGGAAATGAAAACATCAAAGTGAAAGGTAAATGGATCCAATTGCTGAAAGTATGTCGCAAACCATACTATGAATGTATATGTATGTCCGTTAAAAGATCTACAAGTCTTACTTTGTGTCATCTGTAAGAAACTTTGACTCCTTAAAAGTCATTTCCGTTTTTCACTACAAAAACTTATATTAAAGACATGAAGAAATTGTAAAACAGAACCACATCTAAATCACTTAAATTACCGTGCCAATGTAAAAAATTTCCCACCACGTGTCGAGGAAATAAATGTCATGTATGATTTTTTTCATGAAATAATACACAAATTGAAAAAAAAGAACTCTATTTCATGCATAAATTGATTTTAACTTTGTGTGGTGATCTGTAACTTTGTTTGAGCAATTAAGGAAAGAGTTTTAAATATATATGCATGACTAACTAACTATACGACTACCACATGTACTCAATTTATGGACTCACATTTTACAAAGAAAAAAATTAAACCAACAAATAAAAAGCCATAGAATAGATATTTAAAATCAAATAGAGGAAATCGGGTTTGGTGAAAAACATTTAGGACCGTTAGCAACAACGAAACTTAGCATATTATATCCAGTTTAAAATATTTATGTCCTAGAATTTCTTGGGCTTAAGTAGGCTAAGCATAACTTTATTTTTTTAAAGATAGTACGCCAAAACGGTCCTTAAAGTTTTAAAATTTGACAAAGTCATAAAAAATATGAACTTTTTTCAGTTACCTGAGAATTGTTGTAAATTTTTAATACCTACTGTTAAAAACTTGTTTAGAAAACAGCAAATTAAAAACTCGGAGCTCTATTTAAACTTACAAACACAATGGGTGCATTCAGCGACCCGAACCGCTCAGCATCGCTCTAGAGCGAAAAAGGTGCTCAGTTACTAAACGCAATCGCTACAGAGCGGCTCAACTGAGTAGCTCACATTTTTTCTGAGCGTAAAAGAACTCCGCTCAGTAGCTGAGCAAATGTCAAATGAAGAATTACATAACCTCATTTCATGTGTAAAAATGGCGACGGAAATACATAATTATTTATGTTATTTATAATACGGGAAGCCTCATGGAAGTTATTGCTGAGCAAACGGGAATGGAAATAGTCGGCGTTGCGGAAAATGTTGGCGAAAGAGTTCGGGAGTGTACTTCGGTATAGTCACCTCAAAATAATCCCGGTTTCTTTCAGGCTTCGAACTTCGAATTGAGGTTACTTCAAAATGAGTATTACATTCGTCAACCAACGATGGGCTCCAAATTTAACATATCTGACGCGCAAATACCGAATATTGTGGAAATAATTATATCTCGGTCCATCTTCCACTATAACCCCGAATATTTTGACAGTTTTATGTGCGCTGCTCAGTAGCGGTGCATCGGTGCGTTCAGTAAACATTGGGTGCATCCAACTACCAGAGCGGCTCAGCAGCGTACTGAAGCGAAAAAAATTGTTCAGTTATTGAACGCAAGCGCTCTAGAGCAGCTCAGCTGAGCCAATCACATGCTTACTGAGCGTAGAAAACCTTTGCTCAGTTGCTGAACAATTGCTCTGCTGGTAGCACCTAACGTCAATATAACTTCAACATAACCTCAATAGTGTAATACGACGACACAGCCTCAATCTATTTTTCTTTAAAAATTTTACCTTCAACAAATACTTTCTGAAGACACTGGGGCTGAAGTCATCGGCTTTACAGATGCTCTGGAGTGTACTTCGGCACAGTAACCTCAAAATAATCCCGATTTCTTTCGGGTACCGCATTCCGGATTGGGGCGACTTCAACTGAAGTATTACACTCTTCAACCAAAAGTGAAATAGCTTCCAGATTTATCGTATCAGAAGCACAAATTTCTAATATTACGGAGATAATTACATCGCGGTCCATCTTGAACAATAATTTCTTTGAATGACAGCTCATATATAAATGAGCGGTACATTCAGGACACAAAATGCTGCTCAGCTGAGCATTTTTTTGACAGCTGAGCTTCGCTCCAGAGCCGCTGTGGTAGTTGGATGCACCCATTGAGCGGCTCAGCTGAGCGGTTTTTGCACCCAATGATTGTCCATGTGATCTCGCCGAAGAAAACGATCGAGGCAATAGCTGTTTTTTTAAATCTTTAAAAAAAATCTTATGGAATTTTATTGTGGTTTGAAATTAAGCTAGTATTAAATATCAGGAAAAAACATAAGAAAAGCTAAAATTGCCAGAGGTTAATTGTCAAATACTCTATATGATGACAAATAAAGTTTTTATTTAGAAAAATCCATTTATACAGGAGAGAGGGAAGGAGTGGTTCAAGTGGATTTTGATGTATGCACCGGTTATGTAAAATCATATTCTAAACACATTTCATCTTTATAAACTTTTCCATATGACTCACCGTTTCCGAGAAAACTGCAAAAAACGGTTTGTATGGGGGAAGGGGAAGGAATGGTCCGATATTATCCGTTCAAGAACTTAGCCTAGCTCTCATAAATAGCGTAACTAACTATACAAAATTTCAAGTCTCTAGCTCAATCCTTTCGAAAGTTATGGTGTTCACGGACGGACAGACGGGCGGATGGACGGACAGACAGACAGACGTACAGACCGACCGACATGCGGAAATCAAAATCTTTTGTCATCCCAAACACCCTGGTGTAATTCATTTTTGTGTCCGATGATTGGTTCGATGCTTTACTAAATCTTATCTATTTCTATGTGATAAATCATACCGAGTATGAAAACTCACAAACAAATAACAACTCATTAACCTTAATTCATACGTAAATGTCCAAATTTACAGGGTATTTATCACAATAAGTCACAGTTTTTCTACAAAGTTCTAACCTTTTTGATTTTTTATTTGCATAAAATTTGAAAATAGATAGTAATTTTTTTGGAAGTTTTCCACATATGTTGGAAGTAAGCTACTTTTCTTCTCATTTAAAAAAAAAGTATTTTACGCTGTTATCAAATTCCCTTTACAGATTTACCCAATTTTACCCTAAGCATGTTTAACAGTTTATGACTAAATGGCAAATATCTGTCGACTAAAAATTTTAGTAACTTCTGAAATCCCCTCAGATTTTCCCAATCTAAACTCTCTTATCTGTATGCGCAAAATTTTCTATTTTATCTAGAGATTCATTTAGAGATTTAGTAGATTCCACATTGTATGTTAAAAGTTTTAGCATATGGGGAGACAGTCATTTGCCGGCAGGTTGATGTTCCTTCTCCCATCATTGATAGTACATGCGATACGATTATGGTACACATTGTATGGATTCCGTTTTTGCAATTGGTGGAAATGTCCATAGCTACGGAATCTACAAGTAAACTATGTAGTTTGGGGTATAATTTCACTGACCATATTCACAAAATCGACTTCACGTGGTCCACCAAGTACGACCAACTGACCAAAGGCTATAAAAACGTTACAAAATGCTACACCTTCTACAACTTGGATCCTAGCCCTGGATAAAATAATGGAGTTCGAGTTTATGGACATCGTCGAAACGGACTCTTCCTGTATTCATTGTAGATTTTAAACAAAAAGTTCCGTTCTATAGCAGGTCCAGTGGATCTGATCGAAGTCATTTCTGGAAATTGTGTGGTAAAATAAAATAAAGTCAGTAAACATTGTTGCTGGGAAATTGTACACGAACTGATGGTTCTTATTCGGATGACAAATAATTACTGGGGTCAGTTGGTCTAATGAAAAAGATAAATTAAGATCGGTGACTGCGATAATATTTAATGTTTAGAGACCCGAGGTTGTAGCAATATAAAAGTGATTTACCAAAGCATCCTTTATGTGACATTTTCTATTTACTTTTCTTATTTGCTGTCATATAGTGGAAACATTAAACTGAAAACTTTAAGCAGCAATTAAGCGAAACTACGAAGTATTATAACACCTGCACCAATTAAACACTTTGTCGGTACTAAAATTTCCCCGTCAATTCATTACAAGTGGACAATTTCGCACTTAACATTAGTGAAATGGCTTTTTTCTATTACAAAACATAAAATCCTTTTTAGTCGCGACTGAGCATAATAGAGGCTTTTCCATGCATTTGGAGCTTATTTGCATGTTTCCAATAACTTCACTTGGTAAATTTTATTGGTCATGATGGGCTTGTATTGCGGATAGCATGCAACTGACCATTAAGCGGTTTTTAATCACGTTCTCTGAATGCTCTCGCATTCATATTAAACTGAACGTAAAACGCTTCCGCAGCATCGCCCACGAATGCATTTCGCAATTATATCGGCGTAGTTTGGATGTGCATTTTGCTGGTTAACAGCAAAAACCATTTTCCAGTTTCCCCATCAAATACCATAATTTTAAGGACAAGCAATTAACATTATTTAAAGCACTTTTATAATTAAAAGTAGGCACTTACATTAAAATTCAAAGATCAAAAGGTTTGACCATGCAGCTTAAAAATTCGACAGTTACTATCACTTAAATTGAAATGCTAGAATCAAAATCAGTTTTTTTTATTTTGAATACTTTTTTGAATTTAATTTTAACTAGGGTGACCATATTTGTTGCTGACCACAGAAAATTTTTACTACGAAAAATTTGGGCTTATAGGTCATACAAATAATTGATTTTTTTTTTAAGTTAACCATTTCATCTGATCTGTTATTTTATTGTAAAAATTGCGAAAGAGATATTGAAAAATTGTTTTCTGTCGTAAATTGGATGAAGTTAAGAAAACAAATTCGGATAAAAACAAGTTAATTTTTTAAACATAATGCTGCATAATGATTTAAATCAAAAGGTGCACAGTTTTGAGGGCAAAAAAGCTCCATTTTTCGAAGTACCTGGGCGGTAAAAAATCTTTGGACTAAATTCTAATCTTTTTGTTATTGTATACAGTTCGACACCGAAATAAGATTATAGCCCAAAATACAATTGGCCCAACACAACATTTACGGCGACATTTCAGATTTTAAACTTATAGGACTCTGTGCTTCTATCGGGTCTTTCAATAAGGACATAACAATTTTGTATTTACATAAAACACAGAATAATTGAGATATCGGGCTGAAATTTATTCCAGGTGTAGTGGACATGTTACATTTAAGTATGAAATTCGATGTCGTTCATATGGCCACAGCGAGCACGTTTGCTGATTGATTCTTTGGAGCCAATTTTCCACCACTCTTACTCTTCCACACATATCGGCCGGAACGTTGGCAATTTCGCGTTCGATATTGTTCCTGAGCTCCTCTAACGTTGTTGGCTTGTTGGCATAAACCAACGACTTAACATAACCCCATAAAAAGAAATCCAACGGCATTAAATCGCATGAGCGAGGTGGCTATTCGACCGGACCATCCTCCTTCAATAGATCAATTGTTTGACCAGCTGTGTGGCATTGCTCGTTCGTGAACTTCACCATGATAAAAATGTAAACCATGACTGACGTTTTAGCATTGCCAGATCATAAAAAAAGTTTTAGGGTTTTTTTCAATCCGACCAACTTTGCAGCCGTAAAAAGTTTAATCGCATTTAACTTGCCCACAAAATTTAATGGTTGATTCAAAATGAAATCTTATGGGGATGTCATAAAATCTAAAATTCGTCACTTAAGGCAAGTATTAGGAAATATAGTTCGTATGCTGTGTTGCTTAGATTGTATGATAATTGGGTACAAAAAATGTTATATGTGTCTCACCGTCCTAGTGTCATAATCAAATGAGAAACAAATAATGATTAGAACAACGAAGTGTGTGCGCAATTGTATATGAAGGGCGACATTGTCGCCGTAATCTGCCGTCGTAAATGTTGTGTCGGGCCAATGGTATTTTGGCCTTAAAATTAAATCTCGCAGAAGATTATTATTTTCTTAATCTTTTTTTATTAAAACGTAATCCAAATAGTTATTGATGTTAATAACTTTTGTTATTAAAATTTAATGCATAATTTTTTTAATTCATTCTTGTATTACAATGTAATGCAAATACGTTATTTTAAAAAAAGTCAAATTTAATTTTATTATTAAAATTTGATTTATTGAAAAAAGAATAGGGTAAAGTATCCAGATCTGAGCACCCCTGTTAATTTTCCGGCTAAAACAAGAATTGTGCGCGATTGAGCCGATTAAACCACATTTCACAACGTGATGGAACCAATTATTCTTCGAATTCAATTCTTATTTCTATAAGTTACTAGGCGTACTTAATTTAATACGGTGGGCTCAGAACTGGATTTTGGGATAATTTCCACATTTACACATAATTCTTTTTTTTTAATCAAATTGTTGAGGAATATGAATATGTTAATTTAATTTAAACATTCCATACTTTCGACCAGTAAGTAGAAGTTTCTCAGAAAGTATACGGAAGACAAAGAAAATATGGTATGAAGTGAAAAAAGGCTTAAGGGGGCTCAGATCTGGGTATTTTACCCTACTTCCCTTTTAAAAACTATACTCTGGTTTTAATAAAACCTCCGGTTTATAACACTTTCCTTTTGTTTTATATACTTGGAAGTTGCAGACCATATAAGAATCATAACAGAAGGAAAAAATTTAAAAAAATAATGAAAATTAATACAAATTTTATTAAAAAAATATCCAATTTCAGAACTGGGATTAAAAGTTAAAACGAAATGCATTAAAAATATACCCATTTAATGCTGTTGGAATTAAATGTATTACTGTTTTTATTACAATTTATCAAACTCTAAAAAAGTATTGAAAAATAATACAAATTTGATTGAAAATGTAATTAATTGAATTGTTTGAGAGAATTGAAATTTAATAGAATAAAGATTAAAAAATGTCAAATTCCAAAAATGGGATTAAAAGTTAGTCCAATAATTTTAACCGTGTGTATAAAAAAATGCGGTGATGGCAAAATTGTTTGAGATATGTTTCGCATATTTAGTGATCTTTTAGCGTTTAATAAATCACAACATTAAATTGAATAATCCGGGACAAAAATCTAATTTCCGACACGCCGATAAATTCCTAATAAAGCAATTTGTATCAGCCGTACTTGCACGACAACAAAACATTTATCCGCCTTAGGTCCGTTTGCGCGTACTACTTAACCGTAGAAATTCTGGGACTTTAATCATTTAAGTTGTTACTAAGTTTCGTTGGTACAAACGGTACTTAAGGCGCCTCCACACGTTCAATGTTACTTGATAATTTTACTTGAATGACTCATGTTTCAAGTAACATAGATCGTTAGGATGCTCTTCAATGTTACGTTTGCAGGCAATTTCCATCAATGTTTCTTGACGGAAATTTTCATCAATAATACTTGTCAAGTAACATTGAACGCGTGGGGGCTCCTTTAGACAGGTTTCCGGGTTACACACAGTGTTGGGCAAAACGGCGTAAAAAAACAGTTTTTTACATTTTTCACGTAAAAAACGTAAAAAACGTAAAAAACTGGTAAAAAACGTAAAAAACGTAAAAAACCATATAAAACGTAAAAAATAGTAAAAAAACCTAAAAAATGGGACATCGCAGTTCCTACAAAGTAGGATAGTCTGTTTTAAAGTTTTTCTCAGCATTTTATTAGAGATCCTATAATATATAATATAGAGAGTGGACATCACCACTTAATAGACTGTACTACTAAGTAGGACAGTCTATTAACTCAAATTAGAACAGTTGTTTGAATGGAATTTTTCCAGTTTTTAGAATTTCTGTTCCCTTTTTCCAGTTTTGTTTCAATTTCCGCCTTCGGAATGAGTCTCCTTGTGTTTAAAAACGATTTTTTGATGCAAACTTTAAAATTACGCTTGTTGCTGCAAAAACTAGTCCAAATATGTTTCTTTAACCCTTTCATGCATACATTTTTCTATGGAATTAATTTTCACGGTTTTTGGTATCCGAGGATTTTTGGGGTCGCTGATTACGAATCTGAAGTCAAATCTTCAAAAATCAAAATGGCGGATCCAATATGGCGGTCAAAAAAGATAAAATTCATTAGATTACGCTGAAAACTAGTACGTATTTTTATCTTTTTTGATGGCCATATTGGATCCGCCATTTTGAATTTTGAAGTTTTGACTTCAGATTCGTAATTAGCGACCCCAAAAACCTTTATACAGCTAATTACCGATTTTTTAACTGTAATAGATTTGCCAAAGTTACATTTAATCTGCAAAATAGCTACTTTTTTGCTCTTTATTTATTTATAAAATGCAGCAATTATAAAAAAAGCGCATATTACTTTTTTTTCATAACAATTGATGTCCTAGGATACTTACGAAATGAATTTAGTCAATATAAGTGCATGAAATATATGTTATAATATTAAAAAACTGAATTAGAAAAGGTGTTGTTGTACAACAACACTGCAACAAAGGGTTAAAATAGCCCATATGTCGCAAATCTATCCACATTATTCAAATTAATTAACGTTAAAATGAGTAGGCGGACGTAATGTAATGAAAGGATATAAACAGTTTTTGAACTCCGAGTTTAAAATCTTTTTCACTTTCAAGAGAAAATGCTTTTGAATACTTTTCTGTGTTTGCTGAAGACTATTAACCTTTTTATTGTTCTAAGATGATTTATTTACGAATAATTACTATATTTAGTGAATGGCTACTTATTACATTTTTTATCATCAATGTTTTAGGTTTTTTACAGTTTTTTACGTTTTTTACGTTTTTTACGTTTTTTACGTTTTTTACGTTTTTTTACGTTTTTTACGTTTTTTACGTTAAAATTGAGGTTTTTTACGCGTAAAAAACTAGGTAAATTACTTCACGTAAAAAACCGGCACAACACTGGTTACACAGGTTGGACTAAAAAACACTTGTTACTTTCTTATGCGAAGTTATACGCAACGTAATAAAATATTGTAATCATGAAAAATTTCGAACTCTTTATTTTAACTAAAAAAAACATTTCCCGAGCACTTCTGAGTCGATTGCAGTCATATTAGAAAAATGCACGTTTCGACAATGATAAAAACACGAATACTTGGTTATTAGCATGGTAATATTTTATTCGGGCAAATATTCAAATATAACACAAACTGACAAGTCTTTTTCTGTGTCTCACCATCCGGAGCTGTGTTTCGGTGTAGCTGGGTCTTTCCCTAAAATCTGTCTGTATCTATAGGTATAGAAAACAATTATCGGTACAAAGATTGTAAAAGTCTTTTTTAATCAACGCAAAAGTACTGTATTTGTGTAGCTTTTCAAAAAGAAAATGCAACTATTTTAAAGTAAATAATATAACTTATTTAAGTTTTAAAATCATTATTTTTGGATATTATATATTAATCCGAATCCACTTAACTTCCACCGTTGAAAAGTCATCTTAAAAGTTTTAACATTGTTTAAAATTATCCAGGGTTTCTTCTAAGACATCAAACCACTTCATATACGCATTAAGTAACCAGAAAACATACGAAAATCACCTGTAGACCTTCGCTGAAACTTAAGTCCCATACATTTATTGTAAGCAGATTCAACTGTCTGCACGTACATACAGTTTTATCCAGAGGTGTGAAAATTGTCAAGAGTTTGTGCTTTTCAAAGTTAATCACATCCAACAAAATATACCCGCATATAAATGGGTAGCTATGCTTATGTTCATATGTGAAAACTTCATGCAAAAAATATGTGTTAAACTGTGGTGGCTGTAAATGCACAAAAGTTCCTTTGAGCCTCCAAAATACCCACAGACTATATTCGACAGTGTTTGGTTGACAAAGCGGGCTCTTGTTAACACTGCGCAACCCGAAATTTCACCCTGAAAGTTTTACGAAAAAAAAGCGCCCATCACGTCCCTACTACAATGTCGGGGTAAAGCTCCCAAGGGATTAGCGAAGATTTATTTTAATTGAATTATTCTGGAGACTCCCCTTTCATTTCATTTTTGTCGTTCTGTTTACACTGACTGTCATCCTAACGAATTTTTCACTGTTGGTTTGATTCAGTTGAACTCCCCAAGCATACATTCTCGTCTATGTAGTACCAGGAGATCTACCCATCCACCCCTCCGCTATAAACGCACCGACTGTATTCTACATGATATTCGTATTAAACTGGTTTCGTATGAAAACATGAAAATATTACCAACACATTATCTGTATCATGTATAGAATCATGTCGGGAAAAGTGGCAACTTTTCGGGCCCGGAACGTGCTAAATTTCAAAAATCTTTCATCAACGTTTTTGAATATTAAATTGTTTTCATGTTAGCCGTATATCACTTTTGAATTTATTTGACATAAGAGTGAAATTTTTTAACTAAAAATAAATGGAGATGGAAATTCTTTCACTTTAAGTTGATAAAATGGGGATGACGGTGGTTGTCTTGTTTTGAATTTTTGGTTGAAGAGGCACTCCCGAATCGACTGGAATCATATCACAAAAATATCTTTGTGTCTGTTGGTCTGTTAATATGTAGTCTGCTAGTCCGTTAGTCTGTCAGTCCATTAATATGTTAGACGGTTTAACCTAGCAACGACGTTTATGTATCTAATAGATTATAAAATCAAATTTGATTAAATGCCTTCGAACCTTTTTAAAGATGTAGTTTTAAGCAGAAAGTTTATATAAAACACAAACAATTCTCATAGGGTGCCAATATTGAAACTCTACGTATACCTGGTTTTTTAAATTTAATTTAAACATGATATTTTTGTCATTAGAACGTTTTCAATACCACCCAAACAACCTTTTGCAACTCAGGGTACAATGTGACCTTGTATCGAAGTAAAGGGTGTTTTTTTAAGCCCGATAGAACTTACGAAAGGGTTAACTGTCAAACGAGCTATTATACGGCGCTCACTTTTTGACATTTATGATCAGTATACTCTAGCAAATCATCATGAATAGACTCACGCTTGAACAACGCTACCAAATTATCCAAATTTACTTTGAATTCGTCGATTCGCACAACGTATAGACGACTTCGTGATTTTTGTGGCTTGCTCAGATGGACGATTATCTGAGCAAGCCGTCCCTCGAACTGCACTCAGAAAAATGTCCAGGTCAACTTTTTGTCAGGTTAACTCTGACCTTACAGAGGTGTCTGTAAGCCAGCTAGCGGTCAGAGTGAACCTATCTAAGGTCAACTCGTGCAGCTCCCAATGCCCTACTTCACCTGCTGGTGGCTTAATTTCAGAATTTCTCCGACCACAGGTCAACTCAGTTTTACTTGCCCACATGCAGGCGAACGCGCGCCTGCCCGAGGACAATTACGCCGTATGTAGGTCGTCGAGTTAGCCTCCATTTTTCTGAGTGTGTGGATAAATTTGATACCACATACTCTCTAAATGATGAAATAACACTAACGCGTCGGAGGAATGTGCGTTCTGAAGAGACATACGGCCAGCAGTGCTCAGAAAAGTGGCCCAAAATTGGACGTCCAGAATGCGCTTCGTCAAGAACAGCCGCGGTGGCCATATGCCCGAAATCATTTTCAAATGTTAATGCCATGTATTGATCTTTCGAATAAATAAAAAAACTTTAATTAAAATTTAATTTTTTGTGTTACTTTTCAAAATTTGAAGTTCTATCGGGCTTAAAAAACACCCTTTATAAATAGTCAACTTTGAACCAAAGAAATCATAATTACAGCATTTTCTGATGTACACTTGGAATACAATTTTACAGTGACCTCCCCCTTGATGTACAATTTAACAATGACAATTTTACAGTGACATTTTTCAGTGACGTCACCCTTTTCCCTCCTACACCTGTGAAACTTCGTCACAAAAAAGTTTCTGCCGTATAGGATGTGCAACCATTACTTTGTAACTGTAGTCACAACGAACCTGGGCAAGAGCAGTTGCTTAACCGTCGCACAGTCGGGCCATTAGCGATTTTATCGCTATAAATTAATAACTTTTTAACGGACTCAGATTTGTCAAAAATTGTTTCAGTTTTTGAAAGAGTGAACACTGAAGCATAGTTTCATTAATTTTTAAGTTTGGATCTTAACAGGGTGGTTCATTAGTTCTTGCTGAAAACGAGAAAAAAGATTTTATTTTTTTCTTAGTGCGGCGGTCACACGACGCTGTTTTGCCAGCGCTAGTGGCTGTTTGGCTGTTAGCAGCCGTTTCAGCAGCACCGTGTGAACCCTAGTGCGTTACTACTACCAGCAGCAGCGTGATAATTTTAGCAGCGCTAGTGAAGTAGAGACAGTTCTACTTTGCCAGCGCTACAAGGGATCACGTGACCCTATCACATGGTTTCTGAAGTCTGATAAGTGGTAAAGTTTGTTTATTGTAAGTTGTTATTTTACGTTTATTTATTTAAATTTGTGTGTTACGTTTATTATTTAAAAAATCTCCCAGATTAAAATGTCAAACCACTGTTTTGCTAATTACCAGCGCTACTAAAATAGAAATTGTGTGAACCCTCTCAGTACGCTGGCTGCTGTTGCTACTTGTCAGCGCTATTAACCAACAGCAGCCAGCGGCTGGCAAAACAGCGTCATGTGACCGCGGCATAAGGCGTAATTTCAACATTTTACAAAACAGGAAACATTTTTAATTCATTGCACATAAAAAATATATCCAAATTTTGCGACCAATAAATGCACTTTAAAATTATTTCTCTAATACGAATTAGTTACATTTTGTTTCTTATTTAAACGCAAGATACGAACATATTGGTTTGGGGAATATGTTCGTAGCGTTTTTATATTTTCTTTTGTTTTACAACGATTTTTTGCTGTTAGACAAAGTGTATAATATTCATTCGATAGAGATTTTTCTGATCTACAAAACTGTGCTAATCATTTTTTTGAGTAATTTAATTTTTTATTATTTTTCTGGCTTGGAAATGGAATATCCAGGAGGCAAAAATCAGCATTTTCGACACCTGCTCTTCTTCGCTCTTCAACGAGGCCAAAAAGCTGCTGAAGCAACCCGGGACAGTTGCAACGTATACGGAGACGGTGTCATAGGCGAGTCTACAGCACGGAAATGGTTTGCAAAGTTCAAATATGGCGACTTTGACGTCGGCGACACGCCCCGCAGCGGAAGACTTTCTGAATTCGACGAAGAGCGTCTCAAAGCACTTTTGAAGGAGGACGGTAGGCAAATGCTCGAAAGCAATGCCACGGTCAACAAAGAGCTCTACATAGCCCAGCTACACCGCGTGAAAGAGGCTATTCGACTGAAAAAACCCCATCGACAAGGCCAAACCATACTCCTTCATGACAACGCCAGGCCCCATGTTGCACAAGTCGTCAAAGCCGCACTCCAAGAGCTCGAATGGGAGGTCCTTCAGCATCCACCGTATTCTCCGGACCTTGCACCGACGGATTACCATCTTTTCCGCTCCCTGTCAAACCATATGAGGGGAGTTACCATCGACAATGAAGGGGACCTTAAAAACTGGCTCAACCACTTCTTCGATACCAAACCCGGCGATTTTTGGCGCAACGGCATCGACAAATTGGTCGAGAGGTGGGAGGAGGTCGTAAACAGCAACGGCGAATACATAATTGATTAATTTATTGTTATAATTATTGATTTTTGTTTAAATAAAAGTCTTAAAGGTAAAACGCTACGAACTTATTCCCCAACCCAATAGATTTTCTACTTTAGTTCACTAATATTAATTTTAAAAAAATGAGCTTGCATATCTATCGTTGCATATGTTTTTTTCGCACCAAAAAACCGAGAGAAAAAATATTTTAAAAAGATTAGTATCCTAACCGGATGTTCTGTTGCGACTTTTAAAATTCTAACACCAGGTTTGTGATCAGCGATCCCTAAAACCCCCTAACGCCAGTTTTTTGGAAGAAACATAGAAAAAAGAATATTTGAGTTGTCCTTACAGGACCTTCTGTCTTAAATTTCGAAATCCCAACACCAGATTCGTAATCAGCGAGCCCGCCAAGTGACACTTCTCAGCCTCCCAACAGACAGGCTTCATGCCTCAATTCAATGTTTTAAAACATTAGGTACATTTACACTCTTAGAGGTAGAATTTTGAAAACCCATTTCTCAGATAGAGGACTTATCGCAAAGCGCCTAGTGGCAAGGCGCGCAGAACAAACAAGCAAGAAATATCAGAGACCAAACAACGTGATTTGGCGGTTCGAATCCCACCGAGAGCACACAAAACTAGTATTTTTTTGTATTTTTTTTTTTTTTTTTTTTAATAATGAATAATTATAAGCATTTCATGTAAGAAACATCTTTGAATTTTGTAAAAATGAAGAAAAGTTAACTAAATTGATTTTCTTACGAAATTTCGCTTTACCAAAAATTTTGGGCAAGTTATCAAATTTCTTAGTTAGTGTTCTCCTCACCAAGAAATTGATTAAGCTATACCCGTGGTTCCCAAAATTTTTCAGTTGACGACCCCCTTGAACACTTATCAAACAGCTGACGCCCGCCCTTTTTTGAAAACCTGTCAACCTCCGTGGTTTTATTCTAATAATTTGAGTTAAAAATCCACACACACTTTTACTGTCCATTTCAATTATTTATTTCCCTAGTTTCTTCAAAAAAAAAACTGAAAAAATAGAAGATTAATGGGATGAGTGACACTGTTTTTCTTTCACTAAAATCTAAATATTAGGTCTGATGTTTGACAGAGCACACCGGAGTCGCTTTCCAGATTAAGTCTGCAACGCTGCTTTGTTTTTATTAAACAAGACGAGAACAATATCTTGAAATGTTAATTTCAAATTTCTTCACGACTACCGTCCGTAGCTCTACGCCCCCCAAGGGGGGCGCGGCTGAAATTGCTTCATGCCCCCCAGTTTGGGAACCACGGAGCTATATGATGATTTTGGGTATTTTCACCTAATTATTTCTCTCTGTGTAAACTTGAAATTTAAAAAAAACGCGTTTTTTGTGCTTCCGCTACACTGTAAAAAACAAAAACTTTTTTTTTGTGTAAAATCCAATAATAACATAATAACAGAAATTAAACATAAAAGCTATAGAAAGCAATGTGAATTTTTCAGAACAGTAGTTTAAAATTGGGTAAAAAATTGTATAAAAAATATCACGAGTTTTTTTCCGATTTTGACTGTAAATCACGGTTAAACGGAGGAAGTGTATTTTTTTAGAATACAGTTAGGATAATTTTTAATCACTGTTAAAATCTTTCCGATCGGGAAAAGTCGAAAAATTGGCAATATCGCAAATGGCCCGATTCTGCGTCGCAAAAACGTTACTGTGACGTTGCAGCAACCAGTTTGTGACCCCATATGTTTTGCAACTCAGGTTGTGTGACCGTCGTGCAACCGGCATGTGACTATTGGTAGTTACTTGGGTATATACACCATTTTCGAGAAAATCACAAAAAAACTTTTTCATTTGTATATGAAATGAAGAAGAATTTTTTTTTGTCTATTAACGTATTCAATAATTTTATTTTTTTCCGTCGGGCTTCAATATTCAAATACAAAAGATACTAAAAAATAGTTCCAAAACTATTCTCGATTTAAAATCACTTTCAGAACTCGTAAATTTTAAATAGTAGGTACTTCATGTTTTTCGATGAGAAAACTTTTTTTGTTGTAAACTTTTCTATATAATATGAGCAAAGAACTCACAGTTTAAAAGTAAATCTTTACCCAAAGTTTTCACCGTGTGTTATGATCAAAAAATCTCTCTAATTAATTTATTTCCACGTAAAGATTTTCCATCAGTTAAAAAAATTGAGTTTTTTGACTCCGTGTTTCGTCTTCATAAAGTTAGGGGTCTCGTTCCTATACCAAGGATTTTTTATATATATATTGTATCCACCCACATTGTGTACAGATATAAGTATTTATGTAATCATTTTTGTTAATATTTGTAGAGGTATAATATTTGAGCAGCAAAAAGATTGAATCCATTCGCTTAATTAATTTTTATCTTGAACATCATTGAAACTTTAGTCGAACTTAATTATACCTTCTAGCATTCTTTTTATGTAAGTTTGTATAATATGCGCGTCTGTGTACAGACGTCGTTTCCTCATTAAAACAATGAAGTCGATAGGATATCGAAGCATATTGCACAATAAAGTTTTCCATTTTATTAGTTTCATCTTTTCCCCTAATCTTAGGGATTGCAAAAAATCGAAAAAAATCCACGTCAACAACATTTTACATTAAAACGATGAAAAAAGCATGCAGATTTGCAACTTCTTAAGTGAATACTGCAAGAACTAAGAGTCTATCATCTCGCTTGCTTTTTATACCCGTATGGTGAAACCAAAGGGTATATTAACTTTGCCTTACCGTTTGTAACGCCAAGATCCCGTCATCACACACAAAAATGAATTACACCAGTGTGTTTAGAATGATAAAAAAAATTGAATTTTCCATGTCCGGCCGTCTGTCCGTCCGTCTGTCTGTGGCGCGGATTGCGGGCGCACGGATTGAGCTAGAGACTTGAAATTTTGCACAGATCCGCTTTTCGTAAAATGCGAGGCTAAGTTCGTTAATGGGCAAAAATGGACCATTAGGGGGGGTACCCCCCATACGAACGAAAATGGTTTTTGTGAATATCTCAAAAACGGTGCATCTTATCAAAAAAGTCCAAGAACAAAAGTTATTTAGGACATGATTCTACATAAAACTTCCATAAATCAAAATCCAATTGGAATAAATTTTAAAAAATCTTATTGGAAAGTTTGACTTCAAAGTGGAATTTTATAACTGTTCGAATTTTGATACGAATATCACCATACGGGTCTCCAATGATTGCCAGATTGGCAATTATAGCTTTTGTTATGTTTATTGGAGAAAATATTATCTTTAATTTTAAATTATAACAAAAGTAGTACCCATACATAAAGAGTGTAATCATTGAATATACATACATACTTCTTTTACTATTAGATATCTATTTTATACTATTGTCTTAAATTACATTTTTACATCGTATTTACTTATATTTCATTTAAATTTGCTAATTGAGTTTTCTTACTAAATATAAATACACAAATATAAGTAAACGAATTTATTTAGGTATGATTAAAAATACAGCCCCAATATTTTTAGTTATATTTTATGGAGTTGGTAGGTCTGTAGCGTTATCCTTGATGAACCTTTCACAAAAAATAATAGAAAATAAAATAAAGCAACGTTTACGTTTTTCGTTATTGCAACGAAATTAAAGTTCTATAACGTTTTAATGCAATTTTGAGGAAAAAACCCGAAAATCGTTATGTCGTTTCGTTATTTAGTTACGTTACGATAATGTTTTCCATCCCTGCTAAAAATCTAAAATGGAAAATATAATCACATAATCCTAACTGGACCATTCCATATCCTTACAGACTTGTAAATGTCAGAATCGGATTCAGCGACCCCCAAAAACCCCAAGATGAGGTTTTTTTCCGGAAAATTTGAGGAAAAGGATAATCACGTTATCATTATAGGACCTTCCGTTATCCTTACAGGTTTGTTAACATCAGAAGCCTGTAAGGATAACGGAAGGTCTTCAGCAACCCCTAAACTCACAAATGAGATTTTTTTTTTCTGGAAATTTCACGTAATCCTTGCAGGATTTTCCGTTATCGTTATCATCGGACTTACGTATGTGTTCAAAATTTCATGTCAATCGGATTAGTGAAAGTCAAAATTAGATTGTAAGATTTGATCCTGACAGACAGACAGTCTGACACGAGAGCAAGCTAAATAAAAGCTTTTAATTAATATCTTTGCATAATTATTGATTTTAGATCGACCACAGAGCTTTTATAAGAACAGAGATTCAAATCATATTGAGCAGCAAAATATGGCGTGAAATTTGGGAATTTATCATTTGCTCGAAAGCTTTACGAAAGCTTTTTCTGCTTGTACTAATGATAAATTCCCCAATTTCACGCCATATTTTGCTGATCAATGTGATTTGAATCTTTGTTCTTATAAAAGCTCTGTGGATCGACCATTATATATATATATATTTTTATATTTTTTAATTAAGTTTTTTTATTTTATTCGACGAAGACTATGATAAAGAAGAAATATTAGATTTTTTAAAATCTGACGTGGAATCTTCAATTGAAAAATTGAAAATCACTAAAAAAATGAATGAGTGAATGTCATAAAAAAAATATTACAAATTTAACTAAAAACATAACAAAAGCTATAATTGCCAATCTGGCAATCATTGGAGACCCGTATGGTGATATTCGTATCAAAATTCGAACAGTTGTACCAAAATTCCACGTTGAAGTCAAACTTTCCAATAAGATTTTTTTAAATTTATTCAAATCGAATTTTGATGTATGGGAGTTTTATGTAGAATCATATCCTAAATAATTTTTGTTCTTGCACTTTTTTGATAAGATGCACCGTTTTTGAGATATTCGCAAAAATCGTTTTCTAATGGCCCATTTTTGCCCATCAACGAACTTAGCCTCGCATTTTACGAAAAACGGATCTGCGCAAAATTTCAAGTCTCTAGCTCAATCCGTGCGCCCGCAATCCGCGCCACAGACGGATGGACGGACGGACAGACAGACGGACGGACATGCAAAAATCAATTTTTTTAGACATTCTAAACACACTGGTGTAATTCATTTTTGTGTGTGATAACGAGATCTTGGCGTTACAAACGGTAAGGCAAAGTTAATATACCCTTTGGTTTCACCATACGGCTATAAAAATTACTTAAGGTGCCGCTCCAGATGAGAGTAAATACGCGAGTAACTCTCTAAAACTCTCGAGAGTTACTCGCAGGAGGTTGTCCATTTGAGAGTTAATTTCGGCGATTTTTCTCTTTTCAAGACCAATCTCTTGATTTTTTTGACATATTGCTTTGGCGAGTTCTCAAGAGCTACTAGCGAAATTCATCCGCCGTTCGTATCTGGCGAGCAACTCCCCGAGAGTTCAGTGGGTGCGTGTCGACTAGAGATTAGAATCACTTTTGACAGCCCGCAGAAACTAGTTCGCGAGTTTTTGCGAGTTTCTGCGACCAATTCTCAGAGACGTGTCAATTTGCGAGTAGCTGCTATCGAGAGGTTCTTGCCGGCATTTACTCTCATGTGGAGCGGCACCTTTAATAATAAATAATAGCGAAAATTACAGAATTTTTTGTTGTTTATTATTTTAAAATATCACAAAAAGCGTGATCTCTTCAATATACTTCTTCATTGATTTATTTATTTATTTTATTTTATTTTTTTTTTTTTTGAGAAATTTTTTTATCTTGTTAAAAGTTACTGGCAAACAAGCTTTATCTCCATGTAAAATTTCAACGTTATGCGGTTGAATGTATGGACTTGAAAACATTGTACAAAGATTGAAATTTAAAAGGTATTAAGGAGTCTTTGTGTTTTAGGGGTCTTGGTCGTCGAGAGTCCCCTTACTTTGTCGAAGCTTTTCAACGAAATTTTAATCTTTTACATCCGACCAACCTTTCAAAAGTTATAGATTTTTGGCTACCGAAAATCGATATTGAATCATTGTGTGTCGTATCGATAAGGTTTTAAAAACAACATCGTTTATAATGCTAAGCTCTTCATACATGAAAATTTAATTGAATTAGCTTAAAAATGAAATCGAATCTATATGGGCGCGTTTAGACTGGCCCAACTTAGTACTCCCAATCTGGCGGTGCTAAATTAGAAGTGTGTATTGCGTGGACTGTAAATTTTGTTCATTTATGTACATTTTTTGCAATCTATAACATGAAATCTGTGCAAAGGATTAGAAAAGGCAGAAATAAAATCCACACGGCCAAAAGGTAAGGTGAATGTAAAAATTTAACTTACAAACAAGTTATTTTGCAATTGCATATCAGCGCCAAGAGTTAGTGACGAAATACAGCTGCTAAGGTGGCAGGCATAGCTGAAGTAGAACGGATTTATACCGGCGCTACATTGAAAAACTACCACCTTATTTTTTTTTTATTTTTTTATTTTATGGGTGTGGGTTGGTGCTTTCTCGCTCCCTTGTCACCGCGACCTTAAGATCTATTGTGACTTCCCCATTTTTACGTTAGCCACCCCTCTTCTAGATCCTTAGTGAATCTTAGAATCGTTTTGACTGGACTGCCACCTTAGCACCGGTCTAAATACGCCCTATGAAAGTTTAGAGACACGCCATATAGGGTGTTTCACGATTACCTGGCAACGGTAGTTTTCATTATGTTTTTGAATTTGCAAAATATTTTTCGGGCAAATACAGATAATAAATTTCCCTTGAGTGTTAGTATTTTAAAAATTTCATTCATATTCCAGCCAGTAAACTGTTTAGTAAACAACTTCCAATTTTAAAACAGAAAACTCCAAAAAAAACAAAAACAATTTTTATTGCCTTGTTGATATTATTCAGCCTAAATTGTGAAATATTATTTATCATCACATGAGAATAAGGTAACCAACACCAAAGGATGCTTACAATCTATTGAATATCTTTGGGTAAATATTGTTGCCTTAAATTGGTAAACAGTATATTTATGAATTTTTATTTCATCACCAGAAAAATCAACTATTGAAAACTGAAAAAAAAAAGTTTTTTTTATATAGAGCGACCACACTTCATCAATTATCTCTTTTAGACATTTTTGATATGGTAAACAAAAATATTTACGGAATTTGTTAGCAACACATCTTGAATCCTTAGTTCTTTTCTTTAAAAAAAAATCACAAACCCACTAAAAAGAAATTTAACGCTTTGCCTTTTTTCCTTTTTCGTAAAATTGATGGAGTTTAATTTATTCGGCCTCAATAAACGAAGATTGTTGTTTTATGATATTTTAGGAACGAACTAATTTAGAAAAACATTTCACAATTTTAAAATTGAATTGATTAATGGCGACTACTAACATAAAATGATGCTAAAAGTTTATATCCACAGAACCAATAGTAAAAATGGCAACACGGTGAATGTTTTTTTTTATCCTTTAAAAACATATCCTTAACAAAAACTCCACGAAATAAACTTGGCGACTTGGACAGTTTAGTCTAAGAAAATTATCTTTGAAAGGTATGTACTATAACTGGTAATACAATAAAGTATATCTGCTATTTTTCCTTTAAGTGCTGGACCAAGTGAAAAACAAAAACATTTGACAACAGAAAAACAGAGATTATCCCTTGGAAAAGGGCTCCTAATCAAACGAAACCTTATCCGCCTGGACAATAAATTCAACTCAATTTGGTTTTATTACCAAGCATTTTATGTTGACGACATTTTGCATCAGATTCCAAGGATTTCTTTGGATAACGCGACCGAATCACCCACTCCTCGGTACATGGAAGCTATGAGGTCAACTCCACTCTGCTCCACATACGTTCATTTACTACGCATATCCTGATCCTAGCCTATCTTGACACGTAACCTAAATTACTACACATTATTTTGCCTTCTATTTTAGGGCTTGTTGCTCACAGCCACGGAAAGAAAAGAAAATTCAAGTGAAAATCTATTGCCATCGTGTCCTGGCTAACTGACTGGATCAATAAATCTTCCTTCGGGGTGAATCAATCATCTCAAAGCTTTGATTTATCAAAAACAAAAACAACGAAGAAAAGTTAGCCCGGAATTGTCGAGGAAACTTTTTAGCCGGTAGTATTTTAGCCCAAATCCCGTCTAAATGGAAGAGTAAAGTTTTCTTCTACTGATATAATATCCTTACATAATAATATCAAGCATCAGTAAAGGGATAGATGTAGTGATGGGGTTTCGTATAGATGTTACACATCAAACTATCTTCCATAGTTTCTACGACCGGCGTGACATGAGGGTGAAGTTAAATTCATTATCACTTTCCCAGGGCAAGAAAATATATTATAATGAAACTACTGGCTTAAATAAAATTTATTCACTGAAAATCGGAAATTTCCGTTATTTGGAAACTACTTTGGAGCAACTAAACGAAAGCTTTTCCATACACACACTGATTGTTGTTGTTATTCATAAGGGACGCAGAGAAAAAATAGTAAATCTCCCGGGGAATCGGGATAACAACTAAAATAGTTAATTTCGATTACAAAAAAAACACAATTTAACACGTTCACTGCCAACTACGAGTACACTCGTACACTCGCAGTTGGCGTATGATTTTTATACCCGTATGGTGAAACCAAAGGGTATAGTAAATTTGCCTTACCGTTTGTAACGCCGAGATCCCGTTATCACACACAAAAATGAATTACACCAGTGAGTTTAGAATGATAAAAATAATTAATTTTTGCATGTCCGTCCGTCCGTCTCTGGCGCGGATTGCGGGCGCACGGATTGAGCTAGAGACTTGAAGTTTTACGCAGATCCGTTTTTCGTAAAATGCGAGGCTAAGTTCGTTCATGGGCAAAAATGGACCATTAAGGGGGGTACCCCCCATACGAACGAAAACGTTTTTTGCAAATATCTCAAAAACTGTGGATCTTATCAAAAAAAGTGCAAGGACCAAAGTTATTTAGGATATAATTCTACATAAAACTCCCATACATCAAAATCCGATTGGAATAAAGTTTAAAACATCTTATTGAAAAGTTTGACTTCAAAGTGGAATTTTGGTACAACTGTTCGAATTTTGATACGAATATCACCATACGGGTTTTCAATAATTGCCAGATTGGCAATTATAGCATTTGTTATGTTTAAATAAAAAATTAGGATGGAAAATTCGGACAAATCGATAATTCGGACAACGTCCGGTTTCCAATTGTCCGAATTATCGAGCCACCACTGTATTCATTTTTCCCCAAAAGCATAAAATTTTCGAAATTTTTTAAAAAACGGTTTTTTTTTTTTAAATTGTTTTTTGAGGTACCCGTTATAGTTACCATTACTTTTCCAAAAGTTTATAGAAACTTATTTACAAAAAATTTCAAGGCGTTTAGACCAACGCGTTCTCGAGTTACTTAATTTACGTAAAACGAACAGACAGGTGCACGGACATCCTCATAATTTTGCCTGAAACGGATTTCGTACTGATCAGAAATTTTTTATTTGCCCTCGTACTGAAGTCGGTTTCCGTCATGAATACAATAATTTCCCCCTATAGAAGAGGAAAGTAAAAATAGCACTCTAGAATCTATTATTACTTAAAACCAGGGGTGTCCAACCTTTCAGCTTTCGTGGGCCACATTGGGAGAAGACGAGTTGTATTGGGCCACAAATAAAATATACTAACCCTAAAGATAGCTGATTAGTAAAAAACGTAGAATATATATGTACATACTTAGTCAACAATTTTAAGTAATTTTTACTTCATTAATTCATAAAGTTTGTAGGAATATCAGTTTTTGTTGGGCCACATGCAAACATGTCTTGGGCCGCAGATTGGACAAGCCTGCTTTAAACAATATAAAAACCAACAAAAAGTATTGTGACGGATAATCAAGGCTCTCTAGTTGTAATTGCTCTGTTATGGAGGGATAATTTGAAAAAAAGAATATGGATGGGTTTTTAAAATAAAAGGAGAAGACCAAAAAGAACCAATCTTTTATGGAAATCATGTCAATATAGCAAATTCATAGCCGGTGATAGTTAGAGAGCCTCTATAACCTAAAGAGTGGATAATCGGACGTATAAAAATGGCCGTAGAGCTGGAAAAAGAGTGCTAACAGTTTTAAGCTGGAAATAGACGCTGCGCTGCGATGGTCGGTACAATCATCGGGTCAGTTTGCGGTCGCATGCGATAATTGTATCGTGTGTGCGCACGAAATGACGGTTGGGCCCGATATCGCACGGTCGTTCCTCGCTGAGCCAGAACCTGCGGTCGCATGCGGCAGATTGTATCGTTTGTTGTCTGCCGCCGATACGATATTATTTCACAAGTGTGCTGTGTTGTTCGAGTAATATTTGCTAGTAAAAACTGATTATTCGATCAAAATCGCAAGTAAATCGTCTCGTGTGTGTGCTGTATACAACCGTCGGCCCGATATCGGTCCAACAGAAGTCGGTAAAAAACGCATGTCTGAGGTACCAAAAAAAGTTCAGTTCAATTGATTTTTAAAAGCTTTTATTTAGCTTGCCTTCGTGTCTGTCTGTTTGTCTGTCTGTCAGATCAAATCTTGCAATCAAATTTTGACCCACTTCCACTCATCCGATTCACTTGAAATTTTGTACACTCATATAAGTCCGATGACAATACAATATTTTCTCTACTTCGTCCTTGTAAGGATAAGGGAAGGTCCTGTGAGGATAACGTGATTATCCTTTTCTCCAAATTTTCCGGAAAAAATCTATTCTGGGGGTTTTTGAGGTCGCTGAATCCGAATCTGCCATTAAAAAGTCTGTCAGGATAACGGAAGGTCCTGTAAGGATAACGTGATTATCCTTTTCTCCAAATTTCCCGGAAAAAAATCTATTCCGGGGGTTTTTGGGGTCGCTGAATCCGAATCTGTCATTAAAAAGTCTGTAAGATAACGGAAGGTCCTATAAGGATAACGTGATTATCCTTTTTCTCAATTGTTCCGGGAAAAAATATATTCTGAGGGTTTTGGGTTCTCTGAATACGATTCTCAAGTTAAAAAGCCTGTAAGGACATCTCAAATGTAAGGATATATATTCGAAGACTAAAAAGATCAAAATAAAAAAAATAAAAAATAAAAATTTTTAAAAAAAGCTTTTATTAAAAAAATGCACTAAAAAGAAAAAAATAATCTTCTGGACGCTGTGTATCACAAATATAAAAGCTTTTAAAAAGCGAGATAAAGCATAAAACAATAAAATAAACATTTATCTCGCTTTTTAAAAGCTTTTATATTTGTGATACACAGCGTCCAGAAAATTATTTTTTTCTTTTTAGTGCATATTTTTTAATAAAAGCTTTTTTTTAAAAAAGGTTTTTTTATTTTTTTTTATTCTAGTACATATTTTGATTTCTGTATTTTGATTTTAAAAATATGGCCACCGTAACATACTCAAAATCTGTGATTATTATTTTTGAAAAATTTGCACATAATACGCGAATAAAGATTAAAAAATTTCCCCAGAATACGCGAAGAAATTCTAACTTTACAGAAATGATCTTTTTTTTTTGTTTAGCCGAAAACTTTATTTCATTAGTACCTAAATTATTGTACATTCCCTTAATTTAGTATAATGAATTTCATGATTTATTCTATTTAATATCCCAAAGATTACAAATATCTCAAGAAACAGAACTTTGTGTTTCAATTTAACTTAAAAGTTTCTGAATACTGGTGCATTTATAAATCGATATTGAACAAGGAATTTATACTCACCAAATTTAATCAAAAGTTATTAAATGCGTAATAAGTTTGAAATCAACTGAAAGCTTGAAAGGTGAAATACGCGATGCAAAAATTTCCAATTTCGAAACAAACTTACAATTCGGATGCAAGCAAACTTTATATTCCCAATACTATCCCGTAATAAACCATTTGCAACGCAACGAACCGACAAAGTTTCCTTTAAGTTACGATCCTCACCGCCGTACTGAAATTCCAAACTCATACTTGAAACTATATGAATGTAATACTCGTTACTGAGTATCTCATGGAATAAACTTTTAGATACAAAACCTCAATATCATTTTACTAACTTTGTGTAATAATCCACCTTTAACTCAACTATACTGAACTCGATTTGAACTCTAGGGTATTTCTAGGCAACACCTACTCAGTATTCATAAATATCCCTAATATGATGATCATAATAATTTATCCACAAAAACAGGAGCATAAACCGCATCTTCCATTTCCTATGTTTATCTAGAACCGATATCTGACTATTTCCTCCTTAACGTAAATCTTTCTCTCAAGATGGATACTAATGCAGGACTAAAGTAAAGTGGATCTATCTATGCATACGAGTGGGTATATATAAATGTGTATCACGTAGGTGTAAATATCCTTTGGACACACATAGTGTTGTTAGTTTGAGGAAATATGCAAAAGTCCTTCTAAAATCAAGTTGAATATCTTGAGACGGTGTTGAGGTTTCTGTTTTCGTTTTTATTTTCTTTTTACTATGAGTAGGTACCATAAACTTCATCTTTCCACAAATAAACTATACATTGGACAAGAAAATACGGAATATTTTATACATAAGCCAATACTTTAGTTTTGAATGACCCTTGGCTTGTTTTCATCCAACATACTTGAAATCGTGTTTTTTCGTATATCTCTATATTCTTCCAAAAATAAATTATAAACCTATCTGTATTTTTAAATATGTAAATATTTTCAAATATGCTATATAGAAAAAGTGTAAATACTTACAATGTAAATATTATGTTACAAATATAAATATCTATATGGCCACCCTAACCATAGTCCTACATCCTACGATTCTTTCGGTCCATTGAAAATACTAACCGTTGTCGGTGCTGGTTAATATCTATGAAAAAACACTTCAATTATAGATCCTTGTGAGGACCATGTTTTACAAATGGTCGATACTATAAAAGAATCATTTCGTTAAAGTCCTTAGGACATCGAAGTCGATAAATGTTGAATATCCCTTGAATGAACCGATGGTGGGTGGATTACCTACACACTTAAATTCATGCAGTATTTATTGGGTCAAGGATAGAAAAGGACTGAAGGGCTGAATTTGTAATTTTCTATATTTCTTTTTGCAAAGCATAAAGAATAAAAACTCTTAGTGGAATAAATTAAGTTAGAAAGACGAGCATAATAAAAAGGATGAGAAAAATCCCTCTCAAACGAAATGGATGGTCGACGAGGATGATTTTGAAAAGGTATGATCTGCTTAAATAATGTCTTCGTAAAATCCTGTTATGTCATTGAAATGGCATCAAAGAAATTGAACTAATATCTAATGGGTATTGGATGGAATTGCGTGGGGTAATATCCATCCTAAGCCACTATGATTTAGTTTTTTTTTTAGCCAGAAAAGATCACCAAAAGAAATTAGGAAATTCACTCTTTTAAATGCCAAAATAATTGAAAATGGAGGACCCAATATTTAAAAATAACGAACGATGCACGAAAATGCCCCTTGACTACACTCTAAATTGTTTGTGTATATTCACACTAAATATTGTAGCAAAAACTCATTTTTTGAGTATTTTCACCCTTTTTATGCGTGGTTTCCAAAAATCACGTGATATCTCTATTTTTGAGTAATTTTACTACAAAAACAATTAAAACAAAATTTGTGTTCACAGAAATATGTGATTGCACTTCTTGTTTCAGGATTGCACTCTTGTTTCAGGAAACGAATTTATAGCCCTATTATGTAAGTCGTGCGGACTCGTCAGTCCGCAGCGATAGTTGAGTCCGCTCCGCAGTGATTTGGTATTATGTAAGTCCGCATGCCGTTTGCGGACTAGACTCTCTGCGATCATATGCGTTGGTTCTCGTTGAACTGTCAAACGTGAGAAAGATTCGTTTCACTTGTCAAAGATTTTATTTATTTTTCAAAAATATAGCAATGTTTCCAAGTGTAGCACTTTTTTCCTTTAATGATAATAACAACACTGATATGGAAAGTATAAGAAAATCAATTAGAGATGCTCCCAGAAATAGTTCACCTCCTGTTTTGTTTTCCTTGTCGGGAACCCATTGGCGATCTCAGGGACCTCCTCCGTCTCCTCGATCAGAGTTTTGAATTGGCTTTGATTTGTTTGCTTCATTGCCCCAAAAACATAACAAAAGCTATAATGGGGGGTACCCCCCCTAATGGTCCATTTTTGCCCATTAACGAACTTAGCCTCACATTTTACGAAAAACGGATCTGTGCAAAATTTCAAGTCTCTAGCTCAATCCGTGCGCCTGCAATCCGCGCCACAGACTGACGAACAGACGGACAGACAGACGGACGGACATGCTAAATTCATTTTTTTTTCATTCTAAACACACTGGTGTAATTTATTTTTGTGTGTGATGACGGGATCTTGGCGTTACAAACGGTAAGGCAAATCTAATATACCCTTTGGTTTCACCATACGGGTATAAACATGTTAATTATAAATATATAAATAAGAAAAAATCATTTACCTACACAGTCTTTTTTTCTCCTAACCTCGAAATGTCAGTGGAAAAGGTGAGTCCGCAGCCAAATAGATGCGGACTTGAAATTGCTTGAAAAACAGGTCTTGCGGACTACCATAATACCAAAACAGTCCGCAGTGGCAGATTTGCCGCAGTACGACGAGTCGCGCGACTTCCATAATAGCGCTAGAAGTTTCAATTTGCCTTAGAAGTTTCTTTTCACACGCCAAGCATTTACAATAAAAGCTCATAAGCTGGTACTCGCGAGCTCAAGATTTCTCCCCGGTTATGGAAGGTTCCATTTATCAGAACACATTTAATAATGGAATTACGAATTTAATCGTATAAAATGTGTACGTCTAAAGCCCAATTCAGACTAACGATTGCGATTACGGTTGAAGCTTCTCAACCAATGAGATTAAGGCTTACAACGATAGGGACATGAAAGCTTTGATCTCATTGGTCGGGAAGCTCAACCGTAATAGCAACCGTTGGTCTGAATTGGGCTTAAGGAAATTGTTTACCTATGAGAGGTCTCTTCAAAGGGAGCTTTCACTGTATATCTTTGTTCCAAACAAAGAAACTAACTGAAATGTAAAAGTACTTCAATATTTTCTAAAACTTAAAAAGTAAAACGAAACGAAGCAATAAAAATACTTTCTATTATAGAATTCAATGCTAGAAGGTCACGTAAAAACCATGAATCAGAAATGATTCAATGGTTAAACACAAAATAAAAATTGTTTAGGATTATCGAAGTTGTAAAATTACGCCTGCAATGAGGTCTTCAGCGACACATCTAAAAAGGTCAGCTCAGTCGGAACGGTGCAATAAAAAGAAATTTCACGTGCCTTCTCTTCAGAAAGACTGATAAAACTGTAATCAAACAATTTCTTCCGTGCATTGCAAATTTAATTAGGTGTTACTTTTCAAAATCTCATAGTGCAAAAATGCGGGCTACAAAAATAAACTTCAACTAAAGAAAAATTCGGTTTCCTCATCCATGAAAACTAGCGATATGACATTTGATTCCTGTGCTTGACCTGACAAGAGAATAATCGGCAATGCCGTTATATTGTTGGTGTAAAAGCAAAAACAACAACACGTAATGCGACTCTTGTCAAAAACGACACGGCCATCAGAAGCAGGGTGCAAGTTCCGCAAGAGAACGGTGTCGATTGAACCAAATTTTTTTGTGCACTCGAATTCCTTTAACACGTTGGCTGCCAAAGCCTTTTCAGGATTTTGATCGTGCAGTGCCAACGTATTTTCACGATTTTGGTCACCTGAGGCCAACATTTTTTTGTTATTTTTTGTTTCTTTGTGCCTAAAAATCATTTTTGACTACTCGCGACTTTATTATTGGTCCTAATTTTGCAGTTATAACGGTTTTTTTGTGTCGCACGTTTTCGTGCAACATGGCCTGGGAGAACATAAAACATCCTGTGAGGCCACGTCGCAAGAAAACGTGCGACATGGCAGCCAACGTGTTAAAATTAGGTTATAGACTTAAAAAAGTGGCCCCTTTGAAATCGTCTAATAGGGTCTGAATATTGAAAATAAACATTAAAATAAAAAATTAATTCAATGCTAAGCGTTACTTAATACTTTTTTTTAAAAATTCCACTAAGTCCTCGGCAAACCATTTTAAAACAAACTAGTTGCCAGTAAGTAATAATTTTGCCCTATTGTTACCTCTCGAGAGCTTCGAGAGCTACTAGTGAAATTCAAACGCAGTTCGTATCTGGCGAGCAACTCCCCGAGAGTTCAGTGGGTGCGTGTCGACTAGAGAGTAGAATCACTTATGACAGCTCGCAGAAACTAGCTCGCGAGTTTTTGCGAGTTGCTGCGAGCGACTCTCAGAGACGTGTCAATTTGCGAGTAGCAGCTATCGAGAGTTTCTCACCGGCATTTACTCTCATGTGGAGCGGCACCTTTAGGTGAGTCACATCATCATAAAAACCCTAAATCTTTAAACCCTAGTTTTTTTTCCAAGATGGCAGCGGATGATAAAGGTTGTGGAGATGTCGATCTCTGTATATTGTGCAAAAATAAGGTGGAAAATAATCATGAGGCTCTCAAATGTGATGGAAAATGCAATAAGTGGTACCATATTAAATGTATAAATGTGTCGAGTAAGGAATATAAATTAATACAAATTTTGGGTCATAAAGTTATGTGGATGTGTGATGTGGACAAAAAACTTCACTTCGAGAATATAAATATTGGAGACATTAATCATTTAAATAATAAGGTAGGAGACATTAACACAAAACTAGATATGATTTTAACAAAAATGAATAAGGAGACAAATCACTCATATGCAGATACTTTAAAAATGAACTTGAATAAAATTGATAACGACAATGGAATAATAACGGGCGATAGCACTAAACGGTCAAACAATACAGCGGGACTAATTATTTAACCGAAACAAGAACAAACCAGTGAAGTGACTAAGCAATATTTACAACAAATCGTGAACACTGGTGACGTAAATGTTCCAATAACAAGAGTACAAAATATAAGTAGGGTAACTCACGTATAGATGCCCCACATTTTGACTTTGCTATATTTCACAATGAAGAAAGACATTTTCGATTTTTTTTTTATTTTTAAATATTAGTCTGTACACTTATCTACAATTTCAGCCGAAAAAACTTACATTATGTTTTTCTTTTACTGTGATAAAACTGTTTTTGTTAGTCTCTACTTTTTGGGATAGATGCCCAACCTATGGGGTGGACGCCCAACATGACAAATGTGCATGTGGGATAGATGCCTTTGAGGAAAAAAAAACGTTTTATTAAGTTATAACAAAATTTTATTGTATATTTTAATTCATTTACATACATTAAATAATAAGAAAAAAAAAATTCTGTATAAATAAAATAACATTCTTTGATAAAAAAAAAGGAACATAGTTTGGAAAATTCTTGGATATATTGTATATGAAATACAGTTTTGCTAATCAACTAAAAACTAAAAAAAAAAAAACAAGAAAATATGTGTGTAAATGCGGCGAAATTTCAAATTTTAGGGCCGTCTTTTAGAGCGATACGTTTAATGCGGCCACATTTATTGCAGTAATCTCCATACATAGTGCATTTTTCATGCAACCAACCCTCGCACATTCTGCATTGAATCCAATCTGATTTAGACGTCGTTGTTTCGTAATCGTCCATGCACTCAATGCACTGGTTAGTTGCACTAACATTATTCTCACTTTCGCTGGAGCTTTCAATCTTTATAGACCGTTTTCACGATAATTTTTTTTTATTTTTTTCGTCCAAAGAGTCAATCTTTCTCTTTTTTTCGCACTTAATTTTTCTGTCAGGGATTCCAGTTGAGGCTTTTCTATTTTTTCGTGCTTTTGCATTGATGTTTTCAATTGAGTTTAATACTGTAGCGGACTGTTTTCCTCTTTTATAGATAGGCAATTCAATTTTTGGAACAGGTGAAGAATCTTCTAAGTGTTTCGATGGACTCTTCTTTTCTTCCAATATTTGAAGGTTTTCAGTCATATCCATAGGCAAGGCATTGTATCGTTTGGACTTTGATCGCGAATAACTTCTGTTTGGTCTATTGAGATATCCTGTGCACTATTGAAATCAGATACAGCAAAAAAAGCATCAGGAATAGCATGTGGATTTAATACATAGTCCACAACTTCTGAACCCCGCTTTTGTGACCGCAGGAGTTCCTGCCAGCGTCCATGCAGTACCTATTAATGGTCCCAAATTGTAGCGAGATAGTTTCTTTGCTGGATGTGTTCGCATAAAACGGTTGGTTTCTGCCGCCAAAAAGGTTTTAAATGGCTTGAAAAATGCTCGATCTAAAGGCTGTAAAGCTTGAGTCGTATGGCTTGGCAAACAGAAAAGAATCACACCATTTTTCTCAGCAATTTCAAGCATGTCTATAGCACTTGAATGCAACGAGTGTCCGTCTAAAACCAACAAAACCTTTCCTTGGGGTTTTTGAGGTATAAAATGGCCTGTCAGCCATTTTAAAAAGAGCTCTGAGTTGACGTAAGCCGATTTTTTGTTCATAAAAACTTTAGACCCTGGCGGTAGCCCGTCTTCAAACTCAGGTTTCTTATTTACACCCTTTATGATTATAACAGGGGGCAGAAAATTACCAATAGCATTACAGCATGCAATCACTGACAAAGTTTCCCCCTTTTCACATGAGGTTATTGAACTAACTGCTTTAGAACCTTTAGTAGCGATCACTTTACCTGCCTTATTATTTGTTTGGACTCCAGATTCATCCATATTATAAATACGCTCTGGTTTGTCCAGGAGGTCGTTATCCGCGCAGACCTTCACAAATAAATCAAACATTTTAGACACTTCCTGTCGATTTAAACCC
The DNA here is from genome assembly GCA_964034945.1 of Chrysopilus asiliformis. Lineage (NCBI taxonomy): Eukaryota > Metazoa > Arthropoda > Insecta > Diptera > Rhagionidae > Chrysopilus > Chrysopilus asiliformis. The sequence continues at coordinate 81,151,133 of OZ035961.1, read as the reverse complement.
ATAGCTCTAGCAACAGAAAGGCCTTCTGCTTGCCTTATGCTAAGTTCTGGATTCCTTTCAAGAAATGCCTGTAGCCATTGATGTCCAGCCATTTGAGTTTCCTTATTAAACGTGTGCTTGATCCCCAGTTTTTCCGCGAATTGATATGCCAGCTGACGGATCACGTGTCTTTCGGGAGGAAATCCAACGGTTTCTAATTTTTGGATATGACGCACGAGCCGTTTTTCATTTTCAAATCCAAGGATGGGATGTTTACCTATAATAAATATGTATTATCAATGAATGTAGGAAAGCAAATAGGTATGTGTTATCACCTAGAGTTCATTTTTTGTCTTCATTTTTTGCGAAACGTCTTCTTAGAGTGCGAGATGGAACGAGCTATCTGATTTATGCCCATATTGTTTTTTCGTAGTTCATCCATCGCCGCGGTGAGTTGCTCCTCTGTCCATACAGCACGTTTAGGAGCCCCGGGTTTACGCACGTATTTGCGTGGCATAGCTGAACTGAAAAATGAAAAATTATATATTGCAGTTGAAGGATAGATGCCCCTAAGGTCAACGATCCCTTTAAAAAATAATGCGTCTATCCTTTTCATACCGGATAGATGCCCCAAATATTTAATAAATTAAGTGTGGATAAAAAGAAAAAATTTTTTTTTTTCACAAACACTAAACACTCCATTTGACACATAAAAAATAAAAAAATATATACATACTTCCTTAGGCAAAACTTCCACAAGTTTTTGTGGAACTCAAAATAATTTTTTGGAATTTCTCCTTGTTTGAAAACAAAAATGCGTTAATTATTCCACAACACGTCTGACTCTCGCGAATTTTAACAACGCACTGAAGTTTCATTGAGCAAACACTTGATATGTAGGATATGACATGTTCCGTTTTGTTTCGTTAAGTACGAGTTTTTAACAGTGAGGCATCTATCCTAGTGGGGCATCTATACGTGACTTACCCTAAAGGGGGAATAATAATAAAAACAGCGGACGAAAATGCACGGGATAGATTAGAACAACTGATTAAAACAAAAACAAATCACAGATTTGAGGTTGTTAAAATGACACTTAAAACACCAAAAATAATAATAAACAACTTAGAACAGAATTACGAAGAAGCTGACTTAAACAAAGAAATTAGATCACTGAACAAAAATATTGACGAACAGGACGAATTTAAAATCGTCCACAACCGCTTTAACAAAAGAAACAACAAATGGACTATAATATGCGAAACCAAACCTAGAACATTTAAGAAAGTAATTAATGGATATTTAATTGTCGGATGGAGATCGCATTTTATAAAGGAAGATGTGTATGTTAAAAGATGCTTTAACTGTCAACAGTTTGGGCACAGTGCGAAGGATTGTGTAAACAAAAGGGCATGCGCCAAGTGTTCTGGGGAGCATGACATTAAAGAATGTGTTGCCACATGCTTTAAATGCGTAAACTGCTCAGCACAAAAAAATTACCCCAATAATAGAAATAACCAAAGTGATGAATTGAATCACAGAAGTGATAACACATCATGCCCGCAATATCTTCGTAGATTAATATACCAAAAACAAAAAATTAATTATAATCATGACCATAAACAATAAAAAAAAACATAAAATGTACGACAAAACTAAAATAATATTCATTAACATTAGAAGCTTAAGAAATAAAATTGAACAAATTGACACCATATTAAAAGCAAGCACAGATATTAATATTATAATTCTAAATGAAACTTGGCTTTATGAGAATGAGACAGAATATTACAACATCGAAGGATTTAGAGGAGTTTTCAACTGTAGAAACGAAAAAAGAGGTGGCGGTACAGCAATATATATACGTAATGACACTTATTTTAATGTTGAACAAATATTAAAAGAATACAATAAGACAATCATAAATGTTAATAACACCTTTAGGATAGCGACATTATACAAAGCACCCAATGAGAAAACTGCTGATTTCCTTACAGATTTAGATTCTGTTCTGTCAACGTATAAAAATATGTTACTAATAGGTGATTTTAATATAGATCTACTTAATAAAAATATGATGACTAGGACATATCTGGACATTGTATTTACAAATAACTACAAAATTTGTAATAAGATTGACATCACAAGTAGTACAAGAAAAACGAATGAAACAAACACTATAATTGACCATGTATTAATTGACGAAGTATTAGCTGAAAAAATTAAATTAGACATACATTTAGTAGATAACGATATTACTGACCACAGGACGATTTACGTAGATATTAAAAGAGAGCAGTTACAAAAAAAGAAAATGACAATTATGATTAAATCTACGTTAAATAAGGAAAATTTCAAAAAAGATGTAGACATTATGCTAAAAGATGTACACATAACTAATATAGAGCAATTAATAAATATTATAAAAGATAGCAAGAACAGTAATACGACTCATTACAAAACAAAACACAGAGGGGACAACGACTGGTGGACTACAGAAATATCAAAAAAAATTCGTAGAAAAAACAAATTATACAGATTAATGAAAAATAATCAACAAAATAATGAATTGAAAAGTCAATATAAACGAATAAAAAACGAGACTACAAAGCTAATTAGAGCAACTAAGAAAAAGTATTACGAAAATAAAATTAAAGACATTGGATCAGACGGTAGAAAGCTTTGGCAAGTAATAAAACAAACCTTACGGACAAATAATAGTGAAAAGGCCGATATTAAGGAAATAAATACAGGGACTTACAATACAACGGACAAAAAAATTATATCTGATACATTAAATAAACATTTCAATGAAGTAGGAAAAGGACTAGTTACCAACTTGACAAGCAGGACAAGTAAAACAACATATAAGGCTTTTATTAATCACAGGGTAAAGAAATCAATCTACTTAAGACCAGTTTCAGAAATGGAAATCATTAAGATAATTGAAAACTCAAAAAGTGGAAGTGCTCCAGGAGAGGACAACATTTCAAACGATGACATAAAATTACTAAAATACTCGATAGCAAAGAAAATTGCTGACTTAATTAATAACATGTTTGACTCAGGGAAATTTCCAAATATTTTAAAACTCGGACAAATTATTCCTATTTTTAAAGATGATGATGCGACCAAACCAGAAAACAATAGACCGATAACATTATTAAATAGTTTGGGTAAAATATTTGAAAAAACTATATACAATAGGATCTACGACTTTTTGCTTCAAAACAATGTATTTGACAGAAGGCAATATGGTTTTCAAAAAGGTAGTAGTACAGAAGCAGCTACAATTGACGCCATTGAAAGCATCACTGATGAGTTGGACAAAGGAAATTACGTTGCAGGAATTTTCATTGACTTAAGAAAGGCATCTGACGCAGTCAACCACGAACTTCTATTAGAATTTCTTGATCAAGTAGGAATAAAAGGTTTGGCCAATGGCCTAATTAAAGACTATTTAACAAAAAGACGAAGTTGGGTAAAAATTAAGACAATAAAAAGTGATACATTGGAAGTGGACACAGGTGTACCTCAAGGATCTATCTTAGGACCATTATTATACTTAATATATATAAATAATTTGCAAAATTGTAACATTAAAAATTATATTGTCTTTGCGGACGACACATTATTACTCTTCCACGGCAGCACAAAAGAAGAACTGGACCTAAAAATACAAGAAGGGATACAAAATTTTACAGATTGGACTTATTACAATAAATTGACTATTAACAAAAAAAAGACGCAATACCTTTTATTTAGACAAAAAAATAAAAAGGATATTGACTTAAAAATTAACATCGAAGGAGAACAAATTATTCGAGCTACGGCGGTAAATTACTTGGGCTTACATATTGACGAAAAACTAAACTGGACAACACATATAAAGCATCTCAGAAAAAGGCTAGCACCACTTATAGGAGTGCTAAAAAGATATAAAAATTTTGGACTTAAGGTAAAAAACATAATTTACAATAGTTATATATTGGCTAAAATTAGATATAACTTAACAATATATGGACAATGCTCTAAACACTTATTGCTTGATGTCAATCGTTTAATGTCCAAAGCATTAAAAAATATATTTCGAATTAATAAATTTACACCGACCAATGAAGTTTTCACATCCACCAATAACATGCAAATCCATCACATATTGAGACAACATAGAACTATCTCTATATTCAACATTTTAGAACACAAAAATAGACAGCAATTGTACACTATTGAGAGATCTGACAGCCATGACCACAACACAAGACACCAAAATTTATTAAAAATCATCCCATCCCGTACGCACAAAAAACATAAGGGGATTGTCAACAATGCAATACGAGAATATAATAAATTACCGGACGAACTAAAACAAACCAAAAATAAGGAAATATTCAAGAGAAAAGTAAAAAAATTCTTTATGGCCAATGAGTTTATCCATGATAGAAATATTTAATATTTATTTTTTATAATATTTTCTTTTTTTAACTTAAACCTTTATATTGTGTTTTTAAAAAAAAAAAATTTTTTCAGGTTAGTATTATATTTTTTATTTATTTAATTATTGTAAAACTAAATTATTGATATATGTTGAATCTTTAAGAATTAGTTTATTTAAGAAAATGTATTTATAGGAAAATAACCATTGATCCGATGCTTATACCAGCTACAAGCTGTCTGCATTCGGAAAAAAAACAATATTTATCAAATAGGTTTGGAAGTATACTGAGGATAGTTGGGCCTCCCACATAGTGGGGTGAACCTCAGCATTTGAAGTGTACTTTTATACTTTTAATATTTTTATTTGCTATTTTTAAGAATGAAAATTATATTAAATTTTTGTAATTTGTAATAATAAAAAAAAAAAGGATTATTGACACCGCCCGTGATTTCAAACACGAGTGCTGTCAATTAAATATGTACTTAATAAAATTTAAAAATAGACGAAACAAAATAGGTTTAGTTAAAAAGTATATATAATTTGCCAAAAGCCAGTTCTTTTTTCAGGTAGGCTTCACCGCTTAAAGAGTTTTACAAAAACCCTCTAATCTATCGACTATCGTCATACTCGGATAAAGGAGTCTCTTATCCTTTTATAAGTCTAAATTCGGTTTAAATGTTCAATCAGTCATATTCATTAGGTCCTACTCATAAAAAATGGCAATCACCTGAACTTTAGTGGGATACGATTTCTCTGAAACGCACAAAATTTACGTAGACAAAGTGTGACATTATCACCGATTTGTAATAAATGGGGCGAAAAATTGCACCGAAATGAAAATGATAAGACATCGTTCGTCACAAAAAGCAACCATCATGGTACACAAGACATTCTGAAAATTGATTTTAGCTTAAAAAGTAATCATATCCCGACAGACCGAGGCGACAGGAGAAAAACCCGCCACACCGGAGCGAAATCGAAAAATGTTTAAATGAAAAAAAAAATGTAAAGATGTGTACCTAAAAAGAAACTGAAATACCAACTTGGGACATTCCGAAAAATGATGTCTTGGCTGTTATACCAGATAACGTCACACATAAGAAATTCTCATACGCTCCATAAACGTTTTTCGTGGATACCCTTAGCTCTTAATGTATTGTGGAGGGTTACTGAATGGGAATGATGACGGTATCCGAACATAATACACAAAATAATGTAATAATATGTAGCGCACGTAAATATGTATTAATATATGTTGAAATATGTACGTACAAATAAATATCTAGAAAGTATACCTGCATTCACATCAAGATATACGACTTTTAAACGACTTAATGGGGCACACTGTGAAAATTTGAAGATACTCTCTAGAGGCCATCTCGCCCCACAATTATTTCCCTGCAGTTCATGGCTCGCACACAATTTTCACTTTTACCATGGTATCACCACCCACTCATACTTAGAACTTTCATCCGAACATAACAGGAAAAATGTACCAAATTTGATGACTCAATTCCCGTTGTACATGTAACAAATCACGATCGATCCCACTGATTCTCACCCCCTAATACCAAAAGGTGACATACAGCTCCAGTGTTCGTCAGAAGTGGGATCTATACGCGGAAAATAGGTAGCGCTCTTTTTATAAAACCTTGGAGTACAAGTAATATATCAAGCGGAAACGAAAAAAATAATAAAATTAGGAAAACCTCGTACAGTACATTTGGATCTCATTAATGAGTTATTTCGAAATGAAAAATCGTGTATTTTACATTCTTACATAATTTTTCGGTGATTCAATTGAACAAAAAATGTTAAAAGTACGAGTCTGGAGAATTCCTGAATTCTATATCACCCAAATTATTTAAATTTTTAAAACCATTGTTGCCATAACCAAGAAGAAAGTAAGGTCTATATTGATTGTACAGTAAAACCTCGTAGATCGCGGTACTTTTACAACGTGGTTTTTATATAACGCGGTTTTCAAATTTCTTAATACACTTGTTGTTCGCGAAATGAAGGAACTCCTAAACTTTACTGTACGAAATGGAGGAGACTCAAGGAAGAACTCGTGCGCGCGTTCAGCTGCACGGGAGGGTCTAGGGAAAATATACCGTGGAGGAATAAGTTGGGAAATTTCGGTGGAACATTTCCCATGGAAATATCTATAGAATATGCTGAGTGCCCCAACAGAGCGATGATGCGAAAACTAGGACTAGTTCCGATATTTATGGAAGCCTTTGCTACAAAATGGTGTAACGAGTCCTATAATTGAAGACCTCGGTGCAAAAAGCGGTCATCTCCACTTTTTCAAATTTTTCTGGAGAGACAAAAAAGATATTAGCGTGAAATTTTTGCTCTGGGACAAAGTTAACAAATTACAATTTAAATCAAGCATGTATTCTTACATCATTTTAATTTGAGATAAATCCATATTTTTTTTTTTATTGAAAAAGTTATAGACATTTTAAATTTTGGAGATAGCTGTTTCTTGCAGAGGACATCAGCGCGTCTCAAAATGCATTATTGGCTATAAAATATAGTCCAAAATATGTTTAATAGCCTTTAAAAATAAACAAATAAAAAAATATTCAATTTAACAAAATAAAACTCCCAGAAAAAAAATTAAAAATTAAAAAAAACATAACAAAAGCTATAATTGCCAATCTGGCAATCATTGGAGATCCGTATGGTGATATTCGTATCAAAATTCGAACAGTTGTACCAAAATTGCACTTTGAAGTCAAACTTTTCAATAAGAATTTTTTTAAATTTATTCCAATCGGATTTTGATGTATGAGAGTTTTTATATCCTAAATAACTTTTGTTCTTGCACTTTTTTGACGGACGGACGGACAGACGGACGGACGGACATGCTAAATTCAATTTTTTTTATCATTCTAAACACACTGGTGTAATTCATTTTTTTGTGTGATGACGGGATCTTGGCGTTACAAACGGTAAGGCAAATCTAATATACCCTTTGGTTTCACCATACGGGTATAAAAATGCTACTCTAAATTATATGAAACAATGCTTTCAGTCGTCTCTTTTTCTTTAATAACTTTTTACACAGGCTTCCAATAAGTATGGTGTTTGCAGGCAAATGTGCGCATTCGTTTATTATTGCATTTGGCATCAATAACTCATTTTCGTCAAAAAGTGGAGATGACCGCTTCTTGCACCGAGGTCGTCAATTTGTTTCCCATATTTTATAGGAACGTTTCCTATGCGGATTTCTTTCCTTGTATGTAGAGAAAAAATCTCAACTTTAACACCATGTAAAATCCACAAAAAAATTACAAAAATAAAATTAAAGCAGTTTTAAACGGGACAACTATTTCTTAATAGAATACAATTGTTGAGATATAAAAATTCCACAGTTGATTTTTTGGCGAATGTCACAAAATTTGTTCTACTCGAAACACTCTGCAGCGGTACTAAACTCCGTACAAAGATTCGCGAAATAGCGTGACGGACTTCGAAAGGTCGAAAATTACCGTAACGTATTTTATTTTCGTCCCAATTACTGCAAAATATATAAGAAACATGAATTTCATTTTAATTTAAAATTTATGTTATCAATTAAAATAAACTTTTACACCCATGTTGATGTTTTCTTATTTTGTAGGGCTCCCAATTAAATACACAGAAGCATTTTCTCAACGCAAAAACCCGCACTAAAATCTTCATTATAATAATTTCTGTTATATGCGTGTCAGTGCGAAGCGACTTAATCAACCACGGATCTATATCTTTAAAAGGAAATCAAAATGCTTCTGATATATATATTTCTGATTTCACCATAAGATATTTCACTGAATTCCTCCTAAGGATTCACATTCAGTCATTAACTGTCGGGATTCCAAATGAAGTTGTTAAATCCGACTAAACATAAAGCCTTCCGAAATCTAATTCGATGGTAATAAAGGTAATTACTTTAGATTATTATCGAAATACAAGCAAATATCCCCAAAGGACTCTAAAAAAGATCAAATTAATTATTTTAATGGTCAGATTAAAGATACTAGTCATATGATGCTGTATCCCCATACCTTTCATCATTTATCTACTATATTTAGTATACGACATTATATTGTATACAAAGCGAGAACCATATGTACTTGCCAAGGATAACATTAAAATTATATAAAAGCCAAGAAAAGCTCAAAAACCGTAGCCATCACACACCCAAAGTTAAATGCGAGAAAATCCACTTCACAATGAACGACGACATTTTCTTGAGTTAAACCGTAAAAATGTTTCCCTTTTATTAACCAAGATTTAAGATTCTTATAAATTAAGCCTAATGGAACTTGCTTTTGAAGCAAAATTTAACGACATAATACCAACAAGACAACCGACTTTTACGTGTTCATAATTTTTTGTTTAGATTTAAGGATCTTATCTTTTTCTTGCTTGTTTACATCAAAAGTGGAAGAAATTCCCTCGCAATTTAACCATTCTTTTCTTATTTTAAGTAACAAAAGACATTTCCGCTCACACCAAATAACTTTGATAGACCAAATATTTTTACTTTGTCAAATTTAAGATGAAAAGAAAACATGGAAGAAAAAAAAACCAATGATGGTTTTAAATTAAATTCAAGCAGAGAAATGCAATTTCATTTTAGTTTTTGCTTGGTTTTTTCACTGCTTTGGAATGTTTGCTGATAAAAGAGAAATCTTTTGCGCAAAAACTTTTCTTGGCACCCAAAAAAATAAAAAATCAGTTTATATGAAGTTTTGTTTTAAATTTAGAGGGAAACTTGTTATAGTTTAGACGAAAATTAGCCTATTTTTGAAGTTGATAATTAAGTTGTTATATTTCTGTTAGGGAATCATAAAATCGTACAATACAATTTTCGTTGCTCTTTTCATTTTTCAGTTAAGATTAGTAATAAAGAAAATTATAATATCTAACGTTCACAACGAATAAACCAAATACATATTTGGAGATATAATAGTTTCAAACGAAGCTCACAATCTACAGGGTGTTCCAATGGTTTGGACCGATGCAACAGAAAATAAGACAATGCTATTTGTTAATTTTTTTTTATTTCTTTATTGAATCATGTTTATTTGGCACATGGCAATTATCTGTGAAAAATAATATCACTCAAATGTACGCCAAGGCTTCGGCGACACACCCCTACTAGATGGTCAAATTTTTTCATGACATATCTGCATAATTGTTCCACGATCCCACGAATATGCCTTATTATCTCATCCTTCAGCTGTTGAATTGTTGTTGACTGGTTGGCATAGACCTTATTCTTGAGATAACCCCAAAAGAAGAAGACCAAAAGCACAATCTTGATGGCCAATTGACTTCGCTGTTTTGAGAGATGATTCGACCCGGCAACTTCTCATTCACTAAAGCAAGCATCATCAGCTAGTGGCTCAGCTGGCTCATCACACAGATTGGCTTTAACAGCGTAGGTACAGTCTAAATTTAAAGCTAGCATCAGACGAGCACACAAAACCTTAACACGTGTGATGACTGACGTCACGAAAAAAACTCAAAACACATTTCAAACACATCTGACACGACACGTCCTTACACTTGAAATGTGTTGTTATCAGACGGTGTGAAATTTTTTTCCACACAATCGGATTTTTGTCCCAAAACGTGTTAACGTCCCTAGTCTTCCCACGAAATTTTGTCACACAATTACACACTGTGTTACGCAGATTGAGTAGTTATCAGACGGAGTGAAACGTCTCAAAAGGTGTGATGATGGAAGACGTGTGACAGCAGTCGAAATCGTCTGACACACTGATTTGCTATCAGACGGTGTGATAGCTCTCTGACATTTTGTGTATTTTTCTCAAGCAATTTTGACAAGCAATTGTGCGGTATTTTCAATTTGTGAAGAAAAATAAAATAAAATTAAAATGTCAAAAAGGAAATATGAGGAGATGATGGATATGGCGATTTTGGCAGCCTATATTTTGGAAAGCGGTGACGACGACGACGAGCCAATGGCTCGAAAGCGCAGTTGTTGGACAAAGGATTGGGTGTCGCGTCGCGAGAAGGAGGGTTTCTTTGCCAAATTGATGGTGGAATTGCGCTCTGCAGAACTCAAATTGTATCGGAATTTCTTACGGATGTCGGTCGGTCAATTCGATAATTTGCTAACAATTGGTGAAGTCGCAGATAGAAACATAACAAAAGCTGTAATTGAAAATCGGTTTGGTGATATGGCATTGTTTGAAGTTTAATTGAACAGCGAACAGTTGTATCCAAATTCCACTTTGAAGTCAAACTTTTCAATAAGATTTTTTAAAAATTCTCCGAATCGGATTTTGATGTATCGGAGTTTTATGTAGAATCATATCCTAAACAACTTTTCTTCTTGCACTTTTTTGATAAGATGCACCGTTTTTAAGATATTCGCTATAACACAGTGCGTGTGAAATGGCACGAATTCATGCCAGTTTACACATTGGGACATTTTCCCACAGTCTTAACACAGACCGAAAAATGTCAAAACACATACCACGTTTTACACAGGGTTATCAGACGGAGGCAAAATTCGTTTAACACACGTCAAAAAAATTGTCGTAACACAGGTTATCACATGGTGTGTAAACAAAAATTCTGTCACAATTTAAGTTATCAGATGGTGTTAACTGGTGTTACAATTTTGTGACGTCAAAATTACGTCAGTCATCACACGTGTTAAGGTTTTGTGTGCTCGTCTGATGCTAGCTTAAGACTCAGACATCTTAAACTTAAACCGTAAGGTTTTAATTTGAGAATTTTTAGAAATTTGGAGCTAATTTTTAAACTATTTTAGACTAACTTTTAAGTTTGGTTTTTAGGCTCAAAAAGGTGTTGACCTATATGTATATGTAGGAAAAAAGTCTAAAAATTAGACTTTATTTTTTAGCGTGTACAATACTTTCCTTCTATAGAAGAAGAAAGTAAAAACGATCACTAAATATGCAAAAAATACTCTACTTCGATTGGAAGTTGCTACAAATAACTTTTTTTTTGGCTTGCGGCACATTTTTGCAACAATAATCCACAAATGACGTGTGATCTCAAAAAATGTTGCCTGTTAAGCGGTCCCTACACGTTCAATCTTGCAGTCAATCATCGCATGCTGTGACAGCATTTTGAACGTCTATGGTGATGCTGTCATGCAAATTCCATGATTGACAGCATGCTGGCCAATATCAAAATCATTTTGATATTTTTCAAGGAAGCTTTGTGAATGACAGCATGCTTGAACGCGTATGGCGATGCTGTCAATCATTTCGACATTTCAGGGGAATTTTTAGTAGTGAAAAGATGTCGCATATAAAAGACAACGTTTTTTCGGAATCCTTTTTCGAGTTATATAGACAAAGAAGTGAGTTGTGGATGACGAAAAGCGAAAAATATAAGGACAAAAATTTTTTAAATTGATATTTGTGCTGTGTGCTGTCGGTTTGGCTGTTTCGAATAAAATGATGCTTGTGTGCATGATTGAGCGTCTAGTGCAAATAAGCTTTTTGCTGTGACAGCATGATTGACTGCAAGATTGAATGTGTAGGGGCCGCTTAAAGCTCTTTGTTTAACCCTTTCATGCATACATTTTTCTATGGAATTAATTTTCACGGTTTTTGGTATCCGGGGGTTTTTGGGGTCGCAGATTACGAATCTGAAGTCAAAACTTCGCTGAAAACTAGTACTTACGCTGAAAACTAGTACGTAATTTTATCTTTTTTGACCGCCATATTGGATCCGCCATTTTGAAGTTTTGACTTCAGATTCGTAATTACCGACCCCAAAAACCTTTATAAAGCTGATTACCGATTTTTTAACTGTAATAGATTTGCCACAGTTACATTTAATCTGCAAAATAGCTACTTTTTTGCTCTTTATTTATTTATAAAATGCAGTAATTATAAAAAAAAGCGCATATTACTTTTTTTTCATAACAATTGATGTCCTAGGATACTTACGAAATGAATTTAGTCAATATACACTGCCGGTCAAGAAAACTTGACCGATGATAAAAAAAAACCAATTTTTCGATTTTTCACTCCCATTGTATGTGCAAGTTAAGGTTTTTTATATACATTCAAGGTGAATGATAAGAGAATAGACATTTTCAATTTTGAATTGATCGATATTCGACTATTATCGACTTTTCTCGGCTGCAATCGCCTAGGCTTGAGGAAACGCGGCCAAGTCGGCCGAGCGCACCCGATCACGCATCATTGTTTATGTACTGTCAACAATCGCCAACGACAATTTTTCATCATTTGATTCCTTGTTATTATCACGAGTATGACCGTTCATGTGTAATAAGCGTTTAATAACTAAAAATACGGAAATAAAGGTAAATTTGTCACTCTTAAGAATATAATAAAATTACAAAAAAATGTTGAATAAGCTTCAGTTATGTACATTCTTTCAGAAATTGTCGAATTAAAACATTTACAATACATGAAACATGAGTGAAAAGTCGAAAAATTGGTTTTTTTTATCATCGGTCAAGTTTTTTTGACCGGCAGTGTAAGTGCATGAATAATCATACTTCATACTAATCATACTAATCATACTAATATATAAAAATGAGTTGGTGTCTGTCTGTCTGTCTGTCTGTCTGTCTGTCTGTCTGTTCCTCTTTCACGCAAAAACGGCTGAACCGATTGACTTGAAATTTGGCATGAGTGTCTGTGGTAGTTCTGGTTCCAACATAGGTATACGGAAAAGTAGCGCGAGGGGTGGGGGGAGCAAGGGGAGGATTAAAGTGATTTCAAAACTTAGTTTTTGCGCTATGTTATTCTTTCGAGGGGAAACTACTGAACCGATTGGCCTGAAATCTGGCATAGATGTTCGTCGGGGGTCCAGCTCCAACATATACCCATTAAAAAGTAGCCCGAGAGCTGGGGGAGTAATAGGAGGGGGTAAAGAAAATCCGAATCTTTTAAAGATCCAAGTTCTACTCACGCTTTTAGCCCAAATTCTAGTATGTTATAATATTAAAAAACTGAATTAGAAAAGGTGTTGTTGTACAACACACACTATGCAATAAAGGGTTAATTCAGTGCATCGCACTCTATTTCAAAAAATTTCGCCTGCGGCGCATATTTCTTGTTTTTTTTTACTTATAATTTTTGCCCAAATCAAGTTTTATTTTCTATATAGAATATGTTGTTTCGTTGATCTTCCGTTTCAAGTAGCCTCGCAACCCCCCGCTCATCTCGTCCCGGATTGGCCCAAAAAATATGATCGCCCTAGAGAGGAGGGAAATTTCTGCTGTTCACATGGATAGAAATATCCCCGCAACACCGATCTATCCAATTCACAGAAAAAAAGGGATTAGTAAATTCACCTACAATTTTCGTTGATTTTCAGCCAGCTACAAAAAATAGATGAACCAGCAACAAAAGTAGACAGTTAGCTACTAAAATGTAGATAATTTATCTAATCAGACCAAGTTATTGTCTACTTTTGTCGGTAGTTCATCTATTTTTTTGTAGCTGGCTAAATTGTAGGTGAATTTATTAATGACTTTTTTTCTTTGAACGTAATTTGTTTCAAAGTTTTCTAATGAAGGATTCAAAAATTACAGGGGAACATCCTTGATAGCTAATGACAACCGAACTCATATATTATTCTGTTTTGGAAATCGCAAAAAAAAAGTTTTAAACAGAAACAGTCTATCACAACTACTTAAAAACAAGTAAGTTGTTTACTTAAGTCACATTTAGAAAAAAATTCAGATTTTTTTTTACTTCAAGCTGCAACACTAGTTAAGTTACTTTAGCGTAATCAAACTTCATTTGGTTTCTTTGGTAATCTGCTAAAAAAAAGGTTCTAATGGTCTTTTTTAGTGTAAATAAAATTAAGTAAAAGACTCTATCATTAGCTGTGAAACTTTTCTGAAAGATCTATTCAATGATAGCCATTATTTAAAGGAACAAATAAACATTTGTAAAATCAATATTAAGTCAATTACAAAATAGAAATTGTATCGATAAAACTATTTATTTACAAGAATGGATATGGGTGACCAATAATTTCTAAATGTCATTGGATATTTAGAGAATTTAATGCCTTTCATTTCTGTTACAAAATAAATAAAAACCATAACCACCAAATTAAACAAATCACAATGGTGGTCTGTAATAAATGTAAAATAAACCAAAAATCAAAATCGAATATCGATTATCAGAAAGTGCTTTTCATTTTGGTAATGATAACGAGCTGAACATTACAATAGGATCTAAAAAGGACTCCGCACACCGATATAAAGTTTAATCAAACCAAATCCGATCCGATAGAATTGTTAGTATGTGTGAACCACAAACACCTGAATAAAATACAAATCTATTATTGTACATACCGTCATTTTATACGCTTAAAATATTTACACATATAGGCACATAATATATATTTTGAATGGTAGATTCAAGTTAACCATAATATAAGTTAGAACATAATAATATGGGGTGAGAATTTCCCTCAAAACATGGCACCTTTAAGAGTTAGGGGAAACGAATATTAGGATATACTTTTTCCATTCGGTAAAATGTTGCCACCTAAGTTACATGAACGTTCATATATGTTGGACATATTAGATAATATAGCCGTGTGTTTATAA
This sequence comes from Chrysopilus asiliformis, assembly GCA_964034945.1. Lineage (NCBI taxonomy): Eukaryota > Metazoa > Arthropoda > Insecta > Diptera > Rhagionidae > Chrysopilus > Chrysopilus asiliformis. The sequence goes on along the minus strand of OZ035961.1, from coordinate 81,136,110 downwards.
CAATAGAGATTTGTGCTCTTTCAAGAGGCATGAATAGATAATATTCCAAATATCCATTGGGCCAACATCCAAAATATGCGAGTATCACAGAGCCATCTTTCTTGCTTGGGTAGTTTTTTGGCAGCATCGGGAACACAAACTTTTCATGAAATTCTGACTCCTTTTACAACAACAACAGCAACAAAGTGTGGGAGCCTGAAGCAAACTTTGACATCGACATTGGCATCGATATGGATGGCTGACTGAATATAATAAAATAACTTGCTCTTCTGTAGTTCATTTCATACTAAAAGCCATTGGCCTAGAACCTACTATACGTTATTATATATATAAAGGATCTGTTCCGCCATTTTCTATGCCTTCTCATGTACGGATTTTTTTTTTCATCCCCCCAAGTATCGCCTCTGGTAGGCGACAATAAAATTTCCATAATTGAATGGCAGCAAGCATTTGCTCTTATTCACTTACTTGTTGTAAGGATTTCGTTATTATTGTGGAAACTTTTCTTAATTCGTTCCCAGTTGGGGGTGTGAAACATTGGTGTTTAGTGGTGAATTATTGGAGCCACATACCAAACCATATGAAAATGGAGAGGGTGGGATTTTTTGGTGGAAGAAATATCCTTGAGATTTCTCATAGTCGGTTTAGTGTCACATAAGCACACAATTATTCATTACGACATTGAACAAAAAGAAATTTTGTAGAAACGGAAAATGAGATTAAGAGCGATACTCGTATATACTTGCGGATAAATAACAATGGAATGTGTTTTTGCAGAGGCAGACGAATAACCCAATGAGGGCGGATAAATACAGGGAAAAGTAGACTATGTGAGATTCAAGTTTCCCATTAAGATTTCTTTTGTTTTTCGTTGTTTAGACGAATGTAAAAAAAAACACTTGACTCGCTATACGGAGTATTTCCGCCATTATTATGCTGTTATCGTTGCTGACTACATTTTAGCTTTTTTGAAGAAATTCCCACTATTTCTCATGCACTAAAGATTTCGGTTTTGTTTGAAACAACTTAAACGGAAAACTCCTCCATTAACAGTGTTTTCCTTCTGGATACTCGTTTATTTTAAATGATGTATTTTATTATTTATCCAAGCAAAAGGAGTTTATTTAAATGTTAAATAAGTTTAATTTGTTAAGACAGACTTTTTGTAGAGTCTCCAAATTTTGTACTGGTTACAGAACATGGAATCTGTTTGCGAGATTTCAATACCGCCAAAAAAACTTATTCCTTACTAAGGAGTAACAGACGTTCGTATGGATCTTCTTTGCACTGCTATTTGAAGTAAAACCCTTTGTTCATCATCAATTTCAAAAAATATTTATCAAACTTGCATTTTGTCAATCACGGCCAACACCAAACGCGAGAAATTGGCACCCAGTAATTCTATCGTCAAAATGTTACTCGATCATACGAAATCGAACTTCTGTTCACTTCTGTGAAACGCATCGGATTCAAGAATATAAATTGCATTTAATCAGGGGGAAATTGAACAAACTTAACCCTACTTCAGATTCCAGAATAGGCATGATTATATTTTAGACGCACGTTTACAGTAGACGCGCGTTTATATCAAATAATTAAAACACATTGAGTTCATATAACTGGTCATATAAACAGGAGTTAAAAACATAACAAAAGCTATAATTGCCAATCTGGCAATTATTGAAAACCCGTATGGTGATGTTCGTATCGAAATTCGAACAGTTGTACCAAAATTCCACTTTGAAGTCAAACTTTCCAATAAAATTTATTGAAATTTATTCCAATCGGATTTTGATGTATGGGAGTTTTATGTAGAATCACAACCTAAAATACTTTTGTTCTTGCACTTTTTTGATAAGATGTACCGTTTTTGAGATATTCACAAAAAACTTTTTCGTTCTTATGTCAATTTTTATGGTCAATTTTTGCCCATTAACGAACTTAGCCTTGCATTTTATGAAAAACGAATCTGCGTAAAATTTCAAGTCTCTAGCTCAATCCGTGCGCCCGCAATCCGCGCAACAGACAGACAGATGGACGGACATGCAAAAATTAATTATTTTTATCATTCTAAACACACTGGTGTAATTCATTTTTGTGTGTGATAACGGGATCTTGGCGTTACAAACGGTAAGGCAAATTTAATATACCCTTTGGTTTCACCATACGGGTATAACAAATGATGTTTAGAACAATAAAGTGTGTGTAATTGTATCGGGTCTTTCAATAAGGACATAACAATTTTGTATTTAAAGTTAAATATCGGGCTGAAATTTATTCCAGGTGTAGTGGACATGTTACATTTAAGTATGAAATTCGATGTCGTTCATATGGCCACAGCGAGCACGTTTGCTGATTGATTCTTTGGAGCCAATTTTCCACCACTCTTCCACACATATCGGCCGGAACGTTGGCAATTTCGCCTTCGATATTGTTCCTGAGCTCCTCTAACGTTGTTGGCTTTTTGGCACAAACCAACGACTTAACATAACCCCATAAAAAGAAATCCAACGGCGTTAAATCGCATGAGCGAGGTGGCCATTCGACCGGACCATCATTTCATTCATCATTTCATCGGACTCAGAATTTCGGTAGTAAGTTTTAATAATTTCCAAGCGTTGCTCGTTCGTGAACTTCACCATGATAAAAATGTAAACCTTGACTGACGTTTTAGCATTGCCAGATCATAAAAAAAAAGTTTTAGGGTGCGTTTTTATTAAAATACAAAATTGTTATGTCCTTATTGAAAGACTCTTTATATGGCGGCCGACATTGTCGCCGTAATTTGCCGCCGTATATGTTGTGTTGGGTCAATTGTATTTTGCGCTTAATTCCAATCTTTGGTAGGCTTAACCGCAGTTGCCAACGTTGGTTCCCCACAGTTTCAAGCACCCATAACTCTGTTTATATCTGTGGAAAAAAAACAAAACTTTCGATGTTCAGGCGAAGCCAAAGTGTTCTGTTTAAAAATGCTAATACAGATCAGTTTGGCTTCGTCTGAAAATTGACCATTTCTCCCCTTGTACGTTCAAAAACCGTGACCTAATTTTTTAAAGGATATAAAAGTTTAAAATAAATCATTTTTATTTCTGTACGACGGATCCTTTATGCCGCGGTATAAAAAGCAGTAAAATTATTTAATATAAATACAATTATTAAGTGATGATGGGAAATATTGATATGTAGAGTGTGTTAAGAAAGTTTCGCACCATTCGACGCATTTGATGAAAAAATGAACTCGCCTCCCACTACACTTCTTTTGTAAATCATTAACCTATCTTCATACAAGAAATAAAGAAATGATTAGTAATCCTGATAAGGACACAATATTATTATAAATTTCAAAAATTGAAATATGATTCAAAACTTTCTGAATGTTGATTTTTTGGTAATGTTGCGAAACTTTCTTAACACAGTGTATATCTTTCATCACTTGAAATAAGAAAAACAAAATTCTTGTCATTGCTCCAAACAAGAAACTGATCGCATTTCACACATTTGTCTGTCTACAATTCTCATATTCAAGTCCTCAAAATTACAAAAAAATATCTTCTAACAAAATTCACGAAAATATAACACGCAACACTAACTTAAATGTAGCGTAAGACACAAACGTTTTTTCTACCATTTATTTTTATTTTATTTCAAATTATGCCCAAAACGTTTATGTAAATTCATTTTCGTAGCCCTGCAGCCAGACATTAAATTCTATTTGTTATACATTGAATACGTTTCCCACCCGCTGCTGTTGTTGTTGTAATTGGGTCTCATTTTAAAGCGAAAAATGCAGGAAAATCTTGAAAATTTCCGGAAGAATTGTACAATTAATTTGATTAACCAAACAAAAGACTTTGTATGTGTATTATGGTACAAATTTATTATGGTATTGTTAGTACACTGTCGTACGACCAACCATTTTCGAAGAATCCTCCTCTATGGGACAATTAAATTCTCTCCTTATATTTACTTCGAAAATACTTTTCGGATATCAATCCCCAGGAGAATCATCACCAAGGCAACTATTCAGAAAAAAATCTCTTCAGCACCGATAAGAAGGAAATCCCTGATACTCTCGTTTACTATGAAGCTTTCTATGTCGTGTTTTTGAAAGAGAATACAACAAACTGAAAACGTCCTGAGAAAGGATACGAGAGCATGCGCCAAGGTGGTGAAAGCTCCAAACAATAACATCCCGACATGTACAATCATTTGTACAACCGTCCATCCGATGATGGATCCCGCGAGTGGATTCCTGGTGCGTGCCAAAGGTGTCATTTTTTCGGTGGTATGTCGAAGTTCCACCTCGTCTTTTGTATCCGTGGTGTGCTATAAGAGAGTCTCTCCCATGGACCGAAAACGATGGAAAATTTCGTGTAGTTGTTCAGCTCGTGTTCAGCGAGAGCATCTGTCCTCAGGATATTTGGCTCCATTTGGTAGCATCTGGTGCCAGGATCCTGCTTTACTTATTACTGACTTCGTCCTGGATCACGGCATCGAAAACTGTGGCTGCCTGAATCCGAATCTACAGCTGGAGATTCCTGAGCGAGCACGAACTGAATGTGATATACGGCCTGATATGACTCCAGCAATGTAACGAAACGTTGAGGGAATATCCTGGTTCAGTTACTCACGGCCAGCCCCGGAATTCAGACGCGTTTTCCACTCGACCGGGACGAATTCGGGTTCCTTGTACACATACAAATTTCCAACAGTTTGCGGGTTCTAGCGATAGTTTTCCATCAAAAGGTTGTTTTTTGTTGCCATTCCATTCCAAAGTTGTGCGAATATCAGTAAAAGTTTTCAAAATAAATTGGGAAAAAAATGTTTACTTAACGATTACAAATTACCATCAGGTTCTTGGAAAAGTGAAAAGTTTTTTTTTTGCTCTCCCACATTAAATTTCTTCTTATATGATTTCTTTTTTATTCTTTGGCTTCCCTTCCGGTGGGACTCTGTGGTACGAAAATAATCTCGTACGTGTCCTTAAGTGTTGGAACACAATCGTTGTATAGACAAGTGTGCATAACTAGAAAGTCCTGAGACCCACAGGCTTAATCTATTCTGCTTATGTGCTGCTATTCAGAAGGTATAGCCCTAGCTAGGCATCAGGATTGGCACGCAGAATAAGCGAAACAAGCGAGACACAGGCTCGCAACATCATCGAGCGTCTAGAAGGGCAAAGGAGATCAGAGAAAGCGAGGCATTAAGGACACGGAAACAGTGTGAAGTTTTTCAAGTTGAATTTTCTTCGAATAATATTAAAATGTGAGAGTGGTGTGGCCGGGTGACAAGAGGGTACTTACCAATACTCAATGCCAAGTGATTGTGTTGTTATACACCCCAGAGGGTTGAAAATATTTTTGTTAACATATTCGTATAAAATCATAAGAAAATTTATAGATAAATATATCGTAACACATCGTATCGTATATAAAATATACTCGTATGAGCGAGCGATTCAATCTGTATCCACTTCGGTAGATGATATGATAAAAAGTAAATAAAATACAAGTCTATGGGCCTTTGGAGAGATGACAAAGTTAAACTCGCGTTCGATTCTGTTTATCTAGTGACAATCTAATATTCCATGCTTTTTATAACTATATCTCTAACGCATATAAAGACATACAGACACTTTTGAAAATATAGAGATGTTGAAATAGATATCATCCACCACAAGCAAATAAATAACCAAACACAATGTCAATAAATTTTTTTTCTACTTATTTTTTGCTTAAAAAATAAATAGTGGCAACTGAAGAGTTGTCTTCAAAATGAACTTTTCTACTGATTTTTCAACCCCTTCTGAATCGATTATCCCTTCTCAGATTCCTTGTATACTTCTATTTATTGTTATTATTATTATTTTCTTTTGAAGGAGTGAAATCCGATACAAACCGAAATTCAACTGATCTCACGTAGGAAACAAAAGCAACATGGTTGAATAAAAGAAAGTGTTGTACATCAAAAGGAAAAAAAAATCCCAAATTTTACCCGCAAAAACTTTTCCGCTGTTTTGCAACAAAAAAACGCCGTATAGCAAATTTCAAGCTTTACAAATAAAATGTATTTCTGTTGATTGAAGGATTTTTGCTGACTAAATCGAATCTTTTTTCATCCTAGATTTGTTCATTATTATATCTAGAAGTTTTTTGCTTCACATTCCTTTGAAAGGACACAAAACGGAGAGAAAGTCCCTCGGAAAACCTTGAAACTGCTCCAATCAGTGAAAGTGATTTCCTTCGCCGGTTGAAGGTTTGGCGTGTTCACAGACACATGATTTAATAAGAAGTAAATAAAATGGAAAGAAATACAGTGGAAATAGGTTTTGAATGCCTGCTCCATAAAATAGGCTTTGAATGCCTGTTATTTTCACGTAAAACTTAAGATTTTTTGCTTAACGCTCAATGGAATCTGAACTTTAATTCAAAGGATTTTCCAGGCGGTAATATTTACTAAATTTTAGCGAAAAAACAAAAAAAACACAGCAGTTGTGATTAACACTACAATTGCCACGACATTTTTAAGCCTTTTTCGAATATTTAGTTGTCCGTCAAAAAGGCACTAAGAGAAAAAAAATTGAAACAAAATTATACCTAAATGTTATTTTATTACCATAAAATGTTGGCAACTACAAAAAATCGCTGCGGTTGCAGCGAACACTTTAATAATTTTCATTGTGGCCGTTGTGTACAATTAGGTGTCAGGTCTTTTTGACTGATGTGGCAGTTAGAGTGTTAACACAAAACTTTGGTCTGCAATATTTAGTTTCGGAAAAAACCCGTTTAAAATACGTAAAAACCGTTAAAGGAAAAAATACAGGCAATTTTATTTCCTTTGAATCTGCATATAACATGCAGACACTTTCCATAATGAGATTCTGAAAAAACCGAAGTTTCAAAAAACTTAATTTTTTCCAAATATGATAAGAACCGTTATATAAACCGCTAAAGCAAAAAAATGTAGAAAATTTTATATCCTTTAAATTTTATCACATGCATTTTTTCACAATAGTACATAGTTTTCGAGAGATTTTCAAAAAACCGATTTTTTTTCAAATATCTTCAAAATCGTTATAGATACAAAAAAACCGTTAAAGCAGAAAATGTAGAAAATTTTATATCCTTTAAATTTTGCTAATCTCATTTTTTCCCCCAAAAGCGTATAGTTTACGAGAAATTTCCAAAAAATCTTGATTTTTTTTTTTTAAATTGAACCTATTTTTTTCAAAAAAAACTTGAATTAGGTAATTGTTTTTCAAAAAAGAACTTCAACTTAATGTTTTTTGAATATTTTGAGAATCATTAGAGATATGTAAAACCGTTAAAGCAAAAAATGCAGAAAATTTAATATCCCTTAAATTTTATTATAACCATTTTCTCCCAAAAGAGCATAGTTTTCAAAAAAAAATTCAAAAAACTGTCAAAAAGCAAAAAAAAAAATTTATCGAAAAAATGGAATGGAAAGCATTTGTTATATCTACCGTTACCTTTCCAAAAGTTGATAGAAAACTATGTTTTTTGTCAAATTCATTTACAAAAATTTTAAAGTCTCTAGCTCAACGCGTTCTCGAGTTATTTAGGATACGTAAGACGCACAGACCGACAGACAGTTGCACGGACATCCTCATAATTTTGCCTGAATCGGATTTCGTACTGATCAAAAAGTTTTTATCTACCCCCATTCTCGAGTTGGTCTCTGTTATGAACAACACTTTCCCTCCATAGCAGAGGAACGAAATGAACAGAAATTCATGGGAAAATATTTAAATGCGCAATTCAATATTATAATTGCAAATCTAAAAATCTTTAATTATATACTAAATATTTGTATCACTCATATATACAAACTTAGACGTATTTTGTTCAACATAATCCGTAATTATCACTGAGAATTTCTAGGTCACACGTAAGCTAACCCAAAGTACTTTAATTACAAATTAATGCAACAAACATTTTATACACATTTCTACCTTGGAATTTAAAACGATTATTTCAATGTGTTTTAAAATATTGAAATTAATTCCAATTAGCACAATCTATTACTAGAAAAAATCAAAAAATAGACATGGAAAACGAAAAAGAAATCGTAACGTTATAGATTTCGTTATGTAAGGAAATTCAGATTTTGTTTCGTTCCGTTATTTCGTTTTGTAACGATAAAAAAATTATTTCGTAACGTTTTCATTTTGTTACACATTGTAATGAAACTAAATTAAAAAAACACGCTTTAATAATATAGTTTACTAGCTTGCATACCCGTCGTTGCCGGGCTAAGCTTTTTGTCTAAGTTTTAGAACACGAAGAAAACCGGAAAGAACTTAAAAACTTTTTAATGGGTCTATGTTGGGGCTGGACCCCCGACGAACATCTATGCCAAATTTCAGGCCAATCGGTTCAGTAGTTTTCCCGCGAAAGAGTAACATAGCGCAAAAACTAAGTTTCGACTTTACCCCCTCCCCTTACTCCCCCAACCCCTCGCGCTACTTTTCCGTATGCCTATGTTGGAACCAGAACTACCAAAGACACTCATGCCAAATTTCAAGTCAATCGGTTTAGCCGTTTTTGCGTGAAAGAGGAACAGACAGACAGACAGACAGACAGACAGACAGACACCAACTCATTTTTATATATTAGTATGATTTATCACAAAGCAATTTAGTTCAGTTACAGTCCATAAAAATAATAATAATAAACCATAACCAAAATGAATAAAAGTTTATAAAACAAAAATACAAAAAAAAAAAACAAAAAAAAAATAGTGATTTTTATACCCTTATTCTGGTATTGTGACCAACCACAAGCCACAATCTGTATAGTGATTCTGGCACAAAAGATGATAATTTTCCAGTGATTTTTTTCCATGACAAACCGTGAAAGAGAGATACAAGACAAGAAAATTATGCCGTGAAATCATGAAAATGTTGTGACCGAGTTGTGACTAGTCATCGATCGCTGCTAGTCACCAGAATAGGGCCCTTAACACTTTAACTGCCACGACAGTTTTAAGCCTTTTTCGAATATTTAGATGTTTCAAAGTTGAAAACCTCTATTCGCTATACCACTTATTTAATGTAATAATTTTTTATAAACACTACAAAACCAAAAATATACAGTCGTTGTATATATAAAAAAAAATATTTAGTTGTCAGTCAAAAAAGCACTAAGAGAAAAAAAATTGAAACAAAATTATACCTAGATGTTATTTGATTACCATAAAATGTTGGCAACTACAAAAAATCGCTGCGGTTGCAGCGAACACTTTAATAATTTTCATTGTGGCCGTTGTGTACAATTAGGTGTCAGGTCTTTTTGACTGACGTGGCAGTTAGAGTGTTAAGTTAAGAATCAAAATTGTGGTCAACTCAAGAAAGTTTTTTAACCGCCAAAATTGACATTTTTATAACACCAAAATTCTAATTACTCCAATATTTTTAATATTTTTTGAGCTTTTGTGAAAAATTAAAAAAAAAAATATCACGAAATAAAATAAGGCAAAAATAAATAAATACAGAAAAAACGTAATATTTTTTTTGCAGTTTTCGTTACGTTTTTCGTTATTGTAGCGGAATCGAATTTCTATAACGTTATAACATAATTTTGAAGAAAAATCCCAACGTAATTTTGAAGTTATTTCGATACCTAGTGATTTCTATCCCTGTTAAAAATTCTAAAAATATGCCATTTCTTGCGCAGTGTACTTAAAATAATTTTATCAACTATCGGAAATTGCACAATATATCTAAGAAATAGTCTTGTTTAAATTTTAGGGTTGTCTGAAGTTTTTTTGATTTATTCAGCAAATTCTAACAAGTTTTTCAATCATTACTAAGCAATTTGATATCTTATGCCTCGGTCACATGACGCTGTTTTGCTAGCCGCTGGCTGCTGTTGATTAGTAGCGCTGGCTAGTAGCAACAGCAGCCAGCGTACTGAGAGGGTTCACACGATTTATACTTTAGTAGCGCTGGCTAGTAGCAAAACAGTGGTTTGGCATTTAAATCTGGGAGAGTTTCATGAAGGATTCTGTCCAGTGTCGCATTTTTTAAATCTCTTTTTAAGTAACACGCTGAAGAAGCATCCCATCATCATTCGCATTTTTGGTACACTCCGAAAAATTTTAATATTTGGTCTGCGTTCAACTTTGCTTCCATGATACCGTGATATTATTTTCTTTTCTATAATAAAACACACAAATTTAAATAAAAAAACGTAAAATAACAACTTACAATAAACAAACTTTACCACTTATCAGACTTTTAACAGCTCAGAAACCATGTGATAGGGTCACGTGATCCCTTGTAGCGCTGGCAAAGTAGAACGGTTTCTACTTCACTAGCGCTGCTAAAATCATCACGCTGCTGCTGGTAGTAGCAACGCACTAGTGTTCACACGGTACTGCTGAAACGGCTGCTAACAGCCGAACAGCCACTAGCGCTGGCAAAACAGCGTCATGTGACCGCCGCATTAGACACCGTTTACATCTGACACTTTATTTCGCGAATTACAAAATTCAGAATTTTTAACCAAAATAATCTAATTTGGTAAGACAATGTGAAACACGGTCCGTAATATAGAGAATTTTTTTCAAGCAAATCCTAGATTAATTTTTTACTGAAGCACGAATTTCTACCCTAACCGTGTCAGACCCCACTCTCAAGTAGAAACTCTAAATTTCTTTTCCGGAAAATTTTAGCACAAGAATAATCACGCTATCTTCACAGGCATTACGTTATCCTTACAGGCTTATTAACGTCAGAATCGAATTCAGCGCTCCCAAAAACCCACGGACGAAACTTATTTCCGAAAAATTTGAAGAAAATAATAATCACGTTATTCTTACAGGACGTTGCGTTGTCTTTACAGACGTCTTAATGCTCGAATCGGAATCATCGACCCCAAAAGCTACCAAAAGGGGATAATCACGTGATCTCTACAATACCTTCCGTTATCCTTACAAGGACGAAGTAGTGACACGCACCCACTGAACTCTCGGAGTGTAGCTCGCCAGATACGAACGACGTTTGAATTTCGCTAGTTGCTCTCGAGAATTCAAAAAAATCAAGATATTGCTTCTCTCATTTTTGTAGTTTTTTTTTGACGACAACCGGTCCGACCATTTTAATTAAAAACTGTATTTCCGAACTTGTTAACCTACAAACATTTCTAAATTGTTGCTTGTCTTCAATTTGTAATTCTCTTATTAGACTTTTCCCGGCACCCAAAAGATTTCTCCTTTGAATCCAGGACTTAACCCAGTACTTTTTTTGGGTGATTTCGTTTGTCTCTTATTATTAATTAGGATAATTACAGCTGCTGCAACCTTCCTGTAGTGCGATGACATTTCGATTACTTTCCACTTTCAGTCGTGCATCACTCTCAAGTGGACAGGGTCTGGAGAGTTCTCGCGAAAGTGAAACTCGCCGAGAGCTCGCGATAGAAAAATAACCGAAATTAACTCTCAAAGGGATAACCTCCTGCGAGTAACTCTCGAGAGTTTTTGAGAGTTATTCGCTTATTTACTCTCATGTGGACAGGCACCTTACGGCAAAAGTTTTTTGTTTCTGAAAGCTCCCGAGGATTGGTTTCACATAAGAAGATTTTCTTTTAGTGTTAGTTATCTATATATTGTTCATGCTTTTATTTAGCTTGCTTTCGTATCTGTTTGTCTGTCAGGTTCAAATCTTGTAATCTAATTTTGACCCACGTCCACTCATCAAATAGACTTGAAATTATAACGTGTTTATCCTTTTCCTCAAATTTACGAAAAAATAATCAAATAATACGATTCTGGTTGCTAAATACGATTCTGGTTTTAAAAAAGTCTGTAAGGACTATGCAAGTTCCTGTTAGGATAACATTAAATTCTATCCTTTTCTAATCCCTTTTGGGGTTTTTGGGGTCGCTGAATCCAATTCTTACGTTAATAAGTCTGTAAAGATAACGGAAGATCTTGTTAGGATAACATTATTATCCTTTTTCTCAAATTTCCGAAAAAAATAATCTCTTTTGGGCTTTTTTGGAGTCGTTAGATGCAATTCTGACGTTAGCATGTCTGTAAGGACAACGTAAGGTCCTACAAGGATAACGTGATTATCCTTTTCCTCAAATTTGCCGGGAAAAATCTCATCTGGGGGTTTTTGGGGTCGCTGAATCCAATTCTGACTTTAATAAGTAAAGTAACGCAAGGTCCTGTTAGGATAATGTTATTATCCGTTTCCTAAAATTTCCCGAAAAAAATCAAATGCGAGGTTTTTGGGCATTGCAATGACTTTCTGTAACAGAATTTGCTATTTAAAATAAATGGTTGCTGTATATTTTATTTATTTTTCCTGCCATGTTTTTCTCCTTTTTCGAAGCACAAACAAATGCCTACATAAAAAAAGCTCGGATCTTTAATTACACAAAAGAGGTACTGGATTAAATTCCTTGGAATGAAAAACTCACTTTAAGGGATTTTAATTCATGAAGAATATTTTATTTTACTTCACAAACTTTATCTAGATATGTATATAACTTTGAAAAGCATCTTTTAATCTTACTTATGAAACTTTTCAATTCGCACAAAGAATTTTTTATGAGTTCAATGGAAGTTTATCAAAATTTTAAAAGGTTTTTGGCGTTCTATATAGAAATCCTTGCTTAACATTCCTAAAATAAGTTTTTATGTGTTTATAAAATCACTGAAAAGTGTTTTTTTTAATTTTCCACTGAAAAAGGTAATACTAATGTTAATCAGGCCGTAAAGCACTAAACGTAATTCGTGAAAAATGGATTAAAGCTAAAAATAAAACCATTGTGAAATGTTCTTAAAAACTACGGATTTGCCCTAGGTTTTAGAGAATTGATTTCAAAAAAGGTTCTATAGAAAAATTAAAAGCAGGACAGAAAAATTGTCAAGTTTCGGCAAAAAAAATCCATACAGTGGTCTAAAAATAAAACAAGCTATCAATGAAACGAAAATCATATCATCAGCTTAACAACACACCATTTTGACCCTCTAACCTCCCTTAAGTTTCACCGATTAAGTAAATTCTGTCCTTATCGATTCTATATTATCACATGTGAACCAACTGTCTCCGTCCCTCCCTCCCTCTCTCTCCGTCCCACTCCGTCTCTCTCTCTCTCTCTCTCTCTCTCTCTCTCTCTCTTTTGCGACTATATTTTATATGCTTTGTGTTACTTTTCTCAGATGAAAATCAATTTATGTTGCGGTCAGTTATATTGTTTGCTAACAATATTCCAATAACTGAATGGTTTTTAACAAATCCAAAAGAATAGTGTTTATACTTATCAGTCTGGAACAAGCGAACAGGACTTAACTGAATAAATATAAAAACCAATAAGAAAAAAACGATAACAGATAAAATATAAATAGGAATAGGGATTGATTCAAAAAAAATACTTAAGAAATCCTTGTATAAACAGTGATAGTCAACATTATCAAATGTCATCGTTTTAAAAGGGTGGACGAAAGTCCTTCCGAATAATAAACATTTCAGTGAAGTCAATTTCGTAGGACATTTTGCTAAAGCCGGAATACCAGAAGGTGAAGTAGAGCTTTTAGTGACCGAAATAAAAGGACAATCAGGTAGGACTATTTTTATGCAAAATGAAAATATAAAAATTCATTCCCTTATCCTTTAAAATATCTCTTTTATATATTTATTATAGCAGTAGCAAAAGACTAGAAACATATAAAAATATCAGTTGTGATCAACACAAAACTATCCTCTGCAATATTTAGTTTTGAGAAAAATATGTAAAAAAAATATTTTTTGAAATATCTTAAGAAACGTTAAAAATACGTAAAACATGCTGAAGAAAAAAATGTAGGAAATTTTATTTTTTTTTAATTCGGTTATACGATTTTTTTCATAAAAGCGCACAGCTTTCGAGAAATTTTCAAAAAAAACTTAATTTTTTTTAAATACTTTGAGAACCGTTAGTGCGAACGGACACGCTTCTTCTCGTCGCGGCAACTTTTGGTCCTCAAAATGCCTTTCCGACGTATACGCTTCTTCACTTTTTAGTAGGAAAAACTCGTGTACAACAAGCGATCGCTCATGCGTGTGTGGTTCTCAGATATGTTTTGTATTTCCAGTTCTTTCCCTTACTAGCTAGCACCGAGGCAACATCAATTGCCACAATAGAAACTGCCAACAATAGAAGAATAAGGACTGGTTATTTTGTTATTTGCCTATCTACCTGAAAAATAAAACTACCTGCAATTGGTATTTCACTATTTGCATTCAATTTTTGTTTATTTGGGATATGTTTACAAGTCGGTGGCTAAGCACCGACTGACTCAATGAAATTACGCACACATGCATGCTGACGTGCTACACGAGCGACTTCGTTTGTGTGCGTAAAAGAAGACGAGAAGAACACTTTTCGAGTGGCGATTTTTCCCCTCTTGCCGCACTCGTTTCTTTCCTATAATTTGGTGAAGTTGCGGCATGCTGATGACCGAAAGTTGCTCCGTGTACGCCCTCGCTTAGAGACATATAAACATAACAAAAGCTATAATTGCCAATATTGCAATTATTGTAAACCCGTATGGTGATATTCGTATCAAAATTGGAACAGTTGTACAAAAACTCCACTTTGAAGTCAAACTTTTCAATAGGATTTTTTTAAATTTATTCCAATTGGATTTTGATGTATGGGAGTTTTATGTAGAATCATATCCTAAATAACTTTTGTTCTTGGACTTTTTTGATAAGATGCACCGTTTTTGAGATATTCACAAAAAACATTTTCGTTTGTATGGGGTTACCCCCCTATATCTATTGGAATTTCTTGGCTTTAGGTCTTGCAAAAACAAAAAATAATATAACAAAAATATTATATTATTTTTGTGGATGTTTTCACATCCATGGTTTCACCATACGGGTATAAAAATCGTTAAAGCAAAAAATTTATAAACTGTTATTTTCTTTAAATTTGGTTATATGCATTTTTTCTCAAAAGTGCATAGTTTTCGAGACATTTTCGGAAAATTTTCCAAGGAATTGTATGGGAAATACCCATTATAGCTAACTTTACTTTTCCAAGATTCGAACTAAAACTATGATTTTCGTAAAACTCGTTTACCAAAAAATTCAAATCAACGCGTTCTCGAGTTATTTAAGATACTTAGTGACAGACCGAAATACCTACAGACCGACAGACATCCTTAGCATTTCGCCTGAAACGGATTTCGTTCTGATCGGAAATTTCCTATCTGTCCCCGTTCTCGAGACGGTTTACAATACTTTCCCCCTATAGCAGAGGAAAGTAAAAACAACTTGAAAATGTATTTCACAAAACTAAAAAAAGGCCGAAACATCCTTATCACTCACTACATTTACAGTTGTATAGTATTTTCTACTACCCATCCCTTAAAACCGACACCAGCTAAAGAGGTGGATGATGAAAAAAAACCCCAGGATCATTTCACTTGACTCTAGCTGATTCGATATCCTTTCGCACAATGTTTGATTTCATTTTGCGTGTAGCAGAAAGGTTTTATACCTCTACAACAAGTCAAGCTAAGGCAAGGCACCTTCAAAAGCCCTTCCGATCAAGACACAAAAGGTGTATAATAAAACGATACTATATGTTTTTTTCCTTATGTATTTCAGTGTGAAAGGCAAATATGGCGACTGTCTATACATTCGTTATGAGACTGTTGGGATGTCCATCCGAATGGTAAAAGGGTAGCTGTGTATCGAGGCCTGGTTATGGGCACCAAAATTGTAAAAGTTCACTCCAAAGGGCGGGTGGCGAAGCGACGGAAAATATGAACGAAAAGGTGAATGAAAGTTTGTGTATGGAAACGACACATGAGCGTTATGAGACTGATGTTAGTGGAACGATAATGGAAGATTTATCCTTGGGGCCTGTCGACTGATTTGTCGGGTTTCCGTTTCATTTTCGGCAGTTTTGTCAGCTGTCAATTTAGTGTCCAATGAACATACAACGATATTGTGATGTGGTGGTGGTAGTTGTTACAATAGTAACACCGCTAGCATCAGCCGGATAAATTCGCAGGGGTGGTTTTAAGCTCCAAAATCGTTGATGTTAGATTGAGCCGAAAATAATGTAACATTTCTAAGGATCGTTTAACAGTTTTGTAGATGACATTTTTCGATAGTAACGAAACGTATAGCAAATCGGACAACTCCTTTTTCTTGGGCAAATAAACCGATAGTGCAAAACACAACGCGACGTTCATATGTGCTGACGAAGGTTTTTGCGAGGAGCAGGACGTGTCGAAGGGAGCAGGGGAAGAAATTGTTTTATATTTAATCGAAATAAGATTTCATTTTTTTTTTGTATTTTTTTTAAATTATTTTTTGTATTATCTTATCCTTGCGTAGAAAATCTTGCAAAATCGATATTTTTCTTTTTTTTTTGTTTAAAAACCGTTTCTCAAAATGTAGACAAATTGTTTGACGTTGTCAATATATTTATTCTGCGATAAAAAACAGGATGTCCCCACAAAAAAATGTTTTGAACCATTTTTTTTAAATTACGTTGTATATCAACATGCATAGATTTCTGCGCATATGGACTTGAAGTTGGACGATGTTGATACGGGCAGAGTGGCCAAAATTTTCAAAAACTGATGTACTCGCGAAAAAATGAACAATTTTTTGTTTACATTTCTTTAATATTTCAATTGTAGTAAAGCTGATTGCTTCCCATTTCAAAAAATTTCGTATTGTTTCAACAAACCACCCAAATTTTCGTTAAAAAGCGACACAAACAGAATACATTCAATAAAAGCTAATTGGCTGACTGAGCTTTATTAAAGCTGACTGAAAATCCTGAGGACAAAATCACAACCCAAGCGCAAAATTTGGTAGCATATCCAGAACAAGATAATATTCGATTCAAACAGCTCCAACTTTAAAACATATTTTAAAAAAAACATTAGGTGCAAATCAGGCTTTCTTGAAGTTCATTTTTATTTTTTTTTTAAAAAAAGCTAACAGCTGTTACAGATTTTATTTCCAAAAATCTAATTGGTCATGTAAAACCACACTCTGAAAAATTTCGTTCATAAGATCTATGAAGATATTTTTAAGACGAGCTCTTTTTTATAAAAACTTGAAGTGGAAGTATTAATCTAAACTTCTTAATTATTTATTTTTTTGTATAATATGGGTATTTGCATAGATATACTAGATCGTTCGATTAGCTGTTTCAAATGGTCCCATTTCAATACAGTTCAGTGAATCAAAACGAATCAAGTAAGAGCAAGATAACCGTATGAAAATAAATATAGTCCTCTCGTTTAAACCGTGAGCTGTCAAAGGAAAATAGACTTTCGGAATGGTGTTTGCGCCTAAAGTTACCCAAATAGCATTTTAAGCAGCCGTGTCGTCTTTATCCCCATAGTTCGTCACCATGCAGATCACGGCGATAAGCAATTTATGTAGAAAACACGTCCTTAGTCGTGCGTATGAGACGCGCAACGACACACATAGTGGGGAACACTTTTCTGCGGTTTGCTACGTCGCAAATATAACGACAGGGACGTAATTAGTAGCCTCATGCGCGAGCGTCATCTGACGTGCATATCACACAATTACACAAATCATCGAGCGGGTTTTCTTTCTCCCTCGAATTCTTACTTAGCTTGGGTGAGTCAACAGAGATGAACAATAAAAACGTAAACAGAAACGAACAAGAAAAATCTAATGGCGATAAATTAATGGAAACTTTTTGTGGAGTATTATTTTATAATGGACTTTTCTTCCGATTGCATGTCGTGATTTTAATTGCCATTAAAATTTTTCGGCAATATTGGATCTGAAATTTAAACAAATTTTAATGGGCCATCAAATTATTTAGTTTTTAATGAAAAATTTCTTTAATTTTATTTTACCGGTCAAATTTATTTTTTCTTTTGCAATAAAATTTTGATGCCAATAAAATTGCGCTGTTTCAAAAATGTCTGCTATCCACTTTTTATGCAATATCCTTCAGTCATTCGCCTGAAATAAGAAATTTAATTCTCGAAACGTAATCGTTTTCATCAAACGTCAATGGGAAATATGGCGGCTGAAGGCATCAATTTTTTTTTGGTGTTTCTTAGACGGGGAGCTTTAATGAAACTTTAGTGGTAGCAGTTTCGTCACTTTTTCCATCACACGCTTCTTCAAAATTAAACTGACGTTCAGGCTCCACAGCCAATCACTATTTCGGCCCGAAAACCATCAAATGCTGCTCTATCGCCGCAGGATTTTCATGAAGCGAATGTTGCCCCAAAGATCGTGCTCGTCACTTCTTTCGCTTCTTTTACGCGGATGTGAATTATAGGTGTAAATTTTTAATCCCGATTGTGTAAATTTCTACTCTTTCAAGTCGCAAAGAACAAATCTCATGTTCCCGTACTTTTCGATGCTGTTTGGGTAGTCTCAAACTAAAAAGAAATTTGAATTTCGCGGCAAACTAAATTTGAATCTCGCGACCTTATACAGTTCAGATGCGTTCAAGTACGATAAAGAGGGAAATACTTTTGGGACCATTTTTCAGCAGAGCTTTGTATGGTGACAGTTGTTCTATGTTATAGTTCTGTGGGTATTTGCAACACATTTAAATTAAATTATATTTTTTTAATTAATTTAATTGATTAAAGCAAAATACTTCTCAGTTTGAAATTACAATTACTAATGATAACATTTTTAATAAATTTTGTCATATTTACCTAACGGAATACTTAAATTATTTTTAAAATTTACAGTTGAAATTTAAAATTATTAAAATCAAAATTTACAGTGTATATTAAACTGCCGCCACAAACTAAGAAAAACTCCATAAAATACAAGAAAAATCATTTGGAAACTTCTTCAATTACGACATAATAAACGGTTGGTCATCATAAGCGGAGTCATAGTAATCGGATTCTACTATATCTGTGAGATACTAAATCTACCGATACTTTATATATATTTATTCCTATCACAGCGGATTAAGTGACCCATCCTCAAAAGTCAAGCCTTTTTTGACTACACCATTAACGCAAAACCCTTGCAGGGCAGGCATAGATTACATTTAACAAAATCTGAAGCGGACTTGCTATGACGAGCTTCATTTTTTACCTCCTGCCTTCCAGTGTACTATTTGTAAAAATCAAAAAAATGGCAGCGAAAATCAATATTTGCGCAAACATTTGCCACAGTTAAATTAATACTATTGGAATTTCTCGGCTTATAAGGTCTGCAAAAACAACCAAATTATATTATTTTTGCGGATGTTTTCACATCCAAATTTCCCCCCAACAGGTCGGACATGTCTGCCCTGAAAACCCATCAGGAGCCTGTTTCTGGCATGGAAAGCTGGCTCACCGTCATCAGAGCCTGATTTGCCAGCTTCCGCGCAGGCTTACAGGATTTTGGTGGAGTAAAACTCGATTTGAGTATTTATACTCCGATGCCACAAACCTTGTGCGAAACAGGCTCCTGATGGGTTTTCAGGGCAGACATGTCCGACCTGTTGGGGGGAAATTTGGATGTGAAAACATCCGCAAAAATAATATAATTTTGTTGTTTTTGCAGACCTTATAAGCCGAGAAATTCCAATAGGATTCAATGCTAAAAGGTCGAGTATAAACCATGATTCAGAAATGGTTCAATGGTTAAACACTAAATAGTTAAATTAATACGTCATCCACTAGCTTGATCTTTTGCTAGTTAAATGCAGCTTTTTTCAATTTTTGAACAAAGTGTATTTAGCAAATAAGGTAATCCCTCCAACTGCGCGGTTTCTAACTGCGTGGTTAAGTATTTAATACCAAAATTTTGAACTGCGTGGTAAAAATTTCGCAGGTGCGCGTTTTTTTTTTTTTTAAATTTTCCTTTTAAAAAACATGTTCTGAATATATATTTTGGTGAATCCCCGACAAGAAGGAATTAGCTGGTCTTTTGGTATCTTCGTACATATTTGGTAATTCGTGCGAAAAACTAGCAAATTCTTTTGTGCTTGGTAGTCAACTTGAATAAGAAGCTCTTAATATGGACCTTGATATGGAGCGTGTCTTAAAATTTTGGAGAAATTTGACAGCCGCTTTCATAATGAAAAATGCGGAAATTCATAATGAAAAACAAAAATCGGGTAATCAATCACTAATAACAAGGTTTTTTCAAAAAGATTAGTAGTACATACTATTAATTTAAATATGTCGTTAAATAAAAACTCTCTTCTATTTTTTTTTTTGAAATTTTTCTGATATCTGGGACCTAACCCCAAAATTTCATACAAAGTAGGGTTCACAGTACAGTAATCCCTCCAACTGCGCGGTTTCTAACTGCGCAGTTAAGTTTTTAATACCAAAATTTCGAACTGCGCGGTAAAAATTTCGCAGCTGCTCGTTTTTTTTATAATTTTCGTTTAAAAAAACATGTTCCTAACCCCAAAATTTCATTCAAAGTAGGGTTCACAGTGCGCTGTTTCGGTTTGCGCGCTCTTTTTTGTGGAACGTATCTACCGCGCAGTTGGAGGGTTTACTTTACTCAATTTTGAGTATCAACATTTTTTTCAAGAAAAAAATCAAATTGTTTATTTTAATGTTATTTGGATCCTAAAGAACCTAAAAAAGATTACCAAATCTCAGTTGCAAAATAACTGGAAAAATAATTAGTGTCCTCTTTGTTGGTCATTAATTTTTCAATTGGAACTTTCCAGTTATAGAAGGATGATCATTATAGTTTTAGTGTAATTCAAAAACTATTAATTTTAGAAACATCAGAATAACGATTTTCTTTTTTTTTCCATCAAACCCCACTATTTTTAATTAAGCTGCAAGCAGCATGGCAAAACTTGCCCTGTGAATGAAATGAACGCTATGCGAAATTAATGTCCAAGCGAGACCAAAAATTACTAACTAAGAACAAACTGCAATACTAAAAATTTTTCTAGTCGAATTTGATTTGTAAAAAGTTGAAATTGATCTGTAATAGTTTGTATCAATATATTTCAAAAAAAATGTAGTTTGAGCTCGTTCTGTATAATAAACAACTCGATATAGTGACCAGAGTGGGTTTTTTTTACTTTTCTCTACCATAGAGGCAAAGTATTGAATTCATGATGGACACCAACTCGAGAACTGAGACAGATAGAAACTTTCTGATCAGTACGAAATCCGTTCCAGGCAAAATTATGAGGATGTCCGTGAATCTGTGTGTCGGTCTGTCTGTTTTACGTATCTTAAATAACTCAAGAACACATTAATCCAGCGACTTGAAAATCTTTGTAAATAAGTTTTACAAAAAGCGAAGTTTTGTATCAACTTTTGGAAAAGTAACAGGTACCTCCCACACATTTTTATACCCGTATGGTGAAACCAAAGGGTATATTAGATTTGCCTTACCGTTTGTAACGCCAAGATCCCGTCATCACACAAAAAAATGAATTACACCAGTGTGTTTAGAATGATAAAAAAAGTTGAATTTAGCATGTCCATCCGTCCGTCCGTTTGTCTGTGGCGCAGATTGCGAGCAAAAATGGACCATTAGGGGGGCTACCCCCCATACGAACGAAAATATTTTTTGCGAATATATCAAAAACGGTGCATCTTATCAGAAAAGTGGAAGAACAAAAGTTATTTAAGATATGATTCTACATAAAACTCCCATACATCAAAATCCGATTGGAATAAATTTTAAAAAATCTTATTGGAAAGTTTGCCTTCAAAGTGGAATTTTGGTACAACTGTTCGAATTTTGATACGAATATTACCATACGGCTTTTCAATAATTGCCCGATTGGTAATTATAGCTTTTGTTATGTTTTTAAATACAGTTTTTTGAAAATTCCTCCGAACCAATGCGCTTTTGGCAAAAAAAGAATAAAACAAAATTTAAAGGAAATAAAATTTCCTGCATTTTGTCCTTTAACGGTTTTTACGTATCTTTAAGGGTTCTGGATATATTTGAAAAAATATGTTTTTTTACATATATTTTCCGAATCTAAATATGGCTGAGGAAAGTTTAGTGTTGGTCACAACCAGTGTTGCGGTTACCTAGATACAATTTATCTAGATAATCATCTAGATAAAAAAAAAATGTTATCTTTATCTTATCTAGATAAAGGAAAATCCTATTTATCTAAAGATAATCGTTACCAACAAAAATTAAAAAATAAATCTGAAAAAATGCTGAAAGGAAACTGTTTTCTGCATACTTATGAAAACCTAAGAACTTTTTTTAAGAACCGTTTTACACTTAGCAACAGTTTTTATTTATCGAGAAGCGATGTACCTATCTCTACCGCTCTCTACCGCTCACTACCGCTCTTTACTGCTCTCTAACACTCTCTACCGCTCTTTACTGCTCTCGAACACTCTCTACCGCCCACTACCGCTCTCTACCGCTCAGTACCGATCTTTTCCGCTATCTTGCACATAAACAAAATGTTTTGCTAGCAACCATTGCCAAGTGTAAACCGGGCTATTGAAACTGCACTTTAAATTGGAAATCAACAAAAAAAGAAAAACAAATAATTTTGTGCACTTTATTTTTTTTTAGTACGTAATTTTGAATTTTGTGCAACGTTAAAATAAATCTATTTATATAAAAATGGATGTTTGTCTGTCTGTTTGAGATTACAAAACTCAAAAACTACTGGACCGATTTTTACGCGGTTTTTTGCAAAATGATGTTAGATTTTCAAAATTCGAAACGGAGGGTATTGAAAGGATAATGTAAATATCCTTTTTCTCGTTTTTCCCGGGAGCAATCGGCATAAGAGGGTCTCCGGGGTCGCTGATCACGAATCCGGTGTTAGATTTTTAAAATTCTAAATGGAAGGTCCTGTAAGGATAACGCAAATTTTCTTTTTCCAATTTTTCTCGCAAAATTTGGCTTTGGCGGTTTTCAGGGTTGCTTATCACAAATCTGGTGTTGGAATTTCAAAATTCGAAACGGAATGTCCTGTAAGGATAACGTTTTTTCCCAATTTGTACAAAAAACTTTAAGCTGGCAACGAAGGGTCTGCTAGTATTTATCTAAAAATTATCTAGATAATATGGCTTTTTATCTTATCTTATTTATTATCTTTCAAATTTTCATTATCTATTATCTTATCTATATAGATAAACATTACGAGCATTTATCTTTATCTTATCTAGATAAAAAAATAATTATCTGGCCGCTTCACTGGTCACAACTAGGGTTACCAAATCATGACCTCGAGTCTCCGGGTTTCTACTCCGATTCTCCTAGGGTTACCAAATCATGACCTGGAGTCTCCGGGTTTCTACTCGGGTTTTGCTACAAAATCTCCGAATTATGCCAAAAGTCTCTGAGTAACGCCAAATGTTTAAGAAAATCGTTTCTTATTTTTATTATCTGGAAAAATTCGTTTTTTATTTAATTGTTGTTTTGTTTTATTGAATTGTTGTTTCGTTTTATTGATTTTTTTGTTTTTAATAAACGTTACTTGCTTTATTTTTCTATTACCATAACATCTTAGCTTATATGGAACTGTTTCACGTGCTGAGAAATGTGTTATGATACCACAAACGACGGAGGGTTCTATGGGAGTTGATGGCCAGATTCTTCCAAATGAAATATTATCGCTTTTCACCACATCAATTTTTTTTTCACCACGATGAATCTCCCGATTTACAAAAATAGGATTCTGGTCACCCTAGTCACAACTGATATTTTTTTTTTGAGTTTACTATATCGAGCCTTAACTATATTCACCAAAAAAAATCATTAGTTTCTGTAAAACCCAATCTTAGGTATTTATGTCATGTTCAACATGTAAGTCTTTCAGTAATTTTCTACCACGGATCATACACCACAGTCTTGTTACCCCCGTTAAACTCCATCTTCATATATACAAAACGTCGACGAAAATTAAAGTCCATGGCAATAATACTTACTAGGACCGTAGTTAAAAGCACGTACAGATACTCTAGGCTACACGGTTTTGAACGTGCTTCCTTAACTTCATTTAGTTGTATTTCGGGAGCCAACATGGATGAAACTTAATTAAAGATTGTATGGTAACTGAAGCTGATGCTTTGTGGCAACAAAACACAAAAGGCATAACGTCATCAGCCATCAGGATATTGTCCTCCTTATCACCAAAGTATTAGTTAGTTTTATGAAAAGGGTTTTCATTTCATGTTAAAACGACAGCGACCGTAGGTCCTACTCTGGTGACAGTGACGACAAGAGGAGAGGTCATGGCAAAGCAAACATCCCTATTTAAAAGTTGAAACTATATAGCAGCCAACGACAGCATTCGAAAAACTCTTAATGACAATTTGCGATGTGGCATTCATTTTAAATAACACGACCACATGTTTTTCCAAGGGATATTCGTATTTTCCCCAAAAACTTTTATCCATCCCATATTTTATTTTCACCTTAAAACTCTAATGGCATTTTCTGCGATTTTTCATCAAAAATTTTCATAAATCATATCGAATGGAACATTAAATTGTCATTCACAGCGTCTCCCTTGACGTGTAGTCGATTTTGGCGGTATGAAAATTTCTGGTTCATATATTATTTCAATACAATTCACAATATTTACGGGAATCGAAATCTATTTCAAGTCTAACTTTGAAATTCAATCGAGATCTTCATGCTATGCACGATTCACTCCTATTCGAATTATGTGATTAATCGGATTAGACGCCTTCTTCACACCATATGTAATGTATGTAAAACATTCAAACACACATCGAATCACATGAGTTTTTCTTGTAAATACGAAAATCTGTACTTGGAGAATTCCTTAAAATATTTATTGTGTATATTTCTAACTTCTTAGTTTCACAGTACAAACACTCTAATGGGAGAATAACAAGAACGGAGATTTTTTTTTTCGTGTTATTACACATATTCGAGAAACAGGTGAAAGTGATTTATGTTCTGAGAATTCTCCCTAAATTTCGCTTCAAAAAGGATAAAATTTTTGCATCATTTTAATCTTACAAATATAACCAGTCATGTGAACACGTGAAGCATAACTAATTAATTTATTCATTATGCTACGTTGTTTTTGATTATTATTAAAATATACTGTTCTATGTATGTGTATCTATCTAATTTCAAAACAAAATTTTTTTCAATATGTTGTTGAAACTTAAATCTCAAAGTTTTTGATTAAAAAAATTCACTGTAGGGAAATTACGTACTCTTCAGATAAAATCTTTTTGTTTTGCCTTGTTTAAAATTAATTTCTCCATAAACACAAACCAGAAACCCCAAAACTTGACAAAAAAAAAATCAACTTTTAACTTTCAACTTTGTTGAATTTTTACCCCCACACTTTTTTAGTCGTAAACCAAAACATCTTTCGACGATTTTTATTCTCTAACTTAATTCAGAGCAGTGGACCCAAACTTTATGCAGTTAATTGGTTGTGCGAATACAGCGCGTAATTCGAAACCGCGTAAATCGAGTTATGGAAGGCATGCCAAAATGGAAATTCTGTTCCGAAATCTCAAAAATTTTACAAACTAAAAAAGTTTTCAAAATTTTTTTTAATGAATATTTATATGAGTGTAGAGTCGAGTAGGGTGAAGTGGTCCGTAGGGAGAAGTGGTCCACCTCCATTTTTGTTAGTAATAGTGACATTAGAACAGAATATGCAACTCTCATCAGTTGCTCTTGATGCCAGCTTGTTTTTTTATTAGTCATTGAAGTGTGCAGACGTATATTTACTCACTCTCACAGACCAGTGCCAAAAAAACATTGGAAAAAGTTTTCACAAGTATTCACATTCAACAACATTTTGACGAATTCTTCATCAATTTCAATAAGGTAATTAATCTAAAATGTTGTTTACATTATGAACTTTGTAAATCCACCGAATTTCTGCACTTTTTTCCACAATTGTTGAAGCAGCGTCATTCCGCGCAAAATAGCGTCGGTAGGGAGAAGTGGTCCACGTGTGATAGGGTGAAGTGGTCCACCCTGTCAATGTCATATTTCGCGTTTTCAAGTTTTTTTATGAGTTATTTTGAGTGTTTCAAATCGTGGCCGAAAATCGATGCGAAGCTCGATTATAACTTCTCCCGAAAATCGAGCTGAATCGAGAGTAGCAGAAAAAAATTTCAAAAAAGAAACTTTTGCTTAATTAATCTGCTGTTCCCGAATGACGTCATTTATATTTACTTTAAAGGACTATGCTGAAATGTGGTTTCACTGAAACACAATATGTACGAAAGAAAAAACTTATTGTCGCTATTTCGTTTCCAACTTCAATAATTTTCAACCACGTAAAAGTGTTTATGTTAAATAAGTTGAAACCATATTTGACTAAATTTTTATTTAAAACATAATTAAAACTACCATCGGCAGACAATAATCAAAATCCCAATATGGCATGACTCTAAACCAGGCCTGGCCAACCCGCGGCCCGCGTGACTCAACACGATTTCACAAAATATGTCTATTTTGTGTATTTCTTTTATTTCTAGTGTAACGTATTGTAACACAAATAAATCCCAATAAACGATGCAGCTCGCGGCAGTGGAATGCTAATTTAATAAGAATTTTATTAGGATCAGATGGATTAGGGTTAGTATCTTATTGTTTGGTTATTTATTTTCAAATTGTGAAATCTTATAATTCTGAGATATTAACCCATTTTGACTCTAATGAGCAACTTTAAGCCTTTTTGCTACCACATAGAAGTCAAAATTGCTATTGAGGAAATACGAGACAGGGCCAGTGATGGAAGGGTGGTTTTTGAATTGTTTATGTTTTTGAATGTAATTTAACCTTTGTTAAGAAACAAATCTATTGCTAAATTCCAAGTCCCTTATGACGAATTCAACTTGCAGATTCAGAGATAGCTCTGTCGCAGCAAGCTTTGCTCTACTGTACGACAGAGCTGGCTCTGAATCTGCCAGTCGAATTCGTCATAACTTGTTGACTACGGGAATAAGTTCTTAGTGATTGTGAATAGATGCCGCTAGCCGCTCTGCATGCACGATTTATATTTTTCAATTGGAGAGTTAAATAAAACACAATATGATTTTTTAAAGGATTTTTATTCCTTTAACTTAGCGTAACTATTACAGGAAGATTCACACGATTAACTGACTCTTATCCAGTCATGATCATCCCCTTTTATATTTTCGGTACATATTTATCTTATTGATATTATTCATATATTTTGTTTATTAAAATTAGTCAATCGTTATTTAAGATTGGTGATGATGGTGCATCTGATTCACCATGATAGTGGTTTATCTTGAATATTTAGTTTTTTGGACTCCGATAATTCTAATGAGTCAATTCTATTGTCAGTGGGATTTGTATTATAACTCACACGTCCCCATCAGTCAAACATAGTATGTGACATTTGTTGGAAGCGTAAACAATTATAACTTTTCTCTTGCTGAAAATTACGAGTTTTGTACCGAGTGAAGGTCATTTGCTGGAAGTTTAATATCATCACAATTTTTTGAAGAAAAATGCCACGGAGTTGTATCGTTTGCTTGTGAAAGTCTATGGCAATCATGCTTTACCGAAATTCACATGCAGATTTTGGATGCGTCGCTTTAAAAGTGGTGATTTCAATGGCATAGACTTGGCTGCGATTTGAAGGGCGTTGTGTATTATGAAATCGTCAGAAACTATCAGTAGCGAAGTCTATCGACGTCAATTGATACGCTTAAAGCGAGTTATTGGTGAAAAACGTCCGGAATGGGCCGATAAGTATGACAAGCAGGGCCTCACATCGCAAAGCCGGTCAAAACATACCTAGAAGAGATAAACTGGGAAGGCCTATCCCACCCGTCATACTCCCCAGACATTGCCCCATCTAATTACGATTTGCATAGATCAATGCAATCAGGTCTTACTTTGAATAAAATCCATTTATCGCATAATACGTTACACGTAACGCATAACACATTACACGTTATAGGTTCATGTAACGCATAATATGTTACACGTAACGCATAATACGTTACACGTAACGCATAATACGTTACACGTTATGCATAATACGTTACACGTAACAAATAATATGTAACACGTAACGCATAACGCATAATGCGTTGCACGTAACGCATAATCCGTTACACGTAACGCATAACACATTACACGTTATGCATTATACGTTCACGTAACGCATAATATGTTACACGTAACGCATAATACGTTACACGTAACGCATAACGCATAATGCGTTACACGTAAGACAAAACGCATTATACGTTACACGTATCGCATAACGCATAATACGTTACACGTTACGCATAATCCGTTACACGTAACGCATAACACATTACACGTTATGCATTATACGTTCACGTAACGCATAATACGTTACACGTAACGCATAACACATTACACGTTATGCATTATACATTCACGTAACGCATAATATGTTACACGTAACGCATAATACGTTACACGTAACGCATAACGCATAATCCGTTACACGTAAGACAAAACGCATAATACGTTACACGTATCGCATAACGCATAATACGTTACACGTTACGCATAATCCGTTACACGTAACGCATAATACGTTACACGTAACACATAATATGTTACACGTAACGCATAATACGTTACACGTTATGCATAACACATTACACGTTATGCATTATACGTTCACGTAACGCATAATATGTTACACGTAACGCATAATCCGTTACACGTAACGCATAATACATTACACGTAACGCATAATACGTTACACGTATCGCATAATACGTTACACGTTATGCATAATACGTTACACGTAACAAATAATATGTTACACGTAACGCATAACGCATAATGCGTTGCACGTAACGCATTATCCGTTACACGTAACGCATAATATGTTACACGTAACGCATAATACGTTACACGTACCGCGTAACGCGTAACGCATAATACGTTACACATAACGCGTAACGCATAATACGAACACATTACACGTTATGCATTATACGTTCACGTAACGCATAATATGTTACACGTAACGCATAATACGTTACACGTAACGCATAACGCATAATGCGTTACACGTAAGACAAAACGCATAATACGTTACTCGTATCGCATAACGCATAATTTGTTACACGTTATGCATAATACGTTACACGTAACGCGTAACGCATAATACGTTACACGTAACGCATAACGCGTAATGCGTTACACGTAAGACAAAACGCATAATACGTTACACGTAACGCATAACGCATAATACGTTACACGTAACGCATAATACGTTACACGTTATGCATAATACGTTACACGTAACGCATAATACGTTACACGTAACACATAATATGTTACACGTAACGCATAATACGTTACACGTTATGCATAATACGTTACACGTATCGCATAACGCATAACACGTTACACGTAACGCATAACACATTACACGTTATGCATTATACGTTCACGTAACGCATAATATGTTACACGTAACGCATAATACGTTACACGTAACGCATAACGCATAATGCGTTACACGTAAGACAAAACGCATAATATGTTACACGTAACGCATAACGCATAATCCGCTACACGTAACGCATAATCTGTTCGCATAATACGTTACACGTAACGCATAATCTGTTACACGTAACGCATAATACATTACACGTAA
The DNA here is from genome assembly GCA_964034945.1 of Chrysopilus asiliformis. Lineage (NCBI taxonomy): Eukaryota > Metazoa > Arthropoda > Insecta > Diptera > Rhagionidae > Chrysopilus > Chrysopilus asiliformis. The sequence goes on along the minus strand of OZ035961.1, from coordinate 81,106,531 downwards.
CGCATAATATGTTACACGTAACGCATAATACGTTACACGTAACGCATAACGCATAATGCGTTACACGTAAGACAAAACGCATAATACGTTACACGTATCGCATAACGCATATTACGTTACACGTTACGCATAATCCGTTACACGTAACGCATAATACGTTACAGGTAACACATAATATGTTACACGTAACGCATAATACGTTACACGTAACGCATAACGCATAATCTGTTACACGTAACGCATAATACGTTACACGTAACGCAGAATATATTACACGTAACGCATAACGCATAATACGTTACACGTATCGCATAACGCATAATACGTTACACGTTATGCATAATACGTTACACGTAACGCGTAACGCATAATACGTTACACGTAACGCATAATACGTTACACGTAACGCATAACGCATAATGCGTTACACGTAAGACAAAACGCGTAATATGTTACACGTAACGCATAACGCATAATCCGTTACACGTAACGCATAATCTGTTCGCATAATACGTTACACGTAACGCATAATCTGTTACAAGTAACGCGTAACAGATTACACGTTATGCATTATACGTTACATGTAACGCATAATACGTTACACATAACGCGTAACGCGTAACGCATGATACGAACACATTACACGTTATGCATTATACGTTCACGTAACGCATAATATGTTACATGTAACGCATAATACGTTACACATAACGCATAACGCATAATGCGTTACACGTTACGCATAATCCGTTACACGTAACGCATAATACGTTACACGTAACACATAATATGTTACACATAACGCATAATACGTTACACGTTATGCATAATACGTTACACGTAAGACAAAACGCATAATACGTTACACGTTATGCATAATACGTTACACGTAAGACAAAACGCATAATACGTTACACATATCGCATAACGCATAATACGTCACACGTTACGCATAATCCGTTACACGTAACGCATAATACGTTACACGTAACACATAATATGTTACACATAACGCATAATACGTTACACGTTATGCATAATACGTTACACGTAACAAATAATATGTTACACGTAACGCATAACGCATAATCCGTTACACGTAACGCATAATCTGTTACACGTAACGCATAATACGTTACACGTAACGCATAATATGTTACACGTAACGCATAACGCATAATACGTTACACGTATCGCATAACGCATAATACGTTACACGTTATGCATTATACGTTCACGTAACGCATAATACGTTACACGTAACGCATAACACATTACACGTTATGCATTACACGTTCACGTAACGCATAATATGTTACACGTAACGCATAATACGTTACACGTAACGCATAACGCATAATGCGTTACACGTAAGACAAAACGCATAATATGTTACACGTAACGCATAACGCATAATCCGTTACACGTAACGCATAATCTGTTACACGTAACGCATAATACGTTACACGTAACGCATAATCTGTTACACGTAACGCATAATACGTAACGCATAACGCATAATACGTAACATGTTACACGTAACGCATAACACATAATACGTAACATGTTACACGTAACGCATAATAGGTGACACGTAACGTTACACGTAACGCATAAGGCGAAATACGTAACATGTTACGTAACGCATAATACGTTACACGTTATGCATAATACGTTACACGTATCGCATAATATGTTACACGTAACGCATAACGCATAATCCGTTACACGTAACGCATAATCTGTTACACGTAACGCATAATACGTTACACGTAACGCATAATACGTTACACGTAACGCATAACGCATAATAAGACGTTACACGTAACGCATAACGCATAATGCGTTACACGTAAGACAAAACGCATAATACGTTACACGTATCGCATAACGCATAACACGTTACACGTTACGCATAATCCGTTACACGTAACGCATAATACGTTACAGGTAACACATAATATGTTACACGTAACGCATAATACGTTACACGTTATGCATAATACGTTACACGTAACAAATAATATGTTACACGTAACGCATAACGCATAATCCCTTAGACGTAACGCATAATCTGTTACACGTAACGCATAATACGTTACACGTAACGCATAATCTGTTACACGTAACGCATAATACGTAACGCATAACGCATAATACGTAACATGTTACACGTAACGCATAACACATAATACGTAACATGTTACACGTAACGCATAATAGGTGACACGTAACGTTACACGTAACGCATAACGCGAAATACGTAACATGTTACGTAACGCATAATACGTTACACGTTATGCATAATACGTTACACGTATCGCATAATATGTTACACGTAACGCATAACGCATAATCCGTTACACGTAACGCATAATCTGTTACACGTAACGCATAATACGTTACACGTAACGCATAATATGTTACACGTAACGCATAATACGTTACACGTAACGCATAACGCATAACGCATAATACGTTACACGTAACGCGTAACGCATAATAGGTTACACGTAACGCAAAATACGTTACACGTAACGCATAATCCGTTGAACGTAACGCATAATACATTACACGTAACGCATAATACGTTACACGTATCGCATAATACGTTACACGTTATGCATAATACGTTACACGTAACGCATATGTTACACGTAACGCATAATACGTTGCAAGTAACGTATAACGCATAATGGTTACACGTAAGACAAAACGCATAATACGTTACACGTATCGCATAACGCATAATACGTAACATGTTACACGTAACGCATAATAGGTGACACGTAACGCATAATACGTTACACGTAACGCATAATACGTTACACGTTATGCATAATACGTTACACGTAACACATAATACATTACACGTTATGTATTATACGTTACGCGTAACGCATAAAACGTTACACGTTATGCATAATACGTTACACGTAACGCATAATATGTTACACGTAACGCATAATACGTTACACGTAACGCATAATACGTTACACGTAACGCATAACGCGAAATACGTAACATGTTACGTAACGCATAATACGCTATACGTTATGCATAATACGTTACACGTAACGTATAATACGTTAAACGTAACGCATAATAAGTTACACGTTACGCATAATCCGTTACACGTAATGCATAATCCGTTACACGTAACGCATAATACGTTACACGTATCGCATAACGCATAATACGTTACACGTTACGCATAATCCGTTACACGTAACGCATAATCCGTTACGCGTAACGCATAATACGTTACACGTAACGCATAATATGTTACACGTAACGCGTAACGCATAACGCATAATACGTTACACGTAACGCATAATACGTTACACGTAACGCATAATACGTTACACGTAACGCATAATAAGTTACACGTAACGCATAATACGTTACATGTAACGCATAATACGTTACCGTAACGCATAATACGTTACACGTAACGCATAATTCATTACACGTTATGCATTATACGTTACATGTAACGCATAATACGTTACTCGTTATGCATAATACGTTGCACGATATGTAAAGAGTTAAATTTTACTCATAATGGCGTTCACAGTTCAAATTTGCATTATTTTTAAGTTGTGGCAATATCGCACTCGGTGAGCAATATGAAGTTTGATTATGTAAAAAAGGTATCATCTTACCGTTAGATATGCAAAACATGTATCCAATATAGGGTTACCAGACGTAACTTTAAAAGTGACAATAGTAACTTTTTCCGACCAGTTTTTACTCTTTATTTTTTTAACTTCAGTCATTTTTTCCCATATAGGACTTATAGTATTTTATTAAACAACTTCATTTGTTTTAAGGCTTTCAATTGCATATAATAATACGACTTTCAAACAACAAGTTTAGACTTATTCTGCTATTCCAGTACTCTGACATGAGTCATAGGAAAACACAATATTTCTATTTTTCCCATTTTTACTTTTAGTTTTTATTGTATTCATGACGGAGACCAGATCGAGAACGGGGGCAGATAGAAACGTTCTTATCAATACGAAATCCGTTTGAGGCAAAATTATTAGGATAGACGTGCATATGTCTGTTCGTATGTCTCTCTAGCGGCCTGTCTGTCTGTCTGTCCGTCGCGTTGAATTAGCCAATATTTTTTTAATAATATATCAATAATATCACTTTTCTATGTCCGTAAGTCACTTTTTTTTGCTCCAAAACCCACTATTTCGCTTTCAAAATATGTTAATTATAAAGAAATAGATTCTTTGAAATCGTTCATCACATTCACAAAACTTAAAATTTAAACAAATTACTTTTCAAATTGTCACCACAAAATATTAAACTCCATTCAACCACAAAAAAAAATAAATGAATAAAAAAACAACCAAAATTTCCTTTTTACGAACAAAAGCGAAACAAAATTTACATTTAAAAGCTTTATTCCAACACAATAAGAAAAACAAAAAATCGCATTCCCGGGAAGCACAAAATTCTTCAAATTAGAACAAAAACTTGGCGAAGTAGAAAAATTCACGATCGAATTGAGAGAAATTCATTCAATTCTTCTAACATGCTTAAAAACTTTTTCAGCATTCAACCGAATGCGAATAGAGGAAATTTTTTCCTCGAAACTGTGATATGTAGGTGAACTTAACCAAAATTCAAAGCAGACAACAACAAAGAAAAACACATAAAATACACTAAAAAAATAAGCAATGTGAAAACTTCTATTTTTCTTGTGCTTTCTGAACGACATCACTTTGGGGAAAGAACTTTTGCCATGCCTATATCTACAGTAATCTACATAAACATATTTGTGAAGAAAAGTTGAATACATTCAAGATTTTTCCTTTTTCAGGTTCGCTAAAGTTTCGAAAATATTATAGAAAATTCCAGTGCTTAACTGAATTCAATATGAAGGTAGGAGGTGGAAAAGGAATTTCACAAATATCTAGTTCTGTCTATACTATATGACAGCGGGAAAAAACTATACGTCAACGTAAATTCTTCCTTTCGATTTTCATTTTCTTTATCTAGAAGACTTGAATATTTTTCAGACCTCATTCCAAAACTTTTTGCTTGGGCGCCCACCCATCCAAAGGTTTTTAGATTGGGCCAGTTAAAAGTAAACCTCTTATCAATAGAATTTTCTGAAAAGTATGAAAACTTCGCTGAGAATTTTCAATAAAAGCACTTCACCCTTAGAGTTCAATAAAGAAAGAGATTCCTTGGACATGCTTTGAAGAGTTGAAAAATGTCTAGAACTATCTTTCTAATAAAAGATCAAAAAAACTTTCAAACTAAATTCCACTATGATATTGTAATATTTTATTATTATCTACAGCAGGGCTTCCCAAGCTGCGTACTTGTTTGACCGGTTCCAAGATATGCGTGAAATTTGGAAAAAAAAATGGTGGCAACCAAGGTGTTGTAAACAAAAAAAACATCTTGCATTTCTATTAATGAATAAGAAGCTTCCTTTAATTTAATTCTGAAAACATTTTGCTACAATAATCTCTCCAACTGCGCGGTTTTTAACTGCGCGGTTTTGCAACTGCGCTGTTAAGTTTTTAATACCAAAATTTCCAACTGCGGAGTAAAAATTTCGCAGCTGCGTGGTGTTTTTATAGTTTCCGTTTAAAAAAACATGTTCCTAACCCCAAAATTTCATACAAAGTAGGGTTCGCAGTGCGGGGTTTTGGTTTGCGCTTTTTTTTTCTTGTGGAACGTATCTACCGCGCAGTTGGAGGGATTACTGTATTTAGTTTGGTACTTATGTTAGCTCAAGTTCTTTGTAGAATCATAAAAACTACATATTCTTCATATAATTATAAGTAAAGGGTGATCCAATAAGAGCTTCCTATTTTTTTTTAAATAAAACACATAATAATTGATGTATTGAGGAAAATCTTTATTTAAGTTGTTAGTTTGGTTCAGCCATTTAATGTTTAAAGATAATTTCATTCAAATGTTGCCCACGACTAACTCTTAAATGGTCCATTCTGTGGGTCCAATTTTCGACCACTCTTTCAAGCATTTCGGTCGGTATTCCGCGAATAGCACGAGTTATGTTTGCTTCCAAAGCTGTAATCGTTCCGGGTTTATCGACGTAAACAAGACATTTCACATATCCCCACAGAAAGTAATCCAATGGTGTCAGATCACGAGATCTCTGTGGCCAATTGACAGGACCATTTCTTGAGATGATGTTTTCATTGATCCATCAATAAAGCGATTGTATCGTTAGCTGTATGACACGTAGCGCCATCCTGTTCAAACCGCAAGTCAGCTACACCAATATCTTGAATTTTTGGCAACAAAAATTCATTGATCATTGGTCTGTAGCGAGCTCCATTGACAGTAACACGCACTCCTTCCGCATTTTTAAAGAAATACGGTCCGATGATGCCGCCTGCCCATACACCGCACCAAACAGTGAATTTTTCGGTTTGCATTGGTAGCTCTTGGATTCCTTCTGGCTGTTCATCGGCCCAAACACGGCAATTTTGCTTGTTAACGTAGCCGTTTAACCAAAAATGAGCTTCGTCACTAAACACAATTTTTCGATAAATTCCGTTTGACTATCCACAACTCGGCTGAATATAATCCGATTTGCATGGGGTTTTTTTTGTTGGATTCGTATTGCAACATATAAAAACACAACGGAGCCGAAAATTGGAAATTTCTACCGGAAAAGTTGGAAAATCTTGGAAAACCGAAATTGCATACTTTCAGGGGAGCGGTTTTCTGGTTTGCACTTTCAGTAATTCCAAATCAAAAATCTCGAATCTTTTTTCGTTTTGTTGGAAAAGTCGAGAAAAATTTTGGGGAAAAACGGGAATATCGGAAAAATTGAAATTTGCATTTTGTATGGGATTTTGGTATGGAAAGAGAAAATATTGTATTTGGAATTGAAAAACGGAAAATTTTGTACCTCACAATAATTTTATCGCCAACAGATCCCGTTACGCTCTCAGACTCGCGTTTGACAACTGAGAAATATATTTGCTCTTTCCTCATTGATGATCGATGCGAAGCGGTTGTTTATCGATATAGTGCGCAAATTATCGCTGTTTTTCCCACTTTTAAATCGTCGAAAGTATTTTATTTTGTGTACAACGAAGTGAATCAAGGAATTTACTCAGTGACCACGTGAACGTAAATGGATTGGTGTTGAATTTTGTGATTTTTTCCAGAACATAGTGATTTCCAAAAGTGCGGTTAGCGGCACATAGAATCTGGACTTGCATCAACACAAATTTCCTTTATTCATCCACTGCTTTTGTGCAATTTGATAATTTAAATTATTCATTTTATAGAGAACGAATTTAAATAATGTATTTTGTCACCGACCAATTCGTTTATTTAAAAAAATCTATTTGTATGGGAGAGGGAGGTAGGAGTGGTCCAACTGGATAGATAAGTTGTATAAAATCATATTCTAAACACATTTCGTCGTTATAAACTTTTCGATACGATGCACCGTTTTCGAGAAAATAAGGAAAAAGTATTCAATGGGTATCGGGGAGGGGAAAGAGGTAGTCTAACTGAATTTTGATGTATAGATAAGTTATGTAAAATCATATTCAAAACATAACAAAAGCTATAATTGCCAATCTGGCAATCATTGGAGACCCGTATGGTGATATTCGTATCAAAATTCGAACAATTGTATGAAAATTCCTCTTTGAAGTAAATCTTTTCAATAAGATTTTTTAAAATTTATTCCAATCGGATTCTGATGTATGGGAGTTTTATGTAGAATCATATTCTAAATAACTTTTGTTCTTGGACTTTTTTGATAAGATGCACCGTTTTTGAGATATTCGCAAAAATCGGTTTCGTTCGTATGGGGGGTACCCCCCCTAATGGTCCATTTTTGCCTATTAACGAACTTAGCCTCACATTTTACGAAAAACGGATCTGTACAAAATTTCAAGTCTGTAGCTCAATCCGTGCGCTCGCAATCCGCGCCACAGACAGACGGCAAGACAGACGGACGGACAGACAGACAGACGGACAGACAGACGGACGGACATGCAAAATTCAATTTTTTTTATCATTCTAAACACACTGGTGTTATTCATTTTTGTGTGTGATGACGGGATCTTGGCGTTACAAACGGTAAAGCAAAGTTAATATACCCTTTGGTTTCACCATACGGGTATAAAAAAACATTTTAGCTTTATAAATTTGTCAATGCGATTCACCGTTTTCGAGAAAATTGCGAAAAAAGTTTCATTTATATGGAGAAGGGAATGGTCCGATTTTGCCAGTTCAAGAACTTAGCATTGCCATTTACGAGAAACGCAACTGAAAATATTTCAAATCTCTAGATCAATCCTTCCGAAAGTTATGATATTCACGGATATATAGACGGACAGACGACAGACGGTCGGACATGCTAAAATTAAAATCTTTTGTCATTCCAAACACCCTGGTGTAGTTCATTTTTGTGTCCAGCGATTGGTTTGGTTTGATACACATATAGTGTGGAGGTCCCCAATCTGGAATGCAGCAACAAACTTATTGGGGTGCGGAAACGTTTTTTTTTTATTTGTGAGATAGAGTTATAAGTTTTTTTGATTTGTGAGATGAAGTAACGTATAAACTCAAGAACTACTGCACCAACATAGACTATGTATCATGACCACGATTTATAGTTAGGTGTGGTCGCGGTATCGGCTCCCCTTTCACCCCCTCGCCTGTTATCTTCTGAACCACTGAAGGGATTTGAATACGGTTTTCAGTGTTGGGCAGGTCAATCATAAAAGAAATTTTCATCCCCTCAAACTACTCCGCTCTACATGGTGCGAGCCCCCTCTCCTGCTATCTACTAAACTACAGAACGGATTTTTATACAATTTTTAGTGTTGGATAGGTTATCTGTCAGGGTAAATTTTCGGCCAATCCCCTCCTCAGCTATCTCTGAAACTATTTTATGGTTGTTCAACATATGTTACAACATAAATGCAAAAATCTTAAGTGTCTGGCAATAAGGGAATTCGCTCTATTCCCTTTCTCCCAAGCAGATGAAAAAAATATTTGCAATTTTCTTGAAAACAGTGCGTCAAACCAAAAAAAATATGAACAGAAAATTGTTTGAAATATAATTACTGCATAATTTTTCTATACATCAAAATACTTTTGAAAAAAAAGGATTTTTTCATATTCAAAAATTTATTACTACCCGGGCAACGCCGGGTTCTTTCAAGCTAGTAATTTTATAATTCTTAATAAATATATTTTTCCAATAAATTTTATGCCAACATTTTGCATACAACGGTACAAAGACGCACACAAGAAGAACACTGCTTTATCCACCTAACGGTGAGATGATACTCTTCTAACATATTTTTTTAACATACTAATTGCCAGTATATTTTGTATGATCAACAAGAATCAAATCAATTAAAAAAAAACTCGTGAAAAGTAGGTATTGTGAATATTTCTCGAATGGCTAATCTACATTTGCAAGTTTTCAAAATTTAACTGCGATTTTTTGCTTCGGTTTGTTGCTTAATTTTCTTAGAACATAATGAACATTAGTTCGGTTTGAAATCTCTGAATATATTAACTTACAAGCAAATGTACTTAGGCGTCCCTCTCCGATTTAAATTCTTTTCGAGTATGTTGTAGAGTGTCGAAAAAAAAAGATATGTAATTTTTATAGCGGCTAAGTTCCATATTTAGAGGGTAATGGGGACGGACCGTTGAAATTACTATATATGTAAAAAAAACTGTTTTTAGGTGAAAAAGATTTTTTTTATTTGAGGGTGGTCAATAACCCTCAAAATACAAAAATCGTGCAATACGCAAAAGAGCTCCGGAATGCAAAAAAATATAATTTTGAGATTTTTAATTTTTTCAATTGTGTAGGCGTATTTTTCATCAGAGGGGCAACTACGAGCGAGGTCGAAAGATATTCTCTAAACGCAAGTTTTGGCGTTTGCGGTTTTAAAATTAATTGAAAATCACGGTTTTATAGTGGTCTGAATTAAAAAAAAAAAAACTTTGGGACACCACTGTGTGGATCTTGGAGCTGAGCCACTAAAGGTGCCACTCCACATGAGAGTAAATACGCGAGTAACTCTCAAGAGTTACTCGCAGGAGGTTGTCCATTTGAGAGTTAATTTCGGCGATTTTTCTATCGCTACTAGCGAAATCTAGCTTCTAGCGTTCTCGAGAGCTACTAGAGAAATTCAAACGCTGTTCGTATCTGGCGAGCTACTCTCCGAGAGTTCAGTGGGTGCCTGTCGACTAAAGAGTAGAATCACTTTTGACAGCTCGCAGAAACTAGCTCGCGAGTTTTTGCGAGTTTCTGCGAACGACTCTCAGAGACGTGTCCATTTGCGAGTAGCTGCTATCGAGAGGTTCTCGCCGGCATTTACTCTCATGTGGAGCGGCACCTTAACCCATTTTTCCCCACCCGGTAAGAATTCTTACCACAACTTTAAATGTTCATCAAAATTCCTCAAATTACTTTTTCATTGATAGCAGTGCTAATATAGATTCTTTAATCATTTGAGTGTAAAATGAAAAACGTGTTGAGTGCATTTTGCCATTATTTGCCACAAAATAGACAAAAAAACCTTCACGAAACGTAAAAGACCTCGTTTTTTGTCATTGGTAAAAATGCTTACCATAAAACTTTTTTCGCACTTTTGTTTATTTTTTCGAGGAATGGACCGCGAAGCGGTAAGGGCTCGAGTCCTCAGCTTATTTTTATTCTTTAATCAATAAAAATTTTCACCTTTTTTGAAAAAAAACACCACATATTGAGCATATCAAAGTATCGGCTATTCGCCGTTTTAAGAATTTTTACCACAATTTTCCAAAAAACTGTTGGTCGGAAAATTCTGAAACTCTTTGAAAGTCATATTCGACCCAAAGGTAGCCTCCATACAAATTGTCATGAAAAAAGTTCAACACGTCTGACAGCGGCGAAAAATGGGTTAATGGCGTTTTCGACAGGCAGATTTTGAGCAGATTCTGCCGCAGTGTAGAGCAAGGTATTTTCGAACAGATCTCGAGCACCTCTATTTGGGAGTCTAGCTTTTAGAAGGAAAATATTGTTTTCATGAAGGTGAACGACTCAGGTACGGCGGCAGTTAAAAACTCAATACGAAATCCGTTTCAGGGAAAACGATGAAGATGTCCGTGCATCTGCACGCAGAGAAAAAAGAATCTATTTTATAATGGGGAATCGGGAATACAACTAAACAGTTAATTTAAATTACAAAAATAGTCAAAATAGTTCATTTCAATTACTGAAGTAGTGAATTTAATTTTACTACTAAATCATACTCATCCATCATACTAATATATAAAAATGAGTTGATGTCTGTCTGTCTGTCTGTCTGTTCCTCTTTCACGCCAAAACGGCTGAACCGATTGACTTGAAATTTGGCATGAGTGTCTGTGGTAGTTCTGGTTCCAACATAGACCCATTAAAAAGTATCGCGAGAGGTGGGGGAGTAAGGGGAGGGGGTAAAGTGATCTAGAAACTTAGCTCTTCGTCTATGTTACCCTTTCGCGGGGAAACTACAGAGCCGATTGTCCTGAAATTTAGCTCCAACATAGACCATCAAAAAAAAAATTGAAAAAACTTAACCCGGCAACGAAGGGTTGCAACCTAGTTTATTATAAATAAACTAGATTTTAATTTTTTTATAATTGAAATTGACTATTTTAGTTGTATTCCTAATTCCCCATTATAACATTAAACAAGATTTACATTTTTTTTCTCTGCTTGGCTCTGTGAGTCTGACCGATGTAGGTATCTTAGATAATTCGGGAATGAGTTGAGCTAGCCACTTGCAATTTTTTGTGAATGAGTTTCACCAAAATCGTAGTTTTCTGATGAGTGACGTTAACTGTAACGGGTATCTCCCATACAATTTTTTGAAAAAAAAAACAGTTTTTTGAAAATTTCTCGAAAATTATTCGCTTTTCAGAAAAAAAATGCCAGGACCAAAATTAAAGAAAATAAAATTTCCTCTGTTTTACGTATCTCTAACGGTTCTTGAGGTATTTGAAACAAATTCAATTTGTTACATATTTTTCCCGAAACTTTGAAAATTGCAGAGGAAAGTTTTGTGTTGATCATCACTGATATTTGCTTTAATAAAAATATATGCACTTATTTATCGAAGTGTATTTGGTCCTAAAACGTTGACGAATTCGGTTGTATGACCAAAGAAAATATAAGAATCTCATCTTATATATTTTCTTATAAATATTTTCTTTATTGATATTAGGATAAAATTAAAAGTCCCGTAGCTTTTAAATTTGAAAAACAAATTATTCAAAAACATTTAACTTCGACATGCTCAATAAAAACCCGCACACCATACATTTTAACGAAAATAATAGCTCATATTTTGTTGCGAAAATGCCAAAAGTTTGAAACGCTAGAAAACTTTGCAAAACAAATTCAATCCTTTTTAAACGTTTCAACTCTATCGAATGGCATTTGAATTTTTCGCTCTAATTATTTCATGAAAAACATACAAAACTCAAATTGAAAGCAAACGAATTATGTTAAAGAACAAGTTCCTGGGGATACGTGACTTTGAACAACATCAATTTTTTTCTTTGCACAAATCATTTTTTTTCTAGGTAGGTATCTAACCATGTATGAATTCTTTTAGCTTAGGTCGCTATTAGTTATAAGGCAAATCCGGTGCATTATCATCTACATAAAACACATAGAAATATTTTCATTGTTGTTGGCTGGACAGGATTATTGTCGGTTAAACTATCCATAAAATGTCAATGAAAGAGAAAAAAAAATAATAATGGAAATATCAATCCTACTGAATCGTATAAAGTTAAATGATTTTTATAGAAGCGCGCAACGATAAATAAACCACACAAACATACATTTTGTGTATATGCCGACAAATTGAATCTAATTTAGTTAGTATTTGAAGCATCAACAAATATTTAAAATTCAAAACAATCAATTCTAAATAAACATATTTCCATACAGTGAAAAATATTTGTTTCGCACAAAACTTTTTTTTAGTATTTTATAAACACAATGGAAAAATATAAAAATTTAAACACAAATTTTCGAGTGAGATGACATACACTTTTTATTAAGTTGCATTGTCGCTACCTACACCCAGAGGTAACCGGAATAATATCAACTTGCGACAGACCGTAACCAAGACAACGTACAGGGCTAAATTTTTTCCAGCATGTAAAGCGATAACTTACAAAAGTCAGTGTAACACGTTCCGGCGATTTCCGGCGATTAAAATTGTTACCCGTTATAAACAAGCGAATTCCCTGAAGCCCGCCTTTGGGCGGGCATTCCGGCTAGAGGGACTCACCAAATTTTTGTTAAAATCACAAAAAAGTGTCAATTGGAACAAATATTTTTGGAGAAATCTTTGATCAACAAAAAATTGTTATTTTAACAAAAATAAACTTACAAATGATTTTTTATTAAATCAATAAAACAATTGTGAAATTAACAATGCCTAATTTGTCAGAATGACAAAAAATTGTTATACTTACAAATTTTTTGTTTCTCCGACAATTCTTTAATCAAATCAACAAAAAAAAGGTTGAGATTCAACAAAACAAAGTTTGTCAATAGGAACGAGGTTTTTGTTATTATTTTTTTAGTGTATATATTCAAAACGATAGAAGCTTGTATTTCCGAAACTATCCTACCTAGGAAGATCAAATTTTGCCGCCATGCGTAGTTCTGGCGACAATACATTATTTCCACTATTTCTTCTATATAAGGATAATGTAAGATCATGTAAGGCTTACGTGATTATCCTTTCCTTCAAATTTTCGACAAAAAAATTTTATCAAGAGGTTTTTGGAGTCACTAAATCCAATTTTAATGTTAAGAAGCCAGGTTAGACACTTTTTTGTGAATTGAATTACGTATTTTCCATTCTTTTTTACTATATTGTTAATATTTTATGTTGTGCATATTTAATGTCGTAAACTGAAATTTTAAGACAGAGATATGATTCAATTGACATAAAACGTCCAACCTGGCAACCGAGACTGTGATTCGTCTACGTTCGGGAAAAGTGTGGTGTCACTACAAAAAAAAATAATATTGTCTTGGGCGAATAATGGTTCAACCACAATGAAGGCGGTAAGCGGCAGCGGCGACGGCGGGCTGCATGGCGCCGCCATACATACCGCCGAGTTAGCTACGCTGCCGCATGCCACCTTCACTGTGGTTGAACCATAAGACATCTAGAATTGACATTAAAGGTAGAAATACACGACGAGAGACTTTGGTCTCTTAGACCAAAAATTTCGCCTCTGCATACAAAGAGACCTGTGTATACACTTCGGAGACCGGAGATTTGTCTGCAAGTATCAAGTCTCTAGGGCAGTGATGCTATATCGAGGGGAATTCCCCTTTTTGCGGGGAATTTGACTATAAAAATGGTTAATAGGGGAAAAGGGGAAAACGCTTCAAAACGAGGGGAAACGATTTACAACGAGGGGAAAATCTTCGCATTACAACTAAATCCGAAATACTTTTAAAAAATTACGGAAAAGTAGAAATATAAATAAATAAAAACAATTACAATCCAATTCCAAGCTTAGGCAAAGGTAAAGAGTGAAGAAAATGCCTTTATTTATGCATTTGCCACTTTATAATGATCGTATTGCAATTGTAAAGTACACACCAATCTTTTAAACGAAAGCACTTTAAAATGGCTTTGGAATGTACGTTTAACCGATCTTTCAGTGTACTTTTTAACCGCTTTGAAAAAAGCACATTAAAAACTAGGTACCATTTCTCATCTTATTCAAAGTAATTACTTTAAACTATTTTAAAAGACTTTGATGGAAAGTAGTTTCCATGAAAGTTCATTGACGAATATTTTTTGTTCGTTTTTCGGATTTCTTAAATATATTTTCAATAGAAATATTTTAAATTGCAAATCAACAGAAATGGTTTGTTTAAATTATGTAAAAATCAATTAAATCAGTAATATGTTGGTCATCTTTAAAATTTGGCTTAATGTACTAATTTCGACCAATATTCACAAGAAGAATGCATGGACCAGTGGCAAAGTACCCGGAATACAAAAATCGAGTTCCAGTCGCGACTTGATTTCGTTTTTTTCCATTTTTTGATATTTTTATGTTTTTTTTAATGGAAATAATTTTTACCGAATTTAAGGAGGACAGGATCATTTTAAGCTCAAAGGCAAAGCAACTACCTTGATTTATACATTTGTGACTTGCTTTGATTATTATCCAATTGTGAATCCCGCCTTCTTTTCATATCTTATTTGACGTTTGGTTTGAGACTCGTGACGTTGTTATCGGGAATTTTGTTAAAGCTTTACAAAATATAATTTTTTTTCCTAATTTGTGCTTTTTTCTTTTAAAAGACTTTAACATGAATCCAGATGACAGATGCGATAATTTTTGGTTTTAATAAATGAATTCTTTATTTAAAATTCGTTGTTTTTATAGGGGAAAAATGAGGGGAATTTCGTCCTTGAAAAAGGGAAAAAGGGGGAATTTCGTCATTTGGAAAGGGGAATGTCACTAAAGGTACATAGCATCACTGCTCTAGGGTCTCTGGGAGACTTAAATTTCTTGCCGTGTAGCTACTAATGAGAGAGTCTCTTTAATGCGTCTCCGGTCTTCAAAACGTTTTGATATCTATCTCTTGGTCTCCGGAGACGACTTTTGACATTTCAGGAAATTGTTTTGTGGGAACGAGAATTTGTTTCGTTGTTTTGAGATTAAAGGTCAGTTTTTATAAAGAAAAAAAGTGTTTTTACTTATTTTATATTTTAGATTAGTGATATTGTTGTTATGCTTGGAGACGAGATACCTGCGGCGTGTATGCACTCCAGAGACTTTGCTTTTAGAGACTTTTTAGTAAACGTCTCCGGAGATCTATTTTTTGATCTCGAGACTTAAATGTCTGTGATCGTGTATACACTTTGGAGATTTTTGCCTTTTGTACCCTGGAGACCAGAGACCAAAGTCTTTCGTCGTGTATTTCTACCTTTAGAATTAATTCTAGAACCAACAAATCCTTTTCCGAATTAACATAACCCTGTTAACAAACCTTACCTCACAAAGTAAAAATAGCTCGAATAAAATATTTTACTCTATCGTTAAATAGAGAAGTTTGAACTCTCCTCTCTCGACCACATTTTACGTGGTCAGGTCAGTGACAGAGATCATGGCGTCACTCTGATGAGATCCAGCCTTTGATTCTCGAGATCGAAATTTGATATTTCCTTTCAGAAGATCAATTGAAATCTAAAATGCTTGCAATATTAAGAAAAGAATTTAATATGTTTGTTATAAAACACTAAAAATATTAAAAATACTTTTATATTCCAGATTTAAATAAAAATCCATATTCAAAATTTACAAAAAAAAATTTAGTTTTTTAAGCTTCCTCCCACATGTGATTAGATTACTATAAAGATTTTTGTTTTTCATTTCAGGGTTGAAATATTTTAAGGCGACCTGGAGCCCTCAAAGTATAATTTTTAAGGATTGCAAGAGTCACGTAAACTACGAGATAAAGATTATTTTTTTAAATATCGCGTTTATTAGCCAAAAGGGATATAAAGTGAGCGGTAAACGTTAACCATCAGCATGGATGGATTATCAAAGAATAGCATCCGACATGAGGAAAATTCATCACGCAACAGTTCTGCGGGTAAGTGTTGCATTTTCTCGCTCAGCGTAATCAATTTCCAGTATTTGCCACAATTTCCAGAATTCTCTAGAGCTATCGTTAGGATTTTTTCCAGTTGAAGTGGTTTTAATTCACCTTTTTTTGCCTTTATGTGATGGACAAACCGCTGCAGTGCTGCAATTTATCTAGAAGCAATTTGCTTTTCACGAAGTGGTTTTATTTCAATTTCTGAAAAATCCCACATTCCTAACGAGAATCGCAATTTCTGAAAAATCCCACATTCCTAACGAGAATCACAATTTCTGAAAAATCCTAAAATACTAAAGAAAATTCTCAAACAAATGAATTTCACTCAACAAAAGTTCATTTTCCTAAAAAAAAACGAAGATTTATAGAAATTTCAAACATTTCAGAAGAGTTCTACGAAGTGGCACATAACAAAATTTTCATGTCAGAAGAAAATTTTAAAAAAAAATCCAACCCCAAAACAAATCCCTCTGCTTGAAGCGTATAAAAAACTTCTAGTACATGAAATTTTACTTTTTGGTTAAAAAGGTATATCTTGAAACCCGACGATTTTCAAGTATTTCTTAAGTGACTCGGATTTCGTTAAATTAGAAGAAAATAATCGATGAGATTTCTTGGAATTCCCACTTCAATGAAATCGTTTTGAAAATAAATACACTTATAACACACTTGTAAGAGAACTTCTTCAACGAGTCTCAAAGTTTTCTAGCTAATTATTTGTAAATAAAAT
Source organism: Chrysopilus asiliformis (assembly GCA_964034945.1). Classification (NCBI taxonomy): domain Eukaryota; kingdom Metazoa; phylum Arthropoda; class Insecta; order Diptera; family Rhagionidae; genus Chrysopilus; species Chrysopilus asiliformis. The sequence continues at coordinate 81,089,126 of OZ035961.1, read as the reverse complement.
GTTTAAATTTTTCATTTGTGTAACTTTACCGTACAAAATATGCAAATCCGAATTTAAGATTTTAAAGACTTATCACGTGTTATATTTCCCTTAGGGAGTTTCTTTTTTTTGCGTGTTTTTTGTTTCATTATCGCACAACATAGAACTTTACTTTAGTATACCTCATATCACATCCTTTTATAGCATCATTGAGGAAATGTAAAATAATATGTATAAAGAAATGTCAACTCGGGGTGTTTTTCTGTTGCATATATTACGGTATTTCCGAGGCTTTCCAACTGTAAAAAAATCTTTTAACACTAAGCTTTGTTAGCATCTCATTAAAAAGAATTACAAATTGCAAACCGTGACTTGGTACTTTCATGAGGAGCTGCTACTTCTCATTTTCATCGTATTTACCAACGACTTGTGTGTAATAATTTTTTTTTTTTTTTGCGAAAAATACACACCAGATTTTCTCGTGTTAATTTTATATTTACTTTTACCCGCTTTGATTTTCCTTGCTGACATTTACCAGTGTCAAGTGATAATAATTTCAGGACTTGTTTCTAGAAATACATTTTTTTCAAAGATTGTCTTTAATAAACTTCTTTGCAAATAAAACAAAAGACTTTTGTGCACTGTAAGTTAATGCTGTACATTCTGCAAGGTATAATTAAAGGAAAATTAGTTCATTACTTTCACTACCGGACAATGAATTCTCTATACACCAACATAAAACTGGGATTTCGTTTTTAATTTTATATATATATAGGACTACCTTACATACCCGTCCTTGCCGGGTTAAGTTTTTGGTATAAGTTTTAGAATATGAAGAAAACCGGAAAGAACTTGAAAAATTTTAAGAAAAATCTTATCCTTGCAGGACTCTCCGTTGCGAATTAGTCTAACACCAGATTCATGATCAGCGACCCCGAATATCCCATAATGCCATTTTTCCCCAGAAAAAATGGTAAAAGGATATTCGCATTATGCTTACAGGATCTTCCGTTTCGAATTTTGAAAATCTAACGCCGGATTCGTGATCAGCGACTCCGAAAACCCGTTAATGCCATTTTCCCCCGGGAAAATGGTATTTGCGTAATCCTTACAGGACCGTCCGTTTCTAATTTCGAAAATCTAACACCAGATTCGTGATCAGCGACCCCGAGTGAAACTTTTCAGCCTCCTATTGAGCAGGATTCATGGCGAAAATCATGGTTTAAAAACACCCAAACCCCCTTTACCACCCGTTCATCCCCTTAGCGGTAAAATTTCGGAAACCCCCGCATTATTGATGGTTGGGACATACTGTGAAAGTTTCAAGTTTCTAGCTTCAGGGGTTTGGGCTGGGCGTTGATGAATGAGTTAATCAGTCAGGCAGTCAATCAGTCAGTCAGTCAATCAGTCAATCAGTCAATCAGTCAATCAGACAATCAGTCAGTCAGGTTAAACGATTTTTATATATATAGATAAAAGAATCACTGAGGGAAATCAGGCTTGTAGTAGAATCAAGAACCGTCATTTGATTTAGCTGATTTTCATTTATACTCTAAACTCAAATGTTTTTTATTTGAATTAAAAAAAAGTTAAAACAAATATCGTCAATTCATTTTAAATACAGTTTATTTAAAACAAGTGTCTTGTATTTAATTTAAATGCATCTAAAATTATTCAAATGAAAAGTATTAAAAGCAAAAACCCAATCAGTTAATTTAACTGACTTTTTTTATAGTTTCAGCCAGAGCTTAAGGAAAGACCCTTTAATGCCAAAGCACAGGGAAAATATACCGAGGGTCTAGGGAAAATATACCGTGCAAAAATAAGTTGGAAAATTTCAGTGGAACGAGAAGAGAGAGAAAGAGAAAGAAAAAATGAAAGAGCCCTTTCTTACGTCTTGTAGTCAAAACAAATAATCGAGCATTTGTTTTGAATGTATAGGCAGTTAATCGGCCCTATTAACAATGGCGAATAGAAAAGAGAACGAGGCGCACACAAATACCATTTCTTTGTTCTTAAGCACGCAGAATATCATGGCGATATGGTTTTCATAATAATTTTGGGACTTTTGAACACGGTATTAAAAGCATTTTCGTTATTTTTTCATCCACCTGAATACAAAATATAGTTTAAAATAGGGGCCATCAAAGTAACTGTCGCTACCTTTACAATCAAAATTTATAACCACTACAAATTAAAATACAGTTCAATGAAACACAACCTTCCACGGCAATGGCTTCACACGAACTGATTTAAAATGAAATGCGTCATGCTAACAATGCCCCGATTCCAACTCAAATCACGATTCGATTTATTCCTGCGATCCGAAGCCGCAACACACAAGCATTATAGCACACAATAAAAGGTCGATTATAGCATAGTTTAGAGATATATAGTTAGGAAACGCGTAAGAAATTTTTTTCTTGAAGAAGAGTACGTTGTCGTCTGTTTCATTTGCTTTGTAAAGACACTAATTGCTTTTGTGTGAGAAATGCAAAACTCTCGGGATATTTCGTATTGTCGGCAGAACATTCCGTAAAATGTTCCTTGCCAGGCATTTTTTCTGTTTAAGCAACGTAACAAGTGAAATAAAAGTGTTTTTTTTGCTAAAAAATCCTATCGCCATTGACAGTTGAAGAAATTGTGAAAGGCCGCTGGCGGCCCTTGTGTATGTGTTGGTCCAATATTTTGGTTTGTTCTGTGCGAGTATTACAAAATGATTTTTTTCAACAAGTCCATTTGAGCTAAATGATAAAAAGAGAGAAATGATGCTGTCGACTACGGAATGATGCTGTCGACTACTTCTTTCTACAGGCGGCAAACGGAAAACCACGTTTGTGTCTTATCTACATATAGTAAGTCTCTAATCTATGATTATAGTGGCTACGCTGTTAAAGCCAATCTCTGTGATGAGCCAGCCGAGCCACTAGCTGATGATGCCTGGTTTAAAGGATAACATCTTATTATAGAAATTAGTTTGAGCTTTTTTTCGTGAGATTCTTTAGACCATTTTTCTGAATTTTTTTCTAAAAATATTACAAGGTGTGTTTGTTTTTTCGATGTATTTTTCATTTTTTGAACTCATATTAAGAACTCACGGGACACCTTTTGTAGGCTTATGTCGGAGACGATCGCCCGTCACATACCTATGCCAAATTTCAATCTGATCGGCTCGGTAGCTTTACCGCGAAAGAGTGACATAGAGAAAAAACCAAGCTTCGGATGCCCTTTACCCTCTCCCCTTACTTCCCTTACCATTCGGGCTACTTTTCAATCGGTTCAGCATTTTTCACGTGGAAGAGGAACTGACAGACAGACACCAACTCATTTTTATATATTAGTATGGTTTAATTTAAATACAAAAACCGTTGGCGAAAATTTACCTATTCTGTTATTTGATTTAACTGCTTTTTCGCTCAATCTAAAGACAATCTCCCTAAGAGCCAGTATACACGACCACCTATTTACTCTCCTTTTTCCGCTCCTTTTTTTCGTTCGTGTTTACGCAGATTTTTTAACGAACGTATTTTGGTTCCTTTTGGAATGCGCGAAAATAGAATCCACGATGACAATAGTTGCGTTTTTTTAATGTTCTGAGACAGTTCAGAACAGGCTTTCCATACAAAATCCTGCACCACCTTTTCACCTCGAACAACGCTTGGAACAAAGGGAAATTTTATACGGTAATGTACGGTAATGAAATGCTGCTAACTTCAACATAATAAATCTGACATTTTATTCTCAATTGAGGATTTTGTGTTGGTGGTTTGTTGGTTCTGTTCGACAGCGAAATAGTTTTAATCATGGGAGATAGCGAATCGTGATTATATCAAGAAAATATAGCAGTAACGGCCTACTGATGTAACCGACGTGAAGTTAGTTGCCATTCGAACTCAATGAAATTTCCCACTTACTCTGGATCGTTTTTTTAATGTTCTATGTTCTAGAACATTAAAAAAACGCAACTATTATCTCCACTGCTAAAACAATTATAATCGGAAAACCAAACAACAATTACAGTTGACAAAATATTTAAAACCATAGCAACGAAACGCATAGCCACGAAATACCTTAACAACCAATCAGGCACCGTTCCGATTTATTTTCACGGTGGGAATTTTAGTTTTCGTTCGTCTTTTCCTATCGTCATTCCCACAGTAACCCGCGCCATTCAACTTTAACGAAACGAACGAAAACACGTTGCGTCTAAACAGGCTCTTAGTGTTCAAACGGTATAAAGTAAAAAAAAATGCATAAAATGTTGATCACCAAAAAGAACATTTTCAATCTCAAAATATGTTGTCGAAAACTAGCGATGGGGTCCTTGGTTTTTACTCACAATACTTTGGCAAAAAAAAACACTTCCCTTCGGTAAGACTCAGTCAGCGACAGCCACCAAGACATAATTGAATATTTCAATTGTCGTGTGCCTGACGACTCGACTTGCGCCACTAAAAAATACAATTTTGTCTACTTGACATTCGTTTCATGAGCTTGTACATTTAGCGCGTCTTCAAGTAATTCAACAATCCGCTTTTAGACTTTTTGATTTCTGATACGCAAAAAATGTGAGCCTCAGATTATCCTTAAATAAATTTTTCGAGCGCCCTTATATCCATCTCTGCCTGTCAGTTAAGGCGAATTCAAATGGCCTCCTCTTTTTGCTCGAAAATTGTACAAGTTTATGAAACGAATGTCAAATACACAAAAGTCGTATTTTTTAGTCGCGCAAGTCAAGACGTCAGGCACACGGCAATTGGAATCTGGAATCATGTCTCAGTGGCTGTGATCTAATGAGTCTAAGCAATGGATTTGGTTCTTTTTTTGCCTAAAGTATTGTGAATAAAAACAAGAAGCCCCATGGCTAGTGCTCAACACCAAATTTTAATATTGAAATTTTTCTTTTGCGACGTGGATTGTTTTTATTTAAATCGACTGCATAAAAATGATAACACCTTACTGCCTTTGCAAAATTAAAACAAAAGAGTTTAGATAATAAGTTATTTCCCGAAATCCCAGCATATTTCGTACCTTAGCATACAAAAGTAATGACACATTCTACGGATTCGCCAATGCGGACCACGGTACCAAACATTTTCTAACCAGCCACCTTTAGCGGCTCCATTGGTATTATTTTAATTTTGAGTTTTTGGAACCACGTCATAGATATTTATGAGTCTTCTTCTTCGATACACATCATGCTTGGTCTGATATTGAATGAATTAAACAAAACGACACCCGCCGTCCGCGGAAAAACTCATCGGGAAACCCATATTTCGATACTATTTCCGACGATCCGACATTTTAAAAAAAAAAATCTGTTTTTACTTTTTTTTTTTTTAAAAATCCTATGTTTTTACTCTAAGCTCAAAGCACTTTAGACAACCATCTTAAATTATCAAATTGAAACTGTCTTTGAATTTTCTTCCAAATTTTATAGATGATGAATTTTCCTAATTATATAATTTCAGGAATTTCACATTAAAAAATCCTTGTTGATCAAATCTCTTCATCTCGTTCTTATATTTGCCTGATTAATTTATTAATTACTGTTTACAAAATAAATCCCAATAAAAATACCTACCTAAGCAATTTGAAAATTTCGTTTACTTTGAGCCATCAAGGGAAAACCGCCTGTTATTTAATTTCTACCTAAAATATAATAAAATAACCTTAATTAGATATTTAATTTAGAGTGTGTGGGTGCCATGGCAAGATTAATATTTGCATGTTTTAAAATATTTCAATAGCTGGAGGTCGCCAGCTATTTTCCTTCAATGTTTTTTTAACCCGGAGGTAGAATTTTTTCAACGGTATGCTGGATAATAAAGCGACAAAAATAAATAAAAAAAAGATTCTGTCTCTATAAAAAACGAAATAAAAATTCAAAATCTACAGATTCTCAATTGAGAATTTTTTCACTGTAATAATTTAATATCCCTTGGTACCTTTTCAACTTTAATATCTGAAATATTAAATGTTTACCTTCCGCTTCCATGTTTACCCAGAACTCAGCCCATCCCAAATCGTGGTTGTCTCTCCACCATTTTACTGTACATTGGAATGTAATTTATCATTTTGATGGGAACATCTTTAGTTCCTTGTCGGCCATGTGCACAGGATTCTGTAAAGCAACCCCCTAATCTAAACAAGGAAAATCATGGAAATAACGAAACGAGATTCTTTTAATAAATGATATTAAGAAAAATATATCGGGCTCATGCTTACATTAAATTATTATTAATTCAAATGTTGTTATTGTGTACTTGCTTATTAATTATTTAACTGAGAAAGCATAAAAACGTTTCTATTTGGTTAAAACAAACAAAGCTTCGATTTTTATGAAATTATGAGTCTGTGCAGTCATATGCCTGTTGCTTTAGAATATTAGTTCCCGACATTTTTTTCCAACTGACACCCCCATTGAACACCTACCAACCCACCTGATTCTATTAAAATTTCAGGCCCGAAATTTTCTTAATGCCAAGAAAAACGCTTACGAACCACGAGGATTTTTCCCTAAGAACCCACGGAGTACAAGAGAGTTAAAATAAACAAAAATAAATACCGAAAATGTGAACACAATACAGATAAAAACTCCTAAAACTAACAAAAAAAAGATCCCAAGTTGCCCCCCTCCCCCAAGATTTTGATGAAACTCGGATATGTCGTAAAGGGGCGAAAAATAGGGGATACGTATTTTTTTAAATCTGCTTTTTGCGTGGTGTGTCTGGTGCCCCGAAAATTATGCAATTTTGATTTTTTCGTCCATTTTTCCGATACGAAATCAGCTATTCATTGAAATTTCGGAGGAATATTTTTGTCAGCAAACGAAAATAGCGGTCAAAAAGATTTACATTTTATTCAGAAGACTATATAGAATCCGCTTGTATTTATATGAGGCGCTCAACACTAGAACGGGCTAAGCCACATTCCGAAATTGCGAAATTTTTACCATTGTCAATCAAACCGAACTTCGGCCTTTTTTCTGACCCTTCGGCCGAAGCTAAGGTCTAAGGTTTGCATAAAAGCTAAGATGAATGTTTGCCGTTTACGGTTCTATTAAAAAAAAATGTCGTTGTTTAGAAACTTTTGAAAATTTACAAAACAAAGCACAAACAATTCTCATCAATAATAAAGCAAAATTTTGTTGACATTTCGATATTTTAAAAACGGTCATAATCGGAAAACTTGTACTCTAATGGTTCTCCTTCAACGCTCTTTCAGAAATTTTTAAAAACAGTTGATTTGAAAATTTAAGAAATTCGATTGCGATACAACTTTCAACATCTAATAAAGAAATTCATGTGCTAAAATTAATTAGAAAGTAAATTTCCTCTAATTTTCTGCGATTTTTCTTTATTTCTCCAAATTTTGCATTTTCCAATACATTTCTAATTTATTGGATAAAAACATTCGAAAGTGTCATATTTAATATTTTGAAATGATGAGGAAATTTCACTGGCAAATAAATCATTTCCTATGATCCGTCGCGTCGTTCACTAAATATAAATTTTTGGGAAATTTGAGTTCCAAAAAAAATACATCTATTTCATACGCAGGGCAAGTTTTGCCATGCTGCTTGCAGGTCAATCAAAAACAGTGGGTTTTGATGAGAAAATAAGAAACTCGTTGCCCTGCTGTTTTTAAGATTAATAGTTTTTGAAATGTCGTAAAATAGCTTTTATTTATTTGCCCTGCATTTCATATGTTGCTAGTTATTTTTTAAATGAGATTTTCCTTTGAGCATCGTCATAGTATCGTCATAGTAAGTAAGCTTTAGACTTTCATAAGGCATCGTCATAGTAAGTAAGCTTTAAACTTTTTTTTTAATTTTTCAGTGATTGGTATAACAGGGCCTTGAAAATACTTATATTGGGCTGTAAAATCAAATTATTCTGTGCCATGCTGGAATATGAAATGCCCGGCAATTTGCCCTGCGTATGAAATAGACGCAAAAAAATCCGCCATATTTTTGTTTTCATTGCATTGATACTTGACAGTTCATTTGCACCTTCGGCTTCGACTGAAACTTCGGCTTAATTTTGGCCGAAGACGAAATTTGGCCGAAGGCGTGATTTTTGGCCGAAGGTGGCCGAAACCGATTAATCAGTCGGACTCACAGATATCGGAATTAGAATAGATATCGTGTTTTGCTATCTCAAATAGGCCACTGAAATGTCAAAATATTATTATGGGGAAAGGAGATAAATATATCATGCTTCGTTTTAGAATATAGAATGTTTGTAGTTCACTTAAAGGCTAAAATTCATTTTTAATTTGAAACTTGATAAAAGCAAAGTTGGCAATTCTGGATTCATTTCACTATGGTATGCAAATAAATTTTAGGCTTATGAAAATAGAGAAAGCATTAGTGTTTTTGGCCCATTTCTTTATACGGGCTTTTCAAGTAAGGCGCATTCTATGGGATATATTTCTGTGGTCGAACTATAGTTACGATACACAAGATTTGACATTTTTTTTGAATATGAGCCATTACCACTTTGCATTTTTTTAATATGTTCCGATTTAATTTTGATGTATGGGCGAGATATGTAAAATTGTATTCTAAACATTTTTGTTCATTATAATTGTTTCGATACGAAATACAGTCTCCGAAACAAATGCAAAAAACCTTTTGATTTGTATGGTGGGTGGGGAAAGGAGTGTCTCAAATAAATTTTGATGTTTCAGAAAGTTGTGTAAGATACTATTCTAAACATTTCTCTTATACAATAAACCAATTCACTCTTGATCGTAGATAGTAAAATCGTAGATTGTAATGTAAATCTACGATGGAAAAGTACAACGAAGCGTGAGCAGCGCTTTACTAGAGGTTGTTGGTTTTGTCGTAAATGTTTGACTCTTTTATTTATTTTCCTTATCTAAATTGTTTAAAGCACTTTTTAACTCTTAATTTATACTAAATCATATAAATACTTTAATTTACTTACTTTTCCAATGTCCATTTTAGAGTTGGCACCAAGTTGACATGTCACAAAACATGCCTTAACCTCACTTTATTAGAATTACGACAAAAACTACTATTTTACCATACCTTCGGGTGTAGTAGATTGTAGTTTTCGTCGTAAAAAAATTTATATGGAGAACTGTCAAAAAACTACGATTTTATTTACAATTTTACGATTCTACGAGTTTACAATCAACTACGATAAAGAGTGAATACCGTCAATATATGTTGATTCAATTCACTATTTTCAAGACTCGGGAAAAAATAATTCAAGTTGATTGGGAACGCGAGGGGAGAGTGGTTCGATTATGACGATTTTTAATATTGATGTTTGTTTTCAGATCTAACACATCTGTGCAAAATTTGAAAAACTTTGGTCGGCTCAAATATGCGGAGGTTAGTTAAGACAAAGTAACAGTGAAAAAAAAACCGATATTGTCAATCTTAAGTAAAACGCAAAAACATGTCCATGTTGCTTTCCTTTAAATTGGAGCGTACTTTAAGTCTGCGATTCGAATTCGTCATTATCCCATTCGGTATTTTGATGCCATATGGCAACGCAGTTAAAAGTTGCTAAAAAATTTGAATTGACTTATATTTATTTATTTTCAAACACTCTATTCTCATTCAGTGCACCTTTAAGTGCATTTGTGACCCAATTTTGATTAGTTGAGTAAAAATCTGGACTACAGTGAACGTATTTGTGGAAAATTAAAAATTTTTTAATTTTTTTTTTTAAATGAATACTGATTTAAACACCATTAATTTGTATAGAGAGTATTTTTAACCCCCATAGAAAAAAACATGTACCGAACGGGTTAATATATAAAATCCAGTCTTAACAATGACGGGGCTGGCCTTCAGGGTGTGTGTCAGCTGTTAAAAGCCCAGCAGACCAAGTGAACGTTAAGTGATTCACTAGTGAACGTTTTAAGTCCACCCAAATGAACAAAACATTCGTTAGTGAGTTCACTAACGATTCTCAAGTAATTCACCTTGCGGACTGAAATGACAACCACTAGTGAATCATCCAAGTGAATCGCTAGTGGTTTATTAGTAAAAAAATATTTTATTTTTTAATATTATCAGTGGATTTTAAAATATTTTCATTTTCTTTGTGGTTTCGTTTTTGGACTCGTTCATTGGCATATTGAAAATGCCTTTTCAAAATGTGCTCAAAATTGGTGTCGTCACAATTGGAAAACCGCTGAAGAAATGCATCTGAAATATTTTTAATTATAAAGTTACCAATAAATTTTTTATGACATGTTTTTTTTAAATACGTCTTAAAGCAGCCAAAGTACTGGAGCTGCGAATACTTTTTTTTGTACAAAAAAGACAGTATTATTGAAATTCATGGTAATTTCACTCCTGAAACTAAAGTTGCACTCGTCCTTTTTTACCAAAAAGTCGTAATTTGAGTGCAAATTTCTCTGCAGACATGAAAACACCATTTAACAATTACCTGGCTCAATGTAAAGTCTAATAAACAAGTTTTTATTCACTAAACTTTAAAATAAACTTTCTGCATCAATTTCTCATTTCAAATGACCTAATTAAGCGGTAAAATAACAAAACCGTTAGTCAACTCAATAGCTCTCTCATCTCTCTCTGTGCGTCGTTGCCACTCGCTCGCACAAAGTTCACCTTCCTTCACTTTAGGTGAATCTTCACTTTTATTCACATAGGTGGAACCATAGCGACAAATTAGCTCTCCCATCTCTCTCTGTGCGTCATTGCCACTCGCTCGCACAAAGTTCACCTTCCTTCACTTTAGGTGAATCTTCATCTGCTGGTTGGCTGGGAAATAGGTATCTAATATGTTGCATATATATACAAATGAGGAAATTCCGATTGAAATCGGAAAGGGAGTTATTTGTTAATAACAAATAAGATTTTTATTCGATTTTTGTCGATTTTTTTTTGCTTTTTTTAAAGTTAAACATGAGAAAAGCTACAATTGCCAAGGGCGAATCGTCAAATACTCTGAATGATGACAGAGAAAATGTTTATAAACAAAAAAAACCAGAAAGGGAAAGGAGTGGTCCGATTGGATTTTGGTATATGCAAGAGTTATGTAAAATCCTATTCTAAACACATTTTGCCTTTATAAATTTTTCAATATGATTCACCGTTTTCGAGAAAATTGCAAAAAACTGATTCGTTTGTATGGTGGAGGAAGTAGGGATGGGCCAATTTTTCCCGTTCAAGAACTTAGCCTAGCTATTTACGAGAAACGTAACTATACAAAATTTCCAGTATCTAGTTCAATCCTCTCGAAAGTTATGGTTTTCATGAACAGACAGACGGACAGACAGACAGACGAACAGACAGACAGACAGACGGACGGACATGCGAAAATCAAAATCTTTTCTAGTGTAATTCATTTTTGTGTCCGATGATTGGTTCGATGCGCTACAATCGGTATACTAAATCTACTATACTCATATGTGATATATCATATAAAATACAAAAACTTGGTACAAACCCCTATATTGTAGTGTTAAAAAAATCCACTCCCAGCTAAATTTTTTCTGTTTTAAAAATTTAAAAACTGAAAAGGTCAATTTTTCAGCATAAATTGTTTTGCTCCCGAAAATTCACCTCAATTCTGATCATTTACCTGAAAGCCTCATCCTAAGAAAAACACATTTCTGTCTATTCCACGAAAAAGGGAGACAATCTCCCCTGTGTTTAGAGACCGTTTAGTAAATGCCCGGAACCTTATTTCTACGTTGGCATTTTAACGGCCCTGATGTAGATTCACCGTACACAATCGCATGGTGTCTGGATTAACAAAATTCTCCGGGCCAAGAAAAGAAAATTCCAAGAAAAAAATTTGACAGGCACTTAAGTTATTTGCTACGACCGCGTGTCGTTGTCCCAGGGGATTTCGTAGTGCTTCCCAGGTAAATGGTTTCTTCATTTGGGGCATGTCATCTTCATCTTTTTCATTACGTTTTTTGTCCTATTTACCTTTTTCATTGCTTCTCTTGGATTTTTTTAGCTACTGTTGATAAACATTAAAAATTGTATTAATTATTTGAAGCGGGCTCATCGGTCATTTGTAGGTTTTTTTAAATCAAAGAGTGTTTTCTTTGTAAATCCTTCATTATTTATTAATTAATGTTAATTCCTCGACGTTTCGACTACGTTTGTAGTCATCTTCAGGATGGGAATCTGTTTTTTTACAAGTTTCTTACAAATTTGTTTTTTAAGGATTTGAAATACAAAAATACTTACTTACTATGTTTCTTTGTTTTATGATGGTGACGTCGTAATAATTTTCATGTCTTTGTTTTTTAAAAAATAACAGAAACCGCGAAATTTTTTAAAAAACAAAGACATGAAAATTATTACGACGTCACCATCATAAAACAAAGAAACATAGTAAGTAAGTATTTTTGTATTTCAAATCCTTAAAAAACAAATTTGTAAGAAACTTGTAAAAAAACAGATTCCCATCCTGAAGACGACTACAAACGTAGTCGAAACGTCGAGGAATTAACATTAATTAATAAATAATGAAGGATTTACAAAGAAAACACTCTTTGATTTAAAAAAACCTACAAATGACCGATGAGCCCGCTTCAAATAATTAATAAAATATAAAATAACGGTCGATCACAAATTAATAAATTAAAAATTGTATAACAAATATGTATATCTTGGAGTTGTAATCTGATTATCATTGTGGGTTTCTTTCTTTTCCGTGATTTTTTTTTTGGGAGATGTGTACCTGTTGTTTAATCCCATTGGAATTTTTCTAGCTCCCTTCCATTTTAATGCCTTTTTAATTCGGACCATGTTCTGTTCATCAATTTGAGTTTTCCACCTATCCATCCAGGATGTTCTCGGAAAAATGATCACCAAAAACTGAATGAATGAATGTGGGCTGCACACCGATTGCAAAATATATGCTCTCCCACACACATTCAAAGTTCAGCCGAAAAGAATTTCAAATAGACCAGCATAGATATTGATTGCTTCCGCACATTTCTGACACAAAAACGGAAACAGTCCGAATGTCCTCGTAAACAATTTGGTCAGATAAATAAGTTTTATCCAGGAGATACGAATACAAGCTAGATGGATACTTCATTTCCTGGAAAAACTCATCGTTGAAATCATTAAAAGTTTTTTAGTTCCGTTGTTTGTTTTCTTTCTTGGATTTATATGATCTAAAAGCAGACAAAAAATAATATTAGAACAAGAAAAAAACTCAATGTCTTCGGCATTGTTTTGTGTGGGAAAACCTATTTGGAAAAAGTTTCCATTTTCCTCGAAACACTCAACTTATTTTCCTGTGACCCTTGGCTCGGACTTCAGGCTAAATTTCGTAGAAATAATTCCGTAGATTCTTGATTTGGCGGAGGTAGATGACAATTATATTAAATCATGCTGACAAAATTGCGATTTCCGACAGTAGTCTCTTTGCTGGATAATCTAGAGTAGTTCATATAGAAGAGATGTTGTATAGTTAATTTACCGCATAAAATTAATTGTGCACATTTTATTGTTCGTAATTAATTGTCACTCCTCGATTTGATGTGGTATGTTTTTAATCTGAATCGACATATACATTAGCACAATTCATGAATTCATTATCAGGAGCATTCTCATACGGGAATAATCGTTTTCGTTTTGTTTATTACTTTGGAACTAATCTTGCCTAAAAGGATTCTAATTGTTTATTGTGTAAATTCATATGCCTAAAATGAGAAACCTATCATTTAGTTATAGCGATAGTGATGACGAACCAAAATATGGGGTATGAATATAGTTTAGTCAGAGAGATTACTTAGGTTACATAAACAGAAATCAATCGGGATAATGTCGGGCTCCAAATGGCAGGCACTTTAGTGGCAACAACAGCCACCCGCAAGGAAATCCATCATCTAAGAAAACATTGTCGCAAAATTCCGGGAATGATAACAATATTCGGAAGGTTGCCACAATTGATGTCTTATTTTCACTTACCTTCGTCTGAAAACTGTCATTACTATATTTTTGTTGGTACGGATACGTACGTAGTCAATGTCAAACATTTATGTAACGCCACAACATTAATCCAGTGTCATACGTTAAGGTGACAACGTTTAAACAAATACAAAATGTGTCTTGAGAAATATTTCAATCTTGGCGTTAATAGTACAATAAATTTCAAAAATGTCGCATTTCAAGTAAACTAGAAACGCGGTGAAGAAAAAAAATCGATTTATTTAGCTTACTTTCGTATCTGTCTTTTATTTAGCTTGCTGTCTGTTAGGGTCAAATCTTACTATCTAATTTTGATCAACTTCAACTCATCCGCTTGCCTTGAAATTTTGCACACATACGTAACTCCGATGTAAGGATAAGGGAAGGTCCTGTAAGGATAACGGTATTATCTTTTTCTTCAAATTTTCCGGGAAAAATCTCATCTGGGGATTTTTGGGGTCTCTGAATCCGATTCTTGAGTCAAAAATTTTATTTCTTATGCCGCGGTCACACGACGCTGTTTTTCCAGCCGATGGCTGCTGTTGGTTAGTAGCACTGTCAAGTAGCAGCAGCAGCCAGTGTACTGAGAGGGTTCACACGATTTATAGTTTAGTAGCGCTGGCAAGTAGCAAAACAGTGATTTGACATTTTAATCTGGGAGATTTTTTAAATAATAAACGTTACACACAAATTTAAATAAATAAACGTAAAATAACAACTTACAATAAACAAACTTTACCACTTATCAGACTTTTGACAGCTCAGAAACCATGCGACAGTGTCACGTGATCCCTAGTAGCGCTGGCAAAGTAGAACGGTCTCTACTTCACTAGCGCTGCTAAAATCATCACGCTGCTGCTGGTAGTAGCAACGCACTAAGGTTCACACGGTGCTGCTAAAACGGCTGCTAACAGCCAAACAGCCACTAGCGCTAGTAAAACAGCGTCGTGTGACCGCCGCTTCTTGATAACGGTTCGAGATATGGATTTCTTGTGAAAAGCAAAAATATGGCAAATATTAATATCTTCAGTATCCTTGAGAAACGCTTAATTTCGGAGTTAAGGTACGGTTTCGTTTGCAGCTACCGACGGCGGCCGCTGACAGCTACATAGCTGTTGCCGTTCGACAGCTTTTGAACCAGTCTAGCGGCGTTATCGAAGCTGTCCATTCGATTTTTTCACAAGTGAAATTTCCACATTTAAGATAATTCGTATATTGTGAGTGAATATATTCTTTATTTCTGCAAAAGAATAGTAACTTTTTCATCAGAATTGTTTAAATGGCCATTTATTAGCAGATTAAAGCATCCTTCTTCTTCGCGAGATTCAAAAATACTGTTTATAGGCTGCCTTTTATTTAATAGTATTAATCTAAGAAATTCCTCTTCTTCCTCCGCTTCAGTTAAAAGAATTTTCACCAAATCCATTTTTATTTTAAATTTACTTGCGCACTTAGATTTGACTTTAAACAACTGTTCAACGGCTGCAACCAAAACAGTTGACGGCGCTGTCCAACAGCTGCCGTCGACAACCGCCGTCGACGGCCGCCGTCAACAACACCCAACGAAAACGTACTTTAAAACGCAAAAAACTTTTTTTGTGAATAAAAATGAGATAAAAGCATAAAAATTAAAATACTTATCTCGCTTGTTTTTCTGACACACAGTGCCCCAAAAATTATTTTTTTCCTTTTTAGTTTACTTTTTTTAAATAAAAGATTTTTTTTTAAATTTTTTTTTTTCCTAAGTTGAGTTTTTTGAATCTAAGTCCACAAAACCCTATAAGCTATCGCGGAAGTTAGCTAAGGCTTATCACTAGAGTCCGACCGATTAATCTGCTTCGGTTACCTTCGGCCAAAAATCACACCTTTGGTCAAACTTCGGCTTCGGCCAAAATTAAGCCGAAGGTTTGCCGAAGCCGAGGGTTCAAATGAACTGCCAAAAATTTAGCGTGTTTTTTTCTGAAACTCAAGTTTCCCAAAAATTTGTATTTGGTGAACGGCAGAAAAAGTTTTCACGGTAGGGTTTCATCTCGATTAAAACTACACTACACAGACAAATTTTTTTTGAATATTTTTGTCCAATAAATTAGAAATGGCTTGGAAAATGCTGTCTCCCGAGACATTTGTTGGCAGGACATAAAAATAGGCGAAGTGTATGTCTAATCCAGACATAAAATAACGAGAAATTGTGAAAAATTAACCGAAAAGTTATTTTCTCAATGAATTTAAGACCCCATTTACACTTGAAATTTTTTATTGAATTTCTCTGGGTACTTTGTTCAGAATTTCTTCCGCGAATTTTATTCTTCTATCGCAGAATAAATTTACTGATCAAAAGCTGTCAAAATTTGAATTCGTAACTTGAATTTTGTGCCACAGAATAATATCCACGGAATGAAGTGTCGACACATGATTTTTAGTTTATTAATCTAATATTGTATTCATGGAAAATTTCGACCTTTTAATTTTGCCTAAAAGAAATTTCCCGAGCACTCTTGAGCCGATTGGAGCATTATTACAAAAATGTCTTTCTGTATGTCAGTATGTCTACAAGATTTTTCAAAAACTACTCGAGCTAGGGCCATGAAATTTTACAGCCATGCTTGGTCCTGAAATGGAACGATTCTATTAACTTTTGATGAAAATCCGTTATCCCAAAGTAGCCAAAATGTCGGCTTTTTAAAAATCGTAGTTTTTTTTGATATTTACGCTGAAACTGCGCACTTTTCAATAGTCTTATGTATAACTAGCTTGCATACCCGTCGTTGCCTGGTTAAGTTTTTTCAATTTTTTTTTTTTTTGATGGTCTATGTTGGAGCTAAACTTCAGGCCAATCGGCTCGGTAGTTTCCCCGCGAAAGGGTAACACAGAGGAAGAGCTAAGTTTCGAGATCACTTTACCCCTTCCCCTTACTCCCCCATCTCTCGTGCTACTTTTTAAGGGGTCTATGTTGGGGCTGGACCCCCGACGAACATCTATGCCAAATTTCACGCCAATCGGTTCAGTAGTTTCCCCGCGAACGAGTAACATAGCGTAAAAACTAAGTTTCGAAATCACTTTACCCCTTCCCCTTACTCCCCCGACCCCTCGCGCTACTTTTCCGTATGCCTATGTTGGAACCAGAACTACCACAGATACTCATGCCAAATTTCAAGTCAATCGGTTCAGCCGTTTTTGCGTGAGAGAGGAACAGACAGATACCAACTCATTTTTATACCCGTATGGTGAAACCAAAAGGTATATTAACTTTGCCTTACCGTTTGTAACGCAAAGATCCCGTCATCACACACAAAAATGAATTACACCAGTGTGTTTAGAATGATAAAAAAAAATTGAATTTTGCATGTCCGTCCGTCTGTCCGTCCGTCCGTCTGTCTGTCTGTGGCGCGGTTTGCGAGCGCCCGGATTGAGCTACACACTTGAAATTTTGCGCAGATCCGTTTTTCGTAAAATGTGAGGCTAAGTTCGTTCATGGGCAAAAATGGATCATTAGGGGGGTACCCCCCATACGAACGAAAACGTGTTTTGTGAATATCTCGAAAACGGTGCGTCTTATCAAAAAAGTGCTAAAACAAAAGTTATTTAGGATATAATTCTACATAAAACTCCCATACATCAAAATCCGATTGGAATAAATTTTAAAAAACCATACGGGGTTTCAATAATTGCCAGATTGGCAATTATAGCTTTTGTTTATATATTAGTAAGTATAAGTATATATTAGTAAGTATGAAGTATGATGATAAAAATTGTTTGGACTCGATTTTGTAAATTTTCAGATGTTTCAATCCTTTTCAACGACAAAAAAAATATTTTAATAGAACCGCGATTACTTTGCCCTTACAGTAAACATTTATCTTAGCTTTTATGCAAATCTTCAGCTTCGGCCGAATAAAGACCGAAATTCGGCTTCGGCCAAAAACTGACCTTCAATCGGACTCTACTTACAACCTGTCATTACCAGATTAAAACAATGAAGCTGCGTCTGATGAAGGTGTAATAAATATTTAATATGGAATTTGGATCATATCTGTACCACTAACCATAAAGTGGCTCAGTATTTAAAATTAACACAGCTTTTTGATAGAGAAGTATATTTTTTTATAAAGATACAAAATCATGTAAAATATTAGATATAACTTTGATTAAATGTTTGTTCTGACATATTTGAGGATTACATGATTTATGAAATCTCCAAGCATCACTAAGAAAGAAAATAAATGTACCCGACAAAGAATTAAATTGTCCATAATTTTTAATCCCATAAACCTCTTAAATGGGAAACATTTTCGAAATAAGCAAAAAAGTCAACAAATTAAGGATGAACAGTAAGAACTCAGCTAGAAACTAATGCGAACTATCCCACCAGAAACATATTTTCGACATGAAAATATATGCTTCACTCCTAATGAAATATACTAGCGTTCCATAGTCGCAATACTAAAAACTTATCTCATTGCTACAGCCACACAAATGGGAAAAATTACCGAGTACCATTAGTGCCATAAACAAAGTGAATACCACATATGCCACAATCTAGGTACCGTCATATAAAACATTTCTGTAAATACAAGTACTTATTCGTATATGAATGGAAAATTCATATATACGAGTTATATATTGTGGATAAACTAGGAGAAAAGCTATTTTCCACATTATATATCAGCATAGGTTTCATCTAGATTCAGATCCTGAAGCATATAGAGAAGGCAGCTTCCTAACCGAAGAAGACATTTTGGTTTCAAGTAAAAGAAATCACATAAAAAAACCAAGAGAATAGTTCAAATTAACAAAAAACGTTTCCGGTCCCCACGACCGTCGCTTGTATTCCTGGCTATACGGGTCTTTTAAAAGATCATCTCCCGATGGTTAAGGATGGGAGGACAGTTCAGTTAAAGAGATTGTTCGTGTCACAGGAACAGGACAGCAGGAAGAATTTTGAAGAGCATGGAACATGACATTTACACTTTACCATCCGCTTGTTCTGCCACAACAATTTCTCCAGCCCATAGCTATAAGTGAAATGAACTTCCCTTAAACGTTGCTCCACCCAACTTGACACCAGTGTTCCTAGACCTTCATACCTACACTATATTTTTGGTATCCACGCTATCCACCCCATCATGTCGTCCTTTGCCTTGCTTCGTCACAAACACTAACCAGTGTGCGATTTTGTTAGCTATGTGGCCTGGAGGAAAATGCAAATGACGTGAAAACTTGGCGATCTGAAATAAGTGCCCCTGGATAGACAGGACTAAATTGGTGAGTGGGCGTACAGCGTCAGAATTGGGGGAGATGGTAATGAAAAAGGATAGGAAAGGACAGGACAAAATTAAATGGCACAGTGATGTGTCTTCGGCAAATTTAAGCCTTTTCCCGGTTTCGAGACAAAGAAATTTCCATTAAAAATTTATCTGTGTTGATTCTTTTCGTTACACGATCCCAGCAAACCAATTTAAAAACCAAATAACACACCAATGAATTTTTGATCTTGCTTAAAAAATAATATTATATTATGATATTTTGGATTACCGTTTTTTTAAAGGAGTGTCGTGGGTCACCACATTTCTGAAGTCAGAATCGGGGACGCATGGAGTTTTTTTTAAATTCATCTATTCGAGAAACGATTTTTTTAATCATTCTATATCAGAGGTAGCCAAACTTCCTTTCACCATCAATAACTTCGAAGATTACTCAAATTCTCATCGGTTCAGAAGAACTGCTTTGTAGGAAAATAACAATAACTATACTTTTAGGAAAATAACAACGAACAAAAGCGCTGCAAGCAAATTTTTTTAACAACAACAAATGTACGATGGGCCGTAGTCGCGTATTTAGGGTCAAATATATTCCTCAATTGACCATGAGAGTGAACCCCCAAAAATTTCAAATCGACCCTTTAACAATTTCCACCCTATACCAGCAATTGACTTGAAAAAATTGTTTCCTGATCTAAAAAAAAAACTTTTAGGGAAATGTCAAACTGGCCCATCAGCTCCTGCAGCTCACTGATCCCGACATCAGGTCGCGCAGCTGCAGGAACTGATTCGATCAGTTGACGTGGCACACTGAACTGGGATCAGCTGACCTCAAACGTCAAAATGTCGGACTCGGAGGAAGAACTTCTCCTTATTTCTATGCTAAAAAAAACTGAATCTGTGCAATCGTACAAACATCTACCTTTTCCTACAGCTTGTACGATTCCTGTGTTTATTATACCCGTATGGTGAAACCAAAGGGTATATTAACTTTGCCTTACCGTTTGTAACGCCAAGATCCCGTCATCGCACAAAAAAATGAATGACACCAGTGTGTTTAGAATGATGAAAAAAATTGAATTTGGCTTGTCCGTCCGTCTCTCCGTCTGTCCGCCCATCTGTCTGTCCGTCTGTCTGTGGCGCGGATTGCGGGCGCACGGATTGAGCTAGAGACTTGAAATTTTGCTTGGAGCCGTTTTTCGTAAAATGCGAGGCTAAGTTCGTTAATGGGCAAAAATGGACCATTAGGGGGGGTACCCCCCATACGAACGAAAATGTTTTTTGCGAATATCTCAAAAACGATGCATCTTATCAAAAAAGTCCAAGAACAAAAGTTATTTAGGATATGATTCTACATAAAACTCCCATACATCAAAATCCGATTGGAATAAATTTTAAAAAATCTTTTTGGAAAGTTTGACTTCAAAGTGGAATTTTGGTATAACTGTTCGAATTTTAATACGAATATCACCATACGGGTCTCCAATGATTGCCAGATTGGCAATTATAGCTTTTGTTATGTTTTTTCCTATTCGATGGACATCGTATTTGTTTTCACTTGTTCAAAAGTTTATTAGTTAAACAGACTTGTCAAAATTTTATGATGCCCCCAACTAGTAGGGGAAACTGGGATATTCTGGACCACGGGGAATTGCGGACCAGCGTCATTTTGTTTCCCCTAGTAGTGGTTGGTAGCTGCAAATAACTGTAATCAGTTTGCCTCATGTTAAGCTAATTTTCCTAACAGTACTCGACTTGTGTATACGCACTATCACCTCGCTTCGATAGCAAATAGAAAAGTGATACTTCGAAATTTTTTTTTTCACTTTGTGTTTCGCTTAAATTTAACCACATTTTTCGAGAATCAACTCAAGTAAATATATTGATAATATTCACGGAGCCTTAAGCATTCGACACTGACAAAAAATTTTGCATGAAGTTTGCATTGTGTTACTAATAGCTGCCATATTGTAAAAAAGAGCGTTCGGGGAATTGTGGACCACTTTTGTCGGGGAATTATGGACCACTCAATTCTTGACATTTGACAAGCAAACTTCGTGTATTTGATGCATATAAGTGTTTTTTCATGCAAAAACACAGCATTAGATTTTCGGCAATCATCATACTAATCATACTAATCATACTAATATATAAAAATGAGTTGGTGTCTGTCTGTCTGTCTGTCTGTTCCTCTTTCACGCAAAAACGGCTGAACCGATTGACTTGAAATTTGGCATGAGTGTCTGTGGTAGTTCTGGTTCCAACATAGGCATACGGAAAAGTAGCGCGAGGGATGGGGGGAGTAAGGGGAGGGGGTAAAGTGATTTCGAAACTTAGTTTTTGCGCTATGTTACTCTTTCGCGGGGAAACTACTGAACCGATTGGCCTGAAATTTGGCATAGATGTTCGTCGCGGGTCCAGCACCAACATAGACCCATTAAAAAGTAGCGCGAGGGGTGGGAGAAGTAAGGGGAGGGGGTAAAGTGATTTCGAAACTTAGTTTTCCCTCTATGTTACCCTTTCGCGGGGAAACTACTGAACCGATTGGCCTGAAATTTGGCATAGATGTTTGTCGGGGGTCCAGCCCCAACATAGACCCATTAAAAAGTCTTTAAATTCTTTCCGGTTTTCTTCGTATTTTAAAATTTAGACAAAAAGCTTAACCCGGCAATGACGGGTATACAAGCTAGTTTCTAAATCGGCCGTTTTGACATCGCCAGAGGATGTAAATGACCTTCGTGAGAAGGCTGATATGAAGCGAAAGAGATTGGAGAGAAAAGGTGATAAACCATAATCGAAAAAGCAAAAAGATCGTGTCAAATCGAAGACATCACAGAAGAAACAACCATCTTCAACCTATTGTGAGGTGGAAGAATACATCGATTTCTGCATAATTTGTAAGAAAAATATGCCAAAAAAAATGAACCGCCGAAATACCATCCATTGCAACGTGTGCGACCGAGCTGTTCACTTGGGATGCTCCGGAATGACTGCAAGTTACTGGACTTGCGAACATTGCGTTTCGGACTGATTTTCATTGCAATTTTTCACTTCATTTCACTTTGTCTGTTATATAATAAATATATGAATCAAAAAAAAAAGTTTGTCTATCACATTTTTCCATTTTTAATCGATTTACAAAGTGGTCCACAATACCCCGAGATTTTTCAAAATCGCAAAAACGCCATTTTTGCGCCAACTGATAAAACTTGTATAATTTAATACAATTTGACCGAACCGCTGTGACCCAAAGAGAGGTTATTTATCGTACTACAAATTCAAGCTTTGAAATTTTCAGAAAAAGTTATTTTTTTGCGAGTTTTTAGCCAAAATGAAAATGCGGTCCAGAATACCCCACCTTCCCCTAATTATTTTAAAGTCAACATTATATGAAGTAGAGAGCCTATAACCTAGAAAGTGGCCATGCTACTTTAATATATTGTGCTACTGATGACAGTTATTACCGCCAGACGAAAAAATATAATTTTATTTTATTTAATCTAACAATAATGACATTAGAAACTACCCGACATGTTCCTGATGTCAGCTACATTCAGGTCAGTTCAAAAAAGTCAGCTCTGTGTCCCAGACATGTAACTACACATTTTTTGCAGTGTGCCATGCGCCATTGGATTACATGTGCAACTGATGTCGGGATCAGTCAGCTGAAGCAAGCTGATCGCCAAAGATTATATAGCTAAAGATAAGCAACTACAGAATGTTTCATAGAACTTTTAAAATGTATGGAAAATACTGTAGAGTTATGAATCTTAATCTAGTGACACATGCAATTTAAATATTTTTATTGATTTTTTGACAGTTAAGCGCTAAATATAAATTAAAATAATCGTTTTTCAAGACATACTAAAGATTCCATTTGCGTTGTCGTATCTTTTTGGGACCTTATTGGAATCTCTTTGGAACCAAAATTTGTTCAAGGACTTCTTTCTTTATTTACCTAATCTTCCATTTGAGCAAACTATACGTTTCTTCAACACTTAATGTAAAATGAAGTAATTAAGTTAAGCTTCCTGTAAATGTTGCTTCTTTGGGATCGATTCTGATCAACGCGAAAAAACACTATTGGTTCCACTTTAAACGAACATAAACTACTACGCAACAGTAAAGAGAATCCAAGTAATTTCAGTTCCAAACTCAATTCATACACGAAACCACGGACCCCATTACAAAAAAATTATGGTAGCCATTCTTAAATATTTCACTCAAAACTTTACATTCTATCAAAACATAAAGGAAAGATGCGCCGCAGGCGAAAGTTTTTGAAAAATCTACTCTGAACGCGAATGGCTTTGAATATGACTGGTGACATTTTCCACTAATTGTATCTTAATATATACCTTTAAATCGGAAAGCTACACGATTTTTTATTTGGCTAGCATGGCTATAGTAATTGGTAATAGACAAATGTTGTGGTTGGTCATTTATTAAACTTGCGGCTCGCCGCGCAAAGCAAAACGACGCCTGCAGCAAAATCTATATTTGGCGGCCCTCTCTTTCTAAAAAAAATTTATGAAAAGCATTGTTCAATTGTATATGCTGGAAAATTCTAAAAGGCCGGCCAGAGATATGAGCTTCGTCTACATTTTTATTTGTGATTATCTACTCACAAAAAAACAATAAAGCTGATCCAAGTCAACTTTTTGACAAGTCAACTCTGGCCTGCAGGAGGCAGACGAAGTTATCCAATACATGACATCATATCCTCGAAATACCTGCAGATTAACCCATGCAGCTCCTTACACCCACTTTACATGCTGCAAATTTAATTTTTGGATTTCTCCCGCAACAGGTTGACGCACGCCTAGTATAGGCCAAATTTTCCTGCAGGAAGCCAATTACCCCAAACGCAAGTCGACGATTTTTAATCCACTTTCGGAAACGTATAGTTAAAAAATGTTTCTTCTGGCGAATTTGACTCACAAATTTAGAGCATGCTCTACTTTGAAGTCGAAGAGTAGTTGGGAAATATAATTTGAGTTTGGGAGTAGTAAGTGACTGGTAAAATACTCCGATTGGAGTTGTTCCGACAGTACTGCTCACTATCTATTGAAAATGACGGAAATTTAATCACATACCTAAATAACAGTACTTTTTCGGAATTGTTTTTTTCTGGTATAAAGGTAAAGTATTGTATTCGTGACGGATATCGGCTCGAGAACGAGGCAGATAGAAATTTTCTGATCAGTACGAAACCCATTTTACGCAAAATTATGAGGACGTTCGTGCATTTCTATCGGTCTGTCTGTTTTACGTATCTTAAATAACTCGAGAACTCGTTGAGCTAGCGACTTGAAATTTTTTGTAAATGAGTTTTGCGGTAATCATAGTTATTTATCAATCTTTTGGAAAAGTAACGTTGCCTGTAACAAGTAAACTCCTTCTTTTTTTTTTTGAAAATATAGTTTTTTGAAAACTAAGCGCTTTTAAGAACTATGCGCTTTTGAGAACTATGCGCTTTTGAGAAAAATAAACAACATTTAAAAAAAATAGTGTTTTCCACATTTTTTGGTCAACGGTTTTTACGTATCTTTACGGTTCTCGAGATATTTGAAAACATATTTTTTTTACATATTTTTTTCCGAAACTAATTATTTCAGAGGAAAGTTTTGCGTTGATCACAACTGATTTTTTTTAATCTATTGCATCTAGCAGTTTTTGTGGGCTACTTTCGGGGTTTGGGCACCTGTAGATAAGGCAGTTTTGTATTTGACTATTGCCAGGAGGCAATTGTAGTTTGTGTTTAGGACAAAAATCTTAGACCACATAATTTCTCAATATCTGTCTCTTGCTATATATCATCGTTACTTGTTTATAGAAAAAATTACTTGCTGGCTTGCTGGGATCAAATCAAGTTCCCATATATATCTCTTAATAAACTCATTCACCCCTTGAACCCGATACTTGTGTAAAACTAGCTTTATGAAGCCATTACTGGGGTGGCATTAACCTACATTGTGTTGGTTAGTCCAAAACTACACAGCGTCAATGAAGACAGCTTTAAGCAAATATACTAATATTAACCATGATCCTTTCATCCACTGTGCCACTCCTTCGTCGACTTTTCTAACCCAGAGCCTGGTCGGTTTTTTTCTGTATTGCATAACAAACTCGTATATAATCCTGACTGTTTACTCCTTTTTATGATGATGTCGAATGCGTTACGTAAACGTAAATAGCTTGTGAAGATGGATTCTTTGTGCTACTATGGCATCAGGTATCACAGGATATGTTTTTGCGGCCAAAAAATACACATACACTTAAAAAAATAATTCGTAATATCTATGAAAAACTTAATAGAGCCTATGAAAATTTAAGCGTGATTTGAAATTATTGACGTATGGTGTTAGACTACATATGACCAAAAATTCATAATTTTTATCAAACGATTTTCATAGCGTTTATGAAATTTTTCTTTTTCATACACTTTTCTTTTTCAGAGTGAAGTTTTTCATAAATCAAAAGATTTTTCTTGTGTTTCATGGAGTTTTTCCTAGTTTTAATTAAGAAGCGCACTTTTTATCAGTAAGAAAGTATTTTCGTAGAACTGCAGCGTTATTGTGATTTCAATCTAAAACGAGATGGAAAAAGTCGAAATTGGGAAGTCCTGACCCACCCGCCGTATTGTCCAGACATCGCCCCTTCCGACTACCACCGGTTCCAATCGATGACGCATGGCCTGGCTCAGCAGCACTTCCGTTCTTACGGAGAGACCAAAAATTTGGGTCGATTTGTGGATCGCCTCAAGAGACGAGCAGTTTTTTTCGACGCAGAAGGAGAGGAAAAGTTTGTGGCTAGTGATGGACAATATTTTGAAGTTTGTGGCTAGTGACGCTGGCAGAAAGATGGGAAAAGTTTGTGGCTATTGATGGACAATATTTTGAAGAATTAATATGTAAGCATTTTTCCACAAAAAAGCCTCAAATTCTAAAAAAACGGTGGTTTTCCATTTGTACTCCCAATACCATTCAACACTGAAGTTAAATTCTTCAATTTTTAGCCCTTAGAGGGCTTTCCGACGCTGTCTCCAAACTGCAAATTGTAAATTCGGGTTTCACATATAAAATTTACAAAACCTTCTCTTTGTCTGGTAGTTACTTTCTTCTAGCAATATATGTGTAAAATGCAATTTCAATTAGTCTCGAATAAAAGAAATAGCATTAAAATTAACCGCTTTTGCTTCATTTATTTCGCTCAAATAAACTCACTTTTCAAATAAACTCATCTCTTGACATTTTGAGGTGAGAAATTTCACGGTAGAAATCTTACGTATTTTTTTTAATCTTACTTATTCGGTTCTCTCGCGTAAAAAATTTCCTCACTTGACAATCACAATACCCCTGCTAATAAACGAAATTTTTCTGAGTGTTAGCCAGGCTGGGTCAGGTCTGGTTGAGGCGAGCGGGTACGTCCTTTTTTAACGCTAACTACATCGTTGCCAGTTGTACTTATTTGTATGATCCACCGGATACTCTTTGACCCGTCTCTTAGCTTTCCATTTCGGAATTCAGTATCCTTTTTCATGGAGCAGTTAAGTCATAACCACTGGAGCATCTCTCAATTTCCAACAACAATAAGGACTTTTCGCAAACATGTTATGTCTGAATTTAACTCACCTTTAACTGGCTGATGCTAACAAGTATCGCCAGTGGCAAGAGGTGCTGCTCGATTCATTCGTCTCGTCACCGTACCCTCCTGAAACTGTTGACGAGAATATTAACAAAGTGAAAATAACCTCACAAAGATGACGACACACAATCTCGTCCTTGTACACAATTCACGAATGTCGTACAGTACCTCATAACATCACATAATAAAGCAAATATGTTTTCGCTCATAGACACAAACATCAAAATATTCAACTTTAAATTATTTCGGTCACATTTTGATTTTTTTCATCTGCTCTCTTTTTTTGTTTATTCATTTTTCAGCAAAAACTTTGATTATTCTTTCCGTTTTATTAAAATTTAATAGAAAATCGTAAATCTTTAAGGATTTTCTGTGGGATCCTAGTTAGGTTAGTTTGGTCACAGCCCCAATAAGAGAGTCCACAAAGTTGCCGAATCAAATTCCCACACAATCAACTTTTTTTAATCAAAATAACCAAACTATCACCAAAGATTAGATAAGAAAAAATTATATAAAACCAATCTTCAGAGCGCAAAAAATACCGCCGAACAAATAATCTTGGGTGTAT
This sequence comes from Chrysopilus asiliformis, assembly GCA_964034945.1. NCBI lineage: Eukaryota > Metazoa > Arthropoda > Insecta > Diptera > Rhagionidae > Chrysopilus > Chrysopilus asiliformis. The sequence goes on along the minus strand of OZ035961.1, from coordinate 81,061,723 downwards.
TTTGCAAAACGATAATTCGGCCTTATAAATATGATGACGCTAAACGGCATAAAACAGATAGAATTATTTAAAATGCTTGTGTTTCTTCATCGAGATTCGTGATCTATTCTACACTGCTTATCGAGATTCGTGATTTATTCTACACTCTTAAGAATCCCGTGGGGAAGGATTTTTAATACAAAAATTGAAAAATTATACAAAAGGACATTTAGTTGATTTTGCGTCAACTTCATTCGTGTTTAATTAAACACACATTGTCGTTTATCAAAATTACACAATTTTCACTGTTTAATTTAACTACTTTGCGTGATCAAATTATCATGTTCATTGTCAATTAACGATCACGCTAATTGCCAACTTCGCGATTGTCACCTTCATGATTAAACGACCACGTCGCTTGTTAAACAAGCACAATAACCCCGAGCAGAATTTCTGGGCTTACAGATCATCAAAAATATAACTAAATATTATATCGTTTAGGTGGCTGTTTTCACATCCGAAAAACCTTTTTTTTAATTTTTTGATGACCTATAAACCGACAAATTCCAATAGAGTTCAATGCTTAACAACGATGAATCAGAAATAATACAATGGTTAAACACTAAATAGTATTACAAATCGCTCTGGCTTGATGTAGATATTTTTGTGTTCCCTTATGATTCGTATAAGGTTTGGAGCTGTCGAAGTATAATGGTACAACCACAATGAAGGTGACAAGGGACAGCGGCGACGGTGGGCGGCATGGCGCCGCCACACATACCGCCGAGCCAGCTACAATGATAGCGGCACCGCCCGTCGGGATATGCTTCTGTCTTGCGAAATCAAAACGTCAAAACATCTGCATAGAATGTGGCGCCGAATGGTTTGGTTGTCACAAAACAACGAAGAAAAATCGTCATAGAATGTGGCGCCGAATATGGTGGTTTTTCATAAAACATTTTGAGTGGGGCGGCGGCAAGTTTGACTTTGTTTCAAACTCGGCGGCGACGGAAAAAGTGCGCTGCCGTTGCCGCTGTATTGTAGCAGCTCTCGTTGCGCTACGTTAGTGCAAAAAAATGCCGCCCGCCGCTGCCGCCTTCACTGTGGTTGAACCATAAATATTCGAATCGAATCTTACTTCACCAAATCCTGTAACCCTGCGTGGAAGCTGGTAAAGCAGGCTGTATGGCCTAATACTATGTTCAGACCGACACAAAATCACGTAATTTTGAAGATTTTCGTAATTTTGAACGAAATCTTGCTCGAAATCACGAGATTTCCAGTACATTAACCTGTTTTCAAAATCACTAAAAGTATGCAATTTCCACAAAATTAAGAACGAAATCAAGCAAAAACAATGAATACAACCCTGCATCACGCATTCAGCTCTCTTGAGTACATCAGTTTTGACATTTGTGCTGGATTGGAAAGACGGAAATACAAGAAAAAGAAGCCGTGTTCCGCACGCGAAGAGGATATATTAGTAAACCTGTGGTCTGAAAAAATAAATAAATGGACATGTTTATGATACAGTTAAATATGAAATGGAAAATAATTGTTTATTTTCATTACAGATCATTTCCATTTTCTTCTAAAGTGTCTAATTCTGTTTGCACATATTTCATCGATGTTTTGAATTATATTATTCATCATATTACTAAAATTCATAGCAATCCTGTAGTTGAAATGTGAAACAAAATTACCTTAATCTCTGTGTGAACACTTTGGTTTAAGATTTAAATCATTTCGCAAAATTACGTGATTTTGTGTCGGTCTGAACTTAGTAGCTGCGACCCATTGGGCTAATTTTTTACTCCGGAGTGTTCCCGAACAGAGCAAAACTGCACCACCTCCAATTCACGAACAATTTTCAAGAACATGTATTGCCATATCGTAGTCACAAACGTTTGAATGGGAAATTTTTCTCTCAGATCGGGGGAGTGTATTCAATTGTAACTTTTATGAAAATTACATTATGGCTAAAATGATAAAAACTGATAATAAATGACCTAAACTATGTAATTTGTACAAATCAAATCAAATATAATAATTTTAAATAGATATACACTGTATTAACAGTGTAACATTGAAATTTCAGATTGTATAATACAATTACATAGTTTAGTTCATTTATTATGAATATGATAGCTCAATTTTGAGGTTAGAAATTGTTCTTGGCATAAAAAATTCGACCCATTGAACATTTACTCCGGAGTAAAAAAATTAGCCCAATGGGTCGCAGCTAGTAGCTGCGACCCATTGGGCTGATTTTTTACTCCGGAGTGTTCCCGAACAAAGCAAAACTGCACCACCTCCAATTCACGAACAATTTTCAAGAACATGTATTGCCATATCGTAGTCACAAACGTTTGAATGGGAAATTTTTCTCTCAGATCGGCGGAGTGTATTCAATTGTAGCTCTTATGGAAATTACATTATGGCTAAAATGATAAAAACTTGTGAAAGCAAAGTTTAAATTGTCATTTCAATATTTTTAGTGTGATTATATTTGGTTGAACGCAAAAAGACTAAAAATAACTAAAAAATCATAAGTTTTGGTAAATATTTTATTGACATTAATCAACAAAACATATATATTGATATGTAAAGCAACGGACATATGTAAATATTAATTAAACCTGAGACGATTGGGATTCTCTGACGGCCAACGAATTGTTGTTTAGCGCCCACAAAATCTGTATTAAAAAATTAATTATGGAGCATAATCAGGTAAAAATGGTGTATACTTTCTCTAAATAATCAATACATAATGAAAATCTTGGTTTAGATATTAAATTTATTCTACGAGGATGAAAGTGATGGAAATTTTGAAGCACTAGATCCAGTCCCTCGGTCTTTCGCGTTCCTTTAAGCGCGGTAAAGACTTTTCCACTTCACCTCCAGATTTTCCGGCGTCGCCAGTGAAAGCTGTGAATATATAAAATGTTTAATTGTTTTTCTTTATTAATTAAATAAATTACTAACCAGTACATCTTGAGCCTCCAGATCTTGCAACATATTTTCCCAGAACAGTTTTTTGCTTCTGGTTCGAAAATATTCCTCTTTTCTGTTCTTGAAATAGGAAATAAGTGCTTTCCCCTCATTGAAAGACCATTTTCGTGGCTGATTCATAATTGAAATTAAATATTTAACTGAGGACAGTTCTTCCAGTCACAGCACTATTCTACACAAATATGACAGCTCAATTTTGAGGTTAGAAATTGTTCTTGGCATAAAAAATTTGACCCATTGAAAATTTACTCCGGAGTAAAAAAATTAGCCCAATGGGTCGCAGCTAGTATTAGGGTACAAGAAGCTACTAGACTCTACAGTAATGCTCGAACAAAATTGTATGTGGTATTTTAGAACTCGATCGAGTTCCTAGTACTAAAAAGCAGTTTAATTCTTTTTGCCCTAATACTCATATGAAGAATAATAATATTATAATTCTAAGAACAAACTTAAAAATATTTATATTTTTATCCGGTTGAATGACTTTTTTGTTCTCGCCGGTCTGAATTGGACAAGCATAACCTCACCGTTCGAGTTCATGAATCGCGTTTTATTGAACTCCAAAGAAATTTTACTCGATTCGAGATCCTGAATAAGGGCCCTGATGACGGTGAGCCAACTTTCATGCAAGAAACAGGCTCCTAGTGGGGTTTCAGAGCGAACATGCTTGGCCTGTTAGGAGAAATTTTTCGAATAACATTTTGTTATATTTTTTTCTAACCTGTCAGCCAAGAAGTTCCAATAGAGTTGTAACCTTTGCCTAATTTTAAGTGCAGAAATTTTATTATTAGTCATTTTTCAAACTCCTCCCTTTACCTACAATATCAAACTAATCAAATCAAATTGTACTTCCGTTGATGGATTTTAAATTTATAATCATTTTATAAATTTCGTTTATTACTTCTCATTAGTTCTCGGTTCTCCTCATTAGTCAACCAGACTTTAAAAGTAATTTCTTTATAAAATCCGAGATGGAAACTTTTTGCAATCGAAACGTACTTAAATTTCTAACAAAATCGAATTTATTACATTAATAACATTTTGGTAAATAGCAAACAAAAAAAGCTTGACCTTTAATCGATTGAGTGTCTGGAAAATTTTAGTCTTATATAATCCTCGTCTACTCAATTTCTGCTAAAAGTGCCATCATTTCAAATATAGCTCGAATTTTTCCGTTCGATTGGTTTCAGGGTTCAGATGAAATCAAACTTTTGATGTCCAATTGATTTCAAATCATAAAAAATGTCAAGATCAAAGCCCATAACATAACATCAAGAAACTGAAGGTAGACCTTGTAACCTTATCAATTGGCAGTGCTCAAAATTAATTCTGCATAACTAAGTTCACGAAATGGGAAAACTCAAGAAAAATTGAAAATATCAAAAGCCCATTTTTTTAACTGCATACTCGTTACAAAAATTAAAACCATGATATAACCGGAAAATTTAATGTATATAGAATTCTTAAAGTGCATAGCCTTTTTAGTCGGTATGTTGTCATAATTTCAGCCATCCTTTTTATTCGACACCCCCTAAGTCTGGTTGCCTCTCGAAGAGATGAACTTTTTAAGCAAACACATAAATGCAAACAGAAACCGCACTCAACAAGAATTTTGCATAACCACATCAAGTACCTTATCTATCTAGGATGTCAGCAAACAACCATTCTGTTGTCCCATTTCTGTCCAAGTCGTGCGCATCCCCATTACCCACTGAAACCAAATCCTATCACAAGTGGAGCCTCGTACTTCCACTTCCAACTTGTGGCTTCCTGGAAACTTGGAAACAGACCGGAAAACTGCGAACAAGCTGGAAAGTTTACAGAAGAAATGGAAAACTTAAAGTGACCAACATTTGCTGCAAATAAGCTTAACATCTTCCACAGACTTTAACGAGGATGTAATGTGGTCTGGAGACCAGAGAAAATTATATGACAAGCGACCGAACTAATAGAGGCAGGGGATGAAGCTGGGCTAAAAAGTGGGCAGCGAATCTGTATGGCCGTTAAGGGCACAGATAACGAATAACGAAGGCATCATGTCACAAAGAGACCAACTAGACGTTATGAATGGCTGAGAACGACTTGGGGGTAACCGAACGTTAGTTGTTCAAACACTTTGAACAAAAGCAAAAACATATCGTTGTCAAAAAGGGCGAAAACAGGAATGAAAAAAAAGCACAAGGAATACCATGGAAGTCGATGGACACGGACTTGAGATTGGGGAACGTGGAGTTATGAACCCAGAATAGTTGATGAGAACATGATTATATTTACATGAAAATTTCTTCATTTTCCCATCGGACGGCCGATGGTGCCCATTTTAATATGCGGAAGATTGCGCACACAATGATTCTGTGTGCATAATTATAATAGGTATAGTAGCCCAAGAAGCTCTGAATCTGTGGTGATTTCGGTCATCATTCGAGTATTAAGTAATATTATAATTGTAATTAGATTTTTATCTGAATCTCAAAATTAATGGATTGTTACATATGTAACCAGATTAAAGTCATTCTTATACTCTTTTAGTGACATTAATTAATTAACAATGTAGTTTTCCTTGATGCTGATATCTACATATTTTAAGAGAAATATAGCTGAAACGGTTAAGTAAATCGAAACACATTTCGTCATTATAAATTTTTCGATATAATGCACTCTTTTTCGATCAAATAGGAAAAAGTATTCCATTTGTAAGGGAGAGAGGGGAAGGTGTAGTTCAACTGGATTCTGTTGTATGGATAAGTTATGTAAAATTCTATTCTAAACACATTCTGCCTTTATAAACTTTTCAATACCACTCATCGTCTTCAAGAAAATTATACAAAAAAGTGTTTCATTTGGAGGGGGAAAGAATGATCAGATTTTGCCCGTTCAATATCTTGGCATTGCTATTTACTACACGCTTAAAATTATTGGAACTTTTAATCCCATTTCTGAAATTCGACATTTTTTAATATTTTTTCTATTAAATTTCATTCCTCTCATAGGATTATCTACATTTTTAATCAAACTTATATTATATTTCAATACTTTTTTAAAGTTTAATAGATTGTAGGGTCAAAGTGGGTAAATGTAAACAGGGGTAATTGTAAACACTATTGGTTGTCCCCAAACTGCTATTCCTTCTTAGCTTATCGAGATAATATATTGGAAATTGATCTTTTGTCTCACTGCGGACACGTGGCACAATAGATCTAAGAGAGGGTTCGTTCTGTAGGAGCTGTCAAAAAAAGTGCTTCTTTTTAGTGTGATTTCAGTTTTCCTAAGAGGGAAAAGAATTATATTTTGAAGGGATTTTTAAAAGAAGGATGTATGTTTTAGCTTAATATACGAACAATATAGTTGCTTGAGATAGGTTATATATGTTAATTGTTGGCTATAAACAAACTGTGAAAAATTATTGTCTGTTTACATTTACCCCCTCATTTGTAACCTCATGTCCAAATGTAAACACTATAATGGGGTTAATGTAAGCAATTTCTGGCAAATGTAATCACCCTTTTTATACCCGTATGGTGAAACCAAAGGGTATATTAACTTTGCCTTACTGTTTGTAACGCCAAGATCCTGTCATCACACACAAAAATGAATTATACCAGTATGACAAAAAAAATTAACTTCTGCATGTCCGTCCGTCCGTGTGTCTGTGGCGCGGATTGCGGGCGCACGGATTGAGCTAGAGACTTGAAATTTTGCGCAGATACGTATATAAAAAAAGGATAAAAAAGGTGTTTACCTTTACCCCATTTTTCAAAAATTTGAAAAAAAATATAGGGGTAAAAGTAAACATCCAATTTTGTAAAAAATTAAGGACCTATCATTTTGAAATCACATGGAGTGGGCAATAAATAGACAACAAATTTTAACATAATATATCAAAACTCCGCTGTTAGTGATTTAATTTTAAAAAAAACCATTACAAAGTTGAAAAGATATCAAAAAAGTGAAAATCGTTTACAATCACCCCCCTTGACCCTAATAAAAAAAAGTATTACAAACTTTATTTTTAATAAAATTTGTATTATTTTTCAATAGGTTTCAAATGTTTCTTTCCGTTATAATTCGCATATTTATAGACATTATAGAGCCTTATAGACATCCGAGGATATAGACATCCGAGGATGCATATAAGGCAAAACGGAATTATTAAAAAATGGAGGTGTCTAAAAAGCACTGTTTTTTAATACTTCCCTTTTTCACTATATCCGATTTTAAAAACAATATTAGATTTGAAAAAAATTTACAAGCGTATCACATTTTAATCCAAAAATGCATTTAAAAACATAACAAAAGCTATAATTGCCAATCTGGCAATCATTGGAGACCCGTATGGTGATATTCGTATCAAAATTCGAACAGTTGTACCAAAATTCCACTTTGAAGTCAAACTTTCCAATAAGATTTTTTAAAATTTATTCCAATTGGATTTTGATGTATGGGAGTTTTATGTAGAATCATATCCTAAATAACTTTTGTTCTTGGACTTTTTTGATAACATGTACCGTTTTTGAGATATTTGCAAAAAACGTTTTCGTTCGTATGGGGGGTACCCCCCCAAATGGTCCATTTTTGCCCATTAACGAACTTAGCCTCGCATTTTACGAAAAACGAATCTGCGCAAAATTTCAAGTCTCTAGCTCAATCCGTGCGCCCGCAATCCGCGCCACAGACAGACAGACGGACAGACGGACAGACAGACGGACGGACATGCAAAATTCAATTTTTTTATCATTCTAAACACACTGGTGTAATTCATTTTTGTGTCTGATGACGGGATCTTGGCGTTACAAACGGTAAAGCAAAGTTAATATACCCTTTGGTTTCACCATACGGGTATAAAAATAATGCGGTTTCATTACATTTTAGTAAAAAACTATTAAAATCAATAACTTATTTGGATAGCATTTCAATAAAAAAAATGATTAAAGAAATACTAATCTATCGCGAGATTAAAATTCAATCTGTTTTCGGTGTGGAACAGTATTATCAAAAAGATTAAAATTTAGTTCAAGTAGAAACGAAACTGTACAAAATTCCCGGCCTCTACCTCAATCCTTTTGAAAGTGATAAGGTTCATGGACAGACGGGCAGACAGACGGACATACAGACGGGCAGACAGACGGACCGACAGACGGACCGACAGACGGACAAACAGACGGACAAACAGACGGACAGACAGACGGACAGACATGCGGGCAGACAGACAGAGGGACAGACAGATGGACAGGCAGACGGACAGACAGACGGACAGACAGATGGATAGGCAGACGGACAGACAGACGGACAGACAGACGGACAGACAGACGGACAGACAGACGGACAGACAGACGGACAGACAGACGGGCAGACAGACGGACCGACAGACGGACCGACAGACGGACAAACAGACGGACAAACAGACGGACAGACAGACGGACAGACATGCGGGCAGACAGACAGACGGACAGACAGATGGACAGGCAGACGGACAGACAGACGGACAGACAGATGGATAGGCAGACGGACAGACAGACGGACAGACAGACGGACAGACAGACGGACAGACAGACGGACAGACAGACGGACAGACAGACGGACAGACAGACGGACAGACAGACGGACAGACAGACGGACAGACAGACGGACAGACAGACGGACAGACAGACGGACAGACAGACGGACAGACAGACGGACAAGAAGAGGGAAAGGCAGACGAACAGACAGAAGGACAGACAGACGGACAGACAGACGGGCAGACAGACGGACAGACAGACGGACAGACAGACGGGCAGACAGACGGACAGACGGACAGACGGACAGACGGACAGATGGACAGACGGACAGACGGACAGACAGACGGACAGACAGACGGACAGACAGACGGACAGACAGACGGACAGACGGGCAGACAGACGGACAGACAGACGGACAGACAGACGGGCAGACAGACGGACAGACGGACAGACGGACAGACGGACAGACGGACAGACGGACAGATGGACAGACGGACAGACGGACAGACAGACGGACAGACAGACGGACAGACAGACGGACAGACAGACGGACAGACAGACGGACAGACGGACAGACAGACGGACAGACAGACGGACAGACAGACGGACAGACAGACGGACAGACAGACGGACAGACAGACGGACAGACAGACGGACAGACAGACGGACAGACAGACGGACAAGAAGAGGGAAAGGCAGACGAACAGACAGAAGGACAGACAGACGGACAGACAGACGGGCAGACAGACGGACAGACAGACGGACAGACAGACGGGCAGACAGACGGACAGACGGACAGACGGACAGACGGACAGATGGACAGACGGACAGACGGACAGACAGACGGACAGACAGACGGACAGACAGACGGACAGACAGACGGACAGACGGACAGACAGACGGACAGACAGACGGACAGACAGACGGACAGGCAGACGGATAGACAGATGGACAGACAGAGGAACAGACCATTTGGAAATCAAAATCTTTTGTCATACCAAACACCCTTATTTAGTACATTTTTGTGTCTGACAATGGGTTCGATACGTTACAAATGATGCACTAAATCTAATACACTTCTGTATGATTCTCATATACAATATAAAAAGTCGACATGAAAGTAATCCATCCAGCAAATGATGGAAGGGTAAAATCTAAACTTTGAGCTATGGAAGATAACAGTCCAATAACAATATATGACAAATGCAAATTAAATTAAGTTATGATAATAAAATAATAAAAATTTGTTTCATAAATAAAAGTTTTTGATTTTTCACATTTTAACTTTAAATTTTGTGCAGCTTTAAATTTTGTGGACATTCCTTAAATTATTTTTTACAAGTTATGAAAAATTACTTAAATTCTGCGTTAATTATTATACAAAGAGTTTTTATTGATTTTCTGCCAAATTTTAATTTTTTTAGTATTGTAGATAGTTCCACACCGAAAAAAAACATTAAAATTTAATCTAGCGACAGATTATTTTTTTATACTCCATATGATATATCATATAGAAGTATATTAGATTTAGTATACCGTTTGTGACGCATCGAACCAGTCATCGGACACAAAAATGAACTACACCAGGGTATTAGGGATGACAAAAGATTTTGATTCCCGCATGTCCGTCCGTCTGTCTGTTCGTAAACACCGAAAGAATTGAGCTAGAGACTTGAAATTTCGTATATTTACGTTTCTCATAAATGGCTAGGCTAAGTTCTGAAATGGACAAAATTGAACAAAACAGTTTCTTGCAATTTTCTCGAAAACGGTGAAATTGAAATATTTTATGAAAGTGAAATGTGTTTAGAATAGGATTTTACATAACCGTTCCATACATCAAAATTCAAGCGGGCCTCTCCTTTCCTGTGCAAATCGATTTTTTAAATAGACATTTCGTCTGTCATCATATAGAGTATTCGACGATTGACCCCTGGCAATTGTGGCTTTTAATTTTTTTTTATTGAAATATAATCCAAATAAGTAATTGGTTTTTATACTTTTTATACCCGTATGGTGAAACCAAAGGGTATATTAACTTTGCCTTACCGTTTGTAACGCCAAGATCCCGTTATCACACACAATAATGAATTACACCAGTGTGTTTAGAATGAGAAAAATATTTAATTTCTGCATGTCCGTCCGTCTGTCTGTCTGTCTGTCTGTCTGTCTGTCCGTCTGTCCGTCCGTCCGTCTGCCTGTGGCGCGGATTGCGGGCGCATGGATTGAGCTAGAGACTTGAAATTTTGCGCAGATCCGTTTTTCGTAAAATGCGAGGCTAAGTTCGTTAATGGGCAAAAATGGACCATTAGGGGGGGTACCCCCAATACGAACGAAAACGTTTTTTGCGAATATCTCAAAAACGGTGCATCTTATCAAAAAAGTGCAAGAACAAAAGTTATTTAGGATATGATTCTACATAAAACTCCCATACATCAAAATCCGATTGGAATAAATTTTAAAAAATCTTGTTGGAAAGTTTGACTTCAAAGTGGAATTTTGGTATAACTGTTCGAATTTTGATACGAATATCACCATACGGGTCTCCAATGATTGCAAACCATATACGGACGTCGCAAACCATATACGAATTATAACGGAAGGAATTTCTTTTGAAAAATATTCGAAAATAATACAAATTTTATTTTTAAAAATGTCGAATTCCAGATATGGGATTAAAAGTTAGTCCAACAGTTTTAACTGTAACTATTTTTTCTTTAAAAAACTCCCGATAGGAAAAACCCGTGAAACTTTTTTATAATAAAACTTGTGTGAAAGGAAGCCATATAAATAATTTAATTATGTAAAAATTAGTATTGCTCGAACCAGGACCATTTCACTAGAGTGTCATCCACAAGTTTAATGACCCATTGACAACATTCAACTTAATAATCTCGTTAAGTTGAAATTTATAATGAAATATCGTTAACTTGGAGCAAGCCAAAATAAAATTTCCTTAAAGTTGACAGTACTTGATTGCTAAAACTTTCTTGCGTCGTAACATTTTTTTTCTTCTTATTTTTTTTTCGCTCTTCTGTCATCGCTCAAGTGAAGAACATTACATTAATCCAGAGTCTTGTTAGTAAGGTAACCAACGTACGAAATTTCATTTTAAGTAACTACCTCGACATTCATTGAGTACATATACAACTCCCATGGCTCCTTAGCAATCTCCATCGTCGCCATCATCTACCAGATCCAGATTGTAAATAAAATGGAGCCTCAATTTCTGCGGGAGACGTGTTTCATATACATTATAAATTTTGCTGGCTGTCTTCATGGTTCCTCGCTTCAAACAGCCATACCTTTAATTACAATGTCAGAGACATGTTCCAGGTAGAGGCTACAGAATACCAAAACCAAGCTGAGTTTGACATCATCGTCATCTTAGAATCAATTAAAATTCCAGGACACACAAGAACCCGCCAGTGCCACCGTGTCACCATCGAATCGAATTCCATCCCACATCTACCTTATATTCGACCTGTTCGACCGTATTTCATATCACCAGTAAGAAGTGTAAACATCCTGGCCACCCCTCACACACCCAGTGAAAATGATTCAGCCTTCAAAGTATGCAATTAGTCGCTCGACGACCGACTTAAAATGATTTCATAGCGCAATTTACTACGATTTTTCCATTTTAGATTGAAATACATCCCAGAGCGGCTGACATCAGCGAAATACCAAAAGACTTCATCCTTTTCCTAATGGCGTCACACTCTTCTTTCTAATTCATCAGCACTAGTTTCCAATTATATGTCCTTTGTCAGACAATGAGAATGCCAGCGTTCATCAATTTAGCAGCAGTAGCCCATTCTCTCACTGACATCGACAGAACTCGTCCCTTTTACGGCAAAGACTCATTAAGACGATCACGTTTCTTTGCCCCTTCTATTTATTCGTGCCTCTGGACCTTGATCATGTTATCCTTTCCGGTAGGTTTTATTAGCATTTAATTAGAACGAAATTACTTCCGCCTCTGATGGTATTCACTTTTCGGTAAAAATCACAACGCCATCCTTTCGCCTCATCTTCTTCGATATAAAAACCCGACGGAACGTACACTTAAATAGAACACTTCAACGTTTTAGAATCTTGAATTTTAAACTCACTGTCATTGCCAGGTTACTACTCAATACGAAATGCTATTATCCCCCTCAAATTCTTAGCATTTCATTTATTTATCAAATGATACGCTTTCTCATTTCAGGATCGACAACGAGTGAAAGATTGAAAATGGTTGACATTACAAGAGATAAACCAATTAAAGTGGCTGTCAGAGTTTCAGTACCTGTGAGAGATCATCCAAAGGTAAGCATAAACAATAGAGTTAACAAAAAGAAATCCATTAGAGAACTTTAAACTTGGTATCTGTGAAAATGACTTTGAAGTTTTCACCTTTTAGAAAATTTGTACAAAGTATCTTTAGTTCTTTTAATGCAATCGATTATATACTCTTAACCACTTTGTTTCGTGCACTGATGTGGCTGTTTTTTTAATGGTAAATGATGAACGTTTTTCCTTTGGGAAATTCTTTTCTATTTTCCAGTTTAACTTTGTCGGGAAGCTCTTAGGACCGAAAGGCAACTCAATGAAACGCTTACAGGAAGACACAATGTGTAAAATGGCTGTTCTGGGGCGGGGATCGATGAAGGATAGGAAAAAGGAAGAGGAACTAAGATTAGGTGGTGATCCACGATATGCACATCTTTCGGAAGAATTACACGTAGAAATCTCAACGTTTGCCGCGCCAGCTGAAGCACATGCGAGGATAGCATATGCCCTGGCCGAAGTTAGAAGATTTCTGGTACCGGTAAGTGACAGGTTTTAAAAATAAATATGGAAACTGTTATTAAAAAATCACTCCACCGAAATAGGAAATTGGTATTTCTAACTGTTTCGGAGGAACCTATATAGTTACTCGCTAAAGATGACATTTCTGACTTGCTCTAAATAAATGGATTTATTTCAAATTCCAAATAGATTTTTTTTTTAATTTGAAATGGACAATTTTTAAACCCAAAATTTTCCAAATTTAAACACAAAGTGGAGTTTAAAAAGCTCCTGATGGATTCTTTTATTTATCTGTTAGCGCCAGATTACATTTGGCTTACACGCCATCCAGACCTGCCGGAAACGTTGACAGAACTGTTAACAGAAATGTCATTAGAAAATTCTGTTGTGACGTAGGTGGGCTGATTCTGGCATGACGTTTCAGTTCCAGAAATGGCGTTGAACAGTAAACAACTGAGAGTAGTAAATATGACGATCTCAGTGATTTCAATTTTTTCGTTAAAATTTCCGCACTAAAATGAAATTCGGCCTCCAGCTGCTCCCACGATGCCTTTTTCAAATCATTTCTTTGTGAAAATTACTTTTAAACAGCATTCGTTTATAGAACGGAGCGTCTCTGCACGTGAAAAATTAGAATCCGCCATCTTAAATTCCATTTCTGTTAGCAAAGGTGTCAGCAAAAACTGTCAGACTTTTCTGTCGTAACAGCTGTCATTTCAATCTTCACTAGACGTAACATGGTGTGGATTACTAGTTAAGTAAGCCGGCAACTTTTGGGCTTAATAAGCCAATGTGCTTACATTTGTGGCTTAAATAAGCCAATCCTGTTTGCATATGCTACATAAGTTTACATGTGTGTGTGTGGACTCAACATCAGCCGTGCTTCAGTTGCCAGACAGTTAAGCCCATATCAGAATGCAGCAGCGCTTTCGTGGCAGCGGGCAGCAAAAGTTTCCCATTGGCTAAGAGCAAAATTATGACGTACTAAAAGCAGCAAAAATTCTCGCTGCTTTTTTAGCGCTATTTCCATTTTTACTGACGCTGCCCGAGCAGTAAATTTTCCATATAGTTCGAATATACGCTATACGCCGTCAGAACGCTAATGCCTTCATTAATTTTGTCTAAATCATCAATTAACTGTAGACATTTTATGAACGAATAGATAAATTAACAAAATTTTACGAGAAAATCAAACAAATGAGAACTGTCAAACTGATTTTACTCCGGATTCGTGCTGCTCCATTCCGTGATGGAAGTCAGCAAAACCAATTTTACTGCCAAGGCAGTTTTACTGCCGCAGGGAATGCTGCTTCATTCTGATATGCGCTTTAGCATGGGAAAAACCATTGAAATTGCTGCTGCTCATATACTTCCCAAGATCTTTACCTGCTGACGGTCAGAACGAAAATGATTTCTGCCTACTACTTTTCCCAAACCGGTTCACACGCTTTGCATGTAATATGTAGATTGTCGATAAGCCATGATTTCGAGTGGCAACTTTTCCGAAAAGTTGCCGTGTGTAATACCGCGCTTAGTCTTCGTCCAAATGGATAAAAATCAGGGTTACCCAAACGGTTGGACCCTATTGAGACACTTTTGGAGTTAAATTCACACCGATTTTTTCTGTGTATACAATAACACTGATCAACAAAAAGAAAAAAAAAATTTGCCGTTCTTTGCAAATGTTTTTTTTTTCATACCCTGGTATTAGATTATTTATAATATGTCTGTAAAAAATAGCAGAAACACCCATTTTTTTAGGAAATTCTGTTTATTTAAAAAAAAATAAAAAAACAGGAATTTTTTAAATATTTAATTTTTATAAATTTATTCGTATGATTTTTTGAAACGTTTTGCTTCTCTTTTATATGAATATGATGGATGATCTCGTTTAAATGTCCAACAAAAATCTGCCAGCATTCTTGATGACCATTTTCCTTGATATCTCTTTTCCATCGTCATAATGTCTTGATGAAATCTCTCCCCGTGCTCGACGCTTACAGCACCTAAGTTTTTAGGAAAAAACTCTAAATGGGAATCAAGAAAATGAATTTTCAGAGACATATTGCATCCCAGTTCTTTATAATTCTGGAGGACACATCTTAAACAAAAAAAACTTGGCGCCCAAGGTTTATTAATACTCTGACTAATATTGAAACTAAAGTACAAATTGTATGCGTTATTTACTAGCGGCGTAGGCCGTTCTCGATTGGACTTGGAAGTAAACTCCCGACAAATAAAACAAAATAGGTCCAGCGAATTTAAGCACTTTCGATGCATAATGAAAACTAGGTATAAGTATTTAGTATGCGACCCCAACCAGTATGAAAATTAACAAACAAAAAACTACAAAATAAGCAATAGTGAGCTGAAAAAATACAAGAAATTCGCACGCCGTTAACTGTAGTACGTCAATATGCTGTCAATATTGTTGGAAATGTATGTCCTTTTCTTTTATTCGCTCGGTGCTGCTCGGAGCGGGACGGAATAGTTGTTACGGGATAAACCGCCAATACTAATGCCAAAAATTATACTTTGTCGTATATTTAGATAATTCGATGTAATGAAATATTTTTAACATTTTTCTGTTAATACTTATGCTTGTCAGATACCGAAAATGTATAATTTGTTTAACGGCAAAAAGTCGTGTTGACCAGTGTAATTTTTTTAGAAAATGAGTGCGCGTCAAATAACGGTTTTGTCTCGGGCGCTGCTTTGCCTTAGGCCGGCCGGCGCTATGAATTATCTTTCTAGGTGTGTTTGCGAGTCAATTGAAACCGGGTTCTGTACCTTTTGCACCTACCTGCATTTTTTGCAGTTACAGAAGTCATGGCAATGGAGATCCTCCTTAAGACATCAAAATGAAATTATCTTCTGTATATAAAATCCAGATTCGCATTTGTAGTAAAAAAAAACTTCACGAAAAAGCCATATTTCCCACTTTCGTCGAAAAGTCTCTCAAAAGGGGGAAAATCTCTGGATTCTGAATGCAAAAATACAATATATTAATTAATAAATTTCTTGTATGATTTCTCTCGACTTTGTGAAGGGAGCCCTGGGTGTGTCTCTCAATAAGGAACTTAGCAATATTCATTAAATAACTTAATTAATAGAATGATGTTGCAAAAGTGTAAAAGGAAATCTACAAAGCCACATGTAAGTTGAAAATTGCGCAAAATTCAAATTCAATTCAACCCAAAATGTCTATATTATCAAAACGAATGTTGTTAGTGGCGTGGAAAACTGCTGGTGTCACCAGAACTTCGCTCCGTCCAAGAAAATTAAATAAGTTATGACTCCGGAAAATCTTAATAAATCAGAAACTAAATGTAGCGAAATATGTGGTCTTAACGAACCTAATAAACGCCATTAGACACTATTGGCATCAATTCCGCCCCACGTCGTTTTTTCGAATTTCTCCTGCCAGTCGCTCCCTCGCCATAGCTTATGAAAAAAAATAATTTCTGCCTACATCAAACGACTTGTGCTCACCGACCATCCGTAGGGAAAATACGAAAATTAGGCTAGACCACGATCACATATTTTCCAAAGAATTGTGTCATATATTACGATATTTATGGTGCTGAATGACCATCTAAATTAGGGTGCGAGCATGTGAAATTTACCAAAAAAGGAAAAATATTTTCTCTTTCGTTCAGCAATGATATTCGGGCCAGTATCGTTGGTTTAAATGAATATTCCCTAAATTTCGATTGATTCGCATATGAACCGAGCCAAACACAGACTCACCAGGGCTAAATTGCGTTGTGAAATTTAATCCGGAATCCTAGTAGGTAGATGTGATGAAATTTTTGGATATGTCATCGAATTTATCCCGACGCATATAAAACTAGCCCCATGCCACGCCACAACCCCAAACTTTGTTATCATTAATTGAGAACACGCTATCATCGTCTGACTCTCTATGTGAACAAAGTTGTCCACTACCTTCCCGAGTCATTCCCCAGGATAACTCCGGCCTTGCGTATTTTATTAAGGCCTTACCATGCGACCGGCACCACAAAGCAATTTAACAAATGGATTTCTAAAATATATCGAAATTGACTTCAAGCTATGAATTGGATTCATTGCATTCTAATTTGTAAATATCCTTGCAGGTAAAAGGATTTATCACAATTTCATTTGCAATCACCTGCAGCTAAAAAATTGTTGTTTTTTTTTTAAATTGAACCGAAACGTTTTTAAATTAAAACATTTCATATTCATACCATTCACGTATGAATAGTTGAAAACTCTAAACGTTTCGTTCGAGTGAATTTTTCACTTTCTGATTTTTAGCATTAATAAACAACAAAGAACCAACGAATCGATTTCGGCCACTCTGCAAAAAAAAAAATCCAAAAGATTTGTCTAAAGCAAAAAGTAATAAAAATGGAAACGTGGTGAAAACAACCGCATGTTTTTTATTATGTGCCTGAATCTGATAGGGGGTAATACTCTAGCAATTTTCGCTAGTATCTAACCAGCGAATCTACCACGACTTTTAGTTCAGTTAGATTACTACCACAGGGTACGTAAAATTAATCCATGGAAACAACCAAAAGACTAGCAAAAGTACATCGAAAAAAAATTATGGTCTGCCTTTGTTCAAAAAAAGTACTTTCACAACTATAGTTTGGAAATACCTTCTATCATATGTCTTTCCCCGCAATTACAACCCGTAAAAATTCAAAATTATCTTAACCCAAATACCACCGAAAAGGACAGGCACATGAGGTTTGTTCTTTGCGACCTAAAAATGCGGCAATTGACGCAATCGGGCCTAAATATTGGGACCAATAATTCATATCCACGTAACAGAAGCTTAAGAAATGACGAGAACGACACACTGATTAATAACATGTTTGCAAAGCCACAATAGCTCTAATGCGGTAGTTGGTTATTGTTGAGTCGTCTTTGGGTCAATATTCGCTTCATGAAATCCTGCAGCGATAGAGCGGCATTTGGCGGTTGTCGGGTCGTTACAGCGAGGCGAGTAATGGGAACAGATGATTTTTGACATCTGTTTTCAGGTTTCACCAGTTCAACCTTTGACAATTTCAATCATGGAAAGATTTACAATCGAATAACGTGTTAAAGTTATTGAAGCTTATTACGAAAATGGGCATTCAAACACAATGCTTTACCTGCACTTCGTAATTTTTTTTGGTCCGAAAGTCGGTCCAAACCATTGAAATACCCTGTATATATGCGTAACACTCTATATTCCACTGTAGATCCCATCAAGCGAACCGGAAAGTTTCGCCCACTCAAATAATGCCCTCCCCCTTGGCCGTAAACCCCTCCCCTGCTATCTTCTGAACCGTTAGAGCAATTTTAACGCGGTTTGCACCACTGGGTAAATTGTCCCCAAGAAAAGATTTTGTACACCAAAATCTACCCTCGCCCTTGTCAGGAAACCCATCTTCTGCCGCCTCCTGCTATCACACGAACCGTTGGAGCAACTTGACGCGATTTGCGCCATTGGGTAAATCGTCCGCCAAAGAAGCTTTTTGCCTACTAATATCGATCCCTCTCTTTGACTGTGAACACCTCTCCTGTTAATTCATGAACCGCTGCAGCAATATTTACACAGTTTCCGCCATTGGGTATGTCTAACTAAACCTAAGGACAGTTTTCGTCCACTTTCAAATGAAAACTAGAAAGACCAAACTTTGACATTAATTTTTGGGCGAACAAACGCATAGAAAAATCAAATATTTTTCTCAACTCGTCTAATATTCTAGTAAACAATAAAACAGAAATAGTTTTTTCGATAATTATGACAAAAAGTTCAGATTTTAAATCTAGCGCCAATTGGTTTTTAATTCAGCGCCCTTTACTCAAAAAATGTTTTCGGTATAACTTTTCGAATCAATTGCGTAAGCAGAGGAAATACAATACTGTTGTGTTCACACGTGAAATGAGACTCGTGAGATCACTTTAACAACTATTTATTTATATTTATAACTTGATTGAGCGGAATAACCATAGATATACTAGATCGCTAGATTTGCAGTCTCAAATAGTCCCATTTCAATACAGTTCAGTGTATCAAAACGACTCAAGTAAGAGCAAGATAACCGTATGAAAATAAATATAACCGTCTCGTTTAAACCGTGAGCTGTCAAAGAAAAATAGACTTTCGGAATGGTGTTGGCGCCTAAAGTTCGTTTTTGACGCCTAAAGTTAGTCTCAAACTTGTGAAATTTGAATTTCGCGGCAAACGAAATTAGAATTTCGCGACCTTATACAGTTCAGTGAATGCGTTTAAGTACGATAAAGAGGGAAATACTTTTGGGACCATTTTTCAGCAGAGCTTTGTATGGTGACAGTTGTTCTATGTTATATAGTTCTGTGGGAATAACAGTCTTTTTAACACTATATTAAGGAAGGATGCTCTCGCTGCATATTCGTTCCATCAAAGTGCCCGAGAGCCGAGAATTGGTGTGCAATCTTATCAATAAAGAATGTGACGAATGTTGACTAGGGCGTTGCCAGCTCAATATGTAACAAATACATTTTCTCTGGCCAACTTTTCGCGCGGTCTTCATATCAATAGTCCAAACTCTTTTCCACAAATAATTCCACATATGTTTTATTCTACCTATTTTTCACCTTTCAGATCATTGGTTCTTATAGTGGGGTAGAGGATTAAGAAGATTAACCAACTTTTTTGAGAACTTTTTTTTACCTGCAATTTAAAGAAATAACCAATAACTCATATATAAAATCGTATTTTAAACTGCAGAAAACTTTTCCAACTGTATGAGAAAGCCGTTTAGCACAGTATTCTCAACATTCTTTGTATTCAGAGTTTTCTATAAAATTCCAGACAACTTTGGGGGTGGGAATGATCTCAATATTTTTTGGGGGATGGAGTGGTCTAGTTTGACCCGTTCGTGGCTGGGACCTAATTTTTATGCGAACGAAATTTCAAGTCAATTTCCGTGAGGTAACTGTCTCCAAACAATCTTTTATAATATAGATGGAAGTGAAAAAACAAAAAATTTGTCCGCTGAATTAGCAGTAGGTCCCTAAAAAAAGTTATCCGTATTTAAATGTCCCCCAATAGACGAAGCGGAAGGGCTCAACGGCGGGAAAAACCCGAAATCTTGTAAACTTTAAATATTTGTAACTTCCAAACGGCTCAACCGATTAAGCTCGTATTGGGCATGTTGAAAACGTTATTTGCAATTATTTTCAATAACATTTTTTTTAAATTCATTTTATTTATTTATTTTTTAATTCAGGGGGAGGGGAGTGTAATAAACTAAATTCGGTTTTATTAGTATGGAATCTTATTGTATGATACCTAAAGAAGATTCTTGCAAAATTACAAGGCAAAATTTGAAAAATTATCCGATTTATAGGTATTTTTGAAGATTTATGTGAGACACATATGAGGCTATCAGAGCAAGAGTGGACTAACCCACATGTCGAAATCGTGAGTTTTTTTGAGTGAGTTTTTGCGAGTTGCGAATGAGTTTTTAGATAAAATTGTTTGGATCCACAAAAGAACATTTCAACATTGAGTAATAAAGTCCATAGAATGTTTTTTTTTTTCAAAAATTTACAGTCAATAATAGTACAAAAGTGCAAAAACTCGATTATGTGGCTTGGTCCAATCATATTCATCGCATAAGCTAGGAGATTACCTAAATTACTGAAACTCTCTCTTACAGTTAAGTTTCATCCAAATGGGTGTCTAAGGGTTGATATAAAAACGGAAACTCGAATATCAAATGTAACCGGATTGTTAAAAATGTTGATTCGAAAAATTCGATTTAATTCCCAAAATGTTTTACAGTGTACATAATAAACATGTTTCCCTAAACTCTGCAATGGCTTTTCTACTTCTTTTATGACCGAAATCGCTTTACAATCAACATCAATTTCGCTCACCCCCAACAGCGAATCCTTGGTGTCTACCTCGACGTCTCTGACCACTCACATTTTCATCCATTCGTCGGATGTTTTTAAATTGTCTGTTCAAACTCTGTCTCCTGGCGACCAGGGCTCAACCTACTCATGTGAATTATCCAAGGATGCTTCGCATGCAATTTCTCCAGCTCATAAATATGTGATTATAATGGCGCTTATGTGTATGCATTTGTATTGTACTTGAGGTCCTTATCTACTGACGTTCATGAGAATATGCTACATTCTGCATTTTTTCCTGTGTAGCATATACAGCATATTTCCATGTGCACTCCTTTTAAAGTAGATATCGTGAACATGTGTATTGATATCTCTAAGCAACTTCAACTCACTTCTAAATAAAATTTTCTGGGAAAATCCATGCAACAGATTAAAGCTTTTGGCGATACTGAGAGACAATAAATAAATAGTTGAAACTACATGAAACTTGGATGAATTTTCTGCTTTGTTCAAATATGGAAACACAATATACCCCGTAAGGTATTTCGCCAGAGGTCGGTTAAATAATTCTCTCAACTGCCCATTTCCATGCACTATCGTCCCACCTATACTTATTTATGTTTTAAATTATGAGAATTTATGTTTTTTTCGATTACCATTTATTTCAATATGTGAATTTCATTTGGCAGACGGTGGCGAGAAGCAACAAAATATTGTAGTATTACAATTAGGGTGACCATATATTTTTTGCTCTAATTCGCGACAAATGACCGGTGATGGGGACGGAAATATTTTTAATACCTGGAAAAAATCGAAAAGCACTAAATAAATCAAAGCAACGCGCGCCCAACTCCCAACTCTTTTGTATCCCAACTTATTTCCAAAATTAGTTAATTTTTCTGTGATTTATCGCGGTATTTTTTCTGTAATTTATTGCGGAACACAAGTTGTGCCGCAGGAAAAAAATTTAAAAACAAATCTTATAAAAATTATTATAAATATTAATGCGATTTTTCCAAAAATTAAATCTTGTTGGAGAAAAAAATTTATGCACTACTGGCTTGCATACCCGTCGTTGCCGGGTTAAGTTTTTTCAATTTTTTTTTGTATGGTCTATGTTGGAGCTAAACTTCAGGCCAATCGGCTCGGTAGTTTCCCCGCGAAAGGGTAACATAGACGAAGAGCTAAGTTTCGAGATCACTTTACCCTCTCCCCTTATTCCCCCACCTCTCAGGCTACTTTTTAATGGGTCTATGTTGGGGCTGGACTCCCGACGAACATCTATGCCAAATTCCAGGCCAATCGGTTCAGTAGTTTCCCCGCGAAAAAGTGACATAGCGTAAAAACTAAGTTTCGAAATCACTTTACCCCGCCCCTTCCTCCCCCCACCCCTCGCGCTTCTTTTCCGTATTCCTATGTTGGAACCAGAACTACCACAGACACTCATGCCAAATTTCAAGTCAATTGGTTCAGCGGTTTTTGCGTGAAAGAGGAACAGACAGACAGACAGACACCAACTCATTTTTATACATATATTAGTATGATTGCGCCGCAGGCGAAAATTTTTGGTTTTAAAACTAAATCAAATATTCCGGAACAAAAAAAATAGATTCTGGGACGTCAGGACAAAATACCTAAATCCGGAAGTATGGTCACCCTAATGCCATGATATTTGTGAAAATATCTGAAAATCATCAAATTGACATATAAGTTACTTCAATTGCATTAAGATTCCAATCAGGTTAATGGATCCTAACTTTTGTTGTCTAACTTTTGCCATTCTTTAAGTGAATTTCTTGGGTAGATACGTCTACAGCCGACATATGAATAACTATATATCAGTTACAGTAAACAGGAAAGTGAAACGAACATTTTCTAGAATTATATTTCGAAAATTTCATACATAACATTTGACAGGGGAGTTTCTTTTTATCGGGTAGTAGATATTATTTCTTCGCTTTTCTAAAAAGTTAAAAGGCATTTTCGAGACCAATATTTGTAAGTGGGAATATAATCTTCTCTTTTAACTGAATTAAACTAAAAATAACATAGTATTATAACTTCTTCTGGATATGACTACAATGCCCTGTCATTTTGATCCTCTTGTATCTATTTACTGCCTTAAAAGTGACAATTTTCTAGATCTGATTGATGGCATGAGTTGTGTTTTTACGGCTTAACTTCCGTTTGTACGGCTCAACACCACCCCAGGTCACTTCCATTAGTTGGCTATTTAACTTCTGCTCTTGGGTGGCGCAATTTTCCCTTTATTGAATTTTGGACTGTTGTTTTAGTTTGAAATTTTGGATAAGTTCGCAGGAAACCTAGTTTGAGAAAATTTGTTAGTTTGATCACGAAACCTAAGTAGTCTAGCTTGGGAGAAGACTCGATATTAATAGGCTCTTACACGAGAGAAAAAAATAATGAATTCAACTATTTTATCATGGGAGAACGGGATTATAACTAGAATCACAAACTAGTTAATATCAATTGCAAAAATAGTCAATTTAGGGACTGTTTCACCACTACTGGAAAAGTTTTATGTTTTATCTAGTAAATCTAATAATTGAATGCTGTTGATATAACCAACTTTTATAATTTCATAATAAAATATCAATGGTGGTCAACACAAAACTTACCTCTGCAATATTTGATTTGGAAAAAAATATGTGAAAAAAATAATATCTTTTCAAACATCTCAAAAACTGTTACAGATACGTAAAAACGCTGTAGGAAAAAATGTGGGAAATTTTCTTTTCTTTCAATTTGGTCACATGCATTTTTCACAGAAGCGTTAATTTTCGAGAAAAAAACCTAATTTTTTTCAAATATCTCGAGAACTTTTAGAGTCAGGTAAAAACCATTATGTAGAAAATTTTATATCCTTTAAATTTTGTTATATTATTTTTGTCCCAAAAATCACACATAGTTTTTGAGAAATTTTCGAAAAGATGTTTTTTTTCCAAATATATTTTTTTTAAATATGTGAAGTACCCGTTATAACTACCCGAGTAACACAAAGTCGTAAGAAAAAATATACAACGTCGTGACGTGGTCTTAAACGCAACTATTCAGTTATAAAGTCTTTCCCATTTGTAAAGTTGTCTGAGCGACTACTTAACAACTCGTTATTAAGTGGCCAAAATTTTAATCGTAATGTGCAACTAACAACTTATTATGCAACTATTAAGAGACTTTTGCACTCTGGGAAGTCCTTAAAACTACTTTAAGTAGTAATTATAACTCATTGTTACAACTGACTAAAATAGGGATTTTACAACCACTTTGCGACCCCTTAAACAACTTGACAGCAACTTCTGACTGTCTGTCGCAATATTTACGAGCGCAGTCCGATAAGTACTTAGCCTACAAAAAAACGAAAATTTTGGAAAAGTGACCATTTATTTCTCAACATAGTCTCCTTTTAGCTCGATACACTTGACCCAGCGATGCTCCAACTTCTTTAACCCGTCTCAAAAATACGTTTTCTCGAGGTCTGCAAAGTAGATCTCCGTAGCGGCGATGACCTCCTCATTCGACTCAAATTTCTGCCCGGCGAGTGACTTTTTCAAGTTTGGAAACAAAAATAAGTCGCACGGGGCCAAATCTGGAGAATACGGTGGATGGGGCAGCAGTTCGTAGCCCAATTCGACCAATTTGGCCATGGCGACGGCGGAGGTGTGAGCCGGTGCGTTGTCATGGTGGAAGAGCACTTTTTTCTTCGCCAAATGGGGCCGTTTTTTCTGCAATTCGGCGTCGAATCGGCCTAATAATTCGGTATAGTAGAGCCCTGTGATCGTTTTGCCCTTCTCCAGGTAGTCGATGTAGATCACACCTTGTGAATCCCAGAAAACGGTGGCCATCACCTTTCCGGCAAATAGGACAGTCTTCGCCTTCTTCGGAGCACGTTCGCCGGGTAAAGTCCACTGTTTCGACTGTTCCTAAAGCGAGAACTCCAATTGGGCAGAGGCAGTAGCAGAGGCAGAAGCAGAACTTTAGAACACATAGCGTCTTATGTGATGAGCTCCAATAAAGCAGCAGCAGAGGCAGCGGCAGAAGCAGAAACACATTTTAGCTCTAATCTCTAAATTTCTGCTTTCAATTTAACCTCACAAATCGTTGTTGACATTTGTTGCATATATGAACGGAAGTAAATATTTGTAATACTTGAAATGGAGGAGAAATTAATTGAATATGTTAAAAACAACAAAATATTATACGACAAATCATGCCGCGAATATAAATACGTACAACGTTTTGACAGGTTTCTGCTATTTTCGTCAGAATTCAAATTTCATTGTGGGACAGAAAGCAGATTCTGCTTCTGCCACTGCTGCTGCTTCTGCCTCTGCTGCTGCCTCTGCTCAATTGGAGTTCTCCCTTTAGTCTCTGGTGTGTACCAGTAGATCCATGTTTCGTCGACGGTCACGAAACGACGCAGAAACTCCTTCGGATTGCGCTTAAACAGCGTCAAACACTGCTGTGAAGTGGTTTCACGGTTGCGCTTGTTGTCCGGAGTGAGCAAACGCGGCACCCATCGCGCCGACAGCTTTCTCATGCCCAAAATTTCATGCAGGATATGACCCACGCGGTCTTTTGAGATGCCTACTGTCTCAGCTATCTCGCGCACCTTCAATCGTAACACCCGGGCGTGGCTCATCAAAAACAGACGTGCGACCACGTTGAAACTCGTTACACCAATTTTTGACGGTCGCCATCGAAGGAGAAAAGTCACCGTACACAGCATCCAAGCGCTCTTTGATTTCGCTGCGCGATTTCCCTTCCAGAAACAAGAATCGAATCACCGACCGATATTGCTCTTTTTCCATATTTCTGAAATCCGCAGACACGCCCGCTTCCATACGCGGTCAAAACAAAACTACGAGTTTGTTGTGTGACCGTCTAATAGTGCCTTTAGATTTTTCTTGAATTTTTGCATGTATTTAAATTATTGTTATTGATAGTGTAGGCCATTATAAGATGCATGAGTTGGATGAGTTTCCTTGTGATAACAAGGAATTGCGGCATTTATTTATTGGTGGTGAATCGAAGATTTTACGGTTCTATAAAATTTTAAATCAGGAATAGCTAGAATCCAGTTTTTTTGCCTGTGTCTTGGTAGTTCTGTTATTGGCTAGTGCAGTTAATCTTTCAGCTTGCGTCTATTCTTCCTATTTGATGGTAGATCGCAGCAGGGAGACATCGCTTAGAAAGCGATCCTCAAAAATTTTATTGAATTAGCTCCATATTTGAGAAAAGTTAAAAGGTGCGTTTTTTTTTGAGGTGAAAAGGAATTGCAGTGCAATATAAAAAGAAATTCAAAGATTACAGGTAGTTTGCATAGTTTAAACAAAGTTTTGCATAGTTTATTTCAACCATGTGTTTTTTTTTGGTTATTATAGAAGAATCCTTTTAAATCTGGGTACAAAAAAGGCATTTTCATCTCCCTGCTGCGAATTTTATACAAATTTATATAAGTTTCTACAACTTCATACAATTTTATGAAATTGCTGCGAATTTTGCGGAATTGATGCGAATTTTATATAATTTATACGAGTTACGGAATATTACCGAATTTATACAATTTTACTCCATCTTATGGAATTTCTGCGAATTTTAAGGAACTTACCCGAATTTTGTAAAAGAAATTGGGAGATTTCACTAGGACAGGAAAGTGTCAAAGTCCAGATTTGCTGATTTGAGGGAAAATTCGGGATTACTCGGCAACGTGGTCGTTAAAATCCACTCCATTGGAAGCATCCCAGTTTCCGGAAAGGGAAAAAGTAGGCAGCAGAATTTTCACCACGTGGGAAAAGCGAGACTAGGAGCCAATTGAAGAGACATAATCAACATTCGTCAATTCATGTCCTTGTAGTATTAGCTAGATTTTGTAAAATTTGGTATACATTTCTCTGTTTGTAATGGATGGATAAACTGCAATCTGGAAAATTAACCTCAAATTTGAATAACAACAGAAAAAAAAGGAAAGTAATTTTCTTGTTTATCATCGCAAGAACGCTCAAAAATTCTCTTTTCTAATTTCTATTTCTTAAGATTTATTTTAGATACAAAAAAATATAAAGAAAAGAAAAAACGAAAGCTCCAGGTGAAGTGCACTACATCCGGCAGCTATAAAAAGAAAATAAATCAGGATAATAACGGTTTTAATGAAATGGATTAGTAAAACTATATTTCGGGAAAACTGTAAGTAATTTTTTTATGAAATTTTGAAAAGAGAAGTGAACTAAAGTTTGGATCAAATAATAAATGGTTCTTGATAAACATATTTAAAACAAGAAAATTTCAAAAAAAGGAAAAGAAAAGAAATTGTGAGAAATAGATTTTTTTTTTTGAACCTTTCCGCGAAAGAGATTAATCTTTTATTTGGTTTGCGTGGTTTATAGTGGTTTTTTCATCCACGTTTAGAAATAATAAATCTAGTTGTCTTAAGACAATATTTTAGCAGATTTTGGTTTGTGTAGAAAAGAATTTTTTTATATATGGTGCGAATGTTGCGCAGAAATCTTAAAAATATAACTTTAAGGACTTCATTTTAATTGAGTAGTTTTAATTTCTCTTGGTGGTAATAAATGATCTATTCTGCGAAAATCCATTAAGATGTTTTAATTTGTGTGTTAATTTGGAGGAGAATCGGGTGACGTGGAAAATATGTGGTGAACAGACGGACAGACGAACAGACGGACAGACGGACAGACGGACGGACGAACAGACGGACAGACGAACAGACGGACGGACGGACAGACGGACAGACGGACAGACGGACAGACGGACAGACGGACAGACGGACAGACGGACAGACGGACAGACGGACAGACAGACGGACAGACGGACAGACGGATAGACAGACGGACAGACAGACGGACAGTCGGACAGACATACATTTCAGTGAAAGTTGTTTAACCCAAGTATTCAATGGTTCAGTTAGAATCCAGGATGGGATGTGTTTTAGTTCTTCTTCTTCCTCTACTTCTTTCTGTCCTGATTGCATTATTTAGGCACGTATTTAACTGTTAGCGTGCGTGTGTAGCTATCTGACGAATGACCCCCCATCCGCTGAGCAAAGGCCTGGTACCAGCAAGCGTGCCTGGTTAGGTGGCTACGCGCAGAGGCTTCGGGACGTTCATTTTTATAGTGAGAAGCGTGTCCCAAAGTATCTGTTGCACGGCGTTTAGGGTTCATAGAAAGGTCCTACTTCACCCTTGCGTCCGTTCTAACAGATTGGCGCCCAACGTTTAGCAATTTACGTTTTAAAACCCTTTTCCTTCCTAAATATTCTTCTTTTCATGATTTTTAGTTTTTTTTATTCCATTTGATTGTAAAATAAAAGGATGGTGTAATTTGACAAGTTTTCAGTCTCTAAAGGGAGAGTTTCCTTTAGCATTGCTGAGAAACAAAAAAGTCAAGAAACATCAGTAGTTATCAAAGTTAGCTATTAACAAAATCCACGTCCCGTGATTGAGTGTTCAATTATTGAGTTGCGAGGGATTGAAGTTAATGCTACATAGGTGCATTACATTTATAAGAGGAAATCATCTAGGGGATGACTCCTAAGATCTGTTTCCCATAAAGTGTGCACAAAAACATAATAAAAAGAAATGGAGACATTCCATGTCCCTAAAAAGCGAAATCAAGTTATTTTGAAATGGTTGCATGAGAATAAATCTATTTCTTGAAAGTAAAAGTAAAGTAAAATCAAAATATTTCAAAGTTTCACTTTTCTGTCTAGATTAAAAAAATAAAATAGAACTGAACATCTTGGTATTCTAAAAACATTTAATGAATCAAAGAAGTTTAACCAATATTTGAAGCTTCGCCCGATTTTCCATTTATGTTATATGTTGATTGAAAAAAAAAAGAAAAATTAAAAAGCTTTTTTAGTGAACAAATTCTCATTGTGTGAGTTATAGTGAGGCTAAGGAAATTATAATAAAGATTGACTACTAGGTTGATTAGTGATTGAGAGTTATTTTATTTATTAAGTTCGGTAGGATAAACATTATTTTGATAGTGACTAGTTAGAAAAGATTTGTGTACGAGAATAATTGTAAGATTTTCAACTATTGGGTATATAAAAAAAAAAAAAAAAAAAATGTCTTACCAAGGGGCATATCCTAAAAGGGGTTCTTATAGGGGAAGACGCGGTAAGCATATTCCTTCTTCAGATAGGGTATTACGAAATGATCGTTATTCGAAAAGTTTAGTTGATCGTTTCGAGGAAGAATTTACTAACAAGAGGATGGATCCGTTCCAACCCCGTCCAAGTATTGCTAGGACCCCAGTTGAAAATCAAAACGCTAATAGTGACTTTGTGTTTCCGAAGAAACCAGAGACGCAGAATCCGGATATACAACTGGCAGAAAATAGGTTCGACAGGGGAGAAATTGATTTAGGAATGGCATTGTTAGGAAATCGTAGTCAATTAAATACTCCACCCACGGATTTGTTTAGGCAAAATTTTCCCACTCAAGAAAATAATCTTTTGAGTCAAAATGAGGAGCAAAGATATGTAGACAAAATAGTTAGTACTGCGATAGGTACATCTGAAGCCAGTGTGTCCAAGAAAAAAAGAGAGGAGCTTCATAGTTTGGCCCGCAATTTGGTTTATGGTGCTGTAGAACGACAGAAGAGGGAGGAAAGTCTTTCGAGCGAATTAGGTGCTATCGGTGGTCAAGAGATTTCTGATCAGGAGAAACACGAAAAGATGATTTGACCGATTTGGTGAAAGCAGCAATGGATATAACAGGACGTCCAGAGATAAATAATGGAACTGGAATGAAGTCGCGACCAGATTATCAACAAGTAAGCAAGAAAGTACATCAAGACCGACCTAAGAATTTTTCGAGAAGGATTCCAGAAAGATGGCAGAATCAACAGGCACGTTCAATAGGTAGGCCGACAAGTCGGTATTGGATACCGCAGGATAGTTTGGAGTCCGAGTCCAGTCGACGAAACAACAATTTACAGCCATCCTACTTAGAAAATAGTCATTTCCGGGATAGCGATAGTGCTTTACCGGATATACGACGACTCAGTAACCAAAACCACTTAGGGGATGCGCGTCCAAGATATAGAGAGGTTAAATTAAAACACTGGGGCTTCAAATTTGACAGCACATCTCCGGATCTAACGGCGGATGAATTTGTATTTCGGGTTGAAAAGCTAAAGGTAGCTCATGGCTACACTTGGGATCAGGTACTTGACCATTTTCATGTAATAGTTGGTGGCCAAGCAGAGATCTGGTTCTGGAGTTATCTTCGACAGAATCCTTATATAGATTGGTTTCAATTGAAGGAGGCTTTCCTTCGACGATTTAGAAAACCTCATTCCGACTTCGAATTAATACGGAAGTTAGGAGACAGACGGCAATCTCAAAATGAAACGTTTGATGATTTCCTGAATCAGGTGGTAAGGGAAGCATCTCGTCTGCGAAATCCGATCCCTGTTTCCGAATTGATAAAAGTAGTTAAACAAAACGCCAAAGAACGTATTGCTCAGCTGATTTTTAGCGAGTCGATTCACACAATCGAAGAGCTGAGGGATAGTGGTCGTAGAGCAGAGCAATACATAAATGGCAGGTTAGCAAGACAGACCAATTTTCCAAATCGACAGGTTCATGAACTAGACATACTCAGTAGGAATAGTTTGGTAGATGAAAGTTCATCCATCCCAGAGATAGAAGCATTATCCAGAGTTCCAAGACCAAACTCAACGAATGTCCTTAAATGCTGGAACTGCGATAAGAGTGGACATGGTTTTAGGGATTGTCCGGTAACTCCTCGTAATACTTTTTGTTTTCGCTGTGGTAGGAAGCAGACAATTATTTCTGAATGTCTCAATTGCACTCAGGGAAACGTCCAACGGTTCGAGTCGAGAACGGGGGAGACTCGATCCCAAGTCCAGAACCCCGAAGCATCATAAACAAGGCTAAGGAAATGGATGATACACAATTTACTGCATGTTGTAATAGTATAGGTAGTCCTTCTAAAATTCAAATATTAAAGAAGGATCAAATTAAATATGATAATTCTAAGGTGTTGGGTTTAAATAGTTTAGATGATAGGAAAATGAAACTAAATAAGTTGGAAAACAGTTTGTCTGAGAGAAAGCTTAGGTATGAAAAAGTCCGCTCTCGTATTTTTGATAATGGTGTTGATATAAATCAAAGTACACCGAAGGTTATAAAACTAAGAAATAGATTCAGAGATAAACGAAAAATCTTCCATGATATATCGGCCACAACAATTGCAAACTCTACTGATAACAGACCTTATGCAGATGTAAAGATATTTGATTTAACGGTTAGAGGCCTTTTAGATAGTGGGGCCACAGTAAGTTGTTTAGGGCAAGATGCACTTAAACTGTTAAAAGATTTGGAAATTTCCTACAGAGACTTTACGTCATTTGTGAAAACAGCAGACGGTAGCAACCATCAAATTCTTGGTAAAGTTATAGTACCTATAACTTATCAAGACACTACCAAAGATATATTGCTGTTAATAGTGCCTAGTCTTTCACAAAAGTTGTATCTTGGAATCAACTTTTGGAAGGCTTTCCAAATCGCTCCTAATATTATCGCAG
Source organism: Chrysopilus asiliformis (assembly GCA_964034945.1). Lineage (NCBI taxonomy): Eukaryota > Metazoa > Arthropoda > Insecta > Diptera > Rhagionidae > Chrysopilus > Chrysopilus asiliformis. The sequence continues at coordinate 81,029,960 of OZ035961.1, read as the reverse complement.
AATTAGAAATCCCTGATAGCGAACCTAGTTTGAAAATAGAAATGCACGAGTTGACAGAGAGTCAAAAAGAGCAATTAGATCAAGCAGTTGAAAGATTTCCGTCCTTCTCGAAAGACGGTTTAGGAAAGACATCATTAGAGGAGCACGTCATTGAGGTGGAGGACACTACACCCATCAAGCAACGCGCATATCCTGTCTCTCCAGTGGTAGAAAAACTCATCTACGACGAGCTGGATAGGATGCTCCTTCTTGGTGTCATAGAGGAAAGTAACAGCTCCTGGAGTTCTCCTGTTGTGCTTGTGCGTAAACCGGGCAAAAATCGTCTTTGCTTAGACTCCCGCAAGCTCAACAGTGTCACCAAGAAGGATGCGTATCCACAGGCTCACATAGATGGGATTCTCAGCCGGCTAGAAGACACACAATTCTTGTGTAGTGTAGATTTAAAAGATGCCTTCTGGCAAATACCACTGGAGAGAAAGTCCAGGGAATATACGGCGTTTGCAGTGCCAGGTAGACCACTCTACCACTACACAGTCATGGCATTTGGGTTGTGTAACAGCAGCCAAAGGCTCTGCCGACTGATGGATAGAGTAATACCGAACAATTTGAGGCACCGAGTATTTGTCTATCTCGATGACTTACTCATAATCAGTGTTGGGGCCAGATAATTATTTTTTTATCTAGATAAAGATAAAGATAAATGCTCGTAATGTTTATCTAGATAAGATAATAGATAATGAAAATATGAAAGATAATAGATAAGATAAGATAAAAAGCCAAATTATCTAGATAATTTTTAGATAAATATTTATTTTGACATTGCACAAAATTCAAAATTACGTACTAAAAAAATAGCACAAAATTTTTTGCTTTTCTTGATTTCCAATTTAAATATAATAAGAAACGAAATAATAATAAAAGAAAACGGATAAGAAACGTTATCGTAACGTAACGAAATAACGAAATGATTTTCGGGCTTTTTCTTCAAAATTACGTTATAATGAACGTTATAGAAATTCAATTCCGTTACCATAACGAAAAACGAAAAAAATATTACGTTTTTTCGTTGTTTATTAGTATTTCCTTGTTTTGTTCAGTATTATTTTTTGTGAAATTTCCCACAAAATTTCATCAAGTATAACCCCCCAGACATAAAATATAATCAAAAATATTGGAGTAGTGTTTTTAATCGTATTTTGATTCTAAATCGGATTTTGTTTTGGCCAGATTCACTCTATTTCTGGAGATACAAAAATGGAAATCTTCTAAGCAAGTTTTTGGTAGCGAAAAGATTTTCTTTTTAGTAACTCCAGAAGTAGAGCGAAATTCTATAAAAAAATTCTATATCTTTGATATCAAAATCACGCTTTTGTGGAGACAGTTTTTTTAATGAACAAAACTTTTGTGTGATTTTTTGTCTTTTGTATTTTTTATTGATTTTTTAACTTAATAATCACATTTTTTTCCGTTTTTATTTGTATTTTCTTTTTGCTGAGTTTTATTATTTGTTATACAATTTATTTTTATGGAAACTGAACTGAATTACTTTGTGATAAACTATTATTACAGTGCGTTTTTTTGTTTTCAGTTTCAATACAATGTGTAACGGAATAATAACATTATAACGTAACGAAATTAAGTTTTTTATCGATACAAAACGAAATAACGTCACGAAATATAAGTTTAATTTTGCTACGTAAGGAAATTTATAACGTTATGATTTTTTATTTCGTTCATAGCCCGGTTTACACTTGGCAACAGTTACTGGCAGAACTTTTTTTTTATGGACAAGAGAAGAGAGGCGAGGGAAAGAGTGACACTTCGCTTCCTTGTCCGTAAACAAAAATTGTTGCCAAGTATAAAACTGTTCCTAAAAAAAGTTTTTAGGTTTTCAAAAGTATGCAGAAAACAATTTCGTTTCAGCATTTTTTCAGATTTAATTTTTTGATTTTCGGTGGTAACGATTATCTCTAGATAAATGGGATTTTCCTTTATCTAGATAAGATAAAGATAACTTTTTTGGGGTGTTATCTAGATAAGATAAAGATAACATTTTTTTTTATCTAGATGATTATCTAGATAATTATTATCTAGATAACCCCAACACTGCTCATAATTGCTCCTACATTCCAGGTAATGATTGAGCTATTGCACACAGTTGCTGATCTTTTAAAAAACGCAGGTCTCACAGTAAATCTAGAAAAGTCAAAGTTTGCTTTTAAAGAAATCAATTATCTTGGTTACGTTATTGGAGGGGGATGTTTAAAGGTAAATCAAGAAAAAGTAGAAGCAATTAAAAATTTCCCGATTCCATCCAGCATAAAACAAACCAGAAGATTTCTTGGTATGTGCGGATGGTATCAAAGATTTATCCGTAATTATTCATCACTAGCTTCTTCGATAACCGACTGTTTAAAAAAATCCAAAAAGTTTATATTTACGGAAGAGGCGAGGAAATCTTTTGAACTGTTAAAAACTGCTTTGGTCACTGCTCCCGTTTTATGTCATCCAGATTTTTCAAAACCATTTTTTGTCCAATGCGATGCGTCGAGTGTAGGTGTAGGGGGTGTTCTATTCCAAAAAGATTCAGAGGACAATGACAAACCCATCGCATATGTGTCAAAAAAGTTAAACTCAGCTCAAAGAAAGTATTCGGTAACCGAATTAGAATGTTACGCGGCTGTCATTTGTATTAAAAAATTTAGACCGTATATCGAAGGCCTTCCGTTTAAAGTAATAACGGACCACGCGAGCTTACGGTGGCTCATGAGTCAAAAAGATTTGTCTGGACGTTTGGCCAGATGGAGTCTAAAACTTCAAGCTCTAGACTTCACCATAGAGCACAGAAAAGGCAGCCAGAATATAGTTCCAGACGCTCTTTCACGAGCTTTCGAGGAGTGTTCTGAGATTCAGCTTGAAGCAAAAGACATAGAAGTTGATCTTGGTTCAAAAGAGTTCCAGTCAGAAGAATATGTAGAACTCATAAAGACAGTACAAGAAAATTCGGAAAAACTCCCAGATTTGAAAGTATCAGAGGGATGTCTTTATAAGCGTACGGAATTTTATAATGGTGATCCTGGACAGGATGAGTTAACTTGGAAACTTTGGGTTCCATCTGGACTTACGATCAGTCTAATATCGAAGGCTCATGATCCACCAATAGCGGGTCATCCAGGAATAGGCAGAACGATGGCAAGACTAAAACAAAAATACTTTTGGCCTAATATGTCGTGTCAAGTTCGGGAATATGTAAATAACTGCGTTATATGCAAAGAAGCTAAAGCATCGACACAGTTAATGAAAGCACCGATGGGAGAGATTAAGGTACCAGAGAGACCATGGGTAAAAGTTTATATTGATCTACTCGGACCTTATCCTCGTTCTCGCAGAGGTAATACCACAGTAGTAATAGCGATGGATCAATTTTCTAAATTTCCATTAATGAAAGCTTTACCCAAAGCCACAGCAACGAATATCATAAGATTTTTGGAAAATGAATTGTTCACAGTCTTTGGGGTACCAGAAACCATACATTCGGATAACGGTAGACAATTTGTGTCAAAAGAATTCGAAGCTTTCCTCAGTAGTTATGGTGTGAAGCATATGCGCACGGCCATATATTCGCCGCAATCAAATGCGACAGAAAGGATAAACAGGACATTGTTAGCTGCAATTCGGTCATTTATTGTTAGCGAACAGAAGGTATGGGACGAAAAATTGGCACAAATTGCTGGTTCCTTGAGGAATTCTCTACATCGAGCCTTGGGAATGTCTCCTTATGAAGCTGTCTTCGGTATGAGGATGATAAACCATGCTTCGGAGTTTCCTCTGCTCAGAAAACTCAAAGCATTGAATAGTGGAGAGATGGACATGTTGTCTAAAATAGATCGTCATCAAATTCTTCGTAATAAAATTCAAAATAAATTGTCTCAGGTGTATAGTCAGTCAGCTGAAACATACAATTTAAGATCCAGAGCTAGAGATTATCAGCCTGGACAGGTAGTGTACCGAAAAAACTTTGTGCAGAGTGATGCGGCTAAAGGGATAAATGCAAAACTTGCGAGGAAATATTTGCGAGCAAAGATAACGAGACAGGTTGCTAAGAACATGTTCGAAATTGAAGATGAAGATGGTAAAAATGTGGGAATTTACCACTCTAAAGACTTAAAGATTTGAAGTGCTGTAATTAGCAAATGTTCTTAAAACCTTAAATCATTTTATAGAAATAGCCAATGGTCATTGTGAATTTTATTTAACGATAGTGAAGAAATCATTTTGTTAAGGGGAAATCAGCCGAAATATTTTCCGCATTTTTTTTATTAATAATTCATAGCCCGGCAAGAGACTCTTTCTCGCGTGGACGAGCCCCACGTTCTTAGCATAATTTTTTTAGCACATTTTAGTCACTTTTATCAAAACCGATCGTATTCACGTTGTTTACCTATCGTTTTTGCCCTGTTGTGTGACCGTCTAATAGTGCCTTTAGATTTTTCTTGAATTTTTGCATGTATTTAAATTATTGTTATTGATAGTGTAGGCCATTATAAGATGCATGAGTTGGATGAGTTTCCTTGTGATAACAAGGAATTGCGGCATTTATTTATTGGTGGTGAATCGAAGATTTTACGGTTCTATAAAATTTTAAATCAGGAATAGCTAGAATCCAGTTTTTTTGCCTGTGTCTTGGTAGTTCTGTTATTGGCTAGTGCAGTTAATCTTTCAGCTTGCGTCTATTCTTCCTATTTGATGGTAGATCGCAGCAGGGAGACATCGCTTAGAAAGCGATCCTCAAAAATTTTATTGAATTAGCTCCATATTTGAGAAAAGTTAAAAGGTGCGTTTTTTTTTGAGGTGAAAAGGAATTGCAGTGCAATATAAAAAGAAATTCAAAGATTACAGGTAGTTTGCATAGTTTAAACAAAGTTTTGCATAGTTTATTTCAACCATGTGTTTTTTTTTGGTTATTATAGAAGAATCCTTTTAAATCTGGGTACAAAAAAGGCATTTTCATCTCCCTGCTGCGAATTTTATACAAATTTATATAAGTTTCTACAACTTCATACAATTTTATGAAATTGCTGCGAATTTTGCGGAATTGATGCGAATTTTATATAATTTATACGAGTTACGGAATATTACCGAATTTATACAATTTTACTCCATCTTATGGAATTTCTGCGAATTTTAAGGAACTTACCCGAATTTTGGAAAAGAAATTGGGAGATTTCACTAGGACAGGAAAGTGTCAAAGTCCAGATTTGCTGATTTGAGGGAAAATTCGGGATTACTCGGCAACGTGGTCGTTAAAATCCACTCCATTGGAAGCATCCCAGTTTCCGGAAAGGGAAAAAGTAGGCAGCAGAATTTTCACCACGTGGGAAAAGCGAGACTAGGAGCCAATTGAAGAGACATAATCAACATTCGTCAATTCATGTCCTTGTAGTATTAGCTAGATTTTGTAAAATTTGGTATACATTTCTCTGTTTGTAATGGATGGATAAACTGCAATCTGGAAAATTAACCTCAAATTTGAATAACAACAGAAAAAAAAGGAAAGTAATTTTCTTGTTTATCATCGCAAGAACGCTCAAAAATTCTCTTTTCTAATTTCTATTTCTTAAGATTTATTTTAGATACAAAAAAATATAAAGAAAAGAAAAAACGAAAGCTCCAGGTGAAGTGCACTACATCCGGCAGCTATAAAAAGAAAATAAATCAGGATAATAACGGTTTTAATGAAATGGATTAGTAAAACTATATTTCGGGAAAACTGTAAGTAATTTTTTTATGAAATTTTGAAAAGAGAAGTGAACTAAAGTTTGGATCAAATAATAAATGGTTCTTGATAAACATATTTAAAACAAGAAAATTTCAAAAAAAGGAAAAGAAAAGAAATTGTGAGAAATAGATTTTTTTTTTTGAACCTTTCCGCGAAAGAGATTAATCTTTTATTTGGTTTGCGTGGTTTATAGTGGTTTTTTCATCCACGTTTAGAAATAATAAATCTAGTTGTCTTAAGACAATATTTTAGCAGATTTTGGTTTGTGTAGAAAAGAATTTTTTTATATATGGTGCGAATGTTGCGCAGAAATCTTAAAAATATAACTTTAAGGACTTCATTTTAATTGAGTAGTTTTAATTTCTCTTGGTGGTAATAAATGATCTATTCTGCGAAAATCCATTAAGATGTTTTAATTTGTGTGTTAATTTGGAGGAGAATCGGGTGACGTGGAAAATATGTGGTGAACAGACGGACAGACGAACAGACGGACAGACGGACAGACGGACGGACGAACAGACGGACAGACGAACAGACGGACGGACGGACAGACGGACAGACGGACAGACGGACAGACGGACAGACGGACAGACGGACAGACGGACAGACGGACAGACGGACAGACGGACAGACGGACAGACAGACGGACAGACGGACAGACGGATAGACAGACGGACAGACAGACGGACAGTCGGACAGACATACATTTCAGTGAAAGTTGTTTAACCCAAGTATTCAATGGTTCAGTTAGAATCCAGGATGGGATGTGTTTTAGTTCTTCTTCTTCCTCTACTTCTTTCTGTCCTGATTGCATTATTTAGGCACGTATTTAACTGTTAGCGTGCGTGTGTAGCTATCTGACGAATGACCCCCCATCCGCTGAGCAAAGGCCTGGTACCAGCAAGCGTGCCTGGTTAGGTGGCTACGCGCAGAGGCTTCGGGACGTTCATTTTTATAGTGAGAAGCGTGTCCCAAAGTATCTGTTGCACGGCGTTTAGGGTTCATAGAAAGGTCCTACTTCACCCTTGCGTCCGTTCTAACAAGTTCGATTCGACTGAAATTTTGACTGTAGCCGTCTATGAGAATGTACTACACGATAGTAAATTTCTCCTGCGATAGTGGCGCCATCGGGCGGTGAGGCTAAGTACTTATCGGACTGCCCTCGTAGTTGTAAGAACTGAGTAAAGACCGCTTACCCCTGGAGCCCAATGAACGCAACGCGAACGCACAAACTGTCACTTACAAGTTTGTTCCATAGAAATCATTTGAAGTGAGCACAGTGAACGCAGAGAACGCATCTACAACGCAAAAGTTTGCAAACTTCTAACTTTGCCGCAGCAATTCTGCGTTGACAGTTCATAAAGTGAGGTTGGGGAATTGTCGTTCGAAGAAAAATTGATAGCCTTAGTGCAAATAACAAAGATAAAGATCAACAAAATAAATTATCGCTTCAAAATTATCCATTCTTGTAATTTTGCCAACTTTATACCACTTTATATTATGTCACATGTACTACTTCACGAGATGCCATTGGGCTCTGCCGCTGAAATGTTGCGCTGCGTGACAGTTCACAGCGTTGCAGTTGCATTCGCGTTGCGTTCATTGGGCTCCATAGGTTATACAACCGAATAACTGCAGTGCTTAGTGTAAAGTTGAAAGAGAGAAACAGTAAGTTTTCAGACAGAACCATAGTGACAGCTGGTGGGCAAAATCGTGCATCGTTCTTTCCAAATGAAAAACTATAATTTGATTCTCAGTAGACAGACCCTGTGATTATTTTTGGTGCTCGTTCTTTCAAGTGTTGTCGTTAAAAACTTTTTTCTAATTTCTTAAGTAAAATCAATAATTGAAATTCTTACTAAATATTCTATGTTACTTTAGACATTATTATTATTATTTTTTGTTATATTAAAATTGTTGGAAGGTTTTGATGATTTTCGATCTCATTATCGAATGGTTTCGTTCAAAAGTTAGTAATAACTTTTATTTGTTCAGAAGCAACGAACAAAGACTTTTTTTTAATGCGGACTTTTAGCATATTTTTCTTTCGAATTCTAATTTTGATCTCTAACAAGAAACACAAAAACAGTAATAATTTTACAGTTTTGTGTAGACAGTTTTCCAATTAATTACATTGTGAAATTATTTACAAAAAATTATAAAAAAAAACTAGGAACTTCATCTTTTTCAGGGGGTCAAATGGTTCCAAAAACAAGAAAAGTAGGGAAAATTTTGGGTTTTCAAAACTTTATTACAACCTATTCCAAAACTCTACACACCAAAAGGTGCCTCCAGAAGAATGTTAAACGCGGTCCCGATTGGAAATAAATTATGCTAATAATTACTTTTATAGGAATTTTTTTTATTTACTTTGGGCAAAAGTCCATGACGGCAAAAATGTTTAATAACAAAAGTTTTATAGGATGTGCAAATGACAACCGAAAACTGAAGTGAAATATTAATTAAGAGTGCATTTATGGAAAAGTAGTGATTTAAAAGTTCGACTAATGTGTAATATTATGACATTTTGTGAAAAACTATTGTGTTGGGACAAATTTGATGATATTGTAATTAATTTAAGCAATTATTTGTCATATTCGCGCGACGTTACTTTTCCAAAAGTATATATAAAACTACGATTTATGTAAAACTTTTTTACAAAAAATTTCAAGTCGCTAGCTCTACGCGTTCTCGAGTTAATCAAGATATGTAAAATGGACAAACCGACACCCAGACAGATGCACGAACATCCTCATAATTTTGCCTGAAACGGATTTCGTACTGATCAGAAAGTTTCTATCTGCCCCCGTTCTCGAGTCGGTCTCCGTCATGAATACAAGACTTTCCTTTTATAGCAGAGGAAATTAAAAACACTGAAACTTTTCATAGTTCTCGTTCTCACATTTTTTGCTCACATTTAAAATTGATTTTAAAAAAACACTAAATTAAAATAAATTATCAATTTGTTAGAGTAATTGATCAAACTTAATAATCATTTCGCAATAAGATATGAAGTTTTTGAATATCGATTCTCCATGCAAGTGCTCTTATAAAACACCACTTAATTTATTATTCCTGGGAATGCAATTTGCTCAAGTTTCTCAAACTATTTTAAAAACGTGAAAAATTATGGCAATTTTAAAGCAGAAAAAATTCTCCTCCTCGTACCAAAGATTTTTTTTATATTTTCCCCATTAAAGCAAATATAAAACCAGGGAAAAAATGAAAATGTCTGCTGAAATCTTACTGGATGTGAGTTTTCCCCATGAGTCACTGGAAAAATGTCGATGGGTAAGGTTCATAAAATTAAAACGAATGGCACTAACAGATGCTGCCAGGGCTCCATCGACTTTTAATTACGCAAAAATTTTCTCCGGTAACACAGCTTGCAGATTTTGCGGGTTTTGTGGTCTATTGGCCATGATATCAATGTCTAAAATGTAATGTTCCCAATATTAACGCGTAGGGTTTTTTTTATCTGTCTGGCCAGAAAGGACCTTTCTTTCTTTTTATATATTTGATACCAGATCATTTTTTTTCCTTATTATTGATTTTTTATGCCTACTTCTTCACTTGGATTTTGAACAAAGCAGACACAAAATTTCCTTTCGAAAAGACAATAAAAAATTAATAAATTTTATGGAAAAAGAAACAAATAAATACGAAAATTTTCAAATTAAAAAACTTTACAGACACATTTATGTGACACTTAAATTGGTTTTTAACAAAATATAAAAACAGGGAAAAAATCTTTTAGAAAATATTTCTATGTGGTTGAATTTGCCACGCCAAGCAGTTGTGACTGTGCGACATATAGAATAATTTGCGAAAATTAAACTAATCAACGCACTTATAAACTCAATGAAACTAATAATCCCACGCAGAGCAAAAATAATATATCTAACTGTTTTATATTGGGGAATCGGAAATACAACTAAAATTGTTAATTTCACAAAAAAACAGTCAAAATCGACTATTTTCATAATAAATTTAACTATTAGTAATCAAATTTACTATTTTGTGGTCAAATTGACTATTTTTATAATATTGAGCGCCGTTTACATCTGACACTTTATTCCGTGAATTTTATCGTGCGACACTAAATTCACGTTTCAAAATACAGAATTCAGAAACTTATTCTGAAAGAGGCCTGAACTCGCATTTTTTCACATAAAACTGCCGAAATAAATTCAAATGTTTTGCATAGTGAATTTATTCTGCGAAAGAAGAATAAAAATTCACAGAATAAACTTTGAATAAAATTCGTGGAGAAATTGAAGAAAAAATCGCAGGTCTAACCGGGGCCTTAGGGTTTATTGGTTAATATTTTGAATAATATTTGCTTCTCTCGAAACTAGTTTTCTATACATTTATACACTCAGAAAAATGGAGGCTAACTCGACGACCTACATACGGCGTAATTGGCCTCGGGCAGGCGCGCGTTCGCCTGCATGTGGGCAAGTAAAACTGAGTTGACCTGTGGTCGGAGAAATTCTGAAATAAAGCCACCAGCAGGTGAAGTAGGGCATTGAGAGCTGCACGAGTTGACCTTAGATAGGTTAACTCTGACCGCTAGCTGGCTTACAGACACCTCTGTAAGGTCAGAGTTAACCTGACACAAAGTTGACCTGGACATTTTTCTGAGTGTACCGGATTTCTCCTGGCGAAGGATTGAGTATTTTGAAATTTTAATTCAATTGTTAAAAATTGTTAAGTAAGCGTCACACCAATCAGTTTTCCATCATTTTTTTTGAAAAACTGATTAGTGTGAACGTATAATCAAACGACTGATGATCAATCCCAGAAAAATTCATGGGCAGATCAGTTTTTTTAACAAACTGACACCCAACTAATTTGTTTGAACGTTCGCTCTAAGTTTCGAAACATTCAATTATGACAGTGGTCAACTCCATTATAAAAATATTTTTATAATATACAAATTAACTGGTTTCACTATTTTTGTAATTTAAATTAACAATTTTAGATATACTCCAATTCCCTATTATAAAATAGTTAGATTTACTTTTTTTTCTGGGTGTATGAGAATTTAGATTACTAATTTATATTTTTAGCTTTTATTAATTGTCAAAAAGGATATTTTTGTACATATTTAAGGGTTCCAAAGTAGCATAAGGTATTCTAGAAATTGAAAGCTTTAAATTCAAAAAATATCATACAAAATTCTGTAATTCCTTGTCCAGTTTTCTATGCACCCTCTCAACAACCGACCAACGTATTTTTGAGCTGAAATTTCAGTCTAAAATCACCGACATTTTTGCATAAATAATGCAAGTTGTTTGTAGTTGGCATTAACTAGCAACTATACGACAACTAGTTTAGTGCTAGTTCAATGCCGTTATTCTATTTGTGTCCAGTTGTGAGTTTATGGCAACTACCCTAATGTCAACTGGTATATTGTGTTCTTTAGTAAGAAAACTTCACCATCGGCATAATTTAACTGTTCTTTCTTGGGGTCAAAATGTCCTTTTCTGCCTGTTTTTGTGTCACTTCTCTTAAAAAACTCTCCAAGAAAATCAATTTTAAATTGTCAAATAACTTTTTGGGAAAAATTGTACAATTTTTGCTATAAATAATTCATTTTGCCTGCCAATTCTTGAAATCATTTTAGTTTTGTTTTAGGAAATTTAGACGGTAGACACACCATGCACGGCTTTTTTTTAAAAGACTGGACATAAAAAGAAGCTTGCATTTCAAGCAAAAACAAAATCTTTTTTTCCAAGAAATTTTGTGGCTTAATTGTTTTTTTCAAAAAAAAATCTATTATACTACACTACTCGACAAAAACCTACTATTTTAGTTTCGCTGAATGAGTAATTGGGTGTTGGCTCAATAAAAATGCCAAAAGCTAAATGTTAAGAAATAACGGTAAATCTCGATAAGGGTTATAGATATGGAGTTCTTGTGAAAAGCAAAAATATGGCGAATGTTAATATCGGGTATTTCAATAAGGACATAACAATTTTGTATTTACATAAAACACAGAATAATTGAGATATCGGGCTGAAATTTATTCCAGGTGTAGTGGACATGTTACATTTAAGTATGAAATTCGATAGCGTTCATATGGCCACCGCGAGCACGTTTGCTGATTGATTCTTTGGAGCCAATTTTCCACACATATCGGCCGGAATGTTGGCAATTTCGCTTAATAATTTCCAAACGTTGCTCGTTCGTGAACTTCACCATGATAAAAATGTAAACCTTGACTGACGTTTTAGCATTGCCAGATCATAAAAAAAAAGTTTTAGGGTGCGTTTTTATTAAAATACAAAATTGTTATGTCCTTATTGAAAGACCATTTAACTTCAATTTTCTTAATCAATTTACACAAACGACTATCGAAAAACGTTTAGTTTCGGAGTAAAACGCAAAAAACCAAATCTAATTTTTTTGCAAATTCAATTTTCGTTATTCGTGGTATAAAGTTTTGAAAACGAAATTTTTGAAAATCCCGTTACTGTATTTCGAAATCTTTCATAGTGATTATTTTTTTGAAATTATGATATTTACACCTGATTAACTTTTTTTCGACAGGACTACCATGACGATATCCGCCAAGAGCAAATGTGGGAGATGCAGGCTTTAACTTCGTCATCCTCCCAGACACAGACCGGCGAGCAGAATAGCCCGAACGATCTGTCGGATGCGGAAATGTCAACAGATAACAGCAAGCAACTAATCAATGATAACAGTTTGTCAATAAACCTGAGCAATATCGCGGCTGTTTCTACGGCAGCGGCGACAGCAGCGACACACAGCACCACAAATGGTCTCAGCGACTCGGACGTCAACACACACCAATCGAATTTCAACAACTCTCTGCACGTCGATCTGTCGCCCCAGCACGCCGTACACCCCTCGGCGGTAGCGGCCGCTATCCACCAGCAACTGGCAGCTTCCGCCGCAGCCGCGGGTACCGGCCTCATAAAGCCTGCCACGGGGGTGGCGGCGGTTACCGGCCTTACGCCCAACCAAGCGATCATTGGTATCCCCAGCGAAGCGGAAACGAACACCCCAACTCTAGCCCTAGTCGAAACCCCCGGTGCCCTTCTGCATCCCGCCCTCCGTGGAGTCAAAGCCGTTAACATTGGTAAGCCATACTGGGCCAATTGTAAATTACACATCACTGAAAATTTAGTTCCTTTAAATTACTTTCAAACAGCCGGAAGTTTGGCACGCAAACGACCCCTACTCGGTGTTCCACGATCGAGTATGAACCCAACCAAACGAACTGTGATGACCCTACTAGCCCGAGCAAAAAACGCCCAGGCGGTGCACGCGGTTAGAGGAACAAATACAGCCGGAATATCGGAGTATGTCAATCTCAAGCAATATTCGACCACTTAATTTATGAATTTTTTTTTCTAATTTATTATTTCTTACAATAATATTAGAATATTTTTGAACAGACCTCTGCAAATGATCACATCCCCACTTATAATGTCACAGCCAATGGACGAAACAATGGTAGCCGCACAAAAAGAAAATCTCCTTCAGGGTGTTTAAATCGTCCCTAGCCGCCATTTTTCTAAATTAATTTATTTAATCTACCAAAAAAAAATTAAGATGAAAAAATAAACATTAATAAAAACAGAACCATTGAAATGAAATTAAATTGCCATTCTGCTATTTAAGGGAAATTTTACACTTAAACACACATTCATAATACAAATAAAAAATAAATCACACAAGAAAAACACAAATCTAGATACTAAAATTTATTTAAAAAAAAAAATATTATTTTATTCTGTTGAAATTTTTCTTTCGTCTGACTCCCTTTCTAATAATAAAAGGGGCTAAGAAATGTTGTTCTGTTTATCTGTCGAAAAATGTTCTTTCTACCGAAATAAAATAACCACAAATATAGGAAAAATATATTTTAAAAAAATATTGGTTAAATAAAATATACTACATATTATTGAAAAAAAATAACACATACAAAGAAAACATCAAATCGTTTATAAGACTATATTGAATATTTTCAAACTATATTTGCACGTTGTTAAGAGATTTAATAATAATATGAAAATATATTTAAAAAAAATGAGAAAAATAAACTATTATTGACTTTGTTTATATATGTTTAAAAAAAGAAAAAACAACACAGTATGATGTACCAGACAGAGTGAAATTTTTTTAACCAAACACTTTACATACTAAATTATAATAAAACGAGAAACTTTTAAACACAAATCCTTTACAAAATATCCACTATAAAAATTTTTTGAATTTTCACTAAATTTTTTTTGTCGTTCCATTCACTATAAACTATAATTCAAGCTTTATTAATTACCAAATTTTCAAAAAAGGCATATATTCAATAGAATTTACTTTTTTTTATATTTTGTTGATAACGTTTAATGTGTATGTACTTGGAATAACTTTAATCTTTACACTAAGTATTTAATACAATTATTTACATAAGTTGGAATATATTATTTACAGCAGACAAAACAGTAATGCGGCGGTCACACGACGCTGTTTTACCAGCGCTAGTGGCTGTTAGCAGCCGTTTCAGCAGCACCGTGTGAGCCCTAGTGCGTTGCTACTACCAGCAGCAGCGTGATGATTTTAGCAGCGCTAGTGAAGTAGAGACCGTTCTACTTTGCCAGCGCTACTAGGGATCACGTGACCCTGTCGAATGGTTTTTGAGCTGTCAAAAGTCTGATAAGTGGTAAAGTTTGTTTATTGTAAGTTGTTATTTTACGTTTTTTTATTTAAATTTGTGTGTAACGTTTATTATTTAAAAAATCTCCCAGATTCAAATGTCAAATCACTGTTTTGCTACTTTCAGTATTGAGGCTATTTGTAAACCACGTTGAAGTGAAATCACGTTGAAATAAAACCGCGTTATATGGAAATTTAACCGTTTGTATACGACGATTACTTCTATGTAGGGCTGCCATGGACCCTATTTGTGAAAAGAGAACCTTTGGGTTAAAAAAAGAGACATTGTATAGGAAATTAACCAAATGAAAAAAGAGAACTAAAATAGAACTAAAAGAGAACTTTTTTTGAATGTGAAAAATACAGAACTTAGAATGACTGCACAGAATTATTACAAAAAAGTGTAATTTTTCGTGCCTGTTATTTTCCGTATCTATCGAAAAAAAACTGAAAATGTCAAAACTACAATATCAAATGTCAAAACCGGCTATTTCCTTAACCGCACAATTTTGATTTGTTTTGATTGTTACAGCAGCTGATCGTGGGAGAAGAAACTGTTCTTGCTGGCGCATACAATAAATAGCTTTACGTTACAATTATAATGTACAGTTTCGCACCACGCACAGAAAATTGTAGAGTAGAGTACTACTATACAATAAATAACGTGATCATTTTAATTCATAATGGAATTGTCGTGGAAAAATCTGTTTGGTTTTTTACGCATAATATGAACCAAGAGTTTTCTGAAAAAAGAGAACTGGCAAGGAAAAAGAAAGAGGAAAAAGAATGGGGTTAAAAAAAGAGATAAGGTTCTCTTTAAAAGAGATATGATGGCAGCCCTACTTCTATGCATTACAAATAGCGTAACAAGCCTATTATACCCTATTATAGTTTCACCATATAGGGTATAAAAATTCTGAAATAGAAAAATCAATTTCTGAGTCACTAATATAGAGAAATTGAAACTCCCCACCGTCGTTCACATACTCCAAAAAATATATGCCATCATTCTCACGAGATCCAGCCATTAGATTCTCGGGATCAAAACTTGATGTTTCCTATAAAAATCCAATTCTGCAATTTGAATTTAATTTCATAGTTTTATTCAATTGTGGCCATGAAATATCTGGTACTTGAATAGAAAAGGTTTCATAGAAACAAAAATATTCCAATATGATCTAAAGCCCGAAAACATTCAAAATAAAATATTATCAACGACAAAAATTTCATATATTTCGAATAAAAGATAATCTCTCATACATGATGGATGAGGGGTAGAAAATCGAAAAAAATATTCAGTAGTCAAAGTTTATTACAATTTACCAATCTGCTTCTAGAGGTAGTGTTTTTTAGAGGCAGTTTTCGGAAGAATATTCGTTGCAACCCAAATTGAAAATTCTCTTTATCTAACGCCGTGTCTCCACTTGGGATTTTTCATCGCAGAGATTTTTGATTGACCAATCAGAGCTCTGCCCGGCTGTCAAAAAAATCTCATTGCGATGAGATATTTCTTGGGATAAAAATTTGTTAATCAAGACGCGGTGTAATCTTCAGGGTAAAAACAAATTGTCTAACCCCACGCCTCCATTGGACTTTTAAAAATCATGATTTTTCCCCCACTTCATATTTTCGCGAATAGTGAAATCAGCACGTGGACATTTTCAGTCATGATTTTTTAGAAATGTCAACGCGGAAACAAAAATTGTTTTTAGCCGCTATTCTTGTTCTGAACTAAACAAATGTCAAAAAAAATCCTACTTTTCAGTACCCGAAAAAATCATGACAGTGTAAGGAGATTTAAATCATGATGTAAAATTTTTTGAGTCTCCGTTAGACTTTTTCGTGATTGGATTTAAATCCAATCTGGAAAAAAGTCTAATGGAGTCCATAGGTTACGCATAATAAACGTATTTCCATCCGGTAAAGACAGAAACAGAATTTTTTAAAAGTCCTAAAAATTGCTATATGTTGTTTTAAGGGGGTATTCTAGTGTGCCGGGTGTGATTATTTCATAGTGACTATTTCATAGCATTTATTTGGGATTTTTTTTTTTCAGAAAGTGTGTACACAAACAATGTCGGTATGACACCCTTTCTTCTTTATTACAATATTTAACATTTAAACTAATAAAAATAATTGTTTATAAACCAATAGATATTAAAGATGGTGTAACAGATCTCCAAACTGGTTGACATGTTTAAAAAAAAAATTAAAAAATAAATAAACTTCAATTTCAAAAGAATAAGACCAAAAACCAAAATTTTTCCAAAAAATTATGAATTGCCATTTCATGCAACGAAAAACATTTCAAACCTCCATCATTTCTGCAGTTTTCAAAATAAGACAAATCACACAAGACTAACAACTGGGAAAAGTCATTTTTTTGATCATTCAAAGTAGAATAGATACACGATTTGCTACGCAGAAACGGCAATTAATAATAATTTTGACAAGTGCTTGTTCTAGCAGTAATAAATCATATTAAGATCCCATTATCCCTCTCATTACAAAGAGAAAAGCTTTTACTCTACCACTCTATAATTTTTCCAGTCACCAGAATAATTCCATCTATTCTGCCATACCATATTCAGGAAATTCCATTCTGGACGTCTCTGAAGCTTAAATAATTTTTATGCGAATATTATGCTATCCACCCTTAGTTACATACTTTCACTTTACCCCATCTATACGTTTTTCTGCAATTTTCCTCGTTACTGAAACACTCGGATTGTTTTGTGGTCGAATGAAAAACACGGGAAAAAAAACTTTTCCAATTATAAGCTGACCAGCTACCAAAACAAAGCGCAAAAGAAAAACAAAAACCAAGCAAGAAAAAAGGGAAAAAATAAGGAAAACTTTTCCCTAGATAAGGAAAATCTCTGGTAGTCACAAATAAATTGTTTTCAAATGATAAAGAAATAAAGACGGGATAATCACAAAAAAGAATTCGAAAATTCAGGCTAAATCGTATATATGAGTAAAAACAAGGGAGGAAAATTAATTATGGGAATTTATTTTTCGTTAACTCGAAAAAAGGGAAATTTTTAATTATTCCCACGTGTATTTGATTTAATTGTTTCAGAATGACAGAGGAATTAAATTATAAAAACCCGTCATTGTTTCAATTTTAGTTACAAAAAAAAATGAATAAAATGTTGATAATAACCACAGAACTATATAACATAGAACAACTGTCACCATACAAAGCTCTGCTGAAAAATGGTCCCAAAAGTATTTCCCTCTTTATCTTACTTGAACGCATCCACTGAACTGTATAAGGTCGGGAAATTCAAATTTAGTTTGCCGCGAAATTCAAATTTCACAAGTTTGAGACTAACTTTAGGCGCAAATAAATAACTTTAGGCGCCAACACCATTCCGAAAGTCTATTTTCCTTTGACAGCTCACGGTTTAAACGAGAGGACTATATTTATTTTCATACGGTTATCTTGCTCTTACTTGACTCGTTTTGATTCACTGAACTGTATTGAAATGGGACCATTTGAGACAGCAAATCGAGCGATCTAGTATAT
Source organism: Chrysopilus asiliformis (assembly GCA_964034945.1). Taxonomy (NCBI): domain Eukaryota; kingdom Metazoa; phylum Arthropoda; class Insecta; order Diptera; family Rhagionidae; genus Chrysopilus; species Chrysopilus asiliformis. Next base: position 81,011,961 of record OZ035961.1, on the reverse strand, counting down.
CTATGATAATAACCTAATAATTGAGTTTACGTACAAAAATGTTTCACAGTGTTCTTTCATTTTTTTAAAAACTTGACTAATTCGCAATGATTTGCAAAAATTCACGTGTCATTGAAGTTTGCAGTTCCATTTTTTTTTAAATATCCCTACTAACCTTAACGTGTTTTTTATTAAAATATTTGTTTATATTTGGAATCTAAATATTGCGTGGAGTCGCCGAGTTTGTACACTCTCGAAAAAACGAAATCGATCACCCACCGAAACAAAAAAATTTAACCTCACAAATGCTCGTTTTTTACAATCAGCATTTAAGGTGTTTCGATTTTTTGTCGTGTTCTGTAAAAAACTTTTCTTACATGTCTCTACCAAGAATCGAACGTGAACCTCTCGATTTGTAAATCATTCACATTTTGTAAATCACTTCTAAACGTAAACAACCTTTACAATGGAAATAACTTCTAAAAAAAAATTTGGAGTGAATTCTTGACTCCTTTTCGGAGTTAAGTCAAAATTGAGGTCAAAACGGTGTTAAAATGAATATTTACCTCCTTAATACGTTGACTGGCACCATGGAAGCGAAAAATTGGGTCCCAAAGACCTATAGACTTTTTTTATGAATTGCCTTTAATTGATATTATTTTTTTTTTAATTTCCGAGATATACCGCAACATTCCGCTTGTGCTTCCACATTGGGCTCACAAAATTCATAGGCCAAATATCAAAAAAAGGTTTTCCAGACCGTATATTATTTTTTCCAAAAGTTTGATTCAGTTGTGTTCATCCAATGCTTTACTACGCTATGAGTCCACATGTATTTCTCACAGCCTGAGCAGCCCATTTAAATGTAAGACCACGGCACATGGCTGTCAACCTGTTAAACCGAAAATTTCAAAAAAAAAAAACTACGCACTACGGTGTTAATTTTTGCGAAGTGCTTACTTTGAGCTATGTCTTGAGGCGGTGTTAATTTGTTGTGGCCGGATTTTTTCGCGAGTGTATGGGGCCCCGTGCGTGACCACCCGCACCGGCTGTTAAAAGGTTAAAAAATAGGAGAAACCACAAATATTACTCATTTTAATTGATATAAACGATAATTCAATCAAAAAATATTTTAATCAAAACATCAACAGATTTCAAAAAATTAACAACCTTTTTTTAAATTGATTATTTCCATGTCAACTTTTCAATGTATTTTTTTTTGGCTTCACGTCGGAAACATTAATCAAATAAAGATATTTATATCTATAAAACATTTTATGGTCATGAATTTTTCAATGCTTTCATCTCGAATGTTCAACTTTGTGGCATGACCAAAAGTGGTTAAATTTTTGTTTACGTTAAAATATATTTCAATGTTTAAATTGACATTCATCACTTTATCATTTCAACATATCAAACAGATCAAACGGAAAAAATGTGAAATTAAAATTCAGCATCTCTTGTAATTAGGAAAATTCGAGTGAACATGATTTCGGTTTTTTCTTTCAATTTGTCAAAAAAAAATTGTGAAATTGGATTTCGGATCTGTTATTGGATTTCAATTAAATCAGATAACTGTTAAGAAACCATAAAATTTTTGGTTTCGAATATAAAATTTAATGAGTAATATCGTAATTATATCTATCTTAATTAAGAAATTATTGCGGATAATATGGACTGACATGTAAAAAATAGAGTACTATTTATTTTTAATTTCTCTTGATTGACATTCAGCTCTTAGATCTGCACACTATAGTTCGTTTACAATGCCTCCATTTTAATTGTGCAATGATGTTTTACAATAATTAAGCTTGAAATTTTTGTTTTCATTTCTAAAAATGCGTTGCATTTGCTCTCCGAATTTGACAAACATACTATTTTAATTACACAGCTACTGATATAGTGGCATACACATGTTACCCTTTCGCGGTGAAACTACCGAGCCGATTGGCCTGAAGTTTAGCTCCAACATAGACCATCAAAAAAAAACTTGAAAAAACTTAACCCGGCACGGACGGGTATGCAAGCTAGTAAGAAATAAGAAAAAGTTTTGCGATTTTCTAAAAACGTATCACTTTTTCAAAGAATTTGTTAAAACAAGAAATGTTTCGAACATAATTTTACATAGCCCTTCCATACATCAAAATCTACGCAGCAAATTTGTATGTATCCAATTGGAATTTTTCAAAATCGCTTTTTATACACGGTTGTCGATTAAGATTTTTTGTTGAAAATCGATCTTATAAATTTCTACATATGACAGACGGGACAAGCCGCGACAGATTTTATAAACAGCCTTTAAAAATCAGTTAAATTATCATTCGAATTGCGAACATTCATCTTATTCATATTTATCTAAAATAATAATTTCATTTAAATAGAAATGGGATTTTACTAATCGAAAACCCTTCATTGATAATAAAATCCAATCAATTTTTCTGTATAAATTATCAATCTAATTATCGTTGTCTGTAAATATCTAAAAACTAATTTCCATTGAAAAAATTAGTGATCCAAAATGTGGATATTGAATTGATATGATCCGAATATGAATGTCAGTTAATAATGATTTCATTTAAACTAGAAACGTATCAATTATTTCCCCTTTTACAATAGAATCAAATGTTTGTTGATAAAACATGCAAAAACACAAATATTTGCATACTCAAACATAAAAGTTTTGATGGAAGCTGGTTAAATATTTCCCAGTATTTCTATTGAATAAACACATCCACTTGTATTATAATACAAAGTTTGTTTATAACCAACCTCAACGAATTATTTCACTAACTCATATTTGTATTAAATTTTGGTTAGTATTAAGCATTACAAAATATTTGTTGTACATGCAAAAGAAAAAAAATCTTGTAAAATTGAAGTTATGCGCAAATATTTTTGTATCCATATGCCATAAAATATATCGACTAATAAACAAGAAAATGTCCTATCAAAGAAATTCAAAATTTTACAGGAGACTATTTTTCAGTTATAAGTTGTTAGAAAGGATATTATGTTTATTTCTAAAATTCTTTAAATAATAGTATTTGAACTCCATTTTGATAGAATTATAAAATAACTCTCTTTTTGTGAAAATTCAATGATAGGACAATTTCTTGTTTAGGGCTTTCCTCCATTACCATGAAAAATGCAGAAAACTAGAGCAAGATAGACTTATGTAGATCTAAAAAGTAATGACTGAATACAAGTTAAACGCTATCCCTTCCAGTTTTACAATTTTATAGCAATCATATCAAACCTTATGCTATGAATATAATGTTCAAATTGGCATGGTAACAACGCTTTTGACTATGCATGCGAAGGAGAAAAATGACATCACGCTATAATAACAGTTTGAATGTGTCCGTGCTTACTATTCACTTACAGGGACAATGTATGATTATAGTAGAAATCGCCATAAAATCGCCATAACAAAACAGGGGAAATTATTCTTGCAGTTGCCGACAAATTTTTGCAGTTGATTCTTATCTCCCTTTCTCGTCAACGTATCTTCACATAAATGTGTCTCTATTTTTTTGCAGTTGCCGAAGTCATGGCAATAGATATCCTCCTTAAGTCATTTTTTTAGCAGTTCAGTGGAGTAAAAAAATATAAAATCTGAGTAGTTGTCACTTTTCCACTGTAAATAAGTTACTCGAACTGTCATATAATTTGACGGTTTTCATAACCTAAGTTAATTGAACTGTCATCATATGACAGAACATGATTCGATTTCGTTTTGAAATTAAATTCAAAATAGTTTGCAGTCAATATTAAAAGTGATTATAAAATTTATTTGCGTGAATTAAATTCTGTCGCGTCATCATGCCACGGCCTAAGAAAGGCTTTTCAAAATGTATTGTCGAAAGTTGTGGAAATACTGAAGAAGATGTGGTGGCAATGTTTCAGTGATTCGTTTTTTTAATTTTTCAATTTAATTATTGGAAATTTCAGCAAATTGCTGCGAAATTTAAATATGATTTTATTACTGAATTAATGGGAATAAATATTTGCGTAGAATGTTTATTTAAAGTAATCACGCAGACATTTTATTCAATCAAATATAAACTAATTTTGACACGAAGGACGGTTTCGGCTATTTAACTTTGTCATTTTTTTTACATTAGTTCATTTGATTTTGATATGACTGGGTTGCTAAGATTAAAAGAAATCCTTGAGTAAACATTTTTAGGAGAAATTGGGCACAAGAATGAACTGAGAAGAAAAAATATTCAGTATATTAATTTGATTAAGTTTTGTGTTTGTCCACATCTTGGTAACAAAATCACTTGAGTGGAAGTCGGTCAAAAAGGGGGTACAAAAATCCTAACTCTCAATTAATATATAGAATTAAAACAACAAAAATTTCTAATGCGATGGAAATTTTGGATTTATCGCCGGAAAAAATTCAAATCTTAGCGCCTTAGGTAGCTATACATTTCAATTTCAGTTCAGTGAATGAAAGTCACATGAAATGTCATTGAAACGAAATATAGCCGGACAGAGAAAGCAATAATTTTTGACTTACTTTTAATGCTAGGCTTTATATGGCCATGAGCGTTCTATGTATATAGTTCTGTGGTCCGTGCTTAATATTCACTTACAGGGACAATGTGTGATTGTAGTAGAAATCGCCATAAAATCGCCATAAAAAACAGGGGAAATTATTCTTGCATTTGCCGACAAATTTTTGCAGTTGATTCTTACCTCCCTTTCTCGTCAACGTATCTTCACATAAATGTGTCTCTATTTTTTTGCAGTTGCCGAAGTCATGGTAATGGAGGAGAGCCTTTATTGAACGATATGTAAAAAAAAATATCAGTTGTGATCAACGCAAAACTTTCCTCTGCAATTTTTGGTTTCGGAAAAAATACACTGAGAGAACAGAAATCTATATTTCGAGTGCCAATCACTACAAAGTTAGTACCAGTCACTACTGATGTAGTGTCAAATTCTCATATAGGGCTTCCCACTGCATCATATAGTGGCAAGACAAATCAGCGAAAAGCTTTTGAAAAAATTTCTCTCAATATCTTTTGTCTCAGAAATTTTTCAATAGCGCCTAAAGTTCAAGCGAGATAGAAACCATTCACGTTTAGACTCGCTTGACTTCGGTGGCCGTATGCGTTTGCGAGTGGACGAGATCTCGGGTTCGAATCTCGGTAAGAGTAAAAGTTTTTCAACATATGCGTAAAAAAATATTAATAATTTATAAATACTGTAAAAAATAAACAACACTACTGGGTAATTGGTAAAAACCTACTATTACTATCGTAAAACCGTGAAAAATGAAGATTTTTTTTGAAAAGATAATGGCAGATTACTATAAAAATTGTGGCGTGCACTATAAATGTTGTACCGCGCACTAGAAATATTGTAGCGTGCACTATAAATGTTGTAGCGCGCCACTAGCCATATTATAGCGCGCTACTATAAATGTTGTGGCGCGCCACTAGCCATATTGTAGCGCGCCACTAGTCATATTATAGCGCGCCACTATAAATATTGTAGCGCGCTAGAAATATTGTAGCGCGCCACTATAAATGTTGTAGAGTTAGCAAAAAATATGGTGTCAGACATAGAACGATTGTGAGAAGCTTTTAAAAAAGCTTTTCTTTTGACAAGAAATATAGTGAGGTGCCCCAGAATCATAGTACGCAATTTTTTTAGTACCAGACCGGTGATTCTTTCTCTAATATTATTTTTTTCAAATATTTCGAGGACCGGTAAAGATACGTAAAAACCGTTAAAAGGAAAAATGCAGGAAATTTTGTTTTTTTTGGCTATACTCATTTTTTCTGAAAAGCGCATAGTTTCCGAGAAATTTGCAAAAAACTTACAAAACATAATTTGTAATTCTTTAAATTTCACAAAAAAAAATTGTGAAAAACCACGTTGAACGTAGGAAATATCATCAAATTGTTATCCCAACAAAAAGCAACAATTTTTTTCTTCTGTTAAATATTTGATCTACATTGTATATAAAATAATATGTTTTCCATGAAAAATGTGCACAATTTTTCCAAACCTGGTTGACATTTAAAATTCCTTCAGTATGCACAATTTGTCTTTTTCTAAAGCAACAATATTTAAAATCGATTCTGCCATCCAGCTTATTTACTGTACAAGTAATTCCAAAAGTATTTATTAATATTTCAATCAAGATATTAAAATGAATTATTCCTGAAATTGGCTGAATTCTTCACATTATTAAAAAACGTTTAGCCTCATAAAGCCAGACTGTATTTTTGCTTTCTGTAATATTTACAATTTAAAAAAATGTATAAAACGACCTACATTGGTTTATTAAATATGCTGGTATTTTAATATCAAAGAGGCGAAATGGAATTTTCAATAACACCTTCTAGAAAAGTCTTTGAATGTTTAACATAAAAAATTCAAAATGGGAATTAAAAATATACGAAAAAACAAGCTTCAAATATTTTTTCAGTGAAACCAATCAATAAATCTCGTAAAAATAATTAAAAAATATGCGATTTAGCGCAGTGAAAAATAAATGAAAAAATAATACTTAGGGCCGTTTAGCAGGGTAGGCATATAATAGATTTAACGAAGTCATACTATGACGGGCTTCATTTTTTAAAAGGAAGGTCTCAGTTAAAAGATATTTAGCCGCTAATAGAGGCAAGTGCTCTTTGTTGGTCATTATGTTTTCAACTAGGATGTTCCTTTTAAAAAATGAGACTCGTTATAGTTTTACGATCATTCCAAAACTATTAATTTTAGAAATAGCAGGGCAACGGGTTTCTTTTTTTATCATCAAAACCTACTGCTTTTGATTAACCTGCAAGCAGCATGGCAAAACTTGCCCTGCGTATGAAATAGACCCAAAAATAATAAAAACATTTTCTTGAAATAATTTTATTGATTATCGGAAATAGCGGAGTCTTTTTTAAATATTGGGGTTATTCGATGGATTTCTGATTTCTTCAACAAATTCGAACAATACTTTTTGATCAAATTATTCAATCATTAAGCAATTTGATATCCTAAGAAATTTAGGTGGAATATAAATTGGTTTTTGCGTTTGTGTACAATTCCGTCAAACGTGATTATAATCCATGTGAAACTCGCACGGGTTCAAAAGCCTGGCCGGGGAACAGAAATGACTGATTCTTGCACCGTCCTTTTTTGAGAAAAAACAGTTTTTCAGAAAAAAATTACCAATGGCGTAACTAGAGGGAGCATGCGACTTTAACACTAGATTGCCCAAGCAAGTCATTTTGACTGCTTTTTAATTTCAATCAGAAAAACAATTATGTATATAATGACACAATTTGTTAGAATTTTGTGACTTTTTGTATGTACAACATATAAATGCGTTTATTATTAATTGTAGTTACCTCCCCCCTCCTTCATTTCCGGTATATATATATGTGTTTTTTATATATTGCCAAAAGCAGTCATTTTGACTGCTTGACTTCCTTGGGCAATCTAGTCTTAATGTCCCAAGTTAACAAATCTGCGGAAATTCATAAGGAAGAAATCGTGTCTCATGGCAGGGATTTCGTTATGAAACTGGTCAAAAAATTCTTTCACGTGGTATGGATTTCATACGGAAAACGGATATGAAATAATTCATACCAAGTCAATGGTCATAAATTTAAAAAAATGAAATTTTTTTTTTTTTCAAAAAAAGCTTTTATTTATTAAAAATTGCACTAAAAAGGAAAAAATAGTTTTTTGGTACTGCCAAAAATAAAAGCGAGACAAATATTTATTTTATTTTTCATGCTTTTATCTCGCTTTCATTACTGAATTTTTTAAATTTTTTAAATTTTATCCTTTTTAATCATTTTGTAATTGATTAGTATGACTAAAAATCTAAATTGCCGTCTCTCTTTCATCACGCATGTTTATACGTTTTAGTTTTCGAATATACAGCCTTGGCCAAAAGTATTGAGCACCCATGATATATGGCAAAATAACCGTTATATTTAGATGGAGTCAAATAAAAATAGTTTTAGTAGAAGTTAATCGTTTATTGTATGATAAAAATTTAATATTTTGTGGGGCCACCCTTCGCCTTTATAACGGCAGCGACCCTCTTAGGCATGGATGCGACGAGTTTCTTACATTCATCGCTGCTTATCGCGCTCCACTCTTCTTGGAGGTGCCTTTTTAAATCTTCTTTTGACGAAATTTGATGTGCCCGCACCTTACGCTTTAGTATAGCCCATAAATGTTCTATGGGGTTTAAATCCGGAGACTGCGAAGGCCACTCTAAAACATCGACGCAATTTTCTTCAAACCAATTCTTTGTTTCGGTGGATTGATGGCATGGTGCGTTGTCTTGCTGAAACTTTACGCCATCCATGTTTGTATCTCCAAAAATGCATGAAAACGACGCCATAAGTGTAGTTTTGAGCACATCTATGTATTTTTTGGAGTTCATTTTGCCTTCACATACGAACATTTCACCAACTCCAGATCCAACCATGCAGCCCCAAACCATTATACTACCACCCCTGTATTTTACGGTTGGTACAACATATTCGACATTACACTCTTCGCCTATTCGGCGGCGGACATACGATGCATCGGATGTCCCGAAAACCTAAAAAATAATTAAAAAATATGATTTCTAAACCGTTGGATTTTACTACACTACACATATGACAGCATAGAAAATAATTTCAATGCCAACAACCTTGAAAAAACCGCCCGAGCTTTAAGATATTATGACCGTATTCCATAAAGGATATGAAATTTGCAATGAATTGTTTCATAAAGGAGGTAAATGACTCATAGCATGAATTATTTTATTGCAGTTTTGAAAAAATTTCATAGGAATGCGGGGGCATCGACAGGAAAGTGGATCCCCGACATGAAGCTTATAAAAATCTAAACGTCCAGAAAGCAGCGAACTACAAGACTGCGAAAGCTTAAAACATAAAAAAAGAACTAGACGAGTTCAAGGAAAACTGCCTTATGAATTCATCGTAAAATGATTTAAATCATAATTGAATTATTATCGAATTAAATGTTTTAAAGTCGATACTAATTATTTATGGCCATTTTACTCAAAAACCCCATAAATTAACAGAGTATAGCCTAGAAAATAATTTCAATGTCAACAACCTTGAAAAAACCGCCCGTCGCTCACCCGAAGCTACCCTCAGAATTTTCAAAGAACACAAACAAAATATTTGCAAACGGTATTAAAATTCTATGCCATAATCACCGCTCGGTGCTCAATTACAAATGTCCAATCACTCATCCAAAACTTGTAACTGTGGACTTCTAGACGCAATTTAGCCAAACTGTTCTGTTCATTGCACAATACAAAAGTAGAGGGATCAGAAATCCCATGGAAGGCTCGTCATTTGAACATTTTGTGTTATGAAATTGCTACTAGCAATAATGATAATACAGTATAGTAACAGAAGGAGCATCCTTATTCTCATCATTAAACGATATTATCCTTCGTTTATTTCTATTGTCTGGGTATCCATGCATCCCTTTCATTGATCCAATCGAAGGAATCTCCGTCCAAGGGACTCAGAAATAGACAGCAAAATTATTGTACAAGATGGTCCCTTTTTTGCTTCTTCGTTGTTGTCTTTTTTTTTTATTTTGCCTTATTATTTTCCACTTGTTTTGGCCCAAAAAATTCCTTTGGTCGATAATAGAAGATTTTGCTACAGTCAGAATCTTATCCCTTTGCCCAGAGTTGCTCAACGAAATGTCCCGTCAACTTTTCCCAAAGAAATCCTTTCCACTGACAATCAGTTTCCTGACCGAACAACTTAAGGCAATAATATCATTTGCACAGAGTTCACTTATAAAAATCACTTTATCCCTTCTGCATCCCGCATCTGTACCCCTATAAATATGTACTTTCGTTATAGAATCCTTTTTTAGGGGATCTACTGGGATAAATGGGGTTTTCCTTTCTCTTTTCACGGGAAATCGACTCATAAGCATTGTCGGGTCGTCGTAAATTACAAATTGGAGGGCTTGGTACGAGGTATATTCCTTGTTATATACTATAATAAAATATCTTTTGCCGAAATTGCTCTGGTCCTGAAATTAACAGATGGAAAATTATTGGGGATTTCTTCACAGCAAACGATTTAACTTTGGGTTCAAAATGGAGAGAATTCCGGAATATGGAAGATATTTCGAGGGTACTTAGAGTTGGGTGCGTTTTATTGTTTCAAATGTTCGCAATTAGTATTGCATGACAAAAGCCTTTCCCGGCTACAAAAATGGTTTTCTCTGTAGCGACAACCCAAGGTAAGTAGAAAATTAATTCTACGTTTTAATAACCTTTACAATGTAATCGAAATAAATTTAATTCTTCAGCGTTATTTTAAAACGAATGTTTAATTTTTGAATATACACAAAAGAATTAAAATTTACAACCCCGTTAAAATTTTATTCTCATACTAATGAAAAGTGGCACTAATTCTATGATTAAATTTGTTTTTTTCGGTTATAAAAGTTGAATTAATACTTAAGCCACTTGAGCCATTGACAATACAAGTTAAATCCAGAGAACGTTACAATTTGGGAAAAAGAAAGGGGAGTTAAAGCGCTCACCGCAAAATACGTCAGGCTAATTTTTGCCTTTTAAGACCTTCTCCTCTATACCCCTTTAGATATATTCGGACCTCCTCCCTCACCCGGCTTTTTAGATATTTTTTTTGAAAATGCAGAAGGACAAAACATTGAATCACTTTGCAATTAAAAATCTAAGACTTTCCATTCAGAGGTATACCTTGGCACCCAAAAAATTTCACCTGCGGCGCATTTCGTTAATAAAGTAGTTTGCATACCAGGTGTTGCCGGGTAAAGTTTGTTTCTCATAACTTTTAGAAAACAAAAATATATAATATATTGTGTTTAACTATTGAATCATTTCTGATTCAAGGTTTTTACGCAACCTTTCTAGCATTGAATTCTATTGTAGAAAAAAATATATATAATATAAATACCTTCAAGAAAATAAGTTAAACTTTCAAGACTTTCGTTTTGAATTTTTAAATTCCAAAAAATAATTTTGTGATCACCGACCTCAAAAACCCCCCGATGCCAATTTTTGCCGCGAGAAAGGATATTTGAATTATCTGACCTTGATCTCAAGTGTTGAATTTTGAAATTCTAGTGCCACCTTCGGTGAAAAGCGGCCCGAGTGATGTTTTGGCAAAATTTAGGCTAACATCAATGTTATGAAAAACCTACCTCTCCCCTCTCTTTGGCCTCCTTAGGGTTGGAGTTTCAAAAAGCACTGCCTTACCTCTGGAGCCCAATGAACGCAACGCGAACGCAACTAAAACGCACAAACTTTCACGCAGCGCAACATTTCAGCGGCAGAGCCCAATGGCATCTCGTGAAGTAGTACAAGTGACATAATATAAAGTGGTATAAAGTTGACAAAATTACAAAAATGGATAATTTTGAAGCGATAATTTGCTTTGTTGGTCTTTATCTTTGTTATTTGTATGTTATCGCACTAAGGCTATCAATTTTTCCTCGAACGACATTTCCCCAACCTCACTTTATGAACTGTGAACGCAGAATTGCTGCGGCAAAGTTAGAAGTTTGCAAACTTTTGCGTTGTAGTTGCGTTCACTGCGTTCACTGTGCTCACTTCAAATGATTTCTATGGAACAAACTTGTAAGTGACAGTTTCTGCGTTCGCGTTGCGTTCATTGGGCTCCAGGCATTAAGTAGGCTACACATCTATCAGTTTTCGATCAGTCTCGACTGTTACGGCACTTGTCAGTTTTCCATAAGTTTTTTACATCTAGTTATGCGTTCACATCTATCAGTTGCAACTGACAGTTTTTTGTGAAAATTTTCCATTCATTTTGATTGTAGAGTTCAAAAAATACCGGTGGATAATAAAGAGAGAGCGTGTGTATGCAATATTATTGCATTAAGTTCAAAAAATAATATTTGGTTCTATTCTAATGCGATACGACTGACGCGACTGACACGAACGTTCACACCAATCGGTTGGGTATCAGTTTGCCAGAAAAACTGATCTGCCCATGATTTTTTTCGTGGTTGCCCATCAGTCGTCTGATTTTACGTTCACATCAATCAGTTTCCCATCAGTTTCCCAAAAACTGATGGAAAACTGATAGATGTGTAGCCTACTTTAGTGGGTGCCTACGACATAGATGTAATATACTGTGAAAATTTCAGGTTTCTACCTCCAGGGGCTTGGGGTGGTCGTTGATGAAATAAGTCAGATTATGCCTTTTTATTTGACAAAAGGAATTGATGGCTGCCATTTTTTTAAACATTTGCCTGCGGCACAATTTTTATTGCATTCTGAAGAAACGAAACATCTATGATTTTTATTTCACATACTCTTTACACATTCTTCTTCCATGTTTTCGCACTATTACGGAATATGATGTTAATCGCAAGTACATATAAAAACTTATTATTATAATGTAAATTATATTGTACTACGGTTTAAAAAAACGTTTGCAATCAAATAAAAAAAATGTTTGTTATTATTCTTGTTTTTTTTTAACAAAAATCGGAAATTTTTTTTAAAAAAAAAGTGAAAAGTGAAAATTTGGTAATTATGTGGTATGTAATATTAAAATTTCCTACACGAAGAGGAATAATAGAACAGATGCCTACAAAAAATTGTGATATATTAGGCAGAGGGCTTTTTTGCAAGGCGATTCTCTAAAAATAGGGAATTTATCGTAAAATTTTGGGAGATCCCCATTTTTTTGGTATGACATCCGCCTTATTTCTGGGAGTCATTACAAAAAGTCCCACTGTCTCGTATTACCACTTTTATAGGAAACATTTCTCTCCGTGTAATATTAACAAAAAGTATTTAAATTTTCTAAAATAAATTTAATTGTTTTTTATGTTCCTTTTACATAAGTACAACGAAACAAATTAAGAAAAAAAAGAGAAACCACACAAATGAGTAGTTGATGATACACAATTAATTTAGAAGAATTACACTTAAATTAGATTCTGCAATATATAGAGAATAAAATCAACATTCGAATTAAAAAAAAAACTAAAATTTATGGATTCACATCCAAGGTAAAATTCACAATTTTAAAATAAAGGAAAATTAAATATGAAAATATAAATAAATGCATTTATGTCAATTAATTGATAAATATATTACCATTAAAATATCTATGAATTAAAACAAAATGGTTAAAAAAAACACAATTTAATAAAATATCACACACACATAAATATTGAAATTAAATTAAAATAAAGCATATTTAGTAAAATTAGTAATACTATGCTAAATAAATGTACTTGATAATATGTGTTTAAAATTAACATAAAATTTAAAGAAAAAACTAATTGTAAGAACTAGTTAACTCAATTGGTTAATACACAATACAAGAAATTATAATTATTATAATTTTACAAAAAAAATCTTATACTGGTCAACGTGATTTTTGCCCCTGTTTGTGTGGTAATCACTCTATCACTCTCAGTTTGTTTCCCTTTTTACACGTGCAAATAAAATATTTTTATTTTAAGATTATATTTTTGCACAATTTTGAAATTTCACGATTTGTAAAAGTCTTGTGTGGTTCAAAACTCAACACGAGTGGGGACTAGAAGGATAAGGTGTACTAGGCAAAAACCAGATTAAAATTGGTTTATTTGTTCATTTTGTTGACCAGTGCTATTACTTATTTCATAAAACTTATTTCAGTGCTATTACTTATTTCATAAAATTTTAATTACATACTTTGTTTAGGAGAATTTTCCCGGAAAAGGTTATTAACTTTATTGATATTGAGAAAGATTTTTTGATTTTTTTGTTTAAATTTTACAAAAATATCTTTTTTTGATTTTTTTATTTTAAATTTTTTATAACAAACAAAAACACAGAGTGAATATTAATCATTTGAGTGCTTTTTTGAAAATTAGTACCTAAAAGTAGAGTTTAAAATGCTCCCGCATGTTTGTAACTAATTACATTCTTTAAAAAAACGGTTTCGACTAAAATAATAAATTATTTCTTACATGTGAAAAATAATTCATCGAATAAAAATATAATTTAATTAGATGGTAAAAAAAGTCAAGAAAGTTGGGTTGAAAAATTGCAATTCGGTATTTTAGCATTTTTGGTGTATGGAACGTAACTGCCGCTTGACACGTATCAGATACGTGCCAAACACAAAAAATGTTAGTAGGGTTAATAATATTTTTTCCGTACAACTATATTAGCGTGGTGTAACTCCTGCCCACAGGTCGGTTATCGGCCTCTCCGTCCCTTTCGGCCGCAGTTCCTACTCGGTCTCTGGCCTCGCGCTAAACTACGTCAAAATTACTTTCAAATTTTAAAACATGAATAATATCCATTAAAGGTTAAAGCTAAAAGAAATCAATTTATTGCAACCAATTAATAATTTTACATCTGTAGACAAAGTTTCGAATATTTTGACCATATCGCTTCAAAAAAACAGGGAATTGGAGAATTATGTTAAAATTCCGATTTCTTAATGGCATCAACACCAACAATCTCTGAAAGTTTCATTCAATAATTGCAACGCATTTTGTTAGTTGTTGTTAGTGATTTCATGGTACATGAGTTAGCAGAGATGGCACGCGGAACCTTGGATCAACTTATAACCCAAAACACGCTCCTTGATGACAATAAGCTCCCATGAAAGAATTATTCAAATCGGTGCAGTGGTTCTCAAGTTATAGGCGACCAGACAAAAAAACAGAGATTAATATACATAAATCGAGGGGTTGACCCGTGATCTAATAGCCGTACCACACTAACGATTACTTTTGAGATTGCGATTGCGATTGATAATTCACGATTAGCCATTTTCAAGCACACTACACGCCGTTTCGGTCTACGATTGCGATTGAAATAGCTATGGAGTCCCAGTGCACAGTTTTTAAATCGTTTCTTCTATATTGTTGTAATGAAACGTCCCACAGAAGAGGTTTATTCTGGACTTCGTAAATCAGTTTATACTCCATATCCATTGTCCATAATATTAATTTCGGTAGCATTTTATTATTTTGATTTATTTTTCTTCGCGGTAAATATAACTCGACATTTGCTTCGCGGTAAATATAACTCGCCACTTTCTTCGCGTAACGAAACTTAAGAAATGTCAAACTTTAATCAGCTGATTCCACCGAGCGCTATGATTGGCTGTGATTCCCAATGGAGCTATTAAAATTAGACTCAAGTCTAAACTGGCAATCGTAGCCGCAATCGTAGCCAGCTGTGCTCTCATTGGTCCAAAAGGCCAATCGTAGCCTCAATCGCAAAAGTAATCGTTAATGTGATACGGCTATAACAGCCGCCCTTTGACGCTAGTAAGCTCCCTTGTTTCATTCAAATCGGTTCAGTGGATATACCCAATAAACAATTTGTAACCGAGGTTATAAAAACAACCTCAAAGTAACATGGGTTACAAAAACAACCTCAAAGTAACATGGGTTACAAAAACAACCTCAAAGTAACATGGGTTACAAAAACAACCAATTTCTAACCGTTTCTTTTCAGTTATTTTGCAAACCGTTTTCTAATAACCCGAAATAAACCATTATTTACTAACGATTTTTTAACCTGAGATACAAATACGATATTCGGCAACCGTTTTGTAACTAACTCGTAATAAACCGTTAACTAACAGTTATTTACTAACGAATTTTTACCTTGAGTTGCAAGCAGGTGTTTTAGAAACCGTTTTCTAACTTCAACTATTTTGATAATTTTTGTTTCAGTAAAAACTGCCATTATGTAGATTTCTACAATATCTACAAAGCCGCGACTTTCAGTTCCATTTATTATTTATTTGACATGATTTTTCTATAAAGCTAGCACAACGTTATCAGGAAACTGTTTTTTAACCATGGTTACAAAATAACGAGACGCTTTCGGTTGTGACAAGGTTGCTAGCCCGTTATTGTTACGTTATTTAAACCCATTTTTAACTTCATAGGTTTCTCAACGTATATTGCAAAACCATTGCACAACCGGATTTTAACCAGTTGTGGTTACTTGGGTAGTGTACACATCAGATTTTGTTGAACGTCACACTCAAAACTAAGCTTACGGAAATGTCACTCTCCGATTTTAATGAATATTTGCATACCTATGAAAAATATTCGAAACATATTTTTTTAATTGATCAGAATTCGGTTTAAGGGTTTTAAGGGATATTTCCCTTTAAGGAAATTTCATGCAAAAAAGCGTTTTTTGGTAATTACTGAAAAACTGATGATTTGATCTGGATGAAACGCAAATGTATAAATGAATAAAAGATTTAAAAGTGTGTTCTCTGTCATTTATAAATTGAAACTAGAACAAACTTTGTCCCTCAGTAGTATATAGCTCCCTGATTTGATACGGTACCGAGATTTCAATCTATTTTGATGAAACCTGATATATTTTAATATCTTTTTTTCTAATCCCTCGTTTCCACTAGGGGGAAAATTGGTAGAAGTTTTGTTTTTAGCGAATCATTTCGCACGGGAAAACACGTAAAGTTCGTATAATACATTTATTTTAGGTTCATAAAATTGATATTATTTAAGCAAAAAATAAAAGCTCAATTTTTTGCAAAAGAAAAATAGTGCTTTAGCGAATTTCAATCTTTTAGCTTTACAGACTAACTTACCGAAATAAAAAGTCGAATTACATTTTGTTATAAATAAAAAAAATTAAAAACATTCAGCAATAATTTATTATTTTGTCGTCCAAACCACTAAAAAAATTAATCCTAAAACGCTTAAATAGCCTAAAAATATAGGAAAAAATTAAACAAACACAAAACGTAGTAAATTCCATTGGACCATTTAAGAAAAACAAGTATAAAATATTATGGAGAATTTATTGAAATTAAAATCATTATTATGTACCACCATCACCATAGTACACCATTTTAAGATATACACATAATCGTATTAAGAGTCTGTGTATTGCTTGTTTGGTTTCATTTTAAATCACAAAAATAATAAATAACAAAACAAAAAAAATGATATATTTTGATGAAAAAAAAAATGAAAAACAAATGAAATAAAAGTATTTAAAAATTTAATAAGGAAACATTCTTATTAAAACCATTTAACACACACATACCCTATTAATATTAAAAATTACTATTAAATATTAAAATATAATTATTTAAATTTAAAAAAAAAAAACACTTATTGAATTAACAATACGGCATCGAAGTATTGTTAATTTCAAAAGAAAAACGATTGTTAACATTTTTCAAGAAAAAAAAAACATTGAAACTATATAAGAAACTAAAAATTACTTTAAATAAAATAATTTAAACATAAAAATTAAAAAAAAATAAAACCAAAAAAAACACTGACTATGCCACATTAAATTTATTGAAAATGCGTATAAAGTTAAAAGACACACATTAAACATCAGAAATAAACAATAATTAAGAGTATTAATTAAATTTTGTCAACACCGAATAAATTTAATTAATCCCCAAATAACAACAAAAAGAAACAAAAACTATGCGTATTATATATGAATTAAAATCAATATTAAATAAATTTAAACAAAAATAAATAAAAACATAAAATTTTGATGTTGATTAAACTAAAACAAATCAATTTTAAATTAAATATTCATCTAATAAAAATATTTGGTGTCGTCATTATTTATTATTTTATTTTTTACTTTTCGAATAATAGTTAAATGTTTTTCCATTTAAATTTGGAATAAATAAAAATTCATTGTTGATACCCTTAAAAATTTATCCATAAACAATTATTAAAAAAATCACTTATTATTATTTTTAATCCATTGCGTGTAAAAAACAATTTTGGCTGATAAAACATTTGAGAAAAACGTCATTTAGGATGTGTGAAAATTAAGAAACGGTAGGTATTTGCAGCAGACTCCATTTTATGTTTTCACTAGGTAAGAAATTTGTTGCAGAAATTTTATATTCAGGGATTGAAGGTCGATATTGAAATATTTCTGGAGATACGAGCATTATTTTTTATTATTTTTATACTTTTGAGATTGAAAATTATTACGACTTAAGTCAGGGGTTGAATCGCGTACGGTGACAAGCAGTGTTGCGGCCAGATAATAATTTTTTTATCTAGATAAGATAAAGATAAATGCTCGTAATGTTTATTTAGAAAGATAATAGATAATGAAAATTTGAAAGATAATAGATAAGATAAGAAAAAAACCAAATTATCTAGATAATTTTTAGATAAATATTTATTTTAACGTTGCACAAAATTCAAAATTACGTACTAAAACATAACAAAAGCTATAATTGCCAATCTGCCAATTATTGAAAACCCGTATGGTGATGTGGCATTGTTCAAAGTTTAAATGAACGGCGAACAATTGTATCAAAATTCTACTTTGAAGTCAAACTTTTCAATAAGATTTTTTAAAATTTATTCCAATCGGATTTTGATGTATGGGAGTTTTATGTAGAATCATATCCTAAATAACTTTTGTTCTTGCTTTTTTTGATAAGATGCACCGTTTTTGAGATATTCGTTCGTATAGGGGGTACCCCCCTAATGGTCCATTTTTTCCCATAAACAAACTTAGCCTCTAACTCAATCTGTGCGCCCGCAATCCGCGCCACAGACGGACGGACATCCAAAATTCACACACTGGTGTAATTTGTGTGTGATGACAGGATCTTGGCGTTACAAACGGTAAGGCAAATTTAATATACCCTTTGGGTTCACCATACGGGTACACGGCAAAAAATCCTGGAGTATTTTTCCATCCAAAAATTATATTGACGAAATCTTAATACATATTTTGGATTGGAATTTAATACAGGCGAATTTTTGAAAATATTTTAGCCTTTTTTGCAGTCATATTTGAAAAGTTTTTTATTATGTATCGAACTTAAGTACTTTTAACATTAATGTCTACAATTTAATCAAAATTTTAGACTTTAATACTGAATTAAACCAAAAATAAATTTATAAAAATTTCCAATCCATATTATTGGATTAGAATTTTCCATTGGATTACATATAGGTCCAGCGTAATCCAGTTTTGATTGGAATTCACTCCAGGATTTTTTACCGTGTATAATAAATAAATTGCACAAAATTATTTGTTTTTCTTTTTTGTTGATTTCCAATTTAAAATGCAGTTTCAACGGTTGCTGGCAAAAAAATTTAGTTTTGTGCAAGAGAAGCGAGGGAAGGAGTTACACTTCGCTTCTCTTGCCCATAAACAAAAACTCTTGCCAAGTGTAAAACAGTTCTTAGGTTTTCATAAGTATGCAGAAAACAATTTCGTCATAGACTTTATGCAAAAAAAAAAACATTATTTTTATGGAAAATTCCAAAAAAATTGGTGAAAAAATTTGCCTTCGTGATTTAATTAAACTGTTAGACTTTTCTGTCGTTACAGCTGACTTTTCAATCTTCACTAGACATAACATCAGACGTAACAGCGACAGTGACGGCTTTCATGGCAGGTGTGGATTACTAGTGACATCTTTGCTAACAGAAATGCTAACAGAAATGGAATTTAGGATGGCGGATTCTAATTTTTCACGTGCAGAGACGCTCCGTTCTATAAACGAATGCTGTTTAAAAGTAATTTCTAGAAAGAAATGATTTGAAAAAGGCGTCGTGGGAGCAGCTGGAGGCCGAATTTAATTTTAGTGCGGAGATTTTAAAGAAAAAAGTGAAATCACTGAGATCGTCATATTTACTACTCAGTTGTTTACTGCTCAACGCATTTCTGGAACTGAAATGTCATGCCAGAATCAGCAGCCCACCTACGTCACAACAGAATTTTCTAATGACATTTCTGTTAACAGTCCTGTCAACGTTTCCGGCAGGTCTGGATGGCGTGTAAGGGGTTATGCCTACCTGTAAACTTTGGAGAAGTCGATTTTTTGCATATTCTTAAAGTACAACATTTCAACTGTCATCTATCAAAATTTTAAGTTGATTTAAATGGAATTGTATAAAATTATTAAAAGTGAATTAAGGTTTTATTATTGTTATTATTATTAATTTGATCGGATGAAATTTGCGAGGTTATGCGACGTTAAAGTCATGTATGTAGTCGGATTTGGAGCGTTTACGAAGTAACTTGAAAATTTAATCGCGATTTTCTCAAAACAAAGTTTCCCAAATTGGTGAAAGCGATTACTCAGTAACCACTCAAACCATTTCTTTAAAACTTTTCATAATTATTACGCGTCAGTTTATCTAATTGTGGGCCAACGTTTTATTTTTAAAATTTTTAGTTTATTTACAGTCAAAAAAAGCCAATTTTGTACCGAAAAATCGATAATTTACTGTAAAACGGGCGCCATTTTATTCGTAATTGATTTTTTTTAAATTAAAGGGCTTGCAGCAAGAACGAGGTAACTCAGTTTTTGGTATTTTTCGGAAATTTGAAAAAAAAAACGTTTTAAAAATTCAATTTTCAAGCTTCTTAAAAAAAACTTATGTTATAAACCTTTGTTTTGCTACCATAATTATACAATAATACCAATTCGGAAGTGGAGAAAGTTTGGAGTTATCTCCTTTCTCCATTCTGGCTCAGGAGAGCTTTCGGAATAAAAAAAATATTATGATTGATACCCGATGACAGCTGTCGCCGTTAATCTCTTCCCGAAGGAGGTCTTTTCGTACGCTTACAAAAACAAGGACTAATACTTTTTTTTCCAAAAAATAAAAAATCTGGAGCATATTGAACAGTGTACTACTTAATAAAATGCAAAAAATGCAAAAAAAAATCGATCCAAAATAGTTTTATTTAAACAGTAGATAAATTGCCAAAACACATGGTTTGCAGGTAATCCTTTAAACTTGTATCCAGCATATGACGATTTTGGCACACCTCCAAGCCTGAATCCGGAACTCCGCGCGAAGCTAATATACAAAAAGAAGACAACATTTTTTAAATCATAATTTGCGATTAATTTAGATCAGAGGTCATCAAAGTAACTGTCGCTCCCTTTACAATCAAAATGTGTAACCACTACACATTAAAATACAGCACCGATTCCAACTCCAAAGCATGGTTGAAACCGCAACACACAAGCATTACAGCACACAATAAAAGGTCGATTATAGGCCTACGCTGTTAAAGCCAATCTGTGTGATGGGCCAGCCGAGCCACTAGCTGATGATGCTTGATTTAGATAAAAGTTTTTATGATTTTTATTAAAATTTTAAACCATTTTAACAGAATTTTATGTACACTAGAAAATTTTATTGTAATTTTACCCCTATTATCGTAGGAAACCATTTTCCTACGATAATAGGGGTAAAATTACACCGAGTCGTAATGGCTTAAAAGCTATGCATTTTTACTCATTTTGTGGCGTACAAAAGCCTCTTTTACGGGGGAACTTTAAGCTAAATAAGAAGTAAAAGTACAATACGGGTGTAATTTTACGACATTTTTTGTTTAAAATTACACCGAAAATGGTATTAGAATTTCTCGGCTTATACGGTCTGCAAAAACAAAAATATTATATTATTTTTGCGGATGTTTTCACATCCAAATTTCCCGAGCATGTCTGCCATGTGGCAGGCGCCACACAGGATTTTGGTAGAGTAAAACTCGATTCGAGTATTTATACTCCGATGCCACAAACCTTATGCGAATTATAAGGTTAAGGCAACATAGCTCCATCAAGCCAGATCGAATATCCGTCAACTGCATTGTGAAATAATGAAATTGTCCGTTCAATAATGCAAAAATACCCTGTGAGCGTGTTTTCACACCAAAATGAGAGTAAAAATATGAATATTGGTCGAAATTTTACGCAAGGTTTAAAATTACCCTATTTCTAGTGTAAGATTAATGTTTTTTAAATGGTATGCGAGCTAAATTCTGATTTTTTTTTCGAAATTTTACGACGTTTTTGCAAATTTACCCCGTTTTTACCCCAATATTCGGTTTAAATTCAAATTCATTTTCTACAGTGTACATATATCATTAAAATGTTTGTATGAAATTTAGTCTTGTCATCTTTTTTGTTCTAAAAAATTAATAAAGTCCATGATGATTGCAATGACGAACATTCAAAGAACAGCAAACGCTATTCACCTCGCGACTTTTGAAATCCTGAATCAGTGCAAAAATCAGAAAGTTGTCACCAAATCCTTTTGCATTCTTGCATTATTATCTCTTTTTACTTCTTGCCCCGTGTCGCTTTCAAGCAAAGAGGAAATTGCAGTCTTCCTCAACGAAAGTCTAAAAAGCTTCCGCCAACATGCTTGTATGCAATCAGTTCATATGCTTTTATACGAAATTATGTTCAGTACAGGAAATACTCGCCCAAGCGTGTAAACCCAAGGGATTCTCGTTTCTACAATGCTTTCGGTTTTTCTAGCCAAGCAACGAACGTTTGCAGATAGTGTAATGTTTATGTTGTACACAACAAGTAATACCACAACTTCATATGATCAAAAAAAAAGCCAGCCCCGTTCAAGGATTCTTGCCGAGATTATCCACTGAAAACATATCCCCAAAGAGACAGTAAGCAATTTTAATCGGGGCTTTGTCGTAAAAAGGATGCACTTAAATTTTATTCTAACCAAAGGAACAAAAATATTACACCAAAGGCAAAGGAAAAGCGTTGGTATTTAGGGAAATATAAAAAATGCTACTGATTTTGAAATGTAAATTTAAAACACGTAGAAACTCCTGTGATTAGTCTCTAAAAGACACCCTAAAAAGATTTCTGTAATTAATTACGACTGCATTCTTGAAAGGATCACTCATTTTATTTTAATAAAGATAAAAAAATATTTTTCAAGATATTAATTGAAAGCCTTGTCGATTGCCATTCCGTATCATACCACACTTGAAATTGCAACAGCAAGGATAATGAGTACATTTCCTTTGGATTTGCAATTCACAGGAATTCTAGGCCGGATTTAAATACCTGCACTTATCACAAGTACATTTTATTCCAATGCTATAGTAAAACCTCTTGGCTCTCATCCACAAATACCAGTATGAGATATGAGTATTTGTGCGAAACCTCCTTGGCTTTTGTGGAATCCTTTTTCCACTGATGCCTGTAACGTTCCATGATAGCTTGTCCGGTTCGTTAAACATATCCTCCACGGTTGACATCCGATTTAAAATCCTGCTGATACTAGTGTTAACTTAAACGTTGATTACGACGTGATGACAACTAAAATAAAATACGGGTTGAATACGGGTTTTAATATTACTAATCTAACACTTCTGATAGCCTATTGCAGGGGTGTCCAACTTGATTATTCGGCGGGCCAAATTATCAAGTTTTTGATTATGCGTCGGGCCGCAGTAAATTTATTATCATACAGTCATCAAACAAAGCTGATTAATAAATACAAGTAATTTCACACTAATGAGAGGATGTATATAAATGATTCACAAGAACTATAACTTACATCTTTGCCTATATTTATTGGAATATTCTGTAGTTATAGGTTCCAATATGTGCGCCGGCGGAAATATTTGATCATGGTTGTACTTCCTGTCATGCGGGAATTTCGTGATTACATTTCAATGTGGTGTGTTTCGTTACGTGCCCAAGTGAAGTAGGATATGACGATCGACAGAAAATTTCGGATGTTCCAGGCTGTGATTTGTTGAACTGAAATCTGTTTACTCTTCTTGCCACACCAGTTCGGATCGTCATGGCGTTAGCATCAAGCTAAAATGTCGAAAATGCAATAGTTGAAGGAAAGAAACATGCTTTTCCAGATCGAAATGAATTTCGCTTGCTATAATATAAAAAGCAAACCATTTAAGGAGCGGTAAACATGGACTTTAGAGTTTTTCCTGTCCTACTGTTCCATACGTCAAAACAACGACCAAATCACGTAACGACCGATCTGAACACTAAACATAACAAAAGCTATAATTGCCAATCTGGCAATCATTGGAGACTCGTATGGTGATATTGGTATCTTAATTTGAGCATTTGTACCAAAATTCCACTTTGAAGTCAAACTTTCCAATAAGATTTTTTAAAATTTATTCCAATCGGATTTTGATGTATGGGAGTTTTATGTAGAATCATATCCTAAATAACTTTTGTTCTTGGACTTTTTTGATAAGATGCACCGTTTTTGAGATATTTACAAAAAACGTTTTCGTTCGTATGGGGGGTACCCCCTAATGGTCCATTTTTGCCCATGAACGAACTTAGCCTCGCATTTTACGAAAAACGGATCTGCGCAAAATTTCAAGTCTCTAGCTCAATCCGTGCGCCCGAATTCCGCGCCACAGACGGACGGGCGGACGGACGGCATGCAAAAATTAAATATTTTATAATTCTAAACACACTGATGTAATTCATTTTTGTGTGTGATGACAGGATCTTGGCGTTACAAACGGTAAGGCAAAGTTAATATACCCTTTGGTTTCACCATACGGGTATAAAAAGACGTCGCGAAATAGTTCTTGAGTACATAAATATATACAACAGTCTAATGTTTCCCTGCATCGGTGAAAATGATTAACATCTCCCTTTGAAACAAGAGTATATAACTATCTATCTGCCTTCTATAACCAAAACGACAGTTTTGTTAAAATACCGGTATTTGACAAGTTTTTGATGGTATGCAGCATTCAGTCTGCTCATTCCAACAAACGTTTCTGAAATTTGTTTGAAGTTTTAAAATGATTTCTAATAAAAGAATCATGAAACATTTAAAAGAAAAAAAATTACGGAGTGATGAGCAGCAGAAGAATCTAAATATATTCATGTCAACTGATTTCGATTAAAATGAATTTTAATTCCAGTGCTAATGGCGTGTGAGAAGCGGTCTAATTGCATGCTAATTCCCGTTCTAATTCCAATTTTTATTGGAAAGTTTCCAGTTCGCAATCCAATCTAATATGAAAACGTAGTAGAATTAGTGTGCAATTGGACCGTTTCGCACATGCCTTTATTGGAAACGTGTAAACGAAGATAACTACTCGCTTCACTTTACTCGCTGCTAGTGGCTACGTCTAAACCGCACTTATGCATAAGAAATCGTTAGATAACACCAGTTTGCGCTATTTTGAGTCATGACATGATAATTATTAAACATGATAATATTCTAATAATATTGTGCATTTTAAATCGCGTTTTTTGCGCCGCAGGCAATTTTCCTTTTTTTACAGATGAGCAGTAAAAGAAGCCCATCATACAATTTTCAACAATTAGTCGACAAAACCTCTCAGGTGAATTTACTAAATGATGTGAATTAAAGCTTTTGTGCGAATTGCATTCGTGAGCATAATATTCGTAAGCATAGCAATCGTGAGTGAAAGGGAGAGGTTCACAAAATAAATGTATAAAAAACTATCCCCTTTTCCTTTTTGCCTTTCGCTTCTAATGCTCTCTGGACAAGAAAACTAAATTGAAGTGAAGCGAGACAAAAGTTTTTTAATTTCTGAAAGGTTCAGTTTCACATAACAAGATTTTTTTTCTAGCTTTGGCCTTTTTTTTGCTAAAAAAAACCATACCAATCCCAAATCCAAACCACTTTCAATTTGTATTTTGAACGGAACATTTTTCGAACAAAAGTAAAGCTTACTAGATTGGATCAAGATAATTATTCAGTTTATTTTTCATGACATCGCAAGGCAAGTGTTGGACATCCCTGGTCTTTTGGAACGGAAATGGACAAAGTTCAGAAAACTAAAACGATTACAGGTGACATGAGATCACTAACTAAGTACTACTTGACACATTTCGTGATAAAAAAAATAAAAATTCCTTTACGATGTTTTCCACAGATAAATTCCTCGTAATTTGATATTTGATTTCAGCACAAATTCATATTGAACTTTGATTACCCGTACCGGGCTGTTAGGATCTATTTGGGCCAAAATAAACTTTTACTCTGCCATCAAATTTATACCTTAACACTAAACATACCAGCACTTAATACATACCTATTTCTACCATGGGCGGTCAAATGACCGGCTGTGGTAGATAACGGTATATGACAAGTATTACTCAAAGTAAACAAAATATAAATAAAAAATAATAATAGAATATTAAGTGTATATATAATAAATAGAAAAATTCATGAAGTCAAGTGCGCAAAAACGATAGATTATATGCGCTTTTTAAATGCAAAAGTCCATAAGCGGTCAAAAGACCGCTTATGGTATGTTTAGTGTTAAGCAAAAATGCTACAAAATCTTGTTGACTGCGTCCCGAATATATACTGTCCAAAATCGAATGACACAACAATAAAATTATTATATATAATGGAATATAAAAACATAACAAAAGCTATAATTGCCAATCTGGCAATCATTGGAGACCCGTATGGTGATATTCGTATCAAAATTCGAACACTTATACCAAAATTCCACTTTGAAGTCAAACTTTCCAATAAGATTTTTTTAAAACTTGTTCCAATCGGATTTTGATGTATGGGAGTTTTATGTAGAATCATATTCTAAATAACTTTTGTTCTTGCACTTTTTTGATAGGATCCACAGTTTTTGAGATATTCGCGAAAAACATTTTCGTTCCTATGGGGGTACCCCCCCTAATGGTCCATTTTTGCCCATTAACGAACTTAGCCTCGCATTTTACGAAAAACGGATCTGTGCAAAATTTCAAGTCTCTAGCTCAATCCGTGCGCCCGCAATCCGCGCCACAGACGGACAGACGGACGGACGGACATGCGAAAATTAATTAATTTTATCATTCTTAACACACTGGTGTAATTCATTTTTGTGTGTGATGACGGGATCTTGGCGTTACACCATACGGGTATAAAAATAGACAATAGTAGGAGCTGCGCACCTGACCCTTTCGCAGTCTAAAACCACCCCACGACCTTGGTACTTATTCGGACTTATAAAAATTCGGACTTACAAATAACCGGCGACTGTTGACTTAGAGGATATCGACTATGAACCGAAGTGCACACAGGTTGTTTTGAAAAGGTCCCATTATATAGAAGAAAAAAACCAGGATGACTAATTTTAGCATGTCGACCGTAAATCAACGTACTGCATATTTGAATTCTTGTCACTACGAGATCCCTTACATTAAATACACTTAATATTTATAATTTTTTTTACAAAATTCATTATCCTTCGAGCAATATAAAGGGTGGTTAAATTTTAAGGGCCGATGTTGAATGTAAACCACACCTAAACGTCAAGTTTTTTTCTGCATTTCATTTGACATTTCTCAATTTCAGACTAACTCAATTTGAACCATGGAAAGATACACAATCGAGCAACGCGTTAAAGTTATTCAGGCTCATTATGAAAATGGGCGTTCAAATCAAAATGCATATCGTGCACTTCGTGCCGCCAGCCCATAAACCGCACCAAACAGTCACTCTTTGTGGGTGCATTGGTTTTTCGACAATCACTCTTGGATTATCATTCGCCCAAATGCAACTGTTCTGCTTATTGACGAATCCACTGAGGTGAAAATGTGCCTCATCACTGAAGATGATTTTCTTCGAAAATTGATCATCCACTGTTGCCATTTCTTGCCACCATTCTGACCATTGACGACGCTTGAAATGGTCAAGAGGCTTTAGTTCTTGAGTCAATTGCACCTTGTAAGCATGTAAATGCAAGTCTTTATGCATAATGTTCATCAACGACGAGCGTGGGAGGTGCAATTGTTGGGCACGACGACGAGTTGAGGTGGACGGCTCTTCAGCCACACTATCGCGAACAGCAGCAATATTTTCTGCAGTACGAGCTGTACGAGCATGCACTGGTGTTTTCACATCTCCTACAGACCCGGTTTGCTCAAATTTTTGCACGATTTTTGCGATTGTACGCACATTTGGACGATTAAATTGACCGAAAAAATCACGAAGTGCACGATATGCATTTTGATTTGAACGCCCATTTTCATAATAAGCCTGAATAACTTTAACGCGTTGCTCGATTGTGTATCTTTCCATGGTTCAAATTGAGTTAGTCTGAAATTGAGAAATGTCAAATGAAATGCAGAAAAAAACTTGACGTTTAGGTGTGGTTCACATTCAACATCGGCCCTTAAAATTTAACCACCCTTTAGATCTATTTTGTTTCCCTGAAAATTGACTTAAGCTACTTTTATTTATTACCACAGATATATCCTGTGTACCACTGTGTACTCGTTTCAATACGACAGGCGTTAATGTTGCATGAAATTCGGTACAGAGTTCCTGGAACTTTCCAGGAACAATTTTAGTTCGCTTCTCGTCCGCCGCGTATATCATCCTTTTTAAAAAATCCAACGGTCCACAAAATTATAGTTTAGCTTTTAAAAAGCGGTTTTTGAAAAAGCGCAATATATTGGTAGGTTTGAACAAAATAAAGAATTATTCACACCATTACGACTTGCGAAATTCTGGAAGCTGTAAATTCTGAAATTGTGTAAATTCTATCGTTTTTAAAGTGTTGAAGCACAACTCAACTTTGCAAACAAGCATGGCGAAAATCGATGAAAATTGGGGCTATTTGTTTATTCACATGAAAATGTACTAGTTTCTTGGCAAAACCGCGGCAAAATAATCTCCAGGCATACTAACTCGCACAAGTCTCCCTTTTTGGCCGCGAGGAGACGACACGTTCTTTGTACGCAGAAAAGTTCCTTTTTTAGCCATGGCGCCAGTGCATAAGCTAAAAAAGTGTCTGGACTAAGTTTAATCCAGGGTTGCCAGATCGAGGGGCTTTTCATCGGAAAATCATAATGGATGAAATTAATTTTTTTCAATGGGTGCATTCATCCTGACCCAGCGCCAAGCAAATTCAGAATAAAATTAGCGCACAGGATGAAGTAGGAGCCTGTTTCTGACATGGAAGCTGACTTACCGTCATCAAAGGCTGCATTACCAGCTTGCAGGCTTACAGGATTTGGTGAAGTAACATTTATATTCAATTTATCGAAATTTCTTCAAAGTTACTGTGGTTTGCGAGTGAAAATATGGATTTGTTGAGTTTCGACAGTTTGTCCAGAAACTTGCACAACTTGGACTTACCGAGATTCCACTGTATTTCATTCTCGCAGTTTTAACCAAGCCTTAAATCACTGAGCTTCAACACCAAAGTCCAAAGCACATGACAAATGTAAACAAGAATCTTCATAAAAATTTTCAAATAAAAATTTGGAACATTTCGGATTAAAACAGGGAAATAATATTAAGACAAACCAAACGATAATAAGAAATAAAATATTTTATGAAGTAAAAACTCCTTCAGAGTATATTTATTGAAAAATTAAATTTTGAAGCCAGCAATAATGATTGCCAAGTGAGAACATTTTTTACGTGAGAAAACCGAATAAGTGAGTTTTCTCATTATTTGGTATTGTGATCACAAATACGTGATATTTCTACCATGAAATTTCTCACCTCAAAAGATCCACCACCCATCTTGGACGTGAAAGTGAAAAGTTAATTTATTTGGGCGAAATAAATTAAAGCAAAAGCGGTTAGTTTTAATGTTATTTCTTTTATTCGAGACTAATTGATATTGCATCTACACATATTACATAAGTACATATATTGCTGAAAGAAAGACAGAGAGAAGCTGTTATAAATTTTAAATACGAAAATCCCGGTTTTGCGAATTCGCGCTTTGGAGACAATGCCGGGAAGCTTCCCAGCCAACGCCCGGCTATAAATAAAAGCATAGATTAGAGAGTTACTATAGATAAGAAACGAGGAAGAAATTTTTTCCTGAAGAAGAGTACTTTGCATCTGTTTCATTTGCTTCGTAAAGACATGAATTGCTTTTGTGTGAGAAATGGTGTAAAAAACTTTATTTTGGGATTTTTTTTGCTGTCCGCCGAGCATTCCCTAACAATACATTGCACATAGTTTTTCGCGGACATTTTGCGTGCTATAAAAACATTAATAATAGTAAAATAGAAAACCTGTGCGCCTACGAATGATTCCCATCGACGAATGTAAACAAAGCGCTGGCCCGGGATATGTTTGTGCTTGTGTCCTATGAGTCAATTGTGCATTCCAATTGAACGTGAAGGAGTGAAAAGGAATTCCGATGTCATCAGAAAATATTCCACTAGCGCAGCTATTTACTCTACGTAAGTATATGGGAAAATGCGTTTTCTTCTCATCTATAGTAACTCTCTAATCTATGATAAAAGCACCAGATACAAATCTAATAAATGTGAAATAAAGAAAGAAGTTTTTATTTATTTATTTATTTACACAATGAACTTACAGTCAAAACTGTAAGCTAATACAGTAGAAACCCGATAATTCGTATTTCAAGGGACCGACGTAAAAATACGAAGTATTGGGATATTCGAATTAGCGGGGTATGAATTAACCGGGATTTTTTCAAGGGACCAGCAAATTCATACGAATTAGCGGAATATACGAATTATCGGGGTACGAATTATCGGGATTCTACTGTACAAAGAAAAAAACGCGCTCGGCAACAGAATTTTTTTTCTTAGGAATTAAATACAGTTTTAAAATAAGTTGTACATTATGTTCATTCGAATATAATATAAAGGGTGGTTAAATTTTAAGGGCCGATGTTGAATGTGAACCACACCTAAACGTCAAGTTTTTTTCTGCATTTCATTTGACATTTCTCAATTTCAGACTAACTCAATTTGAACCATGGAAAGATACACAATCGAATGGCCGCCGCGACCTCGGCGGCACACCTCCATCCGATGGTCCAAATTTTCGATGACGCTGAGGCATAATTGAGGTTCTATGCCGTTAATGTGCCGAATTATCTCATCCTTTAGCTCTTGAATTGTTGCTGGCTTATCGACGTACACCTTTTCTTTCAAATAACCCCAAAGAAAGAAGTCCAACGGTGTCAAATCACATGATCTTGGCGGCCAATTGACATCGCCACCACGTGAGATAACACGGCCATTAAATTTGTCGCGCAAAAGAGCGATTGTTTCGGTAGCTGTGTGGCAAGTGGCACCGTCCTGTTGAAACCACATATCGTCCACATCCGTTATCATCTCACGATAGCGAACACCATTCACAGTAACTGCCTGACCGGCCTCATTTTAGAAAAAATACGGCCCGATGATGCCGCCAGCCCATAAACCGCACCAAACAGTCACTCTTTGTGGGTGCATTGGTTTTTCGACAATCACTCTTGGATTATCATTCGCCCAAATGCGGCTGTTCTGCTTATTGACGAATCCACTGAGGTGAAAATGTGCCTCATCACTGAAGATAATTTTCTTCGAAAATTTTCATAATAAGCCTGAATAACTTTAACGGGTTGCTCGATTGTGTATCTTTCCATGGTTCAAATTGAGTTAGTCTGAAATTGAGAAATGTCAAATGAAATGCAGAAAAAAACTTGACGTTTAGGTGTGGTTCACATTCAACATCGGCCCTTAAAATTTAACCACCCTTTATAATATAATATTTTTTTTTTTTATAATAATAATTTTTATTCGCAATTCATGATTTTTCATAAAGCTATAACAACCCACTAAACCAAAAAATGAACGTTCATCAAATATGAGCGTTTACTGATCGTTTTGTGCGACAGAGAAAATCAGCTCTGAAAGGGACGACAATGTATTCTCAAGTATTTTCAACTTATGAACGAACGGTATCTAGTATATAAAGCCGACCGTCAAAGTTTTTCATATTTTTTGTTCACAAATGTTTCATTTTATATTCATTTTTAAAAGTTAGCAGGAAAATGTTTGACAGAAGAATACGGCAGC
Organism: Chrysopilus asiliformis; assembly: GCA_964034945.1. Taxonomy (NCBI): domain Eukaryota; kingdom Metazoa; phylum Arthropoda; class Insecta; order Diptera; family Rhagionidae; genus Chrysopilus; species Chrysopilus asiliformis. Next base: position 80,980,345 of record OZ035961.1, on the reverse strand, counting down.
TTTTGTTTCATTTTTAGTCACAGTTAAGAATAATAGAACTTATGTAGTTCACTTAAAGATCAAAATTCGAATTCTGTTTGAATTGTCATTAATAAAAGCGAAAGAAATAACTACAGTTTGTGTGCCATTTTCTTTATATGCTGTTTTCAGTTCAAAAAACTGTGTTGAGTAAGTGCGGTTTAAAATAAAGGTGATTTTATATTAATTATAAATAAAAATCAAAAATGAAACGTCGGAGCATAATGCTGGGGAGATTGTGAAAAGAATAACACAAGTTAAAAGTGTTTATTCAACCGATAGCCAGCAATCTCCAATTTGTACTTCCGAAAATTCTCGAGAAATTTTCGGGGATCCCCTGACTTCTAATGACAATGATGTGATAAGTGAATCTGAAAATTGTGAAGTTTTCTCGGATTCTGACGAATCCAAGTCAAGAAGAGGTGTTTCGCTCCAATTTAGCTGAATGGAGTATAAAACATCATATAACAAGAACATACAAAAAATGAATCATTCTCCTGAGCGATTCGTTGGAATCAGAATTCAGAAAATGATCATAAATGTTTCAACCTGCGGACCAAAGTGTCCCTCTTTTGTAAATCATTTTTAAGATTCATTTTTGCGATCATCAAACGTTCAAAAATGAGTATATAAGCAGGCCACGCCTCCCAGTTTATATACTCATTTTTGAACGTTTGATGATCGCAAAAATGAATCTTAAAAATGATTTAGAAAAGAGGGACACTTTGGTCCGCAAGTTGAAACATTTATGATCATTTTCTAAATTCAAATTCGAACAAAACGCTCAGAAGAATGATTCATTTTTTGTATCAAAAATGAATCTTTTGGTTTACTGGGAAATCTTTTACATTGGAGATAGATGTCTCTGTTTCTCCTACTCTGGCTTTTACTTACACTACGAATAAGAATGACAGGAAGACAGATTCTGCACATATACAGTGTCCGTGAGTGAAGCATTTTTTTCTGAATAGCCCCCACAGAGATTTCTGATTTATCCCCCACAGAAATTTTACTTGTCCGAAAAGTCACATTTTTTCACATTTCCACAACATGTCACATTATTTTATGTTTTTATCATTAATAAGCGGTGAGTTTTGCATCGAAATTAATTTAGTTTGCGCGAATTAAGTCAGTAAATTCAACAAAATTCGATGAAAACCGAAACGTCTACGAAAAAAACATTTATGATAATTCCTACAAATTCACGCACTCGCGAAACTTCGTTTTGCTTTTAATAAAGTTTTGCTACACGCGCAAAACAAATTTTACCATCAAAGTGATATAAAATGTTGTTTTTTCGTCAGCATTCGCGAAATTAATTTTCAATCGTAACACTTACACGGCACACCACTAAACAAAACGACCTCACACCAACAAGAAAAATGCTTCAATTTTTTGGCTTTATCTGTCTTCCTGGTATTCTTATTAGGGATGCAACATCGTTCATACAACATCGATATATCGAAAATCGATGTTTTTTTTAAGGCGACATCGATGTCAGAAAACATCGTCCTGAAAACATCGATACCTCGATGTTTTTCCGATGTTTTGTAAAAGTTACATTTAATAAATAATTTAGCCACCTGGTGGATGCTCTACTGTGGGTGGAGTGCACCCAGGTAGAATTAACACGGTTTTAATTCTTCTTATACGTTGAACCACCAAAAACCCGTTAGTTTTCGAGATATTCGCAAAAAACTATTTTTTTTTAAATACCGGCATATCTTCATAACGGAGTTCTAGTAAAAGACACAAATGTAGCAAATTTTATTGTCTCCAAGTTTTGTAATACATAAGACTACTGGAAAATGGTTAGTTTCGGAATAAATCGTAAAAAACCGCATAGTTTTTAAAAAGCCGCCGTTTTAGTTACTTCCGGTTAACGGATTTCCACATCAGGACCAAACTTCTCTGTAAAATTTCATGGCTAGCTCTGGTATTTTTTGCGAAATCTTGTAGAAAGATGAAACCGAAAATTGATAGCAAAGAAAATTTGAAACAAATCTTTAAGTAGAGTGGCTATATTAAATCAGCTAAAATTAGTTTCTCTACTAATTTTATGAAGAGTAATGTTCTAACATCGCGGACAACATCGATACTTCGATATATCGGCTTTTTCAACATCGTGGATAACAACATCGATACCTCGAAATATCGACCTGTTCAACATCGAGGTTAAAACTCGATATTTTTTAACGAAACCTCGATGTTTCGCAAACATCGATATATCGTTGGCATCCCTAATTCTTATTCGTAGTACTTACATCAGCGGTGGCCAACCCGCGGCCCGCGGGCCGCATGCGGCCCGAGACGATTGAAAATGCGGCCCGCCAAATGATTTGAAATTTACAAAAAAAAAATGTAACTAATAAAACACAAAATACTAAAACTGCTCATAAAGTTTATATGCAATTTTACAATTTATTTTTTATACCCGTATGGTGAAACCAAAGGGTATATTAACTTTGCCTTATCGTTTGTAACGCCAAGATCCCGTCATTACACACAAAAATGAATTGCGCCAATGTGTTTAGAATGATAAAATAAATTAATTTGTGCATGTCCGTCCGTCTGTGGCGCGGAGCTACAGACTTGAAATTTTACGCAGATTCGTTTTTCGTAAAATGCGAGGCTAAGTTCGTTAATGGGCAAAAACGGACCATTAGGGGGGGTACCCCCCATAACAAATGAAAACGTTTTTTGCGAATATCTCAAAAACCTCTTATCTAAAAAGTACAAGAACAAAAGTTATTTAGAATATGATTCTACATAAAACTCCCATACCTCAAAATCCGATTGGAATAAATTTTAAAAGATCTTCTTCGACAGTTTGACTTCAAAGTGGAATTTTGATATAATTGTTCGCCGTTCACTTAAATCACCATAGGGGGTTTCAATAATTGCCAGATTGGCAGTTTTAGCTTTTGTTATGTTTTATTTTACATAAGTACTACTCGTATATATACATTTACATTTACATAAGTCCATTTATACATATATTTGTTCAGCAAATATTTTTTTCTTACCCCACACCTCCATTACCCCACGGTTCCACTAGACTTTTTTCCAGATTTTATTTAAATCCAATCACGAAAAAGTCTAATAAAGACTCAAAAAATGTTGCATCATGATTTAAATCTCCGTACTGTCATGACTTTTTCGGCTGCTGAAAAGTAGGATTTTTTTTTGACATTTGTTCAGTTCAAATTCGCTGATTCCTAGTTGGCTGCCCTGATTACATCCTGGTTGACATTTCTAAGTACGCTATGGAGACACGATAAATATGAAAAATCATGACTGAAGATGCCCACACGCTGATTTCTTTATTCGCCAAAATATGGAGTGGGGGAAAAAATCATGATTTTTAAAAGCCCAATGGAGTCGTGGGGTTATGCTCAACTTTTTGCATTTTGTTCTAAATTTTTTTTTAAACCAAGTGACTGTTAAAAAACAACATAAAATATTATTTGAAAATTTTACTAAGAAATGGCGGTTATTCTATTTTTTCATGTGCGGCCCGCCAAAAAAAATGAATCATTAGATTGGCCCGTGGAATGATTTGGGTTGGCCGGCCCTGACTTACATCATAATATGTTGGAAAAATTCGAAATTATGAAAAAATAAATAATTAGATAGTTATAATAGTTTATATTAACAATAATACTGTATAAATATTGCAGCAATTTTCAAAATTCTGACTGTTTAAATAAAAAAAATATAGTGATTGTAGATACTTCAAAAATTTTCTCCAACTACCCTTTTTCTGTATTCTAGGGCTTTTTTAACAAAAAAGTAAAGGCTATCCCAGTTCTTGCCATTTAAAAAATCAAAAACTTCGATTCTAGATAAAATCGGCTTTCCGAAATAGAGCACGCGTGCATGCTTTAATAGAGGACATTCATTCGAATATAGAAAATTAGAAATTCTGTCAAAATCGGAACTGCATTTTTTGTCAAACGTTGTTGCTTTGAAATTAGCATCACGTCGTTCGTAAAATGATTTTAACAGACCGAAGATTTTATATCAATTGCTTTTCAATTATTTCCTGACAATTTAAATTTAGCTTCCAATTCCAACCTAAAGTGATGAGTCAAAACGAATTTCCCGCCTCTCAAATAATATACATATTAACAACAATTAAATCGTACTTGGCAATGCTGTTTTCAAAAAATGTCGATCACTGTGCTCTTTTGTTTATATATTTTTCGGTTACAAACATATATGGCTGTGCTGTTTACTCTAGAGTTTGCTGTCTATGGCCTATGTTACACGGGGAAACTTTAAGCGGCGACTTTTCTTAAGTATGGCCGTGAGAAGTGAGGGAAGCGGTGGCTAATGTCGCCAGTTCCGAAAGTATAAACAAGGCGACAAAATACGCACACAAGCACAAAATCACAAAGAACGGGTTCGTTCTTCACACAACTTCACACACACATGAAACACTCACTGTGTAATATACAGAAGTTTCCGGAAACTTATCTCCGCGTGTAGCACAAACGAGCAACTTTTTGTATTTTGTATCGGTTTAAAGTTGCCTTGTGTAACATAGGCCTGTGAACATGATATGTGCTCTTTAGTCTTATCACAGATATCGGAATTAGAATAGATATCGTGTTTTGCTATCTCAAATGGGTCACTGAAATGTCAAAATATTATTATGGGGAAAGGAGATCAATATATCATGCTTCGTTTTGGAATATAGAATGTTTGTAGTTCACTTAAAAGCTAAAATTCATTTTTAATTTGAAACTTGATAAAAGCAAAGTTGGCAATTCTGGATTCATTTCACTATGGTATCATAGATTAGAGAGTTGCTATAGATAAGAAACGAGGAAGAAATTTTTTCCTGAAGAAGAGTACTTTGCATCTGTTTCATTTGCTTCGTAAAGACATGAATTGCTTTTGTGTGAGAAATGGTGTAAAAAACTTTATTTTGGGATTTTTTTTGCTGTCCGCCGAGCATTCCCTAACAATACATTGCACATAGTTTTTCGCGGTCATTTTGCGTGCTATAAAAACATTAATAATAGTAAAATGGAAAACCTGTACGCCTACGAATGATTCCCATCGACGAATATAAACAAAGCGCTGGCCCCGGATATGTTTGTGTTTGTGTCGTATGAGTCAGTTGTGCAATGCAATTGAACGTGAAGGAGTGAAAAGGAATTCCGATGTCATCAGAAAATATTCCACTAGCGCAGCTATTTACTCTACGTAAGTATATGGGAAAATGCGTTTTCTTCTCATCTATAGTAACTCTCTAATCTATGATGGTATGCAAATAAATTTTAGGCTTATGAAAATAGAGAAAGCATTAGTGTTTTTGGCCCATTTCTTTATACGGGCTTTTCAAGTAAGGCGCATTCTATGAGATATATTTCTGTGAGTCTTATAGACTGTTTCGGCTGCTTGGCGCGCCTGTTTAGACTGGAATTTTACAAGAAAGAGCAAATGTGAAATTCGCGAAACAGCTGAATCGGAATAGGAAGTTTTGAATTGACTTTTTGACTCTGGAATAACTCTTCACTTATTTCTTTATTATTGTAAATAAAAATCAATATATCCTATCTTTGAAAAGGAATACATGAAAACAAAACAATCAAACGAGAGTTGTATTAGCCAATCAGAGGCTGCCGAAAACGAAATGGAATTTCTAATTCTCGTTCGTGTTTTCCTTTCACACTCTCCGCCTCATTCTCGCTAACACAGGGATCAGGCCTGGATAGTCTTAATCTAAACAAAGTTATATGTTTAATTGGGTTATTTTCGAGTTTGGCTTCTGTTTTCTTTGCGTATGTGCAAACTAGAGAGCCTATAGCGTAAATGCCATTTACTTACATGGGGTTTTTCGAGCTATGATGGGGAAAATTTCCTGGCTGTCTGGCAACCCTAAGTTTTTGACATTTAACGTAGCATCAGACACAATTGGACACAATCAACTCACCCACTACTTCTAATGGAGCTTTTCCCGGCCGGCGTGGCTTTAATTTCTTTTCTAATCAGTAGTAATTCAGTTCTTGTTTAGTGAGCCACAGGAATTTATCACTGCTTAGTAGTAATCTCTAATTCATCTTAAGACTTTGCTTTTGCTCCCCAAGTTCGTTTATCGCAGGCAGGTTAATAGTGATTTGCACATTCTTCCACCTACAACCAGCAGCATTGGCTCAGCCAGTCTCAGTTTTATCAGCTTGGCTCCCCGTGATTAGATTTACAGGCCCTGCCATCACTTCTAGTCTCGCAAATCAAACAAGTCTAATTGTCCTCCGGAAATAATCAAACGGGACTAACGGAAGTGCAACGGGATTGACCACAAGGACCTGAAAAGGTTAGTTTTTGAAACAAAGGAAGTGAAAATAGTTTCCCGATCTCAGTACGTAGCCTGCAGCAGGTAATTCATGATTGTATTTATTTAATTAACTTGTTAGGTATTTATTACGGGTCGTCCACTGAGACGGCCTATTGCTACACTTTAAAAAACGTAATAAGCGCTCGATTTCAGTTCGCCTTGAACTAGAAGTATCTTATCTGTTCCGAAGGCATTGAAAAAATTCCTAATAAGATAACGACGTCTTATATTTACAATTGCGTCCCTAACTGTAAATATTTTCGATTACTTTAAAATTATCTGAAGCGCGGTAATATTTGCCTACCGATTATGAAACCAGCTATAATTTTTTGACGAGTAATTAGTCAAATAACGGTATAATTATTGGATAAAACTTAAGAAGTGTTCAAAGTTTTCAAAAACACTTTTTTATGAACGAGAATTTTAAGAAGTCGCATCAAAATATGTGGTTTTATTTCTTTGAATAAAAATTTTCCATTCATTGAGGCAACATTTTTTTTATCTAGATCAGTAATTGCTATCACATCGATGTCAATGCGTTTTTGTTTCTCCAATTCTTCTGCTACGAGTTATTCCTACAATCCACCGTTTAATAACTTCAATTCAGCCTGATCAAATTATAATCTGATATTCTGATAATTTACTTAGCAACCTCTTTATCCAATTTCTTGCCACTATCCGATATCGATGGATTTTTTACACCCGGTTCAGGATGTTCAAACAGGCTTTTTTTAAAAGCTTTTATTTAGCTCGCTATCTTGTTTGTCTGTTTGTCTGTTTGTCAGATCAAATCTTGCAACCCAATTTTGACCCACTTCCACTTGTCCGATTGACTTGAAATTTTGCACACTTATATAAGTCCGATGACAATACAATATTTTCACTACTTCGTCCTTATAAGGATAACGGAAGGTCCTGTAAGGATAACGTGATTATCCTTTTCTCCAAATTTTCCGGAAAAAAATCTATCCTGGGGGTTTTTGGCGTCGCTGAATCCGAATCTGTCATTAAAAAGTCAGTAAGGATAACGGAAGGTCCTGTAAGGATAACGTGATTATCCTTTTCTCCAAATTTTCCGGAAAAAAAATCTATCCTGGGGGTTTTTGGGGTCGCTGAATCCGAATCTGTCATTAAAAAGTCTGTAAGTATAACGGAAGGTCCTGTAAGGATAACGTGATTATCCTTTTCTCCAAATTTTCCGGAAAAAAATCTATTCTGGGGGTTTTTGGGGTCGCTGAATCCGAATCTGTCATTAAAAAGTCTGTAAGGATAACGGAAGGTCCTGTAAGGATAACGTGATTATCCTTTTCTCCAAATTTTCCGGAAAAAAATCTATTCTGGGGTTTTTGGGGTCGCTGAATCCGAATCTGTCATCAAAAACTCTGTAAGGATAACGGAAGGTCCTGTAAGGATAACGTGATTATCCTTTTCTCCAAATTTTCCGGAAAAAAATCTATCCTGGGGGTTTTTGGGGTCGCTGAATCCGAATCTGTCATTAAAAAGTCTGTAAGGATAACGGAAGGTCCTGTAAGGATAACGTGATTATCCTTTTCTCCAAATTTTCCGGAAAAAAAATCTATTCTGGGGTTTTTGGGATCGCTGAATCCGAATCTGTCATTAAAAAGTCTGTAAGGATAACGGAATGTCCTGTAAGGATAACGTGATTATCCTTTTTCTCAATTGTTCCGGGAAAAAATATATTCTGCGGGTTTTGGGGTTCGCTGAATACGATTCTCAAGTTAAAAAGCCTGTAAGGACATCTCAAATGTAAAGCTATATATTCGAAGACTAAAAAGAACAAAATAAAAAAAAATAAAAAAATTTTTTTTAAAAAAAGCTTTTATTAAAAAAAATGCACTAAAAAGAAAAAAATAATTTTCTGGACGCTGTGTATCACAAATATAAAAGCTTTTAAAAAGCGAGATAAAGCATAAAACAATAAAATAAACATTTATCTCGCTTTTTAAAAGCTTTTATATTTGTGATACACAGCGTCCAGAAAATTATTTTTTTCTTTTTAGTGCATTTTTTTTAATAAAAGCTTTTTTTAAAAAAAATTTTTTTATATTTTTTTTTAAAGGGTTCCTATTTTTTAAAACAGCAGCAGTAGCAAGAAATAAATTAAGGACATCCATCTCTATCTCTTTGAGAAAGTGGCCCTTTTTTAAATTAACAGGATTGCCAAAAAATTATTTTAAAACATAACAAAAGCTATAATTGCCGATCTGGCAATTATTGAAAACCCTTATGGTAATATTCGTATCAAAATTGGAACAGTTATACAAAAATTCCACTTTGAAGTCAAACTTTCCAATAAGATTTTTTTAAATTTATTCCAACTGGATTTTGATGTATGGGAGTTCTATGTAGAATCATATCCTAAATAACTTTTGTTCTTGCACTTTTTTTGATAACATGCACCGTTTTTGAGATATTCGCAAAAAACATTTTCGTTCGTATGGGGGGTACCCCCCTAATGATCCATTTTTTCCCATGAACGAACTTAGCCTTGCATTTTACGAAAAACCAATCTTTTTATCATTCTAAACACACTGGTGTAATTCATTTTTTTATGTGATGGCGGGATCTTGGCGTTACAGACAGTAAGGCAAATCTAATATACCTAAGGCTCCCATCTCATTTTGGCTAAAATACAGGATAAACCTGTGAAAATTAAGGATTTTACAGGATAAATTTTTCAAAATACAGGATACAGTTCTAAGTCACTTATTTGAAAAAAATTTATATAAAAAATGCAATACACTTGTGAATGTAATTATTATTGTATCATTGATTAAGTGTAAAATCATTGCTTTTGTCGTCATTGTCAATTTCAAGAGTTTTATTATCAACTCACGTGTTGTATTTGTCTTTAGAAGCTATTTTCCGAAGCATTTCCGGCTGCGACGTCAGGAATTCATAGAATTCCAAGCAAGATAGTTTCATATTGGTTTTGATCGTGAGAATCGCTTTTAATGTTTCAATTTTTAATCGAGTTTTCTCATCTGTCCACGTCCTGTTCATTTGGGAGAAAACTCGTTCCACTGAAGCTGTTGATCCTGGTAAACACAGAATATATTCTGCGATCCTAGCAATTTCTTTGTAATCGCAATTTTCAGCTTTCAAATGGTTAAATATTTCAACCCAACGATTTACTGTCGAAACTTTGTCACTGTTCCATTGATTGATCTTTTCAGACAAGCAGTAGTTTTTAATGTACCCAAATTGCAGGTGCAACTTCGTTGAATTTTTGACAGAATCGTATAAATTTTGCTCATTTAATTTATTCATTACTGCTTGGACATCTTTCCACATCAGTGTTAAATATACCCTTAAATATACCCTTTGGTTTCACCATACGGATATAAAAATAATTAATTTTTGCATGTCCCCTCGTCTGTCTGTCCGTCTGTGGCGCGGATTGCGCGCGCACGGATGGAGCTAGAGACTTGAAATTTTGCGCAGATCCGTTTTTCGTAAAATGCGAGGCCAAGTTTGTTCATGAGCAAAAATGGTCCATTAGGGGGGTACCCCCCATACGAACAAAAACGTTTTTTGTGAATATCTCAAAAACGGTGCATCTTATTAAAAAAGTGCAAGAACAAAAGCTGTTTAGGACATGATTCTACATTAAAGTTCCATACATCAAAATCCAATTGGAACAAGTTTTAAAAAAATCTTATTGGAAAGTTTGACTTCTTACTGAAATTTTCATACAACGGTTTGCCGTTCACTTAAATCACCATACGGGTTTTTAATAATTGCCAGATTGGCAATTATAGCTTTTGTTATGTTTTATACTCTATACGAGAATCGAACCAACCGCCGGACACAAAAATGAATTACACCATTTATTGTAATAAATAAATGGGTGTTGTTTGGTAAAGATTTTATATACCGCCTATCGGGTCTGACCGTCAGTAAACTAACTTTCGAAAGGGTTGAGAAATTTTTTGAAGTTGCGTTTCTCGTAAATAGCAAAGCCAAGTTCTTGAACGAGCTTCTTGAACAGAAATAAGTTCTTGAACGAAAATCGGACCAACTTTTAGTGTAACTGCATTAAACAAGTTATTTTTCAGTCACAAATATCAGTAGAGGTGAAATATAACGAACACCGATATACCTGGTTTGAGTAAGAGCCAAATTTGCTGTCGAACTTAATTACCACAATGGGCCACCCTGAGTTTTCTACACAAAACCTCATTACAAAAAAAAAACTACGGGAACAGTTCTTAACTTAAAAATTTACATATTATATTTGAAAAAGCTGCTATGGACACAAAAATTTTTGAAAATGAGCTACATGGGAAATTTTTTACATGTGTGTGTGAGTCTAAGCGCGTGTGCGAAAGGGTCGAAATGTTTGCTAATTCTCGCTCTAATTCCAGTTTATATTGGAAAGTTTCCACTTCGCGATCTAATATGGAAATGTATTAGAGTTAACATGCAATTAGACCGTTTCGTGTACACCCTAAATATATATCTCTAAATTTAGAGCTACAAATTCCGTTCAGATTATTCTAAAATGCAAGGCTACCAAACTTAAAGACTAACACAGCTAAGACTGTTGCTTTCCTCATTAAAAAACTTTCGGCCCGCAGCGAGAGGCAAAGCGGCGCCCGAGGCAAAACCTGTATTTTTTTATCTTGTATTTGTTTCTACTACGGAAACTCGGGTATTTCTGTATTAAAATGTTGGCTGCATATAACGAACGGATTTTAACATTATATCATTCGTCATACTATTGGGAGTACAAATGAAAAACCGCCGTTTTCTTCAAAATTTGAGGCTTTTTTGTGGAAAAATGCTTACATATTTATTCTTCAAAATATTGTCCATCACTGGCCACAACTTTTTCCCGTCTTTCTGGCAGCATACGAATTTTGCGTCGAAAAAACTTCTCGTCTCTTGAGGCGAACCACAAATCGACCTAATTTTTGGTCTGTCTGTAAGAACGGAAGTACTGCCCAGCCAGGTCATTCGTCATCGATCGGAACAGGTGGTAGTCGCAGTCGGAAGGGGCGATGTCTGGAGAATACGGCGGGTGAGGTAGGTTGCCCCAATTCAGTGTTTCCAGGTAGGTTTTGACGACATTAGCAATATGTGGCCGACCGTTGTCGTGCTACAAATTAACTTTGTCATGTCTTTGCTCGAATTGTGGCCATTTTTCCTTAAATGCTTGGCTCAAACGCATTGTTTTCGGTAGCGAGCTCCTGTAATGGTCTCTTCCGATTGCAACAGCTCATAATTTTTCACCGGTCTGGGACGCTCTTAGGGCCTTATTATGGACTGTCAATTCACAATTGATAGTTGATAAATATCAACTGAGTTGATAAATCGGTATTACGAATGTCAATTGTTGTCCATTTTGGTTCACAGCTATCAATAAAGTTGACACCGATTGACATTCGTAATACCGATTTATCAATTTTGTTGATAGGTATCAACTATCAATTGTGAATTGACAACCATAATAAGGCCCTTAATCTTCCACATAAAAATCACCACTTTTTTAGCGTTGAAACCATTTGCGACACGTTCATTCACTAATAGGGGCCTCACCATAAGTTTCTACAATCATTTGGCGCGCCTCAGCCGCAGATTTTTTCGAATTGAAGGCAAAAGGCAAAACTTTCAGCAAATGACGCTTATTTGCCTCAAATTTCGACATTTTCACGCACAAAAAAATATATGACGCCTATAAAAATTTACAAATTGAATAATAAGGAGTTGTTGCCAGATGCCTAGCTTATTATTTGTCATTTTTGATCTGACATTTTTGACCAGCATTTTACTACTAGCGCCATCTATTGGAAAATTGCAGTTTTCCATTTGTACTCTCAATAGAATTCGACTGTATTTAGAAACGCCTGGATTATAATTATTTTTGTTTATCTCAAAAAATGTACCTTTTTGTGTTCTAAAATAGATTTTTGTAAGTAAGAAAAAATTGTACTCAAATTAATAAACCGAATTTTGCCATTGTCCCTAGAACCAACATTTTACGCACAAATCAACATTTAACGCACAAATCAACATTTAACGCACAAATCAACATTTAACGCATAACAAAGATGTCTGGTAAATACTGTTTCGCGATCGATCGTGGCGGCACATTCACAGATGTACTCTGCATTTGTCCAAACGGGACAGTGCGAACATTGAAATTACTCTCAGAAGATCCAGCACGATATTCAGACGCTCCAAGAGAGGGAATCAAGCGAATTCTGCAACAGGTTAGTGAGAATCAATTTCAACATTCTTCAAATTTTTCATAAGCATTTATTATCATGATTTTAAATACCGAAAAAAAATATTTTTTTTCAGGAATGTGGCAATTCAATGACACCGGATGGACTCGTGGACACATCTAAGATCGGTTGGGTTCGCATGGGAACAACAGTCGCTACGAATGCGCTTTTAGAACGTTCCGGAGATCCAGTCGCTTTGATTGTTAACAAAGGTTTCAAAGATCTTTTGTACATTGGCAACCAAGCGAGACCGAAAATCTTCTCCCTTAACATCCAGAAGCCATCGAATTTGTACAAAAAAGTCATCGAAATTGACTGTCGGGTGATTCTTGCACAACAGAATATTTGCCAATTAAGTAATTGTGTTTGAAATTCAATAATCGGAAATGTATTTTGAGTTTAATGCTATTTTTAGAACACAATTGGAGATTGGTTGAAGGTGCATCGCATGCTAAATACTTAGAAAAGTCCCCAGTTGACCGCACTGAAGTCAAGGAGAAGTTGAAGGAAGTTCTGGCGGATGGGATTTCCTCGATTTCGGTTGTTTTGGCTCATAGTTATGCTTTCCCCGATCATGAGTTGGAAATTGGAAAAATCGCCAGGGAATTGGGTAAAAAAAAAGCTTGTAATACAATTGAAATTTGATCACTTTATATTTGATATTCCTTGCAGGATTTTCTCACATAACACTTTCCCATCAGGCGATGCCAATGTGCAGGCTGGTGGCCAGGGGATATACAGCTTGTGCAGAAGCGTATTTAACTCCCCACGTAGAACGATATTTAGCTAGGTTGCTCTAAACTTTGATATTTTATACGGAAAATTACTAACTTTTCAATGTTGTAGCTTTAAATCAGGATTCAAAAATGAATTGAAGGGCATTGACGTTTTATTCATGCAAAGCGATGGTGGATTAACGAAAATGGAAAATTTCCGTGGTGCGCGTGCAATTTTGAGTGGTCCAGCGGGAGGTGTCGTTGGCTACGCAGTGACTGGATCTCGTGAGACTGATTTGCCACTCATCGGTTTTGATATGGGCGGAACTTCGACGGATGTCTCCCGATTCGCTGGAAAATATGATCACGTCGTCGAATCGACCACTGCTGGAGTAACAATTCAAGCTCCACAATTGGACATAAATACAGTCGCCGCCGGTGGTGGATCGCGTCTGTTCTTCCGGTCAGGGCTGTTTGTTGTGGGTCCCGAGTCAGCTGGGGCTCATCCAGGCCCAACGTGTTACAGGAAGGGCGGACCCCTAACAGTAACCGATGCGAATTTAATCCTTGGACGATTGCTACCGAAATACTTCCCTAAAATCTTCGGTCCGAACGAGAATGAAGCACTCGATTTGGGGGCGACCAAGAAAAACTTTGAGAATATGCGTGAGACTATCAATAAATACCTAAAAGAAAACAAGGAGGATAAAGTTTTAAGTATGCAGGACATCGCAATGGGTTTTATTCGAGTGGCCAACGAGGCTATGTGTCGACCGATTCGAGCGCTGACTCAAGCGCGTGGTCTTGATACTTCACGCCATGTTTTGGCTTGCTTCGGAGGCGCTGGCGGTCAACACGCGTGCAGCATCGCCCGTGAATTAGGAATGTCCAAAGTTCTTATCCACAAATACGCTGGTATTTTATCAGCCTATGGAATGGCGTTAGCAGATGTTGTCCATGAGGCGCAGGAACCTTGCGGATTGGAATTCAATAAGCAAAATCTTAGAGCAATCAAAGACCGGCTTGACTCCCTCTGTGCCGAATGCAACAATAAATTGAAGAGTCAAGGCTTCGAGCATATTGTTCTGGAGTCGTATTTGCATTTACGCTACGATGGAACTGATTGCGCTCTCATGTGTCCTCCGAAGAAAGTTAAAAACCCATGCGAACCACTGGACATTCTTCTCAGCAATTACGGTGACTTCTACTCGACATTTATCGAACGATACAAAAGCGAGTTTGGTTTCATTCTGCAAAATCGTAAAATCCTCGTCGATGATATTCGGGTGCGTGGCTCTGGAAAAACCGTTACTCCACCCGAGGAGCCAATTCAGTTGTGCCATTCTGATGTCGGTACCGCCGAAGGTGTCACGAAAGTGTTCTTCGAAGGTGGTTTTCGCAGTACGCCGATTTATCTTACTTCCAAGCTGATGTCAGGCCATAAAATCAAGGGACCAGCGATTTTAATTGATAATCTGTCAACAGTTCTCGTTGAACCGGACTGTATCGCCGAAGTAACCAAGACTGGAGATCTGATAATTAACGTAGGTTCAGCGTTTAAATGTCAGGTGGATGACAAGCTAGATGCTGTTCAGTTGAGCATATTTAGTCATCGATTTATGAGCATCGCTGAGCAAATGGGGAGGTAAGTTTTATGCACTTTTGGGTAAAATTATTTTGATTTGCATCAGTTTGGAGTGAGAGTTTGTTCGTTTTTTCCTTCTTCGGGGCTTGGAGGATCTATGAATGTAGATTTTTACCCGAATGGATCTAAAAGTTCTTGAATTCTAGGGATGCTATGAGGGAAGTAGCGATAAAGTAGGTTGCACTCTTGTAATAAATGGTTTATAGTTAGTTCGGTGTTACATTGTAAGCAAGTGGGAATCGGATTGTGTGGTGGTAGGAGGTGACCTTTTGTAAATTTGCAGTGGCCAGTTCTTAGTCGTAGTAGTTTTCTTGCCCAAAATTTAGGAAGGTTGGGGTTATATAGCGGCTCGTTAATGGAGGGCCATTGCGATGCTAGAAAGGTGCCGTTGTTTTTCCACGATGTGTTAAGTTTTTCCTTCATAAAATTCTTATTCCATTTAACCAGTAAGTCTGGAAGCGGAGGAATATCTGCAATTATTGGTTGAGAAAGGGCTCGTTTTGCATAGTAATCAGCTGCTTCATTTCCTGGTATACCAACATGTGCAGGAAGCCAGCATATATGTAGTAGTTAATTTGCCTTGAGTAGGAAGCGTATTTGATTAGTGGCTGGATCTGTTTTTTTTCTCCTATAATGCGATTAATGCCTGATAGACTGTCAGTCCAAATAATTGACCTTGTAGAAGTGTTTTTAATTAGTTCACAAGCCTTAAGGATAGCCCAGAGCTCTATGTAAAAGGAGGCGGAAGTGTATAGGACTAAGCCTTGGATCAATTTGTGTGAATTCTCCGTTTGCTCCACGACTGCGTAACCGCTAAAATCTTCTGAAGTAGATCCATCTGTGAAAAAGTTTTTGTGCGGTGGGAGTTGTTTGTCTAGAGAGAGGAGATTAGCTTTGTGCACCTGTGGCAATACGTCAGTTTTCGTGGTATCAGCTACAGTAAGCGAAATTCCTATAGCCGAATGGTAAAAATCATCATTTTTTCATGAAAAAACATAATATATTTAAAAAAAACACCATAATTCATTAACCCTTTCAGTACCTATTTTGTTCTATGGGGGTTAAAAATACTCTCTATACAAATTAATGATGTTTAAGCTATTAGTATTCATTTAAAAAAAAAAAAAAAAAAAAAAAAAAAAATCAAAAATTTTAATTTTTCTTAAATTACGCCCACTGTAGTCCAGCTTTTTACTCAAAAAATCAAAGTTGGGTCACAAGTGCATTTAACCCTTTCAGTCACCACGTACATTATAGTGTGCACACTTTCTACCAAGTCAAGTTATGAGTTATGGCTTCTGAAAAGTGTGTACACTATAGTGTACGTGGTGACTGAAAGGGTTAAATGACAACAAAATATTACAATTCATTTTTTGTTCCTATAAATTTATAAAACGAAGTGGCTGGACATGAAAACCCGAAATTCGTAGGCGAAATTCCTATAGCCGAATGTTTTTTATTAGTAAAATTCAACCTAAATCAAACGTTGTATGATAAAAATTTACCTTCCAATCATCTCAATACATCAATATTTCACTATTAGTTTGTATCACGCTAAAAATTCGGTCAGGCATGGAGTTGATTAAATTTTGGAGCAAATTGGTCTCAAGATTGCGCCATTCTTCAATAATACTCGCTCTGAGTGACTGAACTGACTCAAATTGTCTACCATTAGCATAAACTCTTCGTGCCAGGAGGCGCCATAAATTTTCTATGGGTTTTGGATCCGGACTCCTGGCTGGTCAGTCTAAAAGCGGCCAATTTTTAACTTTAAACCATGGTTTTGATGATTTGGAGACATGGATAGCTGCATTATCTTGTTGAAAAATCACCGAAATTATCATCAAGATAAGGGATTAACACACCCTCCAACAATTCCTGATAATTCTCGGAATTGGTTTGGGTTCCAAATGAAGCACACTGAGGTTTTACTGTGATGAGAAAATGCGGCCCAAATAATTAAACTTCTTCCACCAAAGTTTTGCCTCTTTCGAAGCGCAGTTTCTTTCTTCATATCATGCCAGTAGCAAGCAAATCCATCGGAACCATCAAGATTAAACTTCTTATCATCAGAAAAGATAACATTTCAACATTCTGATGTCCATTCCATATGCTGTTTGGCAAAATTCAAACTTGCGCCTCGATGAGTCTGTGAAAGCGGTGGCTTTTTTGCTGCTTTTTTTGGATACCAGGTGTCCTGTTGATTTTTAAATTTGTGTTGAACTGGAGACGAAACGAGGAAAAGCAAACGCACTGGTCGAAGTTCGAATTGAGAAGAAGGTTTATTCGAGTAAAATAAAGTATAAAAGTATTACAGTAAAGCGGTACAGTTACAAATGATAATAATTCATTTACAGTGGGCTACCAAGTTATCCACAAAGTTATATTAGAGAAACAATTTCTAACACTCCCACTTTTATCTAATAATCAAAAAGTTTACAATTCTTTAATATTCATCATTGAACGAAAAATTTCAAATTTCGTTCTTGCCAACGGTTTCGTTAAAATGTCGGCCAGTTGTTTTTCCGTTGGCACGTAAAGTAATTCAAAATGGCCTTCTATCCATTTCTCCCTTATGAAATGATATCGCACGTCGATATGTTTAGTACGTTTGTGAAACTCTGGGTTCTTGATGAGCCGGATCGCCCCTTGATTGTCCACCAAAAGGGTTGGTTTTAGGTCGCAGCTACCCATCAAGGTTGATAATAAATTTTTGATCCATAGAAGTTCTTTCAATGCCTCGGATGCCGCTATGTATTCGGATTCAGTTGTCGAGAGCGCCACCGACTTCTGCTTCTGTGATGACCAAGACACAGGTGCGGACCCAATCATGAATACAAAGCCACTAGTTGAGCGTCTCGTAGACACGTCGCCAGCATAATCCGCATCGCTATAACTTGACAAAGAAAAATTACCATTAATAGAAAAATATATACCAAGATTTTGAGTTCCCAGTAGATATTTGAAGATCCTTTTCACCATGTTAATGTGTTTTTGGGAGGGGTTCTCCAAATACTGACTAACACTGCTCACGCTGAAGCAAATATCTGGTCGTGTTCCTGTAGCCAGGTACATCAGGCTACCCACAGCTTGGCGATAAGGAAAAACACCTCGTGTGGTTGTCGGTGTTTCTACCGCGTCACCCACTGCGCATTCCATCGGAGTTGAGACTGATTTTGCATCTAACATCCGAAATCTTTCCAATACCTTCAAGACGTACGTTGATTGATTCAGATGTAGCGATCCATCTCCTGACCATTTTATTTCCAATCCTAGGAAACATCCAGCATCAAACGATTTAACTTCGAATTTTTCCTGTAGATAATCCAGCAACTCTGTTATTTTCTCCTCATTGCAGGCTGCAACCAGACCATCATCAATGTAAATAGCAACGATAATGTTTTCGCCGTGAAAAACACATGGATCAGCAGACGTCGCCTTAAGTTTGAAATCTTTTAGGAATTTCGTGAAAGTTTTATTCCAACATCTGGAACCCTGCTTGAGTCCGTAAAGTCCTTTTTGAAGTCTGCATACCCTCCTGGTCCCATCTTCAAAGCCCTTGGGTTGCAACATGAAAATTTCTTCAGTTATCTCGCCATGGAGGAAAGCTGTCTTGATATCAAACTGCTTAAGCACTAAATTTGCTCTAGCTGATATTGCTAAAATAGCCCGTATAGATGAAAACTTAGCCACCGCGCTGAACGTCTCAAAATAATCTGTCCCGTAGACTTGATTAAAACCACGAATTACTAGTCGCGCTTTATATCTTTCAGCTTCATTGTTGGCCGAGTTTTTTATTTTGAATACCCACTTGTTGTCGATAACTTTTCGATTCTCAGGTGGATCGACCAGTTTCCACGTGTGGTTTTTCAGGAGAGCATCCATCTTTTCTTGCATTGCTTCCTTCCACCGTTGGGACTCGGAGCAATCTAAAGCCTCCTCGTATGAGATTGGCTCAAACCTTTGGACTATAAACGCATGAGCTTCTTCCATGATCGCGTGACTAGCCAATCCATCTTTCTTGGATGCGCTTCTCAAACGATCCCGTATGGTGTCACTTGTTGCTGCCGGAACATCAATGACTTCCTCCACGTCACGCGCGTCTGAGTAAATTTCATCCCTTTCGCTTAGTTGGTTTTCCGATTCAGCTTCCTGAGATCCTTCATTTACATTCACGTTAGGAGTTCCGTCAACTTCTTGTACCGTAATCGGACATTCAACAGCCACAGTATTTTCCTTCCTAACAGCAACAGATGACGATTCGTTAAATATCACATCTCGTGATATTTCCAATTTCCTGGTTTCTGGAAACCATATCCGAAAACCCTTGACATCATCACAATATCCCACAAATATACCCTTTTTAGCCTTGGGATCCAGTTTACGTCTTTTTTGTTGTGGTACATGCATAAATGCTTCGCAACCAAACGTCTTAAGTCTTCCAACATCCCAATTGACTGACTGTTTATGCCACAACTCGTAAGGCGTCTTACCAACAATTGGACTGGGTCCCGAACGATTTAAAATGTACACAGCCGTGTTAACCGCTTCACCCCAAAGACGGAGGCTTATGCCTGGAGCCCAATGAACGCAACGCGAACGCAGAAACTGTCACTTACAAATTTGTTCCATAGAAATCATTTGAAGTGAGTACAGTGAACGCAGTGAACGCAACTACAACGCAAAAGTTTGCAAACTTCTAACTTTGCCGCAGCAATTCTGCGTTGACAGTTCATAAAGTGAGGTTGGGGAAATGTTGTTCGAGGAAAAATTGATAGCCTTAGTGAAATAACATACAAATAACAAAGATAAAGACCAACAAAGCAAATTATCGCTTCGAAATTATCCATTTGTGTAATTTTGCCAACTTTATACCACTTTATATTATGTCACTTGTACTACTTCACGAGATGCCATTGGGCTTTGTCGCTGAAATGTTGCGCTGCGTGAGAGTTCACAGCGTTGGAGTTGCGTTCGCGTTGCGTTCATTGGGCTCCAGAGGTTAGATTTTTCGAGTGTATCATAGTTCTGGCAGCTTCCATTATAGTTCTATTTTCCCGTTCTGCACAGCCATTTTGTTCAGGGCAGTATGGAACTGTCCTTTGATGACGAATACCGTGACGAGTCAGCAATTCAGTTACATCTTTGTTGACGTATTCCAACCCGTTGTCTGTCCTGAGAATTTTAACTCTGGATCCCGTTTGATTCTCAGACAGTCGTAAAAACCGTTCAATGCAGTCGCGTGCTTCGCTTTTATCTTTAATTAAATAAATTTGCCGAAAATTTGAAAAATCATCTTTGAAAAGAATGAAGTAACGCGCACCCCCAATCGACATTTCCTGCATGGGTCCACATAGATCGGAATGGATCAATTCACCTGGGGCTTTCCCCTTATTGACACTTTGATGAAATGTAGAACGATGGTGCTTGCCAGCAATACAGGATTCACAGAAGAACTCCTTGTTATCGAAGAAGTTTATGTGTTTGCTCTTCAGAAAATTTCTTACTTGAGTTACGTTCTGATGTGCCAACCTTTCATGCCAAACCTCGAGTTTTAAATTTGCGAAATTCGCCACCCCTTCCTCGCACGACCCTGGTTTTATTACTTTGAACATTAATTTAAAAAGTTTACCTTGACGAACTCCCACTGCTCTCGTACGGTTGTCTTTGATTAGTTCACACCTGTCCTTATTTGACGTCAATCGAAAACCTTTATCCAAAACGCTGCTCGAAGAAAACAAATTGACTTTAATGTCAGGAACAAAAAGAACGTTTGACAGATGGTTATCCGTCCATTTACTTCCGTCAAAAATCTCCACATTTATGTCCCCTTTGCCCAATGCAAGAATTTTCTCACCATTTCCGATTCTTACGACAACAGGATCCGCAAATTCTTCGAAATTTATAAACCATTCTCTTCGGCTATGTGGTCACTTGCCCCAGAGTCTAGAAGCCACTCATCAGCACTGGCAAGACCAATCGAAAAATATGTGTCGCAAATAAAAGCACTCCCCCGTTTTTCACGTTTCGGAGATGACGATGTATTGTCGCGTCGATTCGGACACTCCCGCTTCCAATGCCCTCGTCTTCCACAAATAAAGCATTTGCCTTGCATCTCCTTTTTCCTCACCACTCTTTCATTGTGTGCTTTATCCCGTTTGGCGATCAATGCGCTGTTAGATTCCGTTTTGTGTGTGATTGCGATTCTCGATTCTTCCATAATAAGCCTTATCGTCAAATTTCTAAGTGTTTGTTCATTGGAGATCGTCGATTCCCATGCCGAGTAAAAATGACTGAAATTTGATGGAAGAGTCATTAAAATTTTGGTAATTACCATCGAGTCCGACACGATTTCCCCAGCATCTTTTAATTGTTGAACCAGCATTTCGATTTTAGATATATGCGTTGCCATATCATCCACAGGATTTTTTTCGAAACCGTAAAAGCGTTGTTGAAGCAAATGAATGTTAGTGCGAGACTTTTGCTCATATACACTCTCCAACTTTTGCCACATTTCCTGCGCTGTCTGGCAATTCATAATATGCAATAGGGGCTGCTGCCCAATTGTAGTAGCGATAATTTTTTGAGCTTTGCTGTCGTTACGCCGCCACTTTTGCAACTCTTTTTTAAACGTAGCCTCTTCAACCTCCGTAGCACGCACAGGGAGAGGGGAATCACCGCTAACTAATTCGAACAATTCGCTCGCGTTTAATACGATCCGAGCCTGGAATTTCCACCGACACCAGTTTTCCGCATTTTCAAGTTTTTCAATCTTCACTGTTTCGTTTTCCATCGTAATATTACAACAAAAGTCTCTCCGGTATGACCAAAATTAATTCAACACTTTTTCCGCCGAAATTATCCGCAAGTGTACCGAGATTAATTTAACACCCTTTTGTACCGAATATTACTCGAATGCCACAGACCAAAAAAGCTAACTACTTTTAGTTTTTCGCGTTGTCTGGGCCCATAACCTGTTGAACTGGAGACGAAACGAGGAAAAGCAAACGCACTGGTCGAAGTTCGAATTGAGAAGAAGGTTTATTCGAGTAAAATAAAGTATAAAAGTATTACAGTAAAGCGGTACAGTTACAAATGATAATAATTCATTTACAGTGGGCTACCAAGTTATCCACAAAGTTATATTAGAGAAACAATTTCTAACAATTTGTTACACGCGTCTTTTGGTGACAGGTAATCCTAGTTTTGACACGACCTGCACAGCTTTTAATCGGTTTGTGGTCGCTTCATGGACAATTTTAACCCTTTGCCGTTTAGTCAGTTTTGTGTTTCCTCTATTTTTGACCCTTTTGCCATACGTTTCTCGCAATTTCAAACTATTTCTGATTATTTTTTAACTTCGGTTAATGTTTTTTGCAATTTTAACATTACTGTAACCAGCTTCGTGAAAACAATCAATTTTTGCTTTCTCCACAATGGTCAAAAACGTCCTCCTAGGCATTCTTATGAAAAACCCGTTATTTATAGTCCTTATATATAGTCCTTATTGCGGAAAACAGTCCAAATAACAAGTTCAAAAAGAGATCAACAGAAATATATATTTTTCTTTATTTTTTTTTAATAGTTTTTGGTTGTCGGCTATAGCAATTTCGCAGTATAAATGCACGCCAGCATTGACTTTTCATGTGACAAAGACTGGCAATGCTTAGTAACGCATTGAATAATGCTCCTATTACTATTAAAAGGTTCTAACAGATATTTTAACTTATCCGAACTGAAATTATTTTACAATACCTACCGAATTGTGCAATATTCACCATTAAAAGTAAATAAATCATCATTCGGCTATAGGAATTTCGCTTACTGTAGTTGCTTGGATACGTTGAGATGTTTGTTGGTCCATGGTGATTCGGAGGGTAAAGAAGGTAAATGTAGGAGGGACTTGAAGGGTGGGAAATCTGTAGTTACATGGATGTGGGCTGAAATAATTGAAGAGCGTGCTTTTGGTGTGGGGGTAGAGTTAGTAATTGATAATAAGATTCTATGAAGGGGTTCTGGAAAGGATACATAAATCTTGACACCAAAATAAAATTGTACACGCGTTTACATTATGAATCGAATCTTCGGAATAAATTTCAAATTATACGCGGAATTTTTTGAATAAAATTCAAACCCATTCGCATTTTCAATAGAAAATCAGAAATTTATGCCATCCCACTAACTCTAAATTAAACAAATTCAGTGCTTTCCGTACTAACTTTTAACCTTTTGCACTCCACTGACACCTATACGGTGACATACAAAATTCAACCACAAAAGTGTGGAGTGCAATAGGTTAAACCAATAAAAACCCAGTGCTTTTTGCACTAATTTTTAAACAAAAAAAAACACGAGTTCCTTAGGAATTCAGGGTAGAGATCGGGATCGGGAATTCCCGAGACGGGAATGCTTTTTCTCGTTCGGGCTTTGGAATTTCCGGTGCGCGTTTGTTTGTTTTTCTCGGTCATGCTCTGGAATGTCTGATGAGTCTTTGCTTTTTCTCTGGCGGATTCGCAAATTCGTTGTTGGAGCAATTCGAATGATATCCACAGGAAGGCTGTATCGACCTACACCGATTTAAGTTTTCCCCAACGATTGGTGCTTCCTTTTTTAGAAACTTTTTCTTTAACTGCAAAAATTTTATTTCCTTCTTTTTTCAAAACGATAAAGCAAACTTTTTAATTTCATTTCAGAGTCCTTCAGAGAACCTCCATTTCGACTAACATCAAAGAGCGACTGGATTTTTCTTGTGCGCTTTTCGGGCCGGATGGTGGCCTCGTCAGCAACGCCCCGCATATCCCCGTACATTTAGGTGCCATGCAAGAAACAGTCCAGTTTCAAATAAAAACACGAGGAGAGACTTTGAAACAAGGCGACGTTTTGCTTTCAAATCATCCACAGGCCGGTGGTTCACATCTTCCAGATTTGACAGTGATTACGCCCGTTTTTTATGAGTGAGAACTTTTTGCATTTCAATATGACTTCAGTATTTATTGGTCTCCCTTTTAGAAATGTTAAAAAGCCCGTCTTCTTTGTCGCATCCCGTGGCCATCATGCAGATATTGGCGGCATAACGCCAGGTTCGATGCCGCCGCACTCGACTTCATTGGCCCAAGAAGGTGCTGCATTCAAGTCATTCCTGATAGTTGAGGGTGGGGTTTTCCGCGAGAAGGAAGCCATCGAAAGGCTTACAACGCCGACGGATGCGAAAGGCGCTGTTGGGACACGCAATTTAGCTGACAATCTATCCGATCTAAAGGCTCAAATTGCGGCAAACCAAAAGGGCATTCAACTTGTCTGTGAACTGATCGACGTCTATGGATTGAAGGTGGTTCAGGCGTACATGAATTTCATTCAGCAGAATGCGGAAGTTGCCGTCAGAGATATGTTGAGGGAGATTGCGAAGAATACTAAAGAAAGGTGAGATCTTCGCGGATGAATGAATGTTTTTTTTTTTCTAATTTTCACTTCTTTTAGAACTGGAACCACGATCCTTGAAGCAGAGGAACACATGGACGATGGCTCTCCGATTAAATTGAAAATAACCATCGACGAGAAGAAGGGATCTGCCATTTGTGATTTTACGTAAGTTTATTCCAAATTTAATAAATTCAATTCTTTACAATTTGCAAAAAAAATTATCCTCTAGTGGATCGGGTCATGAAGTCTGGGGCAACTGCAATGCTCCACGTGCCATAACTTTGTCAGCCCTTATCTACTGTCTGCGTTGCATGGTTGGCCACGATGTGCCATTGAATCAAGGCTGTTTAGCACCAATCCAAGTGATAATCCCAACAAACTCAATTCTAGATCCTTCCGATGGAGCCGCTGTCGTCGGAGGCAACGTTCTTACATCGCAACGAATTGTGGATACAGTTTTGAAAGCTTTCCGTGTTTGCGCCGCATCGCAAGGCTGTATGAATAACATAACAATTGGCGATGAAAACTGGGGCTACTATGAAACCGTGGCTGGAGGCAGTGGTGCTGGACCGTCTTGGAATGGGACTGGCGGGGTACACACACACATGACCAATACGAGAATCACTGATCCAGAGATCCTTGAAATCCGCTATCCAATCATTTTGAATCGTTTCTGCCTTAGGGACGATCAATCCGGTGGACGGGGCGCTTACATTGGCGGCGAAGGAGTTCATCGTGAGCTGCTGTTCCGCAAACCTGTCACGTTGTCGGTGTTAACTGAGAGAAGAACTCTCCAACCATACGGAATGAATGGCGGTGAGCCGGGCAAACGCGGACTAAATCTGTTGATTCGAAGCGATGAACGAGTCATCAATTTAGGCGGAAAGACTGCTGTTGATATTGATACCGGAGTAAATTCCCTTTTGATTGTTATTTTATCCTCAAGCTAATTATTTCAACAAATCTTTTTTAGGATATTTATTCAATGAAAACACCCGGTGGTGGGGGTTACGGCTCGTCTGCGGATACCTCTCCAAAGTCGGAAAATAAAAAAGATGAAGCATTCGTCGAACGTGGCAGCATCTATGAATATCGAATGGCTCAGGAGTCTGTTTAAATTGAATTTTGTAGTGTCATAAAGCACAATTTTTATAATAACTGTTTTTTACATAAATTTTTTATTATTGTTTGTTGAGATTTTTCATTATTCCGTCTAGACAATCCCGAAAAGAATAAATTATCTTAACGTATTTCGTGCAAGTCACACACTGAAGCAAAAAAAAATAATCGAGGAGGATACAATCCTCATATCTAACCAAGACGTGGGCTGACATTCCGCAAAAGTTCATAAAAATGGGTGCAAATTTCAACATTTCTTTCCTGCGATCATGCGAGATCCACAAATAGGGATGCTTGCAAAACATCGAGGTATCGTTGAAAAATATCGAGTTTTAACCTCGATGTTGGACAGGCCGATATATCGAGGTATCGATGTTGTTATTCACGATGTTAGAACATTAAGGAGGATCTCCATTGCCATGACTTCTGTAACTGCAAAAAAATGCAGAAAACTAGAGCAAGATAAACTTATATAGATATAAATAGGAATGACTGAATACAAGTATAAACGCTATCCCTTCCAGTTTAACAATTTTGTAGCAAAGATATCAAACCTTATGCTATGAATATAAGGTTCAAATTAGCATAGAAATAAAGCTATACAGCTGCATGTGTTTGTTTAAACTACATGAAAAATGACAGCTACGCTATAATAGCACTTTGTATGTGTCTGTGCTCACTATTCATTTACAGGGACAATGTGTGATTAGAGTAGAAATCGCTATAAAAAAGTTCAAGTCCGTCAGTGTTGCCGGAGACCTCAAGCCTAAAATCGCTGAAATGAGGAAAAAAAATCTCAAAAGTCTCCGAAATTATAGACAAAAATCACTAGTTTTGAGACTTTTTTAATGCATATTTAAACATATGTCTTGTTTTCAAATCGCTTTTATTCTTTGTTTTTAATAAAAATAAAATATAATAATTAAAAAAACAACTTTGTCTTCTTAAAAAACACAAAAATAAAAAATTGTTAAGTTCTTCTTACCCCTAATTTATTCACTGGGAGTTAAGCCGAGTTAGTGAGTTAAGGGAGTTAGCTAACGTTATTTTCCATGTTAAAGGTGAGTTAAGGGAGTTAAGGCGATTTAACTCCTAGTGAATAAATTGGCCGTTAGAAAAATAATAACTAAATAGACTTCAAGTCAAAATATCTACATAAAATTTACTCACATCTGAGATCAAAGATTTATTTATGTCTAAAGCCACTGCCCTGCCAAATTTTTGTCACTAACTTTCCTACACAACCATGGCAACAAACCCACACAACCACTTTTTTGCGGTTTGGTAAGTAAAAAAAGAACAAAAATCATACTCTAGATGACATGCCACTGACGAGTCATCGGGGGTGTCATTATGTACGATTTATATATAATGACCAAATCTACCACCTCCGAACAAATGTCATAAGAGAATTCCCATGACGGTCACCAAATATGTCATAATGACGTCCTCGATGACGCCCTGATGACAAATTTGGCAGGGTGTTGTTAGGTCTTAATTCAATTTTCATTAATTTTTTGCATTTTTATCAAATGTTCTTGCGTAACATAAATGTAAAAAATTGTGAAAAATGATGTTTATTAGCAAAACACAATTTTTTTAAGAAATTTTTGAAAATCGCTGAAGTCTCCGAAAAGTCCCCAAAAGACCACTAAAATCTCAAATCTCAACACGTGCTTTTTAAGGCATGAAAGTCGCTAGAAATGAGACAAGTCGCTGAAAATGGCAACACTGAAGTCCGTCAACTGTAACCATAAAATCGCCATAAAAAAGAGGTGAAATTATTTTTGCAGTTGCCGACAAATTTTTGCAGTTGATTCTTATCTCCCTTTCTCGCCAAGGTATCTTCACATAAATGTGTCTCTATTTTTTTGCAGTTGGGAAAAGTCATGGTAATGGAGAGCCTCACAAATTTTAGGACTAGAGGGACTAGTTTTCAGATAGATTTAACATAGCCACTCTACTTAAAGATTTGTTTAAATTTCCTTTGGTATCAATTTTCGGTTTGATCTTTCTACAAGATTTCACAAAAAATACCAGAGCTAGCCATGAAATTTTACAGAGAAGTTTGGTCCTGATGTGGAAATCCGTTAACCGGAAGTAACTAAAACGGCGGCTTTTTTAAAAATTACGATTTCGTTTTTTGCGATTTATTCCGAAACTAACCATTTTCCAGTAGTCTTATGTATTACAAAACTTGGAGACAATAAAATTTGCTACATTTATGGCTTTTACTAGAACTCTGTATCTCAAGCCGTTATGAAGATATGCCGGTATTTCAAAAAAAATAGTTTTTTGCGAATATGTCGAAAACTAACGTGTTTTTGGTGGTTCAACGTATAAGAAGAATTAAAACCGTGTTAATCGCGAAAAATGACCGATAAAACGGAATGGAATAAATCAAATGAATTAAAATTACGTTTGCTTGATTTTTAAATGTTTTCTTCATTTTTTGTCAATTTTATTTGGGATTTCTGAACACTCTTTACAATAGTTATAAAAAATAGGATTTAAATTAAATATATTTGCATTTTATGAACAAATTGGATTCATTTACTTTCTTAATTCATTTTCATTAGTTCGATTTCTTGACATTTTAATAATAATTATAATTAATTAATAGTTTCCACTTCTTTCTTCTTTTCTCATGATGATAATAAAATCTAAAACTTGTTTAAACTAAAAGATAATTTGCTTGCATTCATTTTTTTTAATTACATGGTTTCTTTACATCATCTTTTTTATAGCTCATATCATTTGATTTTATTCCACATTTCACCATCGATTCATGCCTGAAAGCGTTATAAAAACTTTAAAATGAGATTAATATAAAATTTTGATAATAATTCACAGTGTTTAGTCAATAATAATTTTTTTATTTACTTTTTAAATGTTTCAGGCATATTCAAATAAAATTCATATTTATTACAGTGTTTTTTCTCTTTTCATTATTATTGTTAATGTTTATTCTCATCTGACTACACCTGCTGCCTAAATCTTGATTTTTTTACGATTTCCATTAGTTTTTTTTTTCTTATAAGTTTAACTTCTATTTTTTTTATTTATTTTTATTACAAACATGTTTTTTTTTTTTTAATTTGAATTTGAAATTTATTTTTCTTGGTTTTTCGTATCACAGATTTTCAACATTTCTTTTCTTGTTAAAATTTCTTAAGTGGGCTGTTTTTTGTTTCACTTTCACATTCAATTGTTGCAATTACGTCTCTTTTTCCTACTACATCACCATTTTTTAAATTTTTATTTTATTTCATTATTTATAAATATAGTGTGTTAAGTTCGTTTTTTTCTGTTTTTTGTTATATTAAATTTAAATAATTATTTTACAAATACCATTTTTGTCGTTAATCAAGTATCGTGATTTGAGTTTTGTTACTAAAATCGAAAATTATTGAGTTTTTTTTTGTTGTGAATCTTTGTTGTATTTAAATTTGTTCGTTCCTTTTTATATTAAATATTTCAAAATTTAACTTAAATTAGGTGTGACGTGTCATTTACGAATATATTAACTATTTTTATTTTAGAAAATCCATTTTATTTTGTTCGGATTTTTTGTGTTATTTGTTTTTTTGAATTCCATTTACTGTTTATTTTAAAAATTGATTTAATTTGCATTTCATTGATATATATATAGTATATATATATACATATATATTTAGTGATGAAAACATACACACACACAGATAATTTATTCTTGCTTAGTTATCAGCGTCTTACGTTACAGATATCATATTCAAGATTTTTATTAATCATGATTTTTTTATTGAAGGTGTTTTTTTTTTATTATTTTCAAAAATTA
The DNA here is from genome assembly GCA_964034945.1 of Chrysopilus asiliformis. Lineage (NCBI taxonomy): Eukaryota > Metazoa > Arthropoda > Insecta > Diptera > Rhagionidae > Chrysopilus > Chrysopilus asiliformis. The sequence continues at coordinate 80,951,013 of OZ035961.1, read as the reverse complement.
AAACTGTTTAAAATATTGTGTTTATTTTTTTCTTAGACATGCATTTCTGTGTTTAGTTACTTGCTATTGAATTCACTTAAGTTTATTTTTTTAATGAATGAATGAAGAATGGCTTTCCATTTTTTTTTTATTTCTATGGTTTTGAATTGGAAATATCAACATTTTACAAGATTTTTTTTTAATATAAATTTTGACGATTTTTTGATAACTTTATTTTATTTCATTTTTTTTTCTTACTTTGTGGATTGAAAATATTTAACTATTCACTTAAACATTTAAATATAAGCGTACAGTCCAAAACCAGTCCATTGTTCAAATTTATTTCTTATTACACCTATTGCCAAGATTCTGTTTACGCTGATCATGGATTTTCTCTTATTAATCTGTTAATTGTTGAATAATTGATGTCATAATGCTGACTCTTCGCCGCTGTTCGCTCTCGATAATTGATGCCGTTGATCATCTGAAATGAAATTTTTATTTAATTCAATTAAAGTTTTTATTAACTGATATTGGATGCTTGTTTAAAAATGTCTAGTTGTTAAAAAAGTTAAAGGTGAAATCGTTTGGAAAAATATCCACTGTAATTGTTTTTCGTATTTTCAACCAACTCCTGGAAAGAACGAAGTTATGTAATCAACATAAATGTTGATTGGATGTATAAATGTACGTCTCCGATTTTCTAAAATTCTCAACTTTTTTGCCTTTTAAAGTGAATCGATATATTTTACCGTTATCGAGATATTTCCATTTTTTTTCGTTGAATTAAATTTAAGCAATCAACGGCGGCAAAAAAAAATAAAATTTAAAAACAGTTCTGAATTTTTTTGGGCTTTTGAGTTTACTTTTTTAAAGTAAATTCGACGGAAAAAGTTGTGCATGATTAATTGAATCTTTCTAAATGTAGCAGCGTTGCTGAAAACAAGGAAATATATAGCCCAAAAATGAAGTATTTAGGAAAAAAAATAACAAACCTTTTATTTTGAAAAAAATTTGAAAGAACTGTAATTCCGCGGAATTTTAAGCGAAGGTAAAGCAATAACGCGCGACGCGGTGACAGATGGTAGTAGAAACTATAGGTTTATATGAGTTGATATATAATTGGGCGCTGATCAAACGCGGCAGCCGCGCAGCACCGCGAAGAGTAGGTCTATCTAGTTTCTACTTTCAGACGCGGTTGAAAGCGGTGACATACCAGAAAGGTCACATGTGGTGAATTATGGTACTTTAATATGAATTCGGGAAGCTCGGTACATTATGTCTATGGCATCCAAACAGTTATTTACATATTCTGAGTATTGTAGCAAATATTTTTATCAAGTGGAAAGATGGAAAATAACTTTGAAAACGTATTCGAAACGGAAAATGAAACCGAAAAAATATAAATCTTCAAATTCTCTGCGATTTGTAGGTTATGAAAACACAAATTGAGCTGTCACCATGCCGCTCTGAGCTAACCGCGCCGCGCCGCTGCCACAATTGTGGAACAAGCTTAAGAGTCGAGGTAAGTTTAAGGTAAGAAGAGTCGAGGTAAGTTTTTTAATACAAAACGAAGTTGGAATGCAAAGTTTTTAATATTATAGGAAGGTGACAAACCCAAGTTAATGGGAAAAGATGGTCAAATCTAAAAGACAGCAAGTCTTAACACCGGTGGCACAAAAGTGCTCCGTTCACTTTCCTTAAGATAAATTCTATTTAAAATAAATATCGCCATCTAGACCTTTAATTTGGACTTTATAGTCAAAAATGAAATATGTTGAAATAATTTCTTCGGAAGTAGCCTTCATAATTCGAAGATCGCTATTCCGTGTTCTATTTGAGTGTTTAAATTAGGACTCATTTTGAGGCGGCACGTCATTCCTCATTTCTCTGTCGTGTGCACACGGTTCGCTTCATCTTCATTCGCTAAACCGGTTTCATCAACAAAACTAAACGAAACAGGTCTCAACAACCAGACTCAAACCGGTTTGCGACCAGGGATGGCCCCAATTTGCCTTAGGAGGGAAGTAGATTGGACCAAAAATAGTAGTAGATTGATACTAATAGTAGCAGATTTTCAAAAAAAAACCTTTTCTACCTATGTTGATATACCAATATGTATAACCCAAGCTATATAGCTTTATCATTCATAAAACCAAAATTCTATCAACAAAAAACTTGCTGTAGTTCAGAAAATGACATTTGAAAACTTCTTTTGTATTGGCTGCCTCATATTTAATTTCGTTAGAAGCTTTTTACATTTAACATGTATAATACAATTTTTTTGTTGATTCGTGTATTTTACAAAAAATAGTAGTAGATTTGATTTACTACGCTAAGGCGATTGAAAACCAAAATAGTAGTAGATTTACTACAATTGTAGTAGGGGGACATCGCTGTTTGTGACTGAAAATTTTAAGTGAATCTAAATTTCGTTTGGTTTCCCTCCCCACTGCGTCCCTCACCTGCACTTGGCCGGAGCGAAAGGCACGACAGTCTTTGGATCACTTAAAATAAAAACTTATTTCAGCCAAACCAAACATACAGGGTGTGTACGGTATTTGAGGACACTCATATATGTAATTTCAGGAGAACAATTTTTTTTTTGTTTTTTTCTTTTCAGATCATTGATGGAGGACTATAAAGTAATCCAAGAAATAAAGAGACATGCTGTTATCGTCGCTATGTGCGCGAAACACACCGATTTAGAAATACCCAATACATAGTCTCAATTGCGCCCGATTATTCGTTCATAAGGTTCGTCGTGAATTGGAAACATCAACTGGCGATGTAGAAACACAACGCAAAAAACATGAGGAACGTTCGGACACTACCAGAAATACACAATTTGTCCAAGAAGTGCAAGAGATCGTTGACAAAAACCCTTCAAAGTCCATGAGGGCCTTAATGTATCTGAGGGCCTAATCCGTTGAGTTGTCCACGAAGACCTCTACTATACGTCCTACGTTTAGGGATGCAACATCGTTCATAAAACCTCGATATATCGAAAATCGATGTTTTTTTAAGGCAACATCGATGTCAAAAAACATTGTCCTGAAAACATCGATACGTCGATGTTTTTCCGATGTTTTGAAAAAGTTAAATTTAATAAATAATTTAGCCACCTGGCGGATGCTCTATTGTGGGTGGATTGCACGAAGGTAGAATTAACACGGTTTTAATTCTTCTTATACGTTGAACCACTAAAAACCCGTTAGTTTTCGAGATATTCGCAAAAAACTAATTTTTTTGAAATACCGGCATATCTTCATAACGGAGTTCTCGTAAAAGACATAAATGTAGCAAATTTTATTGTCTCCAAGTTTTGTAATACATAAGACTACTGGAAAATGGTTAGTTTCGGAATAAATCTCAAAAAACCGCATAGTTTTTAAAAAGCCGTCGTTTTGGTTACTTCCGGTTAACGGATTTCCACATCAGGACCAAACTTCTCTGTAAAATTTCATGGCTAGCTCTGGCATTTTTTTGCGAAATCTTGTAGAAAGACTGACAGACAGAAAGACGTTTTTGTCATAATGCTCCAATCGAATCAGGCGTGCTCGGGAAGTGTTTTTCAGGCAAAATTAAGAGATGGAAATTTTTCATGAATTTTTACAACTTTGTATAAGTAAGACTTTATTTCATGAATTTTTACAACTTTGTATAAGCAAGACTTTACTATATGAATTATTGTAACTTTTTATATGTAAAATAATTTTTATTTGAAAAATTTCGGGCTACAGAATAAAACAATGGGTGGTAGGAAAAATTGGATAAGAAACATCAAGTTTCGATCCCAAGAATTCGAAATGGATCATTCATCAGACAAACGCTTCGAATCTCTGTTTGTGACTTGAGCGCGAAGGATTCGGATAGGGAGGAGAGTTCAAATTTCCTCTATTTAAGCTGATTGCATCTACTTTTTAGTATTTGTCAAGTCAATCATATAAGTAGAGTGGCTATATTAAATCTATCTAAAAACTAGTCCCTCCAGTCCTAAAATTAGTTTCTTTACTAATTTTATGAAGAGTAATGTTCTAACATCATGAATAACAACATCGATACCTCGATATATCGGCCTGTTCAACATCGAGGTTAAAACTCGATATTTTTCAACGATACCACGATGTTTTGCAAACACCGAGGTATCGTTGGCATCCCTACCTACGTTATGCGCAGAGGACAGTTTATGTCGGCACAAACTCGGGAGCGGAGACTTATTCGAGGAAAACGTCTTTTGAAAAGCTTAAACTCCCTGAAGTTCCTGGTATGTTTTGGTTTTTTTTACATTACCTCAAACTTATGGCCACCTAGCTCCCCGGACCTTATTAGTACGTATGGGGCAAAGTTGAGCTGGATACCAATAAACATCCCCATAACACCATTTCATCGCTGAAGGATGCTATAACCACACTGAACTAAATGAACGAAGAGCATTTGATTCGGCCATGCAGTCGTTTCCGACCCCGGATTGAGTCCGTTATTGGCGCTAAAGGGGATTTTATTGAGTAACTGTAAAGTCTACGCGTCGATTGACTTTATATAAAAATTTCATGCAATTACAATAAGTTTTGCAAAAAATATGAACAAAATAGTTTCAATGTCAATTTGTCTTCAAATACTGTACGCACCCTGTATTTATTTGATTTATTGGTTTAACAGCTCGATTATCTTAGACGCGTCACTTTTCGTGACTCGAATTTTGCCTATTGTATTTGTTGTTTTGTACCAACAACAACAGGCAATTTCGAGTCACGAAAAGTGACGCGTCTAAGATAATTGACCTGTAAGTTTGATTTAACTGTGTTTGATGGTTTTGACGTTTCTGGGAAATAAAGTAAACAAATAAAATCTATTAACAGCGGAATGCTGAACTGGACTCTGTTTCAAACACCCAAAGTCTTATTTACTATCGCTTAAATCCATTGAGCTAGATTTTGTGTGTATGTCGTTCTTACGTGATTCAACATATGCGTCGAATCGATAGCTGCGTCGAAGTCAAAAGACAGAAACGCGTCGAGATACATGATTCCAGTCCTACGCCGGCCGTACACTTGAGCTAAGCTATTTGAGCGAGGCTAGCTATAGTTACATAGCTTAGCTGGGTTAGCTCTATCGTTGCACACTTGAGCTAAACTACGCGGCGATATTTAAATAAATGTATGCCATCAGTTGTATGCAATTGGCACTTACACTTTTATGTTCACAAAATACTACACTTTTGCAAACACCGATTCTACACTGTATAACGCCGAAAATATTTATATGTGAGTGTCAGCGATGCCAGCGAAGTAGTTCGCGTAGTTGAGGTCTGAACTACGCAAGCGAACTTAGTCCCCGTCGCCCATGACTACGCGATGTAGTTTCATAGTTTCCCTGAAGTGTGCGGTCACCAATGCAAATGCTAAGGATTTTACTTTCAGCGAGAAACTTAGTTCACGTAGTCGAGCTCGCTTAGCTCAAGTGTGCGACGGCTGTTAGTCCCGATTTTGTGTTTTTTTTCCTTTCGTGCCATGATAGACTCATGCTACATTTACACGAATGACAAATTTGTCATTTTTTTCTTGTCATTATGTTAATTCCCGTGTAAATGGCATAATTTTTGTAATTTTTTCTGTCAGAAAATGTCAATCTCTCATAAAAGAATGAACTTGTCCATTCTTTTATGCCAGATTGTCATTCGTGCAAACGGAATATTAGTTATGACAACTTTAGTATTCAACTTTTGTCATAACTAATATTGCGTTTGCACGAATGACAATCTGGCATAAAAGAATGGACAAGTTCATTCTTTTATGAGAGATTGACATTTTCTGACAGAAAAAATTACAAAAATTATGCCATGTACACGGGAATTAACATAATGACAAGAAAAAAATGACAAATTTGTCATTCGTGTAAATGTAGCATCAGATTTCGGTATTATGTTTTCTCTGCTAAAATGGAACTAACCCACCAATTTTGCAGAATGAAAATTTCTAGTAACTAAATAACACCGCATAACGAAAAAAAAGAAACAAAATTTTGGTTTTCGTTACGGAATTAAATTTCTATAACGTAATTTTGAAGAGAAGGCTAAAAAACCATTGCGTTACGTTAATATAGCGTTTCTCCATCCATACCTGGTTTAAACTGAGTGCTATGGTTTTTTGTCAGTTTAAACTCATGTTTAACAAAACCTGTGTTTGAAACTGACTATGAGCACCCACCATCATGTTCGGTGGGCTTTTGATGGTAGCTAACTAAAAAAAAAAACATATAAAAAATACTCATAGTGTAAATGCGGTTTAAAATAAAATAAAAAACATAATTTAATGTGCAACAAATGTTTTTAATCAATTTTGTATCTCTTAATCAAATAAAAATCATAAGATTTATATCTATACAAAAAATATGCATAAGGATTGTGTTATTTTTTTATTCTTTTTGAATTATTTACGGTTGTGTTTCACTAATGTATATAAACTATTTATCTATCTATTTATATGTACGTATATTATTTATATATTATTGTTTTTACTTTATATAAAAAATTATATACAAAATTTAACGTAATTTGTAAGTTTAGAGACAAGAAAAATAAAATACACAAAAAATAAACAAGAAAAATAAAATCATGACAATTAAGAAAATGAGCTAAAAACTAAAATAATAATAATATAAAATATAATAATAAAATATTTAAAATAAGGCTCGATTTTGATTTGCTTTGTTTATAATTTGACCATAAAATATAATTTTAAAATAATATAAAAAAAATGTGCTTGTATAATTTTAATAAAATCATAGCAATAAAAATTCATTAATAGCAATAAAATTTTACAAAATAAACATAATGTAGTTCCTAGAAACGATACGTAACAGAAATTTATAAATCGCTTATAATCTAGTTTAATATGCTTGTATTTTTGTCTCTTTCGAATAAAATAATTTATCATTTTTTAAATGTTTTTTTTTTTTTTTCTTAAAATTTAACGTGTTTTTAGTTAATTAAAGGCAATTGAAAAGATTATTTAATCGAAAATATAGTCGAAAAAATCTACCAAGTAAAAAAAGTTCGGTTTGAACGTCAAGTCAATTCAATAAAAATCCAATTCTGAATAACCAAAATTAGCGTGACGTACGAAAGGGCTAAAATTAGCGTGACGTTCTTTATGGGCAGCGCCGTAGTGTTTAAATATGTTTCTCAACATAAAATTATAGTAAATATTTAGCTCTAGAATTTTATTCCCAGAATTAGAAATTATAAAATTTTACAGTGGTGGGAATTACAATAAGGGCAATTTTTTAGTGTTTATACATAACCATAAAATAGTAATAGTAAGGGTGGTAATTTCCTTACAAATTGTGATATTGTCCAATGTGTTTTGTTTTATAGTCCTAAAGGTAAAAATATATATTTTTTAAGTTTTTATTCGTTTGTCTGACGGAAGAATATTCATTTTGATGAAATTTTCTACATGGACAGAGTTTGTTCCAGAGGAAAGTACCAACCTCTTTCCCCTAAAGAGGTACCAAACCCAAATAGCACGAAAAGTACGGTCACATGAGGTTTGTTCTTTGCGACCCAAGAAGGCAGCATTTTATGCAATTGGATCTAAAATTCATAATCGCTTACAAGAAGCATAAGAAGATTATGGGAACGACACACTGATTAATAATGTGTCGCCAAAACCATAAAAACTTTAATGAAGACATTACATTGATGATCGATAGATCGACTTTTGGATCAATATTCGCTTCATGGAAATTCTGTAGCGGTAGAGCGGCGTTTGACGGTTGTCGGCTCGATACAGTGATTAAATTTGCAACCTGAATGGCCTATGTTACACACGGCAACTTTAAACCAATACACGATACAAAAAGTTGCTCGTTTGTGCTTAGGGGCTGCAATACCGGAAACCGGTTTACCGGTTTACCGGTTTTAACGGCCAATTTCACTACCGAAATTACCGGTAAATTTTTTTAAAAAATACCGGTATTTCGGTATTTTTTTGTATTAGTTTGGCGGGCTTAGCGGTCCAATTTTAAGAAATAAAAGCAAAAGTTGTGTTTTAATTTTCCAGCCTGACGTTTCGAGCCTTGTTTTGGTTCATCTTCAAAGGCGTTAAACGATCATTTAAATGCAATATGTTATAACTGTTAATATTTCGTCGTAAAAACTTTGTGGAAATGTTACATTGAGGGTATTCACAATCCTCTTCGGTATTCGGTATTTTCGGTAATATTAAAAGACTGAAAATATTCTGCTGTGAACATCCCACAGCACAGATTTGAGAACAGCGCTTTTATTTGATACGTGACCAAATCATGAACTGCGAATTTGATTGTAAAATATATCACATACCTTTAAATCCATGTTTGATGTATTCTTTTGAATTTTTATTGTGGCAACGGCTATCAAAATCGAAAAAAATTGCGGTCCGATGAGATAACCAGCGAAAAAATTTGACAACTAAAAACATTACTAGCGCCACTCGCGGTTGATTCTTGATACCGAATACCGAGGCTGAAAAACATTAATCAAGGCATGTCTACAATTACCGAATCCGGTAATTCATTTTTACATGAACCAAGTTACCGTCTGGTAAAAATCTGTTAAATTTGACTGAATTACCGAGCGGTAAATTTACCCGCATTTTAAAAGACGACTGTGAATTCCCTGATTAAAAATGAGCCAAAACAAGGCTCGAAACGTCAGGCTGAAAATTAAAACACAACTTCTGGTAATTTTTTTTTCTATGAAGACCTCGGTGCAAAAAGCGGTCATCCCCACTTTTTCAAATTTTTCAGGAGAGACAAAAAAGATATTAGCGTGAAGTTTTTGCTCTGGGACAAAGTTAAAAAATTACAATTTAAATCAAACATGTATTCTTACATCGTTTTAATTTGAGATAAATCTATATTTTTTTTTTTTTCGAAAAAGTTATAGACATTTTAAATTTTGGAGATAGCTGTTTCTGGCACCCAAGAGGATATTAGCGGTTTTCAAAATGCATTATTGGCTACAAAATACAGTCCAAAATATGTTTAATAGCGTTTAAAAATAAACAAAATAAAAAATATTCAATTTCACAAAACAAAACTCTCAGAAAAAATTAAAGATTTTTTGAAAAAAAAATTCTGCGTCAAATTATATGAAACAATGTTTTCAGTTGTCTCCTTTTCTTTAATAACTTTTTACACAGTCCTCCAACGAGTCCGGAGTTTGCAGCCAAATATGGGCATTCTTTTATTCTTGCGCCAACTGCAATAACTCATTTTCGTCAAAAAGTGGAGGTGACCGCTTTTTGCACCAAGGTCTTCAATTGTTTTAATGAAATAACTTATGATAATGGGCTTTTCTGATAATTCAAAAATGTCAAAATCGTAAATTTTTTTGTAAAAACCTTAATTATCGAAAAAGCCCAATATTTACAAGCTTTCCGAATGTAAGAGCAAACTGAAGTATACTTCTAGTACATGTACATAAGTAAATGATAAAATATGTAATATGCAATATACATATCGTCGGCTAAAAGTGAAATTGTGCTAAGTCCATTATACCAAATTTGACAGAAGAGCAATAAAAACCCTTGTTAAATCATTTTAATTTTCATTTAAAGAAAACAGAGTCTCATTTGAAGAAAACTTAGCCCATTTTTTTCCATTTAACCTTCTTCCGTCCCTCGGGTCTAATTTGACCCAAACAGAAATTAGTTTGCTTGTACCTTTAAAAATATTTATATTACGAACCTGAAATTTTTTGACTTTGCCTTATTTATTGTAAACTAGCAGTATGCAAAAATTTGGCAACTTCCGATTACCCGTTACACTGCTACAAAAATAGTCACACTAAAGACCTTCGGGTCTAAAATGACCCAAGGCAGTTATTCGTATAAGAAATGTTTAATTTAGTCATATTATATTATATTAGTTAGTGTTTGTAAACTATATCTAGAATACGGATCTAAAATCTTTGACCGAACGGGGTGATTTCTCGGGTATAAGAAACCGATTTTGTTGGATGTCAATTGGGAAAAACTCAACTGCCATATTTCTCAATTTTTGTATGAAGTTTTTTGACCGCTATTTTCGGGGAGAGTTCATTAGAACAATATATAAGTCTTTTGGGTTATACATATGTTGTTGTATGTTGTAAAAATTTCAAAAAACATAAAAAAACTCGTTTTTTGATTTTTGTATACACTAAACCTTTATGGGTCAAAATAGACCCGAGGAACTTTAGTGTGATTTTTTTTGAGGGACGGATGAAGGTTAAAGAAAACTCAGTGTTTTATTAAAAGAGAATTAAAACGATTTAACAAGGTTTTCATTGCTCTTCTAGAAAATTATACCAAATGGACTTAGCACAATTTCACTTTTAGCCGACGATATTACATTAGAGAAAAAAAAAATCAAAACAAAACAGAAAAGAAAAAGCAACCATATTTGGCATTTGTAGCCGTAATTAACGTATTTTGGTTTTATTATTGAATTGTTATAATTATGTGTTCTTGTTTTCTTGATTTTATGATTTACACTATAAATATTATAAAATTATTGTTACTTATTTCTTCGTACGTTTTTTTCCTCTCACTGTCACTAATATGCTATACATGATTTGTTTTATCTAAATAGCGATTTACCGGTAAATACCGGTAAACCGGTTTTTACTAAAAATATTTACCGTTTACCGGTAAATCCGAAACCCGGTATTTTTGCAGGCCCTATTTGTGCTACACGCGGAGACAAGTTGCCGGAAACTTCTATATATTACACAGTGAGTGTTTCATGTGTGTGTGTGAAGTTGGACGAACTGTCAAATCGCAAAAAACTTTCACGAACCCGTTCTTTGTGATTTTGTGCTTGTGTGCGTATTTTGTCGCCTTGTTTCTACTTTCGGAACCGGCGACATTAGCCACCGCTTCACTCACTTCTCGCGCCTATACTTAAGAAAAGTCGCCGCTTAAAGTTGCCCCGTGTAACAGGGGCCAATGTCAGTTTCACTTTGAAGACGCGTGTAACGGGAAAACGGCCGACACTGTTGCAACTAGCGTTACCTAAACAAAAAATAGTTAATGTCTTCAAAGCCACCATATTCGCCACTGACATTTAATTCAAACCATTTCGCTTCGAGAGTTAAATTTCTTATTTCAGCCTAATAACTGAAGGAAATTGCATAAAATATGGATAGGAGACATGTTTGAAACATTACGATTTTATTGGCATCAAAATTTCATTGTAAAAGAAAAAATAAATTTGACCGGTAAAATAAAATTAAAGAAATTTTTCGTTAAAAACTAAATAATTTGATGGCCCATTAAAATCTGTTTAAATTTCAGATCCAATTCTATCGAAAAATTTTGGTTGCAAACTACGGAATGCAATCGGCAGAAAAGTCCAATATAAAATAATCCTCCACAAAAGGTTTCCATTGATTTATCGCCATAAGATTTTACTTGTTCGATTTTTGTTTACGTTTTTATCAGGGCTGTAGAGTCGGAGTCGGATCAAAATTATGGCTTTAACCCCCGTCATACACTTGAGCTAAGCTATGTAAGCGAGGCTAGCTATAGTTACATAGCTTAGCTGGGTTAGCTCAGATCGTTGCACACTTGAGCTGAACTACGCGGCGATATTTAAATAAATGTATGCCATCAGTTGTATGCAATTGGCACTTACACATTTATGTCCACAAAATACTACACTTTTGCAAACACCGATTCTACACTGTATAACGCCGAAAGTGTGTATATGTGAGTGTCAGCGATGCCAGCGAACTAGTTCGCGTAGTTGAAGTCTGAACTACGCGAGCGAGCTTAATCCGTCTCGCCCATGACTAGGCGACGTAGTTTCATAGTTTCGCTGAAGTGTGCGGTCACCAATGTAAATGCTAAGGATTTTACTTTCAGCGAGAAACTTAGCTCACGTAGTTGAGCTCGCTTAGCTGAAGTGTGCAACGGGGGTTAGAGTCGGAGTCGCTCAATTTTCACAAAAGAGTTTTAAATCCGTATCACACTAACGATTACTTTTGCAATTGCGATTGACAATTAGACTCAAGTCTAAACTGGCAATCGTAGCCGCAATCGTAGCCGCAATCGTAGCCAGCTTTGCTCTCATTGGTCGAAACGGCCAATCGTAGCCTCAATCGCAAAAGTAATCGTTAATGTGATACGGCTATTAGACCCCGTTCAGACACAGCGGAATCCGCGCAAATGCAAACTTCGTGTGTGAATTTCGAAGAAGAATATCAGAGAAATGGAACCCGCGCCGATTCCGCTGTACCTCAACAGGGTCTTAGAGTCGTAGTTAGAAAAAAATTGCCGCCTCCAACTTCGAACCGCTGATTTTACCTCGATTGGCCACTGGGGAGTGTTATCCCTCTAGTTTAGGTCAAACCTCAAGGTTTTGCAACCGAAAACAATTTTTGATTTGCGGTTTGGGGTGATTTAATGATTTTTTTAGCCGAAGGAGTCGAAGTTGGGTATTCGACAATTTCAGGAGTCAGAGTTAGTGCCGAAGGTTGAACTACCGACTCCACAGCCCTGATTTTTATTCCTTCATCTCTGTTCGGTCGATAATTCCTGTAAGAATTCGAGGGAGAAAGATAATTCTGCTCGAAAATTTGTGTCATGCAATGTCATCAGATCACACTCGCACAAAGCTTAAAGTACGGGCCACATCTATCAGTTTTCCATCAGTTTTTGGGAAACTGATGGGAAACTGATTGGTGTGAACGTAAAATCAGACGACTGATGGGCAACCACGAAAAAATTCGTGGGCAGATCAGTTTTTCTAACAAACTGATGGCAAACTGACCAACTGAGAAAAGCGTTGCCTCCAATTAAAAAAATATAAATTAAAAATATGCAAATTGAAATCTCTTTTTTAAACAAAAAACCTCATTGGTATTTCCACCACTGTTAAATATTTCTCCCATACAAATTGGAGAAATATTCCAAATCAATCGAAAAAAAACGTCAAATTGCTCATGTGAAAAAGACATTTTAAGCCTCTACTTTTAACTTCCTCGTCTGAAAATCTTAATAAAAATCAATTTCCCCAATGGAAAATTAAAGGTTTTACAATTCAACAGCCGAAATCTAGTTCCATTCTATAAGTTAGACATGTTTTAACTCTAAATAATTTAAAAATCAATTCATGTTTAAGCTATTTACAGTGTGGTGTTAAAACGAACAAAACTAAAATCTACTTGTTTAAAAAAAATCTAGGAAAAAAAACTCAAATAAATGTTAAGCGTCAAAATGGGACAAGCTTAGGTGATTTTCACCGGCTCGCCTCATTTGTGTTTATGCTGCTAGCATCATCGGATGGGGACAAAGTACTACCGCCAACGGCAGTAGCGGCGACTGGAGTTTGGGCAGTAGCAGATCCACTATTTGTGCTACTACTATTTCCAGTGCCGGTGGTGGGTGGAGTAGCTGCCAAATTCGCACTGCTACTGCATGAATTGCTCGTTGACTTTTGAGCTACCGCCGGTGCAGCAGCAGGCGATGGCGAAAGCGCAGGCGAGGAAGAGGTTCGGTTATTGTTGATGCTAGTCACATCTGAATTGTTGCTATTATTACTATTGCTATTATTGGTTGTGTTCCCTGTGGTTGTCGTGGTGGTGTTCTGAACGCTGTTGCTATTACTGTGGCTACCACTGTTGTTATTGTTGTTGTTGTTTGCACTTGGACTGTTATTATTGTTGGTGATTTTTTGTTTACCTGAATTCGGATTGCCAGCTGCCGATGTTTTCGACATGGCGTCCGTCTCCGATGCATTCTTCACATGCTCGTCATTATTGTTGGTCGCGTTCTGTTGGGCTGCCAATGACGCGGCCGAGGGTGACTTTGGCGGAGTAATCTTGCCGCGTGAATGCTCCTCACCAACACTTTTGGCGACATCGTCTTTCGCACCAGTTGGCATTGGAGTTCCATCTTTGCTGGAATCGGACAGATCACTAATCGTATTGCTGCCATTGATCTCATGGGCCAGAGATGGCGTCGTTCTGTTTGAGTTCTGGGCGTTGGCCGATAACGGAGCTGTTAGATCCAGAGTGGTTGGCTCTTTATCGTTTTTGGTAATTGGACTGCTGGAGGTTCTACCGCCATTCTGATTATGCATGCTGCTCGAATTCGAGTGGGTGAGGGCGACGGGCTGAGATGCGGCAGACGCTCCACTACTACTATTCTTCATCACGGATGACGAGTGGTGATTGTGCGCCATCGACATCGAAACTGGGGACTGATGGTGTGACGACACACTTGACTGTGACAAGGGCGGTGGCGGGGCGCCCTGTTGCTGCTGATGCTGCGAAGGACTCGGTTGCTGTTGGGGTGGCATTTGCTGCTGTTGATGATGGGCTGCGACTGGCGATTGCTGGTGGTGATGATGCGCATGCGGATGTGAATGGTGCTGGTAGTACAAGGAACTGCTGACCGATTGTGCACTCGATGGAATATTTGCGCCCACTGAAGTGGTCACAATTCCGGCCGAGTTCATATCGGACTGCTTCGTCAATGACGATGAATTCTGCGACAGATTTAGGCTGTGCGGAGAGCTGCTGGTCGTCGCTAGATTCAGCGTTTGATGGTGCTGCGAGTGCGTATGCGGTGGCAGTTGGTGTGGGCCGTGCGGCGACATATGCGAATGAGATAGATTTAGTCCGGGATGAGAGAGGGCGAGGCCGGCATGGCCCAGACTCAGACTTGTGACCGGCGACGAGGAGTGTGCCATTGCGGCTAGACTCGCCTGTGAATGATGCGACAGACCGGCGGCCGGATGTCCCAAACTCAAACTAGTCGGCGGCAGATGATGCGACAGATTTAGCGTTGCTGAAGAGTGAACGCTGGGCGGCGGATGCGGCAAATTCAGACTATTCGGAACATTGGGCAGACCTAACGCTAAGTTGAGACCCATGGCGGCATGCGGACTCTGGCGCTGGTTGGAGGAATGGTAGGGCGATATTGTGGGCAGGCCGTGCAACGACGATTGCGGTGGCCTCAGGCCTAAGCTCATCGGGGGCAGAATCGGACCGAGAAGGTTCCGTTGCAGCGGTGAGTACAGTTGCGATGAGTAATGATGAGATGCGGATAACATTCTCTCGCGTTCTCGTGCTTCACGCTCTTTTTCACGCATTTCCCTCTCACGCTGCTCCTTCTCTCTTTGCTCTTTCTCACGTTGCTCCTTTTCACGCTGTTCCCGTTCTCTCTGCTCTTTTTCACGCTGCTCGCGCTCTCGCTGCTCTCTCAACTCTCGCTCCTTCTCTCGCTGCATTTCCCGTTCACGTTCCTCCTCACGCACCAATCGCGCCCTGTGCTCTTCCTCCAATTTTAGTCGCTCGTGCAAACCAGGCACACCCAACCCCAAAGCGGCCGCCCCACCTGGCAGCATCGAATATAAATGCGAGGCATACGGTGACGCCATCGGCGAGTAGAGGGGATGCGCATGAGCGTGCGGGTGATGTGCTCCAGCCCGGAACATACTCTGGAATCTCTGATCCAGATATAGTTCGGGATAAGGGAGGGCTGCCGGATTGAATAGTGCCCCTAAAAAGAGAAAAAGAAAAGAAATCGTGTTAATTTGCGACTTAGCGTTAGAGCAATTCGTATTCACAATGCAAAATACCTGGAGGCATTCCCGGCAAACCAGCAAACGGCGAGTAAGCGTCAAGAGGAAACGCTCCGGCCGGATGCATTAAACGTTCATCCGATCGATACGGCTGGAAACCACTTCGGGCTAATAGTTCCGGCTGAATGGC
This sequence comes from Chrysopilus asiliformis, assembly GCA_964034945.1. Classification (NCBI taxonomy): domain Eukaryota; kingdom Metazoa; phylum Arthropoda; class Insecta; order Diptera; family Rhagionidae; genus Chrysopilus; species Chrysopilus asiliformis. The sequence continues at coordinate 80,935,286 of OZ035961.1, read as the reverse complement.
TTGCGGTGCGGCACTTAGACGTGGAATTTTCTCAGGCGGCTGTGGTGAGGGGGCGGTTCTCTTCTTCTGAGCCGATGAGCTTCGCTCGTCCGATACGGCAACGCCACCCCGACTATCGAGACGTGAATCACCAGACGATGTGTTTCTTTGCTGTGGAATTCCCACTCCGGCACTGCTACTGCCACCTCCCACAGCCACGACGCTGCCACCCGGTCCACTATTCACGCCGCCTCGGTCCCGTGACGGAACATCGTCTTCCTCTTTGATGTCGGCCTGCTTGGCCAGATTTCGTAAAGCCGATGCAAATGGACCTCGACCACTGCCAGCTCCTGCATTCCCGCCGCCGCCACCTCCTCCCCCGCCGGGTGGCGCTCCTGAACTGGGTTGATTCGACGGTGGTCCGACCGGAGGCGATACTCCAATATGATTTCCTGATACAACGTGGTTACTAAGCGGCGGACCACCTCCAGTTGCTGACGGCGATTGCAAATGATGTGGAGATGGAATCAGCGGAGCTGGACTTGTTGCCGGTCGCTTTTGTCCAGGTTTTGGTTGCACTGCAAATGAGAAAGAAAAATAATTCATTACAACAACTCTGAAAAATCGGGGTACACGCTTTCAAAGTCAAGTATAGTTCAAGGAATCTCATTTCGAATTAATTTGATCGCAATTTCGTCAGTCGAGTGGTCTATGAAGCATTTTCTATTACCTTTTAAGCTCAGGCGCGCACTGTAAAGACTGCAATTGTAACTTTGACACCATTCTATATGCCTACCATCAAAGTGCGCGCCTAGACTAATAGAGTATTCAATTAAAGAGTTATTTTATTGTGCGAAACTACAAACAGTTCGACCTCGAATAAAGGAGTTCATGTCGCCCTCACAGATCAAATATCCTAAAGTCCAATTGAAATCGCCTTTGGCACCAAAGAGGAATGACGAGAAACGGCGAATGTTGCTGGAAATGGGGTAATAAATTTTCAATTGTTGTTCAGTCAACGATGGACAGGCGTTTTACAACAACAACAACAATAACAACAACGAAAACAAGGATAATTTCCCGGGCCACCAAAGGAACATCGTCGTCTACAATTTTCGGCATCGGAGACATGAGTTTTCCAACTATCCGACTGAACATTTGACAAAATTGCAAAGATATTGGCAGGCATGTAAAGAGCCGCCGTTTAGACAGAAGACCATTTCGTACAATAATTGAAGCAATCGCTGTAGTGACATTCGAACCAACCAGTGATAGTAGGAAAAAGCCACTCCAGCATCACTTAATACAGACTGGAAGAAGGATGGACGTGATTCGATATGCCTTGGGCTAAAGTAAAAGCTAAATATGGTTCGATGGTTTACTTTGATGATGGAGCCATGATGTACACAAGAAGTCTCTCATGTCGATATCCCACTAGACGTGTGATGTCAACCAGAAGAAAATCCCTGTCGACTGTTTGTATTGTGAACATGAAAATATGTTTGTAATAAAGAAACAATTTCTTTTGAATCCCAATTGACAGAATTTTAAATGGCAATTAATGGTTAAAAATAAATAAATAGATTTTAAGAACGGAATTTCAAAGAAAATTGACGTGAATTGAAATATGGTAGAAACTTCTTTCAATTTCCTTTGATGTTTGGATAGAAAATTTAGATGTTGTGCGGGAAACTCTGAAAACTAGAAATCAATATAGAAATTGTTGTATGTTTAACACTTTGATTATCGAGAAATGAAAATAATTTTCAATATTCTCTGAAAAAGTACGATTGGAAAACGAATTTTTGGTAGAAATTGTACACCACTTTTGGACCAACATTGCAGTGCGCGCCTGAACTTTTAATCAAGGGTCCAAAATTAAAAAAAGAATTACTGCACGGCTTTTAGAGTCCGTTGAATTTTTCAACTGCTGATTGGTGAGATACCAAAAGAAGGAACATAGGGAACAGTTTCAAATATTGGCCAAAGAAAACCACAGTTTTTATTTGCATCCTTATCAAACCTTTGGAAAACCCGTGGTTCACATGGCATTCCGACATTACCTCTCGTCTACTAGATAATTTTCGACTTAGGAGTTGTCCATAAAATACAGTCTGTGTCAGAAGAAAAGCACCGCCTTTTTTGCCAAGTAGAAAAGATAGTTATAAACTTTTTTTTACATTGAAGTGCCTTTCAAATGATAAGTCGCAAGTAAAGGGTCTTTCAACAAGGACATAACAATTTTGTATTTTAATAAAAACGCACCCTAAAACTTTTTTTATGATCTGGCAATGCTAAAACGTCAGTCAAGGTTCACATTTTTATCATGGTGAAGTTCACGAACGAGCAACGTTTGGAAATTATTAAAACTTACAGAAATTATTAAAACTTACTGAAGGAGAAGTTCGGTAATCGTGTAATCTCGAGAAATGGTCCGGTCGAATGGCCACCTCGCTCATGCGATTTAACGCCGTTGGATTTCTTTTTATGGGGTTATGTTAAGTCGTTGGTTTATGCCAACAAGCCAACAACGTTAGAGGAGCTCAGGGACGCGAAATTGAAAACGTTCCGGCCGATATGTGTGGATGGTGGAAAATTGGCTCCAAAGAATCAATCAGCAAACGTGCTCGCGGTGGCCATATGAACGACATCGAATTTCATACTTAAATGTAATATGTCCACTACACCTGGAATAAATTTCAGCCCGATATCTCAATTATTCTGTGTTTTATTTAAATACAAAATTGTTATGTCCTTGTTGAATATTTAATATGCCGTGTAATCTCCATCGTTGTCGAGTATAGCCTGGCACCTTATTGGCATACTTTCACTCAGTTTTTCTGCGTAATTCGTGGACAATGAGGACCAAATTTTTCGAATAGCGCGGGCCAACTGCTTCAAGTTTTAGACAGGCTTTCCGGCGATATCATTATCATCCTCGGCGCTACAGCTCTCGAAGAGCCTTGGCCTCCCCAATTGAGGTTTCATAACAATTTCTTCCCTGCTTCGCACCTACAGTTTTTACATGGATTGCGAACCATGGATGAATTGCAACATTTGTACGGTTTTTACGTTACAATCCATCAACAGCAGAGGCCGTGATATCAATCTAGACCGATGATGACGTTCACACCAAGCGACAACTATCACTACTCATTTCATAAAGCAAGTTGAGTGCTTAGAAATACCCAATACACAAACCAAAGTAGTTACGATTCCATTAACTGGAAAACCGAGCGTGGCAGTCGATATGCGAAAGTCAGCTATCTATTAGTATATATTATCTATGGTTGAGTGGACTTGAATCACACCGGGCCACAGTCGGGAATTGAACCACCGACCTCCGGAACACGGGCCAAGTACTTTACCACTTGGACTACGCTGGACTGCTCCGAGATGCGTTTTCATAATTCCCCACACACTTTTGATGGTGTTGGCATCTGGTGATTGGAAGGGTTAGTTTTCTCTTTCTAAGTCTTGAAGAGACGGCTACGATATTTTGGTTCATTATCTTCTTGTAAGACCCAATTGTTGTTTTTCCGTGTAAACATCTTCTCCACCGATTTTAAAAGTCTACGCTTGTAAATTTTGACAATTTTCTTTGCGTTCAAATTTTCGGTAGAGCTCCAAGCAACCGAAACTGCGCTGAGAAAAACATCCCCAAACATTCACCTGTACCTGATGGTTGACAGTGCGCTGGATAAAATGACTACCGCGGGCGCACCAAGCCCACGCCCAAAAGGTCGCTTCATCTAAAAAACCAACCTCGGACCAATCGCGATCTATATTTTCGACAGCCCAGGCCTTGCGTTTTTTTTTATGTTTCGCAGAGAGCAGAGGTTTTGAGGCCATACAAAACATGGCGGAGATCAGAAAAAAAATGAAAATTACCGTGACGTATTTAATAGACGCCATCTAACGGATTTGGATTTATTTATGGCATTAGATCCCAAATTGGGACCGACCTGTCTCGATTTTTCGTTCCTGTTTCACACACATCTCAACATTCGCAACATTCGTACGGTTTTAATGGGCCGCAACATTTGTAAAGTTTTGAATAGCATAGGTAGTGATAGGAATCGACGCTGATGGTGTCATTAGCAACAAGCAGTAACTATCACTACTCATTTCGGTAAATCCAGTTGAGTGGACTTGAAATGACAGCTTGCGCCATGTAGAGTACGAATTCACGACTGGCGGCTTACAGGCTAAAAGTTTTGCCACTGACCTACACTGACAGTTTTTACATAAATAAAAAATAATTGGAATATTTTCTACGGAAATTTTTGTTACTAATCAGAGTCAAATAAACACAATGACTACATAAAATTATTAAAAGTTAATTTTGGAGCATAATTCAAACTGGAATTTTTTTTACCAGGAATTTTCTAAAAATATTTCTATTTTTTATTCGTAAACGTTTTTTTAAAATATTTCCTTCCACGCTTTATGTTCAAATTCCATAATTAGCCGATATAAAAGCTTTCCTGTATATAAAAAAAAACTTCTTAGAATTTTTCTGGTATAGATTTTCCATTTTTAAACATCCCCTCCTTGAAGCCAGCTCCACTTGCAAAACATTTTTTTCCTCTTTGTTAAGTCCATTTTGAAAAACGTTCATTTCATCTTATCCCTGTTTTGCAGTTGATTTAAGCAAACAAAACTTTTCACCCTCCCAAGTCTTTAGCAATTCCAAAGTAAACTGTAGCGCTCAACGACTATTTGCACTTCTTCCTGTCTCTAACATAAGTCTCCTCGTCTTGGCTTCAAGGAATCGCAATGTTTCTCGATATACGTTTCATGCTAGCCCATTTTTGTGGGTGTCTGAAATGTAAACATTGAGGATGAGTGAACCAGAGAGTTTACCCACTTTAGATATCCTTAATTTAAGTCGCTATAACCTCTTGTCCCTCACGCTCTATACGTTTCTAACAATTTTCCCTCTGTTAGTCTGTTTCTGTTGCCGCCTTCACCCTAAGTATTATTGCCAATAAATACACACCGCAATGGGACTATATTTTATTTCGGCAACAATTTTACGGATCCTTTCCCTTGTCTATTCGAGGGACTATGAAACGATGATGACTGTCATTCGACCAATTCCAATTCCACATGCGTCCTCACCTCTCCACCCTCCTCGATTGTAACAGCGGTCGTTGTTTTAGCCATTTCTGCTTTAGAGCAACAAAAATCTCTATTTTCTTAGTGTAAGTTTCGTGTCTCGCCGATCGTCCGTCTTTCAGCCCAAGCAAGCGTCGCGATGTAATCTTTGCGAATGTCCTGCTCGTTTTATCCCATCTCCGAGGCCGACCGACAGCGAAGACTTTGCGGATGATTCTTCTTTTTCCCACTTTTTCAGGTTCTTCCATTTGCGGCTTAGCCCGGCACTTTACATGCCGCAGGGACGTAACCCATTTTATGACTCTGGATTTTTTTTAGCTGCCGCTTTTTCCTCTTTGCAAGCATTTTCCAGGCACTTTTTTTTCCTTTTTGCCTCCTTTCTTCTGCGCTTTTCTTTTTTCTTCGTCGTGTTTTTTGTTGGGCGGCCCGAATATCATCTTATCCCACTGTGACATTTGAAAATTTAGTGTACGCGTAAAATGAGGAAATAATATTGGGAAAATGTCGAAGGGAAACTTAAAGAAACTTACATCAGGTGTTGCCAGATATTTTGCAATGAATAACTTAAGTGGAATAAGAGTGGAATTAAAGTGGTTACATTTGAATATTTTAAAAGGGTAAATTGTGGCCTTTTGTAAATATTTTAAGAGTTTTCTCATTTCCTTCTTAACCTAGTGAATTTAGATAAGGGGTTTGTTTTGTGATAAACGTAGGTGACATTTGTATGTTTTTTAGAGTTTCTTAAATTTTTGAAAGTATTTTATTAGTTTTTTTCTGAATTTGTGAAGAATAAATTGCGACAGTCGGAAAAAATACTATCATAGTCGAGCCCAAATAGTTTTTTTCATTTAGTATTTTCAGGTTCGAAAAGCTTCTTCCGTTGCTCGAAAGCTTTATTACAGTTGTCCGTAAAAATTCTTAACATAATCACGATATTTGACACTGATATGCCGAAATTATATACGCGATCAATTATTAAGAAAAATGTGAAAATTTCAAGTTAGCCATTATTGTATTAAATTTGCGCCGCAGGCAAAATATCCCTAAACATCATCCGGCGTAATGATTTAAATCTAGAGCTTCATAGTCCCTTTGTGAAAAATTGCTTCAATTTTCGGGTTTTTACATGATTTATTAGTAACTGCAATAGAAATTATGAAAATACGAAAAGAGAAAAAAAGCACCGCAGATAAATTTTTTGAGATATATTAATTTCTGCAAGGACGCTCCCTCAAAACTCTAAAGCCCAATTCAGACTAACGATTGCGATTACAATTGAAGCTTCTCGACCAATGAGATCAAAGCTTTCAACGATCGAAACATGAATGGTAGTTCATCTATTTTTTGTAGCTGACTATATTATAGGTGAATTTACTAATCACTTTTTTCTGTGTAAGTGCCGGTCATATTCCGTAAGGTCCCAGGCGACTGTCGATTCGACGGCTTTTCAAGTTGCTCGCTTCCCTCTTCTATACAATATGTGATCCTCTTCCATACAATTATTTATCATCCCATAAAAATTCACAAAGGTTTTTTACTACAAAATCTCGGTGCAGACATAATTTTTCAATTTTTCTCAAAATTCTAACATAAACACCTTTAGAGTTTATGAAGAAAAAAAAATAACAAACACAATCATATTAAAAATTTAATTGAATTTTAGAAAATATTAAATATAACCATGCTCAATTTTAAAATCTCCGGGGTTTAAAAATTACGAAAATAACAATAACGCCTGAGAAACGACTGGCACGTTTCATTGTACTGCTTAAATCTTTTAATTAAAATTGCGAAAAAGCACAGCAAATTGACTTTTTAAGAACTTTTCAAAAAAGAATAACACAAAATCCCAGTACCATACCACGAAGCCCTCGTGAACAATATCTTTATCCTTGAATATAACTTTAATAATGCAAAGTCATCCCTTAACATACAATTTTTCTTTCTCTTCACCATCCCTCACTAACCCCACTATCTACAATCTCTTGAATTTTCTTACTTTACCTTTTTTGTGATTTCCCTTCGTCGTATCAAAAAACCATGCTATGCGCATCTCACAATGGCAACCTATGCAAGGATTGCATGCAAAAAAAAAAGCTCTTTTTACACGGAAATCAACATGGAAAAACATCCACAGAAAAAGCAATTCAATGGCAGCACAGCACCGGAGAAGTTTAAAAACAAATAAATGAAACAAAAACAATAGAAACATAACAAGACGAAAAAGAAGATACCGACTAGAGCAAACTCGACGTCGAAAAAAAAAGTCAAAAGTACACTGTAGTGATGTGAAATGGGGTAGAGCAATTCATCCACCCGGCTGGAAGATATCTTTCCATTTCCATCTTACACTCAAAATTCTACAGCGGCGTATTTAAGAAGGATCTTCTTCAAGTCATTCCCACTCCGTTCCACCCACATCTACAACTTTTGCGAAAATTCGTTTAGAGTTCTCTCAAGTACTTGAAATTGCATTCTTAATCTCGGGAATATTTGCACAAAAGGGGGAAAAATGATAAAAGACTTTGCATCGATTATCATAAACGATTACGGGGAGAGTGAGATTTTGTTTTGCCTTTATTCAAAAGTCAAATGTTTTATCCACAATATGGGGTTTGACTGAGGATAAACTTCTGCAATAGATAGAATTTTTGGTGCCATTTCGTATAAGAAAGTCAAAATGAGTGAACCGATTTTCGTGAAATTCAAAATTTGTTTGATCGAAATTCAGTAACGACATGTGGTTATTAGAAAATATCTGCTTGTACAAAAATGTGGGTGGAAATAGGTGAAATTCTTAAAAGGCATTGCCAACTCTACATAAAAAATTCTTTTTTTTTGTAAAAACGTGAAAAATATTGAAAACTACTATCATCTATACCGAATACGGTATAAAATTTTACACAGAAATCCGTTATGTTAAAATAGTGAGTAAGATATAGTCGCGACCGCTTAAAGCCCAATTCAGACTAACGATTGCGATTACGATTGAAGCTTCTCGACCAATGAGATCAAAGCTTTCAACGATAGGTAAATTAAACCTTCGAGGCAGCTCAATTGTAATCGCAATCGTTAGTCTGAATTGGGCTTAAGACCACCCCAAATATTTTAAAAAAATATCTGATGTGAACAGCACATGACTTTCTTATACAAAATTTAAGTCCCTGCATAATTTACACTATAACCCGACGAATAAAATATTAATTTACATAAAAATGTGATTTTTTTACGAAATCTGAAATATCTCGATAACGGTAAAAACTATCGATTTATACAATAGTAAAAGGCAAAAATGTGGAGAATTTTAATTCCTTAATTATTCATTTAATAATAAAAGAATTTCGAAAAGACGTTCGTTTGCGAGCAATACGCAGAAATCTATTTTTTTATACATATTTTAATGAAAATCTCCCAATAACGGTAAAAGTGGATAGCTATAAACGGGAAAAAATTGGGGAATACTGTTCCCTATAATTCACTTTAACATTAAATCACCGAAAACCAGTCAGTTTTCGAGTTAATCACAAGAAACTGAAATTTTTGAAATAACGGTATATCGGTATAATGGTCTGAGATATCGAGTTCTAACACATGGATCAATAAGTCCCGAGACTAACCCAGAGATGACGCTCGTAGTAAACCAGTAACCACGTCTTTCTAGAGTACTAACCTTTGCTTGAAACGTGTCAAAATTTTAAGTCGATCGGACCAGAAACAGCTGAGTTATCGAGGTTGGAGTAAAGTCGTTTTGTAGTTTGTTTAAAAAATGGAAAAAACCGAGTTTCGTGTTCTGATAAAACATTGTTTTTTAATGGATAAAAACACCGTGCAAGCGAAACAATGGATTGAAAAATGTTACCCGGACTCTTGTCCATCAAAAGCAACGATTTGTCGGTGGTTTGCCGAGTTTAAACGTGGTCGTACCGACACAAATGACGCGGAACGCTCGGGTAGACCTGTGGAAGCCGTTACACCGGAAAATGTGAGTGAAGTGACAAAAATTATAATGAAAGATCGTAAAGTGAAGCTCCGTGAGATTGCTGAGATAACACAGATATCATATGGAAGTGCATTTACTATCCTTCATGAAAAATTGAGCATGAAAAAGGTTTTTTCCAAGTGGGTGCCGCGATTGCTTTCGATGAAACAAAAACAGCAACGAGTCGATGATTCAGAAAGCTGTTTATCGCTATTTACTCGCAATAAAAAAGATTTCTTGCGTCGTTACGTGACCATGGACGAAACATGGATACATCACTACACTCCAGAGTCGAAGCGGCAGCCATCTGAGTGGCGCACAGCTGGCGAAAGCCGTCCGAAGCGTCCGAAAACGCAGCAGTCAGCTGGCAAAGTCATGGCGTCAGTTTTTTGGGATACGCATGGCGTGACGATTGTATCACCCTAAAAGGTGATTATATTGATGAATAAAAAAAAATTTTGCAAAAAAAATGTTGTTTTCATTGTTAGTCTCGGGACTTATTGATCCATGTGTTAGTAAAAGGCAAAAGTGTGGGAAATTTCGCTGTCTTCAACTTTTGTAATACATAAGACTACTGAAAAATGCGTACTTTCGGAGAAAAATCGAAAAACGAAGCTTCTATTAGTGAAAAGACGCCATTTTAGCTGGAAGGCGTTAACGAATTTTCACCAAAAGTTGATAGGATCGTCCCATTCGGGCACCGAATATGCTTGCGAGTCTCTAGCTATAATCAGACATCTAATTGTGACTACACTCAGAAAAATGGAGGCTAACTCGACGACCTACATACGGCGTAATTGGCCTCAGGCAGGCGCGCGTTCTCCTGCATGTGGGCAAGTAAAACTGAGTTGACCTGTGGTCGGAGAAATTCTGAAATTAAGCCACCAGCAGGTGAAGTAGGGCATTGGGACCTGCACGAGTTGACCTTAGATAGGTTAACTCTGACCGCTAGCTGGCTTACAGAAACCTCTGTAAGGTCAGAGTTAACCTGACTAAAAGTTGACCTGGACATTTTTCTGAGTGTAGTTTTTCTAATAAAGTGAAAAAATATACGACTTGCTTGGTTTTTTCAAGCGAAAGTTGTTTTTTCTCAATTGTAAAACACATTTTACCTTTATAAATTTCTCAATACGATTCACAGTTTTCGAGAAAATTGCGAAAAATTGTTTCGTTTGTTTGGAGGAGAGGAGTCCAAATTTTCCCGCTCAAAAACTTGTTAATTACGAGAAACGGAACTGTAAAAAATTTCAAGTGTCTAGCTCATTTCTTTTGAAAATTATGATGTTCACGGGCGGACAGACCGACGGACATGCAGAAATCAAAATCTTTTGTCATCCCAAATACGCTATTGTAGTTCCTTTTTGTGTCCGATAATTGGTTCGATATGTTGCAAATGATATACTAAATCTAATGATTCTCTTATATAGTATAAAAAAAATGTATTCGAGACTTTGTCGTTTCAATGAAATCGCAGTCAAAAATGTTTTACAAACATAACATTCAACGATACATTTAAGACTAATGAAGATATGTCATAAGCACCAAGAATGACTCTGTCATTTTACCTTCCGCTTGACGAAGCCACGAGAATGAATGCGTCGTGAGTCGGAAATAACATCCAAGTTTCGACTTATTTCAACATTTTCAGCGTGCTAACAGTGCTGCTTATCCCCGTTGCCTCCCGATTTGAATTTCTGTACAGCAAGAAACGACTAATAGAAGTTTCTTTTTTTCTTCTTTAAATTGTAACTGCGGAAAAATGATACTATGCTGAATAAAAGCAAAGCAAAAAGTAGAATGTCGATAGGGACTACAACTAAACTATGGAAAAATCGACACCGGTGTAGAAACGATCTCATTTATGGGGGTGGATGATGTTGGGTGGTACAAGGTAAATAGACAGATAAGAAAGCGAGCAAACAACACCACTAAAAGCAATAGATGCAAGTTAAGATGTACATAGTGGGGTGGGATGAGACATGATAATAAGGCAAAGCGATATCCTTGTGATAGAAGTCGTACTACAAGTCTAAGGAAGTGAAATATACCAACATTGAACATAGAATCACCAAACCACCTCATAATCATTCCGATGGGCACAAAATTGAGGATAAACCCGAAGAGAAGCAGCAACATAAGATGGAAATGGATATAGCGCACAATTCTTTATATCCTTACAGCTTGGACTGTTATCCTGGACACAATCGCTGAGGGCGAGGGATACAGAAGGGAGCACCATAGACAATATGATAATGTGGTGTGGAAAAAGTACCAGATGACGTCTATTTTCTTCGACAGAAATGGTGGCGGTGGCGATGGTCGTTGAAAATCTCACCTCCATCTGGTTTTTTTTTCCCTCTGACCTATACGATCTTTGTATACACCTATCTATGGCTATGTACACTGGCAAGCATACTTAAAGTGTTGATGTACATCTGAAAAATTCCAAATGTGAATCTTTGCACTTTGCCCAAGGCCGAAAAGAGAATGTGATCCAATGCGAGACAAGGACAACGGAAGAGTTGCGGTTGTGCGGGGGCAACTGGATGGATGAGATGACGAGGGTTGCAGAATTGTACCTTCCTTATGTATTGGCATAAAACCAACAATACAATAAAAATGTTCGTTTTGTTGCCTTTTTCCTGGATTTCTCGTTCCTTTTTTCCTGAACGCTTTCGACCAAGTTTCACGGAAGAATAAAAGGAAAAAAAAACTTACAACTTACAGCAGTAATAACACGAGAAATAACAACAAAAATAAAGGGTGGGGGGAAAATGGCAGAATGACGGAACCGTTTTTTCTTGTTAGTTGGAAAGTTATGTGATACTTTACCTTATACTTGCTCCTTTTAACCAATGTGTCTCACCCTTCACCCCAACGTAAGGCCACAGGATCACAGCTGTCAAGTATTGTTCGATGCCATGAAATAAAAATTAAGAGACCCCAAAACAGTTGCAGGGATAGATGTTTAAGGAAAAAAAAACAGTTCCGGAGAGGGCAGTGGGATGGAATACGGAGACAAGTACAGTCATGGTTGGTCCATGGTTGTTTCGGAATGGTTATGTGCGGGATCCTCAGCTCAGGTGAGGCATGGAATGAAATGACAAAAGCTTTTCATGCCACATAAATATATACGGGATAAACTAAAAGCCTTTTTGCGCTAAGAAGATGGAATTTGGGTTTTCAGAAATGATTTTTAACGTCAACTCCTTTTTAACCATTCGTTCTTTCACTCCAAATATATTTTGTTTTTGATTACTAATCACTGCTATATAGATAGAAACAGGCGACATTTGAGTATTTTTGGCATAATTATGTGATTTTTCGGAAAATTTGATGCGAAGAAAAATTAATAAAAAAAGTGCCACTAGTTTTATAATACTTCAAGGCAGTGGCTAACTTGCCTTCTGGAAATTAAAAACTTGCGAAATCTTTCAGTAGCCGAAATTTTAAGGACCGTTTTCGAGGCCAATAATTTATCAAAATCAGCTTCTAACCTAGGCCGTAAAAGTTTTGCACATCTATATTTTGCTCAATTGTGTTGCTACACGATTTTGATCCTGAAGTGTTGATAATTTTCTAATGTTGTGGTAGTTTTTAACAAGACAAAAGTTTTGTAAATTTTTTCACGGCATAGAGGCAACCAACGTATGCCATAAACTCAAATCTGACGTTTCTTTGCAACGTCACTTGTGCCGATTAGTTCGTCAAGTTCAGAAGGAATTTTGTTTTGTGGATGGTTATTTAAATTTTTGTGCGATCTAAATAAGATATTTGTAAATTAGTGGACTGATTGCATTAAATAGTGATCAAGAAACATAAAAATTAATTAAAAAAAGTCGGCACAAATGACGTCACACCTGACTATCAAAAGTTCATGGCATACCTTGGTTGTCTCTATGCCGTGAATTTTTTGTTTTCTTAACACTATAACGACGGAAGCGGTCATTTTGACCGCAAAGGCATTTTCTTGTACCACACAAATGGGTAACCTCAGCACTTTGATTTTTTTTTACTTTTCTCATCCTATTAATGTCGTCAAATTTAAATAGATAAATATTCTGAGATTTTTAACAAAAGCGAAAAAATCAATGTTCTACCTAGAACAACGGTAGCGGTCAAATTGACCGCCTATAGATTTCTATTGATTCATATCATTTCAGTTATTATTTCTCGGCGGTGCTATATTCTGAACCTTGTAAATGAACTACGAGCTTCGTATTGTGCCACCAAAAAGATTCCAGCAACTCTGCCTTGTGCAACTGCAGCTATCATTTTCATGCGGAAAATCTACTTGTGGAAAGTGTCAAGGACGATGTATCAAAAATGTTTATTGTGAAAACTGTATCGAATAATAAACGATGCATAATATAGCTCGTTCTAGGTAGTTCAAATTCCCGTCGTTCTAGTGTTAATAACATCTTCTGAGATAGGTGTAGACAAAGATTCGAAAGAACTTAGCACAATAAAGCTTTGAGTTGCAAATTACAAACAGGGCCTTATGGTATGTTTCCACAGATCAAAACTAACAGATGTCATTTTTCGCAATTGGCAACACTTAAAATTCATTTCGTTGAAATTTTTCGGAAAATGAAAATTCTGTATTGTCCATATTGTCTTTTTTTTATCGATGTATTAAAATAATAGCAATGTATGTCTGTATGCCAGTTTGCTTCGAAGTTGTCGATATAAACTAGCATTAAGAAGTTTTAAGCCAAAGATTAACCCTTGGGTTTCATTTATTTCTCAATGCTTTCCCGGTTAATGGAATCTTAATATTAATTTTATTGCGAGGCTGTAGTGGTTTCCAGAGGAGTAGGATTTGATCGTGAAGCGGTCAGAGAAGACAACTCTTGCTAACCTCTACAGGGTTAAAAATCATTGGACTGACTTTTAAACCCGTTTCTGGAATTCGACATTTTTAATATTTTTTCCATTAAATTTCAATCCTCTCAAAGGATTATCTACATTTTTAATCAAACTTGTAGTATTTTTCAATACTTTTTTAGACTTTGATAGATTGTAATAAAAAAAAGTATTACATTTAATCCCAGCAGCACTAAATGGGTATATTTTTAATGCTTGAACACTATAACTTTCGAAAGTATTGAGTTAGATGCTTCAAATTTTGTATAATTGCCTTTCTTGTAAATAGTTAGACTAAATTCTTGAATGGAGAAAAATCGGATCATCTCTTCCCCCTCACCCATTCAAGTAAAACAATTTTTTTTTGTAATTTTCTCGAAAACGTTGACTCGAAACGTTTATAAAAAAATTTATAAAGATAAAATGTATTTAGAATGGGATTCTACATAACTGATCTATACATCAAAATCCAATTGAACCCCTACTTCCCCCTCTTCCATACAAATGGCATACATTTTTATTATTTTCTTGAAAACAGTGCATCGCATCGAAAAATTTTTGAAGACAAAATGTGTGTTAGAATATGATTTGACATAACCGTTCCATACACCAAAATCCAATTGGACTAATCCTTGGCCTTTCTCCCATACAAATGGATTTTTTTTTTATAAAAATTTTGTCTGTCCTCACATAGAGTACTAGCTCGCATACCCGTCGTTGCCGGGTTAGTCTGTTGTATAAGTTTTAGAATACCAAAAACACGGGAAAAAATTTAAAAACTTCTGAGAAAAAACTTATCAAACTTGCTTGCAACGCCATATCCGTGATCAGCGATCCCGAAAACCCACAAATATCAATTTTACCGAGAGAAAATGTGAAAAATGATATTTGGTTATACTAATTCGGTTTCGAATTTTTGAAATTCTAACATCAAAGATCCCGAAAATACCCCAATGCGATTATTTCCCGGAGAAAACGGGGAAAAGGGTATTTGCGTTATTCTTCCAGGACTTTCCTTTCGAATTTTGCAATTCTAACACCGGATTCGTGATTAGCAACCCCGAAAATCACTGGATGACACTTTTCAGCCTCCTAATGAGCTGGATTCATGGCAAAAATCAAGGTTTTAAGACACCCAAACCCTCTTTACCCCCGGTTTACCCCCTTAGCAGTAAAATTACGAAAACCCCGCCTTAGTGAGCGCCTACGTAATGGATGGGACATACTGTGAAAATTTCAAGTTTCTAGCTTCAGGGGTTTGGGGACTGGGGGTATATAAGATTTTATATCTATAGATTTGACGATTACCCCTTGGAATTCTACCTTTTTTAATGTTTTTATCACAGATTCAATAGGAAAGCTATTAAAAATAATAAAGAATTTTCATCCAAGTTCTAAAATTGAATATTCTAAGAAATCATTCGTCTCAGTTTTTTATACATTTCCCAAGAACGTGTAAATCAAAAATTCCAGTGAGACGACAACTGACTTCTTTTAATATCAAATTCAAGCAGAGAATCCCGAGAAAAAATTAATGAACAAACAAACATTCCAATCGATAAGTCCAAAAATTAAACTAAATTAAGATATATTTCACCTTCTAACATTTTTTTTTATCAAAAAAATAGAATGTTGTCACAACCCCTTCGAAACAATTAACTGTCGTCATTTATTTAAAGGTATTCTCTGACACTTAATTCAAGGATATTTTAACGCCACCCATATTAAGACTAAATTGTACTACTATTGTGCTAATCGTTTCCCTTATCTAAGATTTAATTTTACCAGCTCTAACACTCGAGTTAAAATATTCCCAAACAAACTGCGCTAAAATTATGCATAAATCAATTCACCGCAAAGCAAAAACAAAACGAAAAGAAAAACATAAGGAAGAAACGAGCAAAAATGAACAATTTTCCCGTGTCAAATACGCAGACATTTGCAAAAGAAAAAGTAATGAAATCACTTCAGTCTTGCATGTCAACAGTCAATTAGCGAGGAAATGGCATTTTTTCTAGCTTGTGGATATTACCGCAAGCTAAAACGAAGGGAAAATTGCCATAGGGTGGGCAATCGAAGGGAGATGAAGCGGTCCGATTTTCATTTTGTATCAAGCGAGAGAGAAAAAAAACCCCCATCAAAGGGAGGAAGTTCCGGGCTAAATTTTCTGATCCACTTGAAAGTGTTATTGCCCATCATAAATTTTCATCTAGCTGCTGTTTTTCCAACGGAACTGGTAAACGTACAACATTTTCTCTATCGTAGCCGAGCATGAAGGGCTGAGCAGAGGCGGGAAGTACGTATCAAGTACATATTTTATTAATAGCGAGCAATTGACAAGTCAAGCGGAAATTATCTGGGAAAGTGGAAATAGAGTCGGAATACTGGTTTGTTACCACCACTCCATAAACCATCAACAGTCCCATCAGTCTTTTCTTGTCTTTGAAGATCGGTTTGCCTATTGATGCCACTTTCCACATATTTTTCCTGCCAATTTCCCATTGGAATTTGGTCAGATGTCAATTGAAAAGACGACCAACGAACTGTCAAGAAATCGCATGGAGAAGATATCATCAAAAATCGAATGGAAACCATCAAAATGTATATCTGTATCGCATAGTATTATTGATCGAGGAAAATACTTTAACAGACGTAAGTTATTCGGAATGAATTTTTCTTTAATTTATTTCTAAATATTTTCCAATTTGTTGTGTCGTTTACCGTCGCGTCAGAATTTCATATCCGCCAACAAGTACGGGCACACCGACCGCAGCCAAGAGGTATATGGAACGATGAATCCTATGTGAACTATTCTATGTGCCATGGGAAATTGTTATTTCAGCCTCTATTTCCGGCTTGGCTGCTTGTCGACGTTGTCGACGTCTTCCTCAAGAACGTCGTTGTCAACATTAATGTTAGCTGATGCCAAAATACCAGCTCTCGCAACAAGCGGTGGACTCTTGGGATTGGAATTTCTATGAAAGCCAAAAAAAAAGTCGATAAGGTATGCGAGTACAAACCTCTCGACTGTATTTCTTGTCAAGCCAAAACGATACCTTATTCCAGTAGTAGTCGATTTTCTCATACAGCTACTGTATCTAAGAAGACTATTGAAATACCACTTGAACCAGTGGCGTAACTAGGAATCGGGAGTCCCCTGCGAAAATCTCATTTGGCCCCCCTTGTTCAGAAAAACCATTTTTCTAACAATAGCTGTACTTTTTTAATGATCCGATCAGAGATCCGGATTAACTCTCATACAAATTCGTAACCCAAGTTTTATCGGGATCATGATCTGATTTGCTTTCTGAGTTAATGGGAAATTAAAAAAAAATTCGGTCCGTGTCTCAGCTTACGTCTTTGGTTTCATAGGTGTATGGATATTGAATACTATTTCCACCGCATTAGGGTTATCCTAAAAAGGAAAAAAAACCTATCGGCGAGGAAAAGAAGCTATTCCTATTCTAGCTGGTAATTACATGGGTTTTGCGATTTTAAAAGTTATTGCCACTACATACGGGTTACAACATAGCCTAAAAACAAATCCAAACCCACAATAAACTCGTTTACGTTTTTTTAATGATCCATATAGATCTCTTAATTGGATCATTAAAAAAATAAAGCTAATGATAGTAGAGACCATATTTGCAGCGCTCACGCTAAAATGATACAATTTTACTTCTTTTGTACGAATAAATATTCACCAGACACCCTCGATAAAATGCGCCGCAGGCGAAATATTTTCTTAATTTCTATGAAAAAACACGTAAACCTTGCTCTCAATCTCTCAGATCTTGACGAAACTTACATATGTGAAAGAATGTTGAAAAATAATAAACACGGATTTATCTTCCATATTTAGAGCCCCGTTTTGGCTTCCCTGAAAAAGTATTTAAGTTTTGCGATCTTGCAACATTTTTCATAGAAATAGTGGTTCGATCGGAACGAGTCAAAAACCAAAATTATTCCCTAAAGTGATTTTTATTTTCTTTTTCGTAGAATGGGACGATTCTTGATAGTTCAATATATCAGATGAATTGAAGAGAATAATGTCTGCGGTAATTTTGTTTTTACTGTTATCCGTTATATTTTACCGTTACTGAAATATTTTCATTAAAAGTTTGAAAAAAATCTATTTTCCTTTGCAAACTTTTTTGCAAATTTCTTGCAAACTAACGGTTTTTCAAAAAAAAAAAAAAAAAAAAAAAAAAAAAAAAAAAAAACAGGTAAAGGTAGAATTAAATTCCCTACATTTTTGTCTTAAATCGATATCTTTTACTGTTATCGAGATATTTTAGATTTTGTAAAAAAAATCACCTTTTTATATAAACTAAAATTCTATTCGTCGGGTTATAGTGTACTCGCAGATTGCGCAAAAGCGTAGATTCTGTATAAGAAAGTCATGTGCTGTTCACATCACATATTTTTTTTAAATAATTCTGCTTGTCCGATCGCTATGTCTTTTGATCGCTATGTCCGGTTTTTTTTCACTCATTGGTTTTATACTCTATGATATATCATATAGGAGTATATTGGATTAAGTATACCGTTTGTAACGCTACAAACTAATCATCGGACACAAAAATTCACTACACCAGGATATTTGGGATGACAAAAGATTTTAATTTCCGCATGTCGTCCGTCTGTCTGTCCGCCAACGAACATCATAACTTTTGAAAGAATTAAGCTAGAGACCTGAAATTTTTTATAGTTACGTTTTTTATACCCGTATGGTGAAACCAAAGGGTATATTAACTTTGCCTTACCGTTTGTAACGCCAAGATCCCGTCATCACACACAAAAATGAATTGCACCAGTGTGTTTAGAATGATAAAGAAAATTAATTTTTGCATGTCCGTCCGTCCGTCTGTCTGTCCGTCCGTCTGTCTGTCCGTCCGTCTATGGCGCGGATTGCAGGCGCACTTATAGCTTTTGTTATGTTCGTAAATAGCTCTGCTAAGTTCTTGAACGGGCAAAATTGGACCATTCCTTCCCCCCTTCCCTATACAAACGAAACAGTTTTTTGCAATTTTCTCGAAAACGGTGAGTCATATTGAAAAATTTATCGAGGTAAAATGTGTTTAGAATGGGATTTTACATAACTTATCTGTACATCAAAATCCAATCGGGCCACTCCTTCCCCCTCTCCTATGCAAATGGATTTTTTTAAATAAACATTTTGTCTGTTATCATATAGACTTTTTGACGATTGCCCCCTGGCAATTGTGGCTTCTCCTTATGTTCGTAATATGACTCCAGTCGACTCGGGAGTGCTCCAGATTATATATATATATCGGGTCTTTCAACAAGGATATAACAATTTTGTATTTAAATAAAACACAGAATAATTGAGATATCGGGCTGAAATTTATTCCAGGTGTAGTGGACATGTTACATTTAAGTATGAAATTCGATGTCGTTCATATGGCCACCGCGAGCACGTTTGCTGATTGATTATTTGGAACCAATTTTCCACCACTCTTCCACACATATCGGCCGGAATATTGGCAATTTCAAGTTCGATATTGTTCCTGAGCTCCTCTAACGTTGTTGGCCTGTTGGCATAAACCAACGACTTCACATAACCCCATAAAAAGAAATCCAACGGCGTTAAATCGCATGAGCGAGGTGGCCATTCGACCGGACCATTTCACGAGATTACACGATTGCGACCACCGACTCAGAATTTCGGTAGTAAGTTTTAATAATTTCCAAACGTTGCTCGTTCGTGAACTTCACCATGATAAAAATGTGAACCTTGACTGACGTTTTGGCATTGCCAGATCATAAAAAAAGTTTTACGGTGCGTTTTTATTAAAATACAAAATTGTTATGTCCTTGTTGAAAGACCCTTTATATATACTCCGTATAAGAAAGTAATAACGAAATTTTGATTGAAAATATAAGGCCCTATCACAGAATCCGATACGAATGGTTCGAATCGTAAACTCAATGTTAGTATTTTATACCAACAACAACATTGAGTTTACGATTCGAACCATTCGTATCGGATTCTGTGATAGGGCCGGGCCTATTTGTGTGATCGAGGGAATAATTATTGGTAAACAAAATTTTCTAAATAATGAATTCCTACAAATTCATAAATTTTAAAAAGGTCGGTCTTTGACAAAGTTTTCAATTGTCATTGATTACAAATTCACTACGATTAAAAAGGCAAATGTCACAACTACTCTCATAATAAATGCATGGCATTATCCTTGTAAAACCAATTTGACACCAATTTCAAATGTAATCACAACTTCAAGTCAGCAAAACGTTTACAATATCATGTAAATACCACTTATTAGATATCGATTAATATCTGGCATTATTATCCGTATAATTGTGAATTGAGTCAGGTGTAAATAAATAATTAATCAAACGAAATAAAATCAGTAAACATGAAAAATAACACAAGAAAATTTATTAAATTACCAAACAAATTTCTTGTCAACTTTGTAATTTTACCGTTTTTCCCTCTCCACCTTCCTCCCCCTCACCACATTAGACAAACAGACTTCCCACTAATTTGATAGATTAATAATTGAACAGAAGAAAATTTCCCTTTTACCGAGTGACATCGTTCAGCTGCCATGAAACCAATTCAAATGCTATGAAACGAAATTGTGTACAAAGAATTATCAACAACTATAATTACAATTGACTTTATTTGTACTTTTTGTATATTAACGCTTGTCTTGCGTATAGCTCTATACGTATTTACGATATCTATAGAAAATATCATATCTAAAAATATACAAATGGAATGACTTTACAAGTTAAACGCAACAAAATGATTGTTGTGTAGTAATTGTAAGGACATTTAAAAGTTATATTTGACCGCAACCTTTGTTGAGGGTGAAACAACTGATGGGAATGAATGGTATATGAAAAGCAGCACGACCGACGACATTCAATGATCCTTGATGATGAAAAAGGATACTTTGCTACTTTATACTACTCGCCCTCCGCCCTTGGCTCCTGCTGTAACCATCAACCCTGAAATTATATTGTGTTACAAATGTGGCACCGTAGGGAACAATCGAATGAAGTTAAACAAACCATTATCCTGGAACATTAAGACCCTCATACACCTGCCGATCAAAAAATAAATAAATAAAAATTGGTCGGAGAGAGAAGCACACACGCGAAAAGTATACTCGCTTATGACTGTGGTTTAACTCCTGCATTGTGACAAAAGTACACTCAGAAAAAGAATACAGTTGATCCAAGTCAACTCTGGCCTGTAGCAGGCAGACGGAGTTATCCATTACATGACATTACATCCTCAAAATACCTCTCGCTTAGGTTAACCCGTGCAACTCCTTACACCCTACTTTACTTGCTGCATATATTTTCTTTGAATTTCTCCCGCCACAAGTCGACACATTTTTACTTTTCCTAACACTGGTGAACGTGCGCCTAACATAGCCTAAATTTTCCTGCAGGAAACGAATTACGCCGTACGCAAGCCGAGGACCTCTACTTCATTTTTACTTTTCTTATACGTAGTATAATAAAGTATTGTATTCATGAAAAATTTCGAACTCTTAATTTTGCCTAAAAACATTTCCCGAGAACTCCTGAGTCGATTACGAAAATGTCTTTCTGTCTGTCAGTCTGTCTGTTATTCTGTCAGTCTGTCACACTGTGTACAGGATTTCTCAAAAACTAATACAGCTAGAGCCATAAAATTTACAGACATGTTTGGTCCTGGAGTGGGACGGAATTCCGTTAACTGGAAGTAACCAAAATGGCGGCTTTTTTTAAAAATCGCGATTTCGATTATTAGCGATTCACTCCGAAATTGCGCGTTTTTCAGTAGTCTTATGTATGACGAAAGTTGGAGACAATAAAATTTCCTACATTTTTGTCTTTCACAAAGACTTTTACAAACTGTCTTTCACAAAATGCCATTAACTCGCAAAATAACGGGTTTTTGGTAGTTATATATATTAGATGAATTATAGAGAATAGTGTTTGCCACAATTTTTTTCTTTTGGTTTTATTCGTTACCTTTTACCGTTATTCAAATATTTACATTAAAAGTTTAAAAAATAGATTTCCGCGATTTGTTTCTACTGGTAAATTGCGCAAAAACATACATTTTGTACAAGAAAGTCATGTGCTTGTACAAAACATCAGATATTTCTGAGTGTACTCACAACGAATGGATCTGTATCTCTTTGCCAGAAAAAACAATCTGATGTAAGGTTTAATTTTATATAACGTACAGCACATACGATCATGTAAATTATATAACTATACAAATTTTATACCACACTCACCGACATTCCCTCAATTCAATCCAATCTGAAAACCAACCCCAGGTTAGGTTAACCCACCATCCAACCACCACCGCCATTCTCATTGCCAGGATCAGCGGGAATACGAGCAGAAGTCAGTCAACTGACGAACAACCCTTTTTCAGTTTTCAGAGTTCATTAATTATTTAACGTCGAGTAAGTTTTTCCATGAAACACGTCATTAGGAAGTTCACTTCATTTCGTTATATTCCTCGACGCTTTTTTTCCTGGTGGGCTCTTCAAAAACCTTTTTTTTTTTGTGAGCTCACTTATCCTTCATTTTTTTCCCTCGTCCTGTTTATGCTCATTAGGTATGACAGTGTGTGTGTGTGTGATTTTTTCCAGGAAGAGATCTATTTCATTTAAAATCCATTCGTTGCCTGAACGTACACCAACTCATATCCATAGACACGAACACGGTTAATGGGGTCGCTTTATTTAACGTTTAGAATTGATTTTCTGGGCTTATATGGTGGTAATTAGATTTGATAATCTATCATTAAAATTTGCTTAATGATACTCTATCTAACGAACCAAGCAGCAGCGAACGACCGAAGGAATAACGAAAAAAACAAAACCAAATCCGCAGGAATGAAATTTGAATTCAATCGATTGCGTTAAGGGTAAACTTTAAGAAATTTCAAGTGGTGCTACATTTACTGAACTTTTTAACGTCTCTTTAAAAAAAAACCCATAGATTTTCGATTTTTGTATATTTCAATAATAATAATTATTCGCAATTACAAATTTATAAACTTTTAACAACTTCCAAAAGTCAAAGTAAATCATTAGCTAATTTGTAATTCATACACGGAGGAAAAAAATCTGAATTTCCTAATTAGACACAAAAATGTAGAGCTATATTTTATACCTTAAATCTATAGAATTTATTTTGTAGCAAGACATAAAATATTATTGATGTAGCAACAAACTGCTAAATCGAGGATATTTTCGTTCTGTTATTCAAATACAGTTCTAAATTGTTTCACTTTTAGATATAACTTGACAGAAATTTGGTAATTTCTATAACAAATAAAAAATATATGATGTAATTAATAGGACATGACATTCTTATACAAAATCTACATTCATTCGCAATTTACACTATAACCCGACAAATAAAATATTAGTTTATATAAAAATATGAAATTTTATTTTACAAAATCTCAAATATCTCGATAACGATAAAAGATATGCATTTATCGTAAAATATAGGAAATGTAGAGAATCTTAGCATCTGTAATTTTTTTTTTTTTTTTAGTTCCAGTTAAGTGTAGGTAATTTTACTGTCTTCAACTTTTGTTATACGTAATGCGGCAGTCACACGACGCTGTTTTGCCAGCGCTAGTGGCTGTTTGGCTGTTAGCAGCCGTTTCAGCATCACCGTGTGAACCCTAGTGCGTTGCTACTACCAGCAGCAGCGTAGTGAAGTAGAGACCATTCTACTTTGCCAGCGCTACTAGGGATCACGTGACATTGGGCGCATCCAACTACCAGAGCGGCTCTGGAGCGAAGCTCAGCTGTCAAAAAAATGCTCAGCTGAGCAGCATTTTGTGTCCTGAATGCACCGCTCATTTATATATGAGCTGTCATTGAAAGAAATTATTGTTCAAGATGGACCGCGATGTAATTATCTCCGTAATGTTAGAAATTTGTGCTTCTGATACGATAAATCTGGAAGCTATTTCACTTTTGATTGAAGAGTGTAATACTTCAGTTGAAGTCGCCCCAATCCGGAATGCGGCACCCGAAAGAAACCGGGATTATTTTGAGGTGACTATGCCGAAGTACACTCCCGAACTCTTTCGCCAACATTTTCCGCAACGCCGACTATTTCCATTCCCGTTTGCTCAGCAAGAACTTCCATGAGGCTTCCCGTATTATAAATAACATAAATAACTATAAATATTATAAATAACACCATTTACGTATTTCCGTCGTCCTTTTTAGACATGAATTGAGGTTCTGTAATTCTTCATTTGACATTTGCTCAGCTACTGAGCGGAGTTCTTTTACGCTCAGAAAAAATGTGAGCTGCTCAGTTGAGCCGCTCTGTAGCGATTGCGTTCAGTAACTGAGCACCTTTTTCGCTCTAGAGCGATGCTGAGCCGCTCTGGTAGTTGGATGCGCCCATTGTCACATGGTTTCTGAGCTGTCAAAAGTCTGATAAGTGGTAAAGTTTGTTTATTGTAAGTTGTTATTTTACGTTTGTTTATTTAAATTTGTGTGTAACGTTTATTATTAAAAAAATCTCCCAGATTAAAATGTCGAACCACTGTTTTGCTACTTGCCAGCGCTACTAAAGTATAAATTGTGTGAACCCTCTCAGTACGCTGGCTGCTGTTGCTACTTGACATCGCTATTAACCAACAGCAGCCAGCGGCTGGCAAAACAGCGTCATGTAACCGCCACATAAGACTACTGAAAAACGCGTAGTTTCGGAGTGAATCGCTAAAAACCGAAATCGCGATTTTTAAAAAGCTGCCATTTTGGATACTTCCAGTTAACGGATTTCCGTCCCACTTCAGGATCAAACATGTCTGCAAAATTTTATGGCTCTAGCTGTATTAGTTTTTGAGAAATCCTGTCCACAGTGTGACAGACTGACAAACTGACAGAGTATCAGACAGACAGGCAGACTGAAAGACATTTTTGTAATAATGCTTCAATCGACTCAGGGATGCTCGGAAAATTTTTTTAGGCAAAATTTTAATACTTTATTATACTAATACAATACTTTATTATACTACAATACATGAATACAATACTTTATTATACTATGTATAAAAAGGTAATTATATCTAATATAGAAACAATTTTTACTCGAAATTGCAACAAATTATTTTCCTTTTATTAATTAAAAATTTCTAATATGGTAACACTGCATATATTTGTCAGTATTTAAAATTAGAGCACGGTCGCATGTCGACTTTTTTCCAAAAGAGCAAAACCCAACAAATGTTCCATACCTGCTGCCCATTGAAAACTTCTGGGCGAATGTGAATTAACCGCAGAACAAAATTATCAAGAAGCTCAAGGATATTAACTCGATGGGAAGTCAACGGACACTTCAACAAAATCTACTAACGGTGCGAAAGACAACTCGAATGAGAGAAATTTTTTCTTTTGTGAATAAACTATATCTACTAAGGTGCTATATATCTGTTTGTATTTTTTTCACGAATTATAATTTAAAAAAAAAATTGATTCCCATAAACTTAATTTTCTAGCAAACTCAATTTAAAATTTAAAATTACAAAATCTGCATATATGAAATCCAAATCCATAAAATTGAAAGCGTTATAATCCCTAAAATTAAGCTGATTTTATAAGAAATTACATCGAGCCATATTAGAGCAATAAATTAAAAAACATTAAGAGGATTTGCGATAGATCCTTCTTAAATCATTATTCTCAATGTAAATCTGTTAAGCCTGCTCCTAATATTAATTTCATTGTTTGCTTGTCTACCTGCTCATGAAATTCGCTTTAACATCTTTTTATGAAATTCTTTTGGGTCTACCTGAAGTAAAAAAAAACTTTAATACTCTTAAATCCCTAACCCGAAAAACCACAAAGCCTAATAAAACAATCAAAACGTTAAAAATTGTGCATCCAATAAAACTAATTACACTTTGAAATGTTTCCTAATAACTTTCCATACACTTTTCCCTGATGTTAATGCGTGTTGTCCCTTTAGATGTAAAAACCCATAAGGTAGAAAATATTTAGGTGAATACATACACTATTCTACCCGGCTAGACTGAGAAAAAATTAGGAAACTATACTTTCTTACATTTCCCCTGTATTTGTAAATGGCAAATAAATATACAACACAGCATTGGCCCTAAACATTATGTTTTTATTAGATCCTTACGGTTGGCTAAGGTATACGAAAGGAGAGCAAACGGTGTAAGCAGGCAAAAAAAAATATGACAACGTGGTCTGTCCTTCCCGGACTCATTCTACGCTATTCCATTATATTCCTTTTTAATACCCTTGAGAGTAGTGCCTAAAACCCTCTAAGGAATAGTACCAATAGCAATATAACAGGAATTTATGAACGTAATAACACATAAATAGGGGATTAACTAGAATAAGCAAATTAGACAAAACAAATTCACCATGAATAATCGAAGGGAAAAAATATTAAGGACGACTGAAATTGACATAAAAAGAAATTTTGTTAATGGTATTAGCGATGATTTTCAAAAATAGAAGAAAAAAAAAAGAGAAAAGTAAAAAGAACGTTGCAGTGATTAAAGGTTCGTTAATATATAAAAATAATATCGAAAATATCAAATTATAAAAAAATAGTGCATGGGCATATTTAAAACGAGGAAATTTTAGGTGGCGTAACTTAAAAATAATCCAGTCACAACCATTTCTATCATACTCGGCTTATATTTACATGAAACGTCATCTACAAGTGTGCACATCTCCGGTTAGACAGTTAAAATATCAGCGAGAGAGAAATATCATTGGTTGATTCAACTAGGTTTAGTGATTAATCAACAACATAATGACCATGGTGAAATTAACTACGAACGTGATTAAATCACCCATGCAGAGTGATTAAATCAACTAACGACTCATTGTTGGTTCGATTTTTTTTAGAGTTCACGGAAATTGTTGATTTTAACACAAACGGAGTTGATTTAAATATGTATCCGTGATACATTGATCACGAACGTGTTAAACAGTGAAGCCATGTTTCATACTACCGTCAACACACCAATCTTCGACCAGGTGCCTTGGGCCCAAGCTTCATTGTGTCGAGTAAAACCATGAATCAGAAATGCTTCAATGGTATAATCGTTCTGATTCACTCAGAATTTTCATATAAATACACTCTCGAAAAAATCCGGGGACGAATTAACTCCGCCTCAAAACATAGCTAAAAGTAAGCACCTCGCAGTGTTATTCAGAAAAAATTTAACACCGTAGCGCGGAGTTGTTTTTACATTTTTATTTTACGGAGCTAAATATTCATTTTAACACCGTTTTGCCCTAAATTTTGAATTAACTCCGAAAAGGAGTCAAAAATTCACCCCAACTCCTTTTGGTAGTTATTTTCATTGTAAAGGGTGTTCCGGTTTAGAAGAGGCTTACCAATTGGCTTCAACAGCCTATTGGGAAGGCAAATTGTTTACGATTCGAGAGGTCCCATGTTCGAGTCCCGGCAGAGACATCCAAGAAAAGTTGTTAACAGTCAATATTAACTTTGAAAACACGAAAAAAAACTTCAAAACATCTCAAATGCTTGCAAAAAAAGAGAATTTGCGAGGTTTTTTTTGGACCATCTAATAAGTTGGTTTAACACCGAAAAATTGTTAAAAATTAACACCCATAGGGAATTGTTGTGAACTTGGTAGCCCGGAGTTCGATTTTCTCCGATAGGTGATGGACTCCCTCAAACTCCGTTTCAGTGCGTGATTGACTCCTTTTTTTCGACAGTGTAGGTTGGGAAAATCATAATATACGTTCTTATGCTGCCTACTTCCCGGTGTTTGCGAACAGTCCGCAGAGACGTCCACACCAAACAAAGTTTTATAGATGTTTATTGACACATCACCTACCCCTCCCAGAGCCAACAAAAATTCTAATAGACATTATTGTGCTTACTTAACAAGGGATCATGTTTTTACGACGTTAACAATTTAATCACGCAAAAAAGTTGAATTAAACAATGAAAATTGTATCATTTTGATAAATGACAATGTGTCCTTAGTTGAATTAATCACGAACAAAGTTGACGCAAATTCAACTAAAAATTGTAGTTGATTTTACCAATGAATTTCTCTCCACGCAAAATTTCATAGGTGTGGACAATCCATAAAATACATCACATTTTTGCGGGGAAAAGGAAGAGGGTGATATTGCAGTAGTGTGACGGCGATAGGGTAACTTAACTCCATAAAAAATCGCAAAACATGGGGGGAGTCGTAAAAGTCTAGAATTGGGCGTGATGTATTTTATAGAAGATCTATTATAGTTGTGGTCTAAATGGTTCACTTTTTATGGTTCACTTTTCATGGTTCACTTTTCATTATCTATATCTATATAAAATAAAAATGGATGTTTGTTGGTGGTCTGTTGGTTGGTTTGAGTTTACAAAACTCATAAACTACTGGACCGATTTTTACGCAGTTTTTTTGCAAAATGATCTGCGTTGCCAGGAGCAGGTTTTTAGCTATGCTAGATTTTCAAAATTCGAAACTGAAGGTCCTGTAAGGACAACGCAAATATCCTTTTTCTCATTTTTTCCCCGGAAAAATTGACATTATGGGGTTTTTGATCTAGAGACCGGATTATATGCAACTTGAAAAAGTTAACAAGGAAATATTCCGAAGTGTACGCCTCCGATTTTGATGAAACTCGGATATGTTGTAGAGGCACGAAAAATAAGGGTAATAAGGAAAAATAAGGGACACATATTTTTTTATATCTGCTTTTTTCGTGTTTCTGATTTTTAGAATTTGCATATAATCCGGTCTCTACTGATCACGAATCCGGTGTTGGAATTTCAAAATTCGAAACGGAAGGTCCTGTAAGGATAACGAAAATGTGCAGTTTTTCCAATTTTTCTCGCAAAAACTGGCTTTGGGAGGTTTTCAGGGTTGCTTATCACGAATCTGGTGTTGGAATTTCAAAATTCGAAACGAAAGGTCCTGTAAGGATAACGCAAATGTCCATTTTCCAATTTTTCTTTCAAAAACTTTTCAGGGTCGCTGATTATGAATCCGGCGTTTCAGTTTCAATAATTCTAACGGAAGGTCCTGTCGAGACAACATTTTTTCCCAAAAGTTTTTAAATTATTTATGTTTTTTTGGCATTCTAAAATTTATACAAAAAACTTTAAGCTGGCAACGTAGGGTCTGCTAGTACTAAATAAAATGCGAAAACCGACTACAAGAGGTAGTTGCTCTTGGATATCCCTCAATTTTTGCATCGACACACACGAATCGGATATTTGTCAATTTCAATCAAATAAAAAACTCGGGAACTTTGTTTTATTATCGCGCTTTATTTCAAGTTTCAAGTATTTTTAAAGTCCGAATCAAATGAAAATGTAAAAAAAACGTCCAAAGTTTTGGAAAAAAAAAGTTTTTGATATTGCCAAAAACTTTCCGAAATTTGCCATCGAAACTTTGATAATTCTTGATCGTTCTTCATGCACAAAATTCAGTATTGCTAGGTTAAGTAAGAACACAGTCAAAAACACAGCTTATGTGAATTAATCAATCATGCTTCACGGCACCATCTGGTAACCAACGAACGAAGCTTGGTCAAGAGTGTAAGCGTTTTGTAGTGTAAGCGTTTACACTACAAAACGTCGTATCAACCTGACCTAAATTTTAGACCAAGAGGTCCAAGATTTGAGTTGCAAAGCCTAACGGCGTATTCGAATCACAGATTTAGAGCATGCTCTACTCTGGAGTCGAAGATTGCCTACTTTATTCAGCACAATTTTGTTAAAAAAAAATTTGTCAACATTTTCTATTCGATTTAAAATTTAGATCGAGCAATTTTCGAGCAAAAAAAAGCAGGAGTGATATTCCGTAACTTGTTTCAAGCGTTTGTTTCGAGTTAGAAGAACAAGAAGTATTCTCTGTCTCTGTTTTGGCCGAAATAAATTACAGAGAGAAACCGAGACAGCAAATACCACTTTTTCTTCTAACTCGAAACAATCGCTTGAAACAAGTTACGGAATACCACTCCAGCCCATTCGAATACGCCATAAA
Organism: Chrysopilus asiliformis; assembly: GCA_964034945.1. Taxonomy (NCBI): domain Eukaryota; kingdom Metazoa; phylum Arthropoda; class Insecta; order Diptera; family Rhagionidae; genus Chrysopilus; species Chrysopilus asiliformis. The sequence goes on along the minus strand of OZ035961.1, from coordinate 80,905,290 downwards.
TGGTAGCCGACCTTACGAGTTACAAAAATCAGATAGCCATGGTATAATAAAATAGGAATATTCAAAATTACAGAAAAAAACCTCATCCCTGAATGTTGAAAAAAAAAATAGTGCGAAGAGTAAGCAAGAAAAGGTTGAATGTCTGCAAAAAAAAATACCAATATATGTACCTTGACAATAATCTCCGGTTTTTTGGTTTTGAAAAACTGTTCCAAAAGATATGATTTCCCTTTTTTAAATCAACAAACAAACACAAAACAAGATCCTTTTTTCACTTCATTTCACTGTGAAAAATCAACAAAATATTTCATTGAATTTAAACTTTAATCTTCATTCTTTCGCATGAAAGTCTTTTTTTTTGTACATATATTTTCCATTTTCATAAAATTTCAAACCAATAATACAAATTTAGCCGTTCAGGCGGAAGAGGAACATTCATTTCAGATACACAGCCCTGAAGGGAAAAATCTTATTAAAGAGCATTCATCCATTCTCAAAGTTGATCCCTTCACAAGTTGCTTCCTTTCATTTTGACAAATGTGAATAACTTGGAGGTCAATCGGTGACCTTTAACCCACACGTTGCTCCTTCATTTCTCTTTCAATCGGAGGGTAAAACGAAGAAATTCTAAACGTGAACTTCACAATTTCATTTTATTATCCTGTCTGTTGGACAGGAATGGAAAGTCCACTATAAGGAACACTTTGAATACGCCAAGTACGTATGCAGACAACAACAAAAAAAAGAAGGATATTCGGAACGTTGTGGAATGGAAAGAACGAAGAGCTAGCTTAGTTTGGCTTGCATGCGTGAGAGGCCTTCAAAGGGCACCCGAAAATCCCAGGCGATACTATAGTATATGCAAGCCAAGCAAGGGTTACTGGACCTTTTGGCTCCCGTGGCAAAAAACGAATTTATTCTCAGCTCTAGAAAATTGGATCACCGACGACATTGCTCTGACCACTCGGTCAAAAAGGATGACCTATAAGCGAGTTCGTTACAATATCCCAAACAATGTTGCCGCCAATGTGAAACGTATCAGGATTTTGAATTTCAAAGGATAAGTGAAAAGGCTATACCAGAATAACATCATTCGAGCCACACCGCAAGAGGAGCTGTGAGAATTCCAGGACCAAGGATCAGGGATCCGAACAGGGTGAACTATAGACAATCACATTTTCTTTCCGTTTCGACTTGACCTCTTGACACAGACTAGACCCGTTGGGCCAGTATTGCTGAATATTAAATGTGAGAAACTTATGCCTATTTGGCTAACCCTCATGACCATTTTGAGGTTTACTTCATGCCCAAAAGAAACCATCTTCAATTTACATGTTTTTGAATAGTTATGATGCTCTCGTGTGAACATAAAGCGCTAAGGATCTAAAAGTGGAAATTATTGGGTAGACAATTCTTGTGTACAAATTAGATTTACACGAAGGTGATAAACTGAAAGGTATTCGTGTTTAGATGAATGATAAGATTGCCAGTTTTTAATGAAACCATCATGTATGAGAGTGTTTAAAGTGCATGTTTTCAAATGTTAATCATGCATGTTTTCAAACGTAGGATTGAATTGACATGGAAATTATTAACACATTTCGAAATTCTCGCATAACCGCAAGTAAATTGGAATTAATTTCTTTTGTAGACTCGATTTTTTAACACAATTTGACTTTAGAAAGAAAATTGGAATATTTTTCATAAACAATTTATGATACTTTGTAATTTTGTAGGCTGCCCAATAAAATTCGGCAAGGACGGGAAAGGGGAGTCGCAAGAAAGAGGTAGGCACTAGAACTTTCAAGTCGTCTATAAAATACGACTCATTGTCAGAAGGGAGAAAGGGCGATTTAGTGACGGTGGTGTAAAATTTGATTGCGAAAAAGCGAGGCGAGGATCGAGGGAGGGGATTCCGAAAAGAGACGTATTTTGTGAACTGCCTGCTAACATATTTTTCCATACATTAAAGTCAATCAGAAAAACTTATTGTACGTAGCGATAATTTCATTAACCTTCATTTTTAGTAGAAATTTTTTTCTAAATTTATAAATTAACTATCTTGAATATAAAATTGGTTTTTTTACTGGTCAAATTTATATTTAAGAAGAAATTTTAACAATTTTTCTCTTTAAGATGAATTTGATTTTTGTAAAATTCGCCGAAATTAAAGAATTTAAACATAATAAATTAAGAATATTTAAAATCCTTTTAATCAAAATTGGAAAACCTTCACGAAAATCATTTTCATTAGAAATGAAAAAAATGTTATGAACTTTTTTATGCGAATTTGATTTGCAAAATGATTAATTTCATATTCAAAAGACTAGATCTGTATACAAAATAGTCAATTTGATGTGTAAACTGTTGAATTTGAACTGAAATTTCCGCACTGTACAGCAATTTCATTTCAAATTCAACCTTTTACACATCAAATTGACTATGTTGTACATTTATTTACTAGTCATCAGTAGCGGTATTGTGATTTCAATCTGAAACTAGGTGGGAAAACTCACTCTGAGATTTTTCTCGCCTATTCATTTTCGTTTGATCTTTCAACAATTCGGTATTGTGATTTAACAGGTGAAATTTGGTACATATTTAATACAAATCTATTACAGAATATGAGAAATTAAAATCTCAAAGTTGCGTTTGATTGCTGTTTTGCAAATTTTAACTGAATTCAAGCAAAGTATTTACATTTTTTTGTATTATAAATAATATAAAGGATTCTCTAAATATAAGTGTAGTGTTTCGGCGTTTTTTGCACTTTTGATTACATATAAAATTTCACATATAAAATTTTCAACAGATTTTCTCTGTCTGGCAGTTATTTTCTTCCAGCAATATACTTCTATGTGTAGAATTCAATATCAATTAGTATAGAATAAAAGAAATAACAATAAAACCAAATGATTTTGCTTTCATTTATTTCGCCCAAAAAAAATCACTTCTCGTTTCCAAGTCCCAACTAGGTGGCGAATGTTTTGACATTTCGAGGTGAGAAATTTTACATTCGAATTCTCACGTATCTGTGATCACAATACCAAATAATGAGAAAACTCACTTGTTCGATTTTCTCACGCCAAAATTTTTCTAACTTGGCAATCACAGTTTGAGAACGGAATTAGATATTGCCGTAATTATTTCCATTATATGAGGGGGTTAGAATGACAGTGAAGTAAGTCACTTTTCATTTTTCATGAGTAATCAAGGGTTTTGTGAACATGTATGTAAAAAACTCATAATATTACCCAACCCTATTCACCGCAAGCGTCTTATCAGTAATAGTGTAGTTATTAGTATTTATTACAAACATTAATTTAAGTGAAAAAGTGACTTAGTTAATGAAAAGTGAAAAGTGACTTACTTCACTATCATTCTGACCCCCTCATATAATAAGCATGAAAAAGCGCACTTTCTTACAAAAACAATTTCTCACCCCCCCCCCCCCCCCCCCCCCTCCCTTCTTCAGTATTTTCACTTTTTCAGGGAGACTAAAAGTCGGCGGGGGTGGTAAAAATTGCTATATTTTTTTGGAATTCACTCTTCGAGACCTTTCGAGACCTCTCTTCGAGACCCTCTCTTACCATATACGTGAAATAGGTAGCGTTATTGGAACATAACGGAACTCTCATATTATCGAAAGTTTATCCCAATTGCAGGAGAATGCGTCGGAGACTCAAATTGCAATTTAGAAGTTTATCAGAATATGGATGTAAGTTTCGTCGAATAGGTTCTGAGAGAGATATTCCAGTAAAAATTGTTAATGTAAACGGCCCCTCAGAAATGCAAAGATGTTAAAAAAATCAAATTAATCAAAAATGCATTAAAAAAAACATTCATTTATGTGCAGAAACGTTCAACCATTTAACCAAAATTGGTTAAAAAAGCCTCTAAAGTGCGGTAAAATGACATTCGATTACCACTCAACAACTGTAATTTACCCAGATTATCCATTTGATGACCCCCCTTTTACCGTATTTTGGGTAAATCCTCAAAAAGTATTTCGTATATATTTTATAACAACATAAAAAATCGTCCAAGAATAACACTCTGAAAAAATACCTTCACGAAGGGTTGATTCCCTTTTGATTTTCTGTATTGCATCAAAGTTGAACAGTGTACGAACGAAGAAATACAAATTTCCGAAAAAAATGACTCTAAAGAGGAGGCTGCTGCTGCGGTTCTACGCGCATGATCATACCATAAAATGCGTAGCGTGGAACATAATCTCAGACGAAAACATTACACGGGGCAGCCTAGTATGCCAAGGAACGAAACTGAGCGCAATAAAGAGCAATAGGTAAACTAAGGGCGGATACAGAGACGATGAAAAGAAACAAATTTCAACTCTTTTTTTATTATTATTACGATACTATTTCTTACATTTAGTTCACATTTTTCCTACATTTTCTCATCGTCTTCAAGTGATTGTAAATAGAAAATGCCGTCTCAGCCCATTTTACCCTATACTCCTCAATTTCGGGCATAAAAAGGGGAGTATTTATCGAATAAGTGGTTAGCCAGGGGGATGAATTGATATAAGAGGCATACAGCGTACCACAGCTGCCATTGCTAAGGGCCCAGGGGGAATACGGAAGAGGCTTGAAGGCAGCAGCAGAATTTAACATGACAGCGAATCAAGAGGACAGACGACCGTCTTATCCATCCCCTTTTTGGGGTTTTTAAGTGAAGTAATTGAGACTTACCGCAAATTGGGATGGGAGCATGAATGCTCGGTAATCCTCTTGGTATCCATTCCATCATTTAGAGATAATGACCGAAAATCTCGTGATTATCCAGAAAATGTTTAACGGAATTCCTCCCTCGGGGGAGGAATAGTAACCCAAAATGTTGAGACGACAACAACAAAACCAGCAACGAAAATGAATTAATTTCGTTCGTTTTATTTGTCTTGAATGAAATATTTACTCCTTGAAATCCGATACTGTAGAAATCAAAAGGAAAAACCAACAATAAAAATAACCACTACACCGATAAACACCAGCAAGTACACTAACGTTTCTCGATGATGGAATTCGTGATAACTTTGCGAAATATTCATCCAGTTCCACTTGAAACCATAAGTAACTTGAATAAAAGTTTTAAGATAATCATAAAACTGCACTTTTCAAACATTTTTTTTTGAATGCAGAAATTTCTATGGCTTTTCTATAGAATTCGTCTGGTATTTGAAAATGCTTCACTTTTTTGATGATTTCTTAGCAAATACAGTAAGTTTTTAAGATGTTTTTTTTTTCGAACTTTTTGAATTAATTATAACTGAAATTTACTGATTAGGAATATTCAAAAAGTTAATCGTAAGTTTTGGAAATAAAAAAACTTTTAACAAGCGCAAGATTCTGCATTATTTTAACACAAAAAAACGAATTTTAAAAACTCGAACTTTCCACTGGAAAATTTCTACTCTTATCGTGACTTCTCAAGAATTCCGTGAAAACGAATGAAACAACCGCCCAGCAAATTCGCTAGTCCCACGGGATAAATTCCATAGATTTTCAAACACCATTCGAATCGTGTCCTTTTCGCGACGCACTGTGTGCAGCAGCACTTCACCGTTTGTCTGTCTTAAATCGCACGTAATTCAACAATCGAAAAGGACTACAGACAACTGCGATACAGAATATTAATGAAGTGTCCCGGAAAGCCCGAAAGATATACACCGGAGATCACAAAACAGCAAAACGACATTAAAATACAATACACTACAGACAGAAACTATGAAAAGAATCCCACAAATTCATCACGCTATGACACCAATATCCGATAGGAGTTCTTCCGAAATTTCAGAAATTTCACTTCAAAAGACAACCGACAAAAGAAAAATATCCACCGACAGCAGGGAAAAAAAAGAACGATTTCAACAATCCGACAAAATCCTTGAAATCCTCATTTTCACAGATCATCCCCTGTGTACACGAGGTGTAAGTAACCGATGACTACCAAACTATGAATAGCCATCAATCTTCCCCGCTTCTCTGGGGTTGTGGTGCTTCTCAGTTACATACAAATCAGTTGTCGCTTCTTCGTCAATCGTGCGGCTGTCGGCGACTTTCGTCCTTGGCTCTCGCAAGAAAAAGAGAAAAGCGAAGACAAAAAGAGAGCAAAATTCACCTCTTTCCACAATCTATCGCATACAAATGCCACTCAAAAATCTCTCATCGATTCTAAGGCATACCACCACTAAACTCATCGTACTCACATACCACCGAGGGTTGTGTTGTGTCGCTGTGAGCCACCCTGTCGCTGACGCTGTCGCTGTAAAGGATGTTTGTATCGCAACAGTGGTAAGATGGTGGTTTCCTGAGGTTTTGTGATCCTTTTAATACGATACTTACGGATATTCTTTTCGCAGGCAGACTCGTTTTGACATCTACTGTCACTACACACGAAATTAGATATCGTCGAATCGCACATCGGCTAACCACCATCAGTGGAAGTTCGTAAGCAACGGACGCGGCAACGATAAGGGATGCGAAAAGCATCGACCGCATTTTAGCCACCCCCCTTATTAGTGACTGTACCATGGTGAAGGCAGTCAGGATTCGGAAGTCAGTCAATGGAGTGAGTGTTGCCTGTTTTGAGCTCCCTTGTGCGAATATGGAGTGCGAAGAAACATGACAGGGAAAGAGTCAGCGATAAAAAGGCGAAAAATGTCCTTTCTCGAGTTGTACACGACATGATAGCATCGTGTGATGGTGGTCGATTAATTCGCGACCATGATACAACTGTCATAAGGGTGGTGTTCCACTGCAAGTTCGATAAATTTTTTTTAAGAAATTCAGATTCCAGGCATATTTTGGTACAAGATATTGAGAAAACTATTATCGCCAGAAATATGATAAAGCAATGCTTAAACTAACAATTTCGTGTCGTGCTTTTTTGTTTTTGGTCCCAATTTTGACTTTACTCTTCTATAGAAGTATTGTCTTCATGACGGAAACCGTCTCGAGAACGGAGGCAGAAAGAAAATTTCTGATCAGTACGAAATCCGTTCCAGGCGAAAAAACCGTGTATCGTCTGTCGATCTGTCAATCTTTCAGTATGTCGGTCTGTCCGTTGTATAACTCGACAACGCGTTGAGCTAGGGACTTGAAATTTTTCGGAAAAAAGTTTTGCGGAAAATGTAGTTTTCTATCAAAGTTTTCTATAAAGTTAATTATAAAACACATAAAAATTTCACAATTTAGCCTTTTCATGTAGTGGCGGCTTTAAGTGCTAAACATCAAAAGAAATCACCATACGGGTATAAAAAATTAAGAAAATAACTACTGTCCCATCAGCGGGCGCATACCCGCAGCATACGAATTCTAGAGTCTGTCCGAAGGTCAGTTTTTGGCTGAAACTTAAGCCGATCTTCGGCCTTTTTCTTAACTTCGGCCGAAGGTGTGCATAAAAGCTTAGATGAATGTTTATCGTAAGGGAAAAGCAATTGCGGTTCTATTAAAATAATTTTTTTGTCGTTAAAAATAACAGAAATATTTGAAAACTTACAAAACCAAAGCATAACCTTAAGTTTGGTATATCATAATCCGAAGTTTTCAGCAACGTGACAACTAATATGAATATTTTTCGATAGTATTGTGTACAAAAGACCACTGAAAAGCTTGAAAAGTTAAAAAATCATTTTTTAAACTGAACTAACCACAAAAAATACTAAGAAAATATCCGTAGAAGTTTTCTGGGTTAGCTTCCGAGCAAGCCTAAAAATTCAAAAATGATTTTTTTCCATCGAATGGAAACACGCCCTTAGATTTTTAAAAGGTGTACAACCCAACACACGCTCGCAAATAAAATTGAAAAACTAACATGTAAACTGTGAACCATAAATATAGTGAGAGTTTTTTTCGCGAAGAAAAGAGCTGCAAAAGGAAATAAATTCATTGCTGGTGGCATGCATACATACCCAGCGAAAAAAAGATGGCAAAAGTATTTGATTTTCCATGGTTAAAGTTTTACTCTTAAATTCGCATTTTTCGTTTTCTTAACTTAAAGTACAACAAAAAGTGAAGCCAGTACTTACAGTGGGTTATAAAATTTATGAAATTCAAAGCAAAATTTCTTTTACAAATGGCAGAGACATTTCCAAAGAACTTTGCACGAAAATGCCCCTTGACTAACTTTTGGGTTTCACATTCGTTGTACCTGCCTTAGAAAGGTAATTTGTTCTAGTTTCATTGACATAAGCTCTTTTTTGGCGGGGAACTGCAGGGGTATGGTCAGCTGCCATCTTAAACGCAATGGAAAAAAAATCGTCGAAAACTGCATGGAAAAATCATTGTGTCCAAGATGGCAGCTGGCCATCACCCTGCAGTTCCCCGCCAAAAAAAAGAGCTTGTGTCAATGAAACTAGAGCAAATTACCTTTCCAATGCAGGTACAACGAAAGTGAAACCCCAACTGGTTCCAAAGTTAGTCCAGGGGCATAAAAAACGTCGAATCCTGCATGGTTCTTTGCAATCGTTCTTTTTTTTAACCTTTTTTTGATTATTAAAAATTAAAATCTATTGAATTTTTCTACAATCCCAATTTATGTGTTTTATTTACACCCTGGGCACCAATCATGTATTCCGACGCGTCTCTGTCTTTCGACTTCGACGCAGCTTTTAACTCTTGACTTCGCCATATCAGCAGCTTAAACTTTCCTGGAGTGACAGTCAGAATCACGTTTCGATTCATAGTGACGATTCCGCGAAATTTCAAGCTGCAGATATGGCGAAGTCAAGAGTTAAAAGATGCGTCGAAGTCGAAAGACAGAGACGCGTCGGAATACATGATTGGTGCCCTGATTCTGATAGACTTGTCACTTAAAGCGGTACGATTTTTCTTCAAATCGTGAAATCCTAGCCGAGTTGATTAATGTAATATTTGTCGTGTCGCAATCAGGGCACATTATAATTATTATACAGAGCCTTCGACATTAAAGGGTCTTCCCCTAAGCTCTGGCTGGAACTATAAAAAAAAATATAGAGGTTCAAAATTTTTCCTCTGTAAAACATTGAGTACCGAATATGGAGATCTTACATTGGGCTTATGGCGAACGAATTTAAACTCAATAGCGATGGACGAAACGCTGGCGGTGCAGGGAACACGACAAGAAGGCAATCAATTTCAATTCCCTTGTGTCCGTCATTCACAGTGTTACCAGACCCAAGAGCCCAAAAAACGTCAATATCCAGCCCGAAAATCGTTAAAAATCGTCATAACAAATTGTCCAATTAAAAAATCTTATTATAAGGTTTCGTCGACTTTAAAAATTTTAGCGTTTTCCCGGGTCTCTGCATTTGCGATTTTTTATCTCATGATTTTTTCATCGGCCCGCGTTAATGGCGATAAAAAAATTACGATACAAAAATTATGGCAGATTCCATTACTGAAACATAACAAAAGCTATAATTGCCAATCTGGCAATTATTGAAAACCCGTATGGTGATATTCGTATCAAAATTTGAACAGTTGTACCAAAATTCCAATTTGAAGTCAAACTTTCCAATAAGATTTTTTAAAATTTGTTCCAATCGGATTTTGATGTATGGGAGTTTTATGTAGAATCATATCCTAAATAACTTTTGTTCTTGGACTTTTTTGATAAGATGCACCGTGTTCGAGATATTCACAAAAAACGATTTCGTTCGTATGGGGGGTACCCCCCCTAATGGTCCATTTTTGCCCATGAACGAACTTAGCCTCGCATTTTACGAAAAACGGATCCGCGCAAAATTTCAAGTCTGTAGCTCAATCCGTGCGCCCGCAATTCGCGCCACAGACAGACAGACGGGCAGAAGGACAGACAGACGGACGGACATGCAAAATTCAACTTTTGTTATCATTCTAAACACACTGGTGTAATTCATTTTTGTGTGTGATGACGGGATCTAGGCGTTACAAACGGTAAGGCAAAGTTAATATACCCTTTGGTTTCACCATACGGGTATAAAAACCATGATATTTTTTTGACATTTCCAAATTTAAGATGGCGAAGTCTAAATTTACGTGACAAAAGTCATGAAATTAACTAGTTTTTACTATCCATTGCAAAGTCTCCATTGCAAAGAAAAACATTGCAAAGACTTTGGAAAAGGATTCACTCAATATTTAGTGCTTTTTAACTTTTAACCTGTGTATAATAATTACACTGTGATTAGGATCTTAAAAAAATTGACTATTCGAAGAAAAAAAAAAGTTTTAAATGAAATTTTCTGTTTTTGAAATTTTGAAATTTTAGCTAATTTAGTTAGTTACAAGCTCGACCTTTTGTACCCCACTGTGAGATATCAATACATGCCAAAAAAAAACTAAAAGACATGAACAAGGATGATAGTGTCATGTAAACAAAATCGCAACACAATCCGCGAAACAAGGATAAAGAAAGGAAGTTGAGAGAAAAAAGTCATGTTTCAATTGAAGCAACGACCACATACTGATCTATTCGGAAAAGGACACATCTGAACCCCGCACATCTAACAAACACAAGTGTGCCTGCATCAAGAGATCCCCTTTTCATAAAATCCAAAAACTCTCATCTCATCCCCTTGCGAAACCAGGCAGAAGCATCAAATAATTTAATGCATAGTCACGAGCCTCATGTGCACACAGAAACGAATCTTTTCCAGATGGATCCTATGCGGATCTGCGAATGTTGACGAAAAGGACTTTTCCGCTGATTCCCACCGAATTCTAAAACTGTAGTGGTTCATGCAGTTGCCATCTACACGCTTTCTACCTGTTTTCTGCCAATGTGTGTTATTTGAGATGTGAAAACGAAACGCAAGAGGAGAAGTGACCATACAAGAGTCAAGTTTTCCATCCAACATTTCCACAATGGAGAGTAATTTGATCATTTTTCGAAGGGAAACACAAATCTCTTTGACATGAAAAAGGTCCTTAGAAAACGTCAATATGTTTCCTCTTCACAAATCCCTTGGGCAATCATTTTAAACTATCCTTAAAAGTTCATGTATAATAGATATCCCCGGTCGAATATTTACACTTTGGTAATGTGCTCGCACTTAGTGTCGATTGCTGAACATCAAGTGAGGGTTGGAAAAAGGACGCAGCTGCGAAGAAAATCGTGTATACTTAAGAGGGATGGGAATCGACCTCAAAGAGAAAGGTAAAAGAAGGAAATCCATGTCGCTAGACGAAAAATTTCCAACTCGAGAGAGAGAAAGAGTCAAGTTTCTCTCTTTTATGGTAAAAAACAAAATATCCTCCATCACACAAACACACACATATATATCTCCAAATTGTAGCTGAATTTTAGATACAAGAAAAATAAAGGATATTCGGCACTCAAAAGAAAGAGAGACACACAGCCATTGGACGACTGTGGGTAAAGGATAAAATTATTCGTCGTCATTTTTGAAATGCAACACAAGCTAAAAGTGTTAATAGTGTGGCCAGAGCCAAAGTATTATATGTCGGACGGGGGTGAAAGGTTGTCGGGTGCTAAGGGTAAGTTTAAGTGGCAATTTGTTACCCTCCTAACTTTTTCTACTATTTTCCTTTTTCGCTACAATTAGACCGCAATTTCTCGTCAGAAACTTTGCCAAGCCGAGCCAAGTAAGTAATGGCGTCGAGAGGGGTGTGTGAGGGGATGGATTTCATCCATATACAGTTGACTGACCGCCCTCTTATCGCTCTTATCCACTGTATTTTAGATTTTGAAAAAGAAAAGGACATGGCGATCACGAGCATCGTTCGTATATTTAAGCAGGTGATGGTGGCAATTATTGTGTGCGCGCAAGGAGGAAACACAAAATTTGTTAAACACGACTACTAACAGTGGGAGAAAAACTGTGTGTTTTTATATTTTTTTTAGTTTTTTTTTTGCCCTTTTTATTTGTGTATTTAAGCGAAAAAAGAACCAGCTCTTGTGGCCTGCTTTATTTTTCTTAGATTGCTCCGACCACCACTTTTCTTTTGCACTCCTCGTTCCTTTTAACATTGTTTAGTTCAAAAATTGGTTTATTTTTCCATGCTAGGGTTGATATTTCTCACTAAAAATCAATACGATTAGTAATTTTCGACAACTGAATTGGAAATATTCGAGTTTTTATTGAAATCGTTAATCTGTGTTATGTTCTGTTTTATCTAATTTTCATTTAACATTTTTGATAATAATCAAATTTTGTTTGGAGTTGTAATTTTTCCCACTTACATAGAATTAAAGATTTCATTTTAAAAAAAATATATTTCGTTTCACGCCAAATGAATTTAAAAAAAAATCTAGCCAGCAGTTTTTCCGTTAAAACTGTTAATAAGTTTTACGATTTTCCCCAAATTTACTTGTTTCAAAAAAAAAAAAAAAAGTATCTCACGAGGGTTAGATAAATGCTTTCTATGTCAAATGTAATTTTCTATAAGCTGTTTGAAAATAGTTGGACCAAATATAAACTCACACAAAATTTTTCATAAAACATAAAATTCCGGAAAATTCTACAAAAAATCCTTTTCCTACACACCGATTTTCATTTTGTCAGGTGTTAAATTTTACCATGCATAAATCGCCTGAAGTTACAAAAGTGACACCACTATTGATTACTAAGTTATAAGGAAATACCATTATTTTTCAAGAAAACGATATTTAAAAAAAAACACCCTTGACAAAAAAAAGGGCTTTGAAAGTATTGCGTTTCTATTTTCTACGAAGTATAATAAAGTATTATATTCATGAAAAATGAAAAAAACATTTCCCGAGTGCTCCTGAGTCGATTGGAGCATTATTACAAAAATGTCTTTCTGTTTGTTAGTCTGTCAGTTCTATCAGTTCTGTCAATTCTGTCAGTTCTGTCAATTCTGTCAGTTCTGTCAGTTCTGTCAATTCTGTCAGTTCTGTCAGTTCTGTCAGTTCTATCAGTTCTGTCAGTTCTGTCAGTTCTGTCAGTTCTTTCAGTTCTGTCAGTTCTGTCAGTTCTGTCGGTTTTGTCAGTTCTGTCAGTTCTGTCAATTCTGTCAGTTCTGTCAGTTCTGTCGGTTCTGTCAGTTCTGTCAGTTCTGGCAGTTTTGTCAGGTCTGGCAGTTCTTTCAGTTCTGTCAGTTCTGTCAGTTCTTTCAGTTCTGTCAGTTTTGTCGGTTCTGTCGGTTCTGTCAGATCTGTCAGATCTGTCAGTCTGTCTGTATACAAGATTTCTCAAAAACTACTAGAGCTAGACGCATGAAATTTTACAGGCATGTTTAGCCCTGGAAGGGAACAATCGTAATAACTTTTGTTGGAAAACCGTTTATCAGAAGTAACGAAAATGATTTTGTGTGATTTACTCCGAAACTGCGCATTTTTTAGTAGTCTTATGTATAAAAAAAGTTCGAGACAATAAAGTTTTATACATCTTTTTCTCTCACTCGAACTCTGTATCTCAAGCCGTTGTCGAGATATACCGTTATTTAAAAAAAAATCAATTTTTTGCGATTATCTCGAAAAATAACGGGGTTTTGGTGGTTTATGTATGAGATGAATTGAAGAGAATAATCTTTGCTATAATTTTGTCTTTACCGATATATTTTACCGTTATCAAGATATTATTAATAATTTTTTTTGCGAATTGCTTGCAAAATACTGGTTTTTTGAGAAAATTGGTAATAGTAGAATGAAAGGTATTGGAATTATCTACGAATACGCCATAAGCAACCCCTAGTCCTTTTTTTTGGAATTTTAGCAACTACAACCAAAAATTCAATTCACCCTTGAACCAAAACCGAACCATACTCAAAAAACTTTTGATGCCAATTTTATAGAACTGGCGAGAGAAAATAATTTTGAATATTATATTTCCCTCCAGTAAAATTGATTTATTGCTACTTATTGGAACGGGTAGATTTTTTACAATTCCAAGTTATATAAATCCGCGCACATTATGGGCAATCAATTTTTGTTCCATTACTCCTAAACAAATAAACAATTTCCACAGTTATCCAAGTTCGTCACAACTTCATAGCATGACAAGGTAATCAAGGGAAACGCTTACTATTAATTACATAATAAATCGATATAATAAAAAGGTTTTTTTATTTAAACTTATTATGGAATCATTTTCATAGCATGTAAAACGTTATACTCTTTTATTAATCCCATTGAATGGGGAAAAGTAAAAGTTAAACCACAAAAAGTAAGTATAGAACAGCACAAAAAAAACATAGAAAACTCAACAACGCATAGTAAATAATAATAGCAGCAACAAAAGGAGTGTAGAAACCGCTGAGTATTGAAACCAAAATGCGTGACCGCCATAATAATATTTTAATACACATCCTATGCCATGAATTTAACATAAAACAAGTCCTTTGAAAACAATTAACGATAATCATCAAAAGCCTAACATAAATTTGTTGTGTGTATATTTGTCGCATTAACATCAAGTTTTTTTTTCCTATTCGTCCTTCCTAACCTAATCTAAAATACACGCAATCCAAAAACCATACACAACAAGAACAACAGGCAAGATATTCAACACAAGAAGAACATTTTATGTTCAGTTATCCGCAAATAGACGAGAAGAGAGAGAGAGAGGGAAATTATATTGTAAACTTACAAATCTATAAACGAAAGTGATGTACATATAAATAAATATTGTGAATAACAAGAATATTTTATTCGTTGGTACCTATCTATCTATAAAGTTTATTATGACTAAGTAGAAGTAGATATAGAAAAGTGTGCTTTTACCATCGTGAGATTACAACATTCGCTGGCGCTCTTTATTGTCCCCTGATAAATATTACACTCGAATGAGCTCGTATTCTATGAGTTGTAAAAGCGGCCTTTTCAAATTGCCATATTACATAGGCGACTTAACTTTTTGTTGCCTCAAATAAAGTAAATCACCTCATTAAAAGGTTATTCCATCCATCCCATAACGTTTTCTTTTTTCATCATCTACAGAGTTGTGTACGCGCTGCTGTATGACCGATTACTAATACTATGCCAAATCAAAAGAAAAATCCCCTGCAGTTCTTCTTATGACCGAAAAACTCAACAAAAATCTATAGGAAATAAAAACTTCCACCTTCCTTCAGTCCTGTGACGATTTGTCGTCCTTTTTCGGTTGGTCCTCAACATCTTATCGTCAGCAAAAATTGTGTTTTCACGCAAACAATTCCACTTTACATTATATTATGGGCTTTTGTGATTTTTACTACACAAATACAGATCCGTCTCGTTTTGAATTTCAATCCGGGAACAATACTAAAAAACACTGTGGGGAGATTGCGTTTTGAGCAAATTGTTGGGTTTATGGGTCTTAAACCTCGATTTTTACGAAAACCCAATCTTTTTGTAAACGTGATTCCCTTGTATTGTAATTTTATAGTTACAACCATCATCGTATTACCTAAATGTTCTCAAAGTGGAGTTTATTAAAGGTAAAATCACATTAAAGACTAAAACATGTACCAAAGACGTTGTCAGCAGTGGAATGACTGCATTGGCAGAAATCAAAATGAATCAGAAGTGGGATTTATAGTAAACTTGTGATAATTTGCGATTTCAAAACAAATTTCTTCTCGTCGCTAATTTTTAGGGAGCTGAATTTTTTTTAAATAAATAAGGAACTTCTCTATTTAAAAATCCGATCCCACTTCTGACGCCATATTAATGAAAAAATCAAGCTGATATCAGGACCATGTCGGGTAGTTTCTAATTTCATTTTTGTTAGATTAAATTTAAAAAAATGATAATTTTCAATATTTTTTTCGTCTGGCGGTAATAATTGTTGTCAGTGGCACAGACTATTAAGGTAGCATGACTACTCTCTAGGTTATAGGCTCTCTACTTCATATAATGTTGACTTTAAAATAATTACTATTTGAGAACATCATAAAATTTTGACAAGTCTGTTTAACTAATAAATTTTTGAACAAGTGAAAACAAATACGATGTCCTACGAAGAGGAGAAATTAAACACAGCAATCGTACAAGCTGTAGCAAAAGGTAGATGCTTGTACGATTGCACAGATTCCGTTTTTTAGCAGAGAAATAAGGAGAAGTTCTTCCTCCGAGTCCGACATTTTGCCGTTTGAGGTCAGCTGATCCCGGTTCAGTGTGCCACGTCAACTGATCGAATCAGTTCCTGCAGCTGCGCGACCTGATGTCGGAATCAGTCAGCTGCAGGAGCTGATTGGTCAGTGTGACATCTCCCTTTCGGTGTATATTCATGTTTGCAGGACGCTATTATTTGCCGTGGGAGCGATGCTAAGGAGTGTAAAAACAAAAAATTGCAATAAAATAAAAACTAGGAAACCGATTTGCTTCAAGTATTCATTACAAGATAATTGTGTCATTGCTATGTCAAGTATAGAGCCAAGGAAGCTTCTGAAACAGCCATATGATAATAAGGGCCTTACCAATGACCCGTGACTAACTTAGTAACAGCTTTTGGTGTGTGCGAAACGGGCTATTTGCTTGCTAATTCTAGTAAGTTTTCACACATTTATCACAGCGAATTTAAAACTTTTCAATAAAAACTAGGATTTGAACCGAAATTAGCAAGCAAATAGCCCGTTTCGCACACACCAAAAGCTGTTACTAAGTTAGTCACGGGTCATTGGTAAGGCCCTAAAGCTATGGATAAACTTGAAAGACTAAGGCCCCGTGTACATTTGCGATTTTTTCTTGAAATTCTCCACGAATTTTATTCGGAATTTATTCCGTCAATTTTATTGATCTATCGCAGAATAAAGTCAATTAGCAATAGTTGTCAAAATTTGAATTTATTCTGTCCGTTTTATATGAAAGACCTCGAGTTTCATAGTCTTTCAGGAATAAATTTCTGAATTTTATGTTATAGTGTAAACGGTTGTACAACATGAATTTAGTGTCGAAGAATAATACTCGCAGAATAAAGTGTCAGGTGTAAACAACCCCTAAAGAGTGTGAAATATATATAAAAAAAAAACTGGGGCCAAGGATGTATGGAACGGTTATGTAAAATAATATTCTAAATACATTTCGTATTTATTATACTTGAAAGATTGTCGATACGATGCGTCATTTTCGAGAAAATAGAAAAAAGTATTCAATTTGTATGTGGAAGGGGGGAAAGAATGGCCCGATTTTACCCGTTAGCCTTCCGATTTACTAGAAACACAATTGTACAAAATTTCAGAACCTCTAGCTCAATGTTTCCCAACCTTTTTCGCTGGCGTACCCCCTAGCTTTTTTTCTCGCGTACCCACGTATATTATTGTTTACAAAACCTTGGCGAAAAGTGTATCTCAAAAATATACTTATTAAGAATTACAAGAAAATATTTGATAATCACAACAATAAATTTGTAAGAGATTAAATGAAAATGAATTGCACCGCCAGCGAAAATTTTTCTGATCCGAAGCGATAAATTTATAATAAAAAACTCAAATAAAAATAAATAACAAAAAAATATGTATGACGATAATAAGAAGCTCAAATAAATGACTTTTAAAACTAAAAGACTATTTCAAAACAATCAAACGGGAACTTTGATCACTTTTCCCGCCAGGTCTTCATCTACTTATTATAATTGTATGGAGAATTATAAAGTTTTTCTGATTCTAAAAAGAACTTGAGCTAACATAAGTAGGGTAAAATACGCAGATCTGCGCCCCCTTGTTTTTGCTTTTTTTTCGTTTTTTTTTTTTTAATTTGGTTGCCGCCATTTTCGTTTTCAGACTTCGAGTATCCCCTAGAATCAGTCGATGTACCCCTACATGTACCCCCGGTTGGGAAATACGGCTTTAGCTCAATCCTTTTGAAAGCTTTGGTGTTCACGGACAGACAGACGGACATGCGGAGTCAAAATCTTTTGTCATCCTAAACACCCTGGTGTAGTTCAGTTGTGTGTCCAGTTTCAAAGTCAAATCGGGGAGTTTAATTTGTGGCAGGCCCCTCGCCTCTGCTATTTCACTTCCAAATCAAAAAGTTTGATATTGTAGACAGCATGTACCATGTCTTCAAAACCAATACGAAAGGAATAGCCGGGGTATAAAAAACATTTCATACTTTTCAAAACCGTTTTTTTATTATTATTATTATTATACTCAAAACACCGCTCCTCTGTAGAATTTCAAGTTCCTAGCTCTAATACTGTGTCCGGAGTTACGAACGTTTACTTTGGAGGTCATGAAACCCGACCATCTGTCAAAATTTATTTAAAATACAGAAAGAAATCGCTTTAAATGTACTCCTCAATTAACCCTATTCCTGTCAGGCTGTGAATTTCGAACCAATATAGATGATTTAATACATGTTTTAACGCAAAATCAATTTAACAAAAAAACATAAAATTTATTCTATATAACAGTAGCGTAGTGACCAATAATAAAATACATTAAATTGACTTTGCGTTAAAACATGTATTAAATCATCTATATTGGTTCGAAATTGAATAGTGACTCACAGTCACAGCCTGACAGGAATAGGGTTAAAAACTGTAAACATCCTTAAATCTGCCAATTTGTAACACGAATAAGTTTTTTTTTGGCGAAAATTTATTGATAAATACTCAACAAACCGCAATTGAAACAAATTTGTAGTTTTTCAGCCAATTTTAAAGCAAACAAACTATTCTAAATATCATCATTTATCCCCTAACATAATTTTCGGTGCTACCTCTGTATTTAATATAATAAATTCCAAACCCCCTCCACTGCATTATTGTTTCAACGCTGTTTTTATTAAACATTAAAAACGAAAGTTATGGCTTTGGGGAACTACTTTGGATTCGCCACCATTTTAATGTTGCGTGTACATATAATTAGAACTCAGCCGACACTTTACATCTGAGTTACCTCTATTTGCATTCACCCCTTTCATCAAAAAGTAAATATTGAATTATGTACAAGTGTGCGTCCTTGCCGGGTCGCCATCATACAGAGGTAGGATGATGTCCCAGGAGACATGCCAGAGCATACAAACGATTAAAGGGTGTAAAGGCTAAATGGGATTTTTTTTTCATATGTAAATATGAACCCGGTTGAAAGTAGAGACACGACAAGAGTGACGGTAACGAATGGCCCAAGCAAAAAGGACGCGGGAAAAGATGGCCAGAGGATAGAAATCCGAGGCTAACTTCAAGTTAAGTGAAAAGAAGAAAAGACGATGGACACAAACCTTGTCCAACTTTCAGTGAAACCCATGAGATTTTGCCCTCGACACACGTCCGCAAAGTTAAATTATATGTAAATCCCGAAAAGTTTTACGGCCGGGCAAACCCTCCAGTTGTAGTTACAAGTCTATGCGAGAAACTGGAAATTTAATTCAGTTATCCCGGAGCGATATCGTAAAAAATAAATTGTATCTTTATGGCGGATGCTAACGAATGGAAAGTGATATGGGAATACAAAACTTATTCATATCATGTATGGGAATGTATGTGGGATGGTCGGTTTGATTCGGTTCACTTGGAAGGTGCACATTTCTATATATTGCTAAGACGAGGTATGCTTGAAATTGAAAAAAAAATAAAAGAAAAAATAAACGATTTTATAGGTATGCAAAAAGGCAGGGAAATAGAGAAAACAGCAATGTGGACGATGAAAATATTTTACAATTTTGCGGGAATCTAGATAATTTTATTTAAATTCCATTTTACTAAACACCAGGTATGAGTTTTATTTTCATTTTATGGGCTAAAACATTTGTAATCTGGTTGAATGGATAAAAGTGCTTTTTTGTTTCATTATGATAAGTAGTTATATTCGAAAATGTATTCAAATATAAAAATATCCCCAGTTATTTCAAGGGCAATTTAATTCGTTTGTGGTGTTTGTCGGCAATTTTACAGATAAGAAATCATGTTTTCGAACAAACAATATTTTAGGAAACAAGAAAACAATGCAAAAATCGTCTTCAAGGTTCCTGGGATATGGAAAAGCTAACCTTTTCCGGGATGACCTGAAAATGCAGTGGCGCGACCAACTATTTTCACTGCACTTGGGAGGTGCAAGCTTATTTTAGGCTTTCGGACTACCCATCCCTCAAGCTATCGTTTTATGTCAGTTTCTTAGGTCAGGTGCACACTGCGATGGTAAGTACGGTACTAAAGTGGCAATTTGAGTTTTTGAAACACGTGAAAATCAGTATGGCAACGCACATCAAAGTAGATTTGGAAGCAGATTTTCAAGTGTTTGAGTCCAAATTACCCCGAAATGGAATATATGGTAAACTTTTGGTAAAATGGAATTTACAATTTAAAAACATAACAAAAGCTATAATTGCCAATCTGGCAATTATTGAAAACCCGTATGGTGATATTCGTATCAAAATTCGAACAGTTGTATTCCATTTTGAAGTCTAACTTTCCAATAAGATTTTTTAAAATTTATTCCAATCAGATTTTGATGTATGGGAGTCATATCCCAAATAACTTTTGTTCTTGCACTTTTTTGATAAGATGCCGTTTTTGAGATATTCGCAAAAATCGTTTTCGTTCGTATGGTGGGTACCACCCCTAATGGTCCATTTTCGCCCATTAACGAACTTAGCCTCGCATTTTACGAAAAACGAATCTGCGCAAAATTTCAAGTCTGTAGCTCAACCCGTGCGCCCGCAATCCGCGCCACAGACAGACGGACGGACAGACAGACGGACAGACAGACAGACAGACAGACAGACAGACAGACAGACGGACGGGCATGCAAAATTCAATTTTTTTTATCATTCTAAACACACTGGTGTAATTCATTTTTGTGTGTGATAACGGGATGTTGGCGTTACAAACGGTAAAGCAAGTTTAATATACCCTTTGGTTTCACCATACGTGTATAAATACTGTGACTAAAATAGCTTGACGAAATTGAGTGGGCGTGCACTCAAGAATTGCGTAAAAAATTTGGAGTAGCGCGAATAGCACCAATGAGTGGATCAACACATTGACGGCTGTCGGGTATCCACACATCATTACATTGTCCTCCTTACCCCTCTTCTGATATCTCTTGAACCACTGAAGAGATTTTTATCCGATTGTCACCATTACAGACGCCAGTTATATTGAAAATATTGAAATTTTTTATCAAAAAAAAAGGTTTAAACTCGACAACTAATTGAGGTAGAGACTTGAAATTTGGCGTAGAACAAGCTTTTACCAAAAGTTAAAACCCATCCAAAATTGACAAAAAATGAACTCATTCCACCTCCACCAAGCAAAAAAAATTTTTTTTTTGCTATTTTCTTGAAAATATAATTCTACATAACTCTTCTATACATCAAAATTAAATCGGATCACTCCTTCCCTCCTTGCGCATACAAATGGAAAAGATTTTTTGCAATTTTCTCGAAACGAATCAACAAATCTAGGCAATTCCCAGTACATATGTAGCGAAAAAGGCAACGGGTATTATAACTGTGTGTTCTTAAGCGATTTGTGCTTCTTTTAAGCGGATCTGATTGTAGTCTTTGACTTAAAATTTCCTCGTTTGTACAAAACCAAAATACTTTTAGTTACTTTAAAGTTACAAAATAAATTTACCTACAAAATATATACAAACAAACATCTAAACTTTTTTTAACTTTTTGGTGTTTCATTTCAGAAAAGTCTTAAAGTGGAAAACTATACGCTAAATAAATCTTCTGAAAAATGTATGACTAGTATTCCGAAAGAAAAGCAAACGAAAAAAAGAAAATCTCTTATTTTTATTAAGAATCTCAAAACACACCAAGGAAATATTTCTTCAGTTTCTTTTTGTCCCATAGGCTAGTTATGAAACTCAACGACCCTTAAAATACTTAACATTCTCTGTCAAACACTTTATCATTCTTTCGCTTTGCCTTAGAAAAGAAATATGAAAAATAGTAAAACAAAAGAAAAAAGAAACATAAATAGAATAATCAAAAGACACAAAAAAAAGTAGAGTAAAAACTCATAAAAAGTCAGAAACAAAAAAAATGTGAAAAACTTTCTAATCCGACAACGAAACAATTTGCTGCTAAAATACCCTCCGCGACTTCTTGACACAGCCTTGCGGTATGCAATAACAAAAAAAAAATGAAAAAGGAGTGTCAACCATAAAAGAAGGCTGTGTGTGTGTGATTCAATTTTGCGGCTAAAGAATGGAGGATGGAGGGCCGTGTAAGAATGTACGACAAAGTCGGGAGGAAAACCTGATACAAGGAAAAAAGCATATTCACAAAAAAGAAGAAAACACTCTTTCACCACTTTACAAGAGTTTTACAAACTGATTGTGAGTCTACAAGATTTCTCTACAAGTTTCTCTAAAAATAAAATAAAAAACACGGTCTATGAAGTTTCACCGAGAAGCTTTAGAAGTACATAAAAAAAAATAAGTTCCTAATGAGCAGGTGTAAGCTTGAATAAATAGTTATAGTATGAGGAAAACAATTACCACAACTATTTGGTAACAACAATTTGTTCAAGTAATCAAAATTATAAAACCACATTAAATAGTTCCAGGATTTAAATCAAAGTGAAGTAGAAAAAATCAGTACAAAAAATTAGGTCACAAAAAGTATTCGAAAAAACCAGAATTGTTGTCCCAATTAAAGTGCCCTTATCTCAAAGCAGAGAAAAAGAATTTAAATCAACAGAACTCTTCCTTTCAAAGGCAATTAATTAAAACCTTTGAAGTAGCATTTAAAAAAAAAGGTGAAAAAGAAAAATTATTCCGCCATCTAATTCCTGAAATCGTGAAACCAAATATAAAAAACGAGTCCCCAGAACTTAATGATAAAAGGATCTTACATTCACTTCGACCTCTTCAATTGGTATAAAACAAAAAAGGAATTATTTAAAATTCTTTTATCTCCTTGCGACTCTCAGTCTTGCCGTTGTTACAAACTACAACGATCTACGTTTTAATTAAAATTCAATTCGAAATGAGCTCACAGAAAGAAATAACATTTTCAGCGATTCGTTGTATAGAAAAGCCTTTCAACAAAATTAATTGAATTGTACTTACAGGCATCGCCTCTTTGCTTATCACTACTGTATTGTTTTGGTGAACTATTTTTCTTATTTGGTATTGGCCTCAGAGTAGAAGAATTTATCTGAAATTAGTTTGATTTTAGTTAGTTTAATTACGTTTCATTTGAATTTCCCAAGTAACATAGGCAGTCGTGAAGTGTTCATTGCGCATTAAATTTTCACAACTTCTGTGATTTAATTATCGCGGAACCACTCTACAACCTCTCTTGTGTTACTGGGATTGTTTATGTTTGTGTTTTTTAATTGTCAATTATAGTGTTGAACTTACAATTTTATCGGAACGCTCGCCACATGGTAACCTGGCTACGGTCACATCTGGACTATCTTCTGGGGGTGGAGGCTGCGGCACCCAATTGTAGCCTCGTCTCGATATAGGAACTCCAACACGATCATATTGAGCCGCTTGTTGTCTGGCAAAAAAAAATATTATTCTTACTTTATACGGAATATCATATTGAAATAAGCAAAATGGTAGGGTATTCTTTTTTTATAATTCCAGTCAGAGCTTCTTTTTTTATAATTCCAGTCAGGGTCTAGGGAAAACATATCGTGGAGGAATAAGTTGGGAAATTTCGGTGGAACATTTCCCATGGAAATATCTATAGAATATGCTGAGTACCCCAACAGAGCGACGATGCTCGAGAGACGGTAATGAATCTGTCAAAGACTTGTCTCCAATCAGTCGGATCGCACGTTTTTGAAATCGGTCCAGCAGTTGCAGGACAGTTTTTGGGGCTCCAATTGTACTCAAGTCTCGGTCGAATGTAGGTCTTGTAGATGCTGAGCACGTCGACAATATAAAAATTGTAGCCAAACCTTTCCCTTATAGAGTTTCGCTACAATTTTTAAGACCACATCGATTAAGTTTAGGAAAATTGTGCTGCTAAGCGGGGTTTGCTCTCATCCCATAGTATTTTATAGACCCCTATTGTGAACTTCGTCAATCGATCGTTGAAATGTCAAATCGAAAAACCGATAGTGTAAACATCGATTCTATCATTTGCGAAAGGTAAAATCGTTCAGTTGGGAACGATCACATTTGTTGCATGGAAGTGGTCATTGAATTTTATTTAAATTACTTATATTGTCAAAATTAGATGCTAATAATAAAATACTTAAATTAAGATATTATTAAACAGGAATTCGACTAGGAGACAAACCTTCAAATAGAAAAATTTGTTGAAATAATGAAGTCAAATAAGACCAAAATGGTATAAAATTAGTTTAAATAAAAAAATTCACTTTAAATATCAGTTGTGATCAACACAAAGATTTCCTCTGCAATATATAGTTTCGGAAAAATATGTAAAATATAATATTTTCAAATATCTTGAGAATCGTTAAAAATACATATCGTCGGCTAAAAGTGAAATTGTGCTAAGTCCATTATACCAAATTTGACAGAAGAGCAATAAAAACCCTTGTTAAATCATTTTAATTTTCATTTAAAGAAAACAGAGTCTCATTTAAAGAAAACTGAGCCCAATTTTTCTCATTTAAAGAAAACTTAGTGTTACTGAAAGATAATTAAAACGATTTAACAAGGTTTTTATTGCTCTTCTGGAAAATTATAGGGGAGACTGGGGTTTTCTGGACCGCATTTTCATTTTGGCTAAAGACTCGCAAAAAAATAACTTTTTCTGAAAATTTCAAAGCTTAAATTTGTAGTACGATAAATAACCTTTCTTTGGGTCACAGCAGTTCGGTCAAATTGTATTAAATTATACAAGTTTTATCAGTTGGTGCAAAAATGGCGTTTTTGCGATTTTGAAAAATCTCGGGGTATTGTGGACCACTTTGTAAATCGATTAAAAATGGAAAAATGTGATAGACAAACTTTTTTTTTTGATTCATATATTTATTATATAACAGACAAAGTGAAATGAAGTGAAAAATTGCATTGAAAATCAGTCCGAAACGCAATGTTCGCAAGTCCAGTAACTTGCAGTCATTCCGGAGCATCCCAAGTGAACAGCTCGATCGCACACGTTGCAATGGATGGTATTTCGGCGGTTCATTTTTTTTGGCATATTTTTCTTACAAATTATGCAGAAATCGATGTATTCTTCCACCTCACAACAGGTTGAAGATGGTTGTTTCTTCTGTGATGTCTTCGATTTGACACGATCTTTTTGCTTTTTCGATTATGGTTTATCACCTTTTCTCTCCAATCTCTTTCGCTTCATATCAGCCTTCTCACGAAGGTCATTTACATCCTCTGGCGATGTCAAAACGGCCGATTTAGAAACTAGCTTGTATACCCGTCGTTGCCGGGTTAAGCTTTTTGTCTAAATTTTAGAATACGAAGAAAACCGGAAAGAACTTAAAAACTTTTTAATGGGTCTATGTTGGGGCTGGACCCACAACGAACATATATGCCAAATTTCATGCCAATCGGTTCAGTAGTTTCCCAGCGAAAGAGTAACATAGAGGGAAAACTAAGTTTCGAAATCACTTTACCCCCTCCCCTTACTCACCCCACCCCTCGCGCTCCTTTTCCGTATGCCTATGTTAGAACCAGAACTACCACAGACACTCATGCCAAATTTCAAGTCAATCGGTTCAGCCGTTTTCGCGTGAAAGAGGAACAGACAGACAGACAGACAGACATACACCAACTCATTTTTATATATTATTAGTATGATTGCCGAAAATCTAATGCTGTGTTTTTGCATGAAAAAACACTTATATGCATCAAATACACGAAGTTTGCTTGTCAAATGTCAAGAATTGAGTGGTCCATAATTCCCCGACAAAAGTGGTCCACAATTCCCCGAATGCTCTTTTTTACAATATGGCAGCTATTAGTAACACAATGCAAACTTCATGCAAAATTTCTTGTCAGTGTCGAATGCTTAAGGTTCCGCGAATATTATCAATATATTTACTTGAGTTGATTCTCGAAAAATGTGGTTAAATTTAAGCGAAACACAAAGTGAAAAAAAAAATTTCGAAGTATCACTTTTCTATTTGCTATCGAAGCGAGGTGATAGTGCGTATACACAAGTCGAGTACTGTTAGGAAAATTAGCTTAACATGAGGCAAACTGATTACAGTTATTTGCAGCTACCAACCACTACTAGCGGAAAAAAATGACGCTGGTCCGCAATTCCCCGTGGTCCAGAATACCCCAGTCTCCCCTACCAAATGGATTTAGCGCAATTTCACTTTTAGCCGACGATATGTAAAAATCGTTAAAGGAAAAAATGCGGCAAATTTTATTTCCTTTAAATTTGGTTATTACATTTTTTTTGGTTGTCGCATAGTGGATAGTTTTTGAAAAATTTCAAAAAACCGAGAAATCAAAAAATTTGATTTTTTCAAATATCTTGAGAACCGTTAGAGATACAAAAAA
The DNA here is from genome assembly GCA_964034945.1 of Chrysopilus asiliformis. Lineage (NCBI taxonomy): Eukaryota > Metazoa > Arthropoda > Insecta > Diptera > Rhagionidae > Chrysopilus > Chrysopilus asiliformis. The sequence goes on along the minus strand of OZ035961.1, from coordinate 80,879,002 downwards.
AATCGTTAAAGCAGAAAATGTAGAAAATTTGATATCCTTTAAATTTTGTTATACTCATTTTTTCCCAAAAACGCATAGGTTTTGTGAAATTTTAAAAAATCCGCAGTTTTCAAAATAATTGTATGAGAGCCACCCGTTATAGTTCCCGTTACTTTTTCAAAAGTTGATAGAAAACTACGATTTTAGTAAAACTTATTAACGAAAAAAATTCAAATCGCTAGGTCAACCCGTTCTCGAGTCATTTGATGCGTACAACGGACAGAAAGACAGACCTCATAATTTGCCTGAACACGGACATCCTCATAATTTTGCCTGAATCGGATTTCGTACATTTTCTATCTGTCCCCGTTCTCGAGTCGGTCTCCATCATGGACACAATACTTTCCTTCTATAGAGGAGGAAAGTAAAAATGTTTTATTCGTATAAACTAAGATTGATCAATTCAAAGAACTCAACATTCTGTGTCTAATATTCTCACCTTCATGTTAGTTTGGAGGAATTTTGAACAGAATCCACATTCTTAATATTACAAGAGAGTCGATTTGAGAAGGCAGAGGGTCAATTCGTTCTTTTCTAAACGTTTTAAAGCCAATATTTTGGCAATTATAATTTGTTGTTTCCTGTTCACTAACATTTCGCCTACTGTTTTACCAGAATTTGTCCACCAAATAAATTTGACAGATTGCGACTTAAAAGCTTACCAGCTGGTAAACCAGAAATAAAAGTCAATGTGGTCCCTATGTTAGCGCGGAAATATACATAAATTGCAAATTTATTGCAAAATTTGAGATTTTGGAAAATTAACTCAAACAAGTAATAGACTTTTTCAAAAGCAATTTTAAGATATCCATGTTTAGCACATATGTATATTATTTTCAGTATGGTTACTTCGAACAATAAATAAATTTTCTATCAGAAAAATCCATTGAAACTTCAATTTTTTTATGGAAATATTTAAAAAAATAACTTTTGTCAAACCCACGTCGAAGTATAGGCAATCCAAGTAGTTTCAGTTTATACAAAATTATTTGCCTAATTGATGATGCACTAGTGCGGGTTGAAGTGATCTCGGCGGGTGAGGGAAAGAGAATTTACTGCATAGGGGTGTTCGACTGACTCCGTTGTTTATCGTTCATACCATAGATATACTAGATCGCTCGATTTGCTGTCTCAAATGGTCCAATTCCAATACAGTTCAGTGAATCAAAACGAGTTAAGTAAGAGCGAGATAACCGTATGAAAAAAAAAAATATAGTCCTCTCGGTTAAACCGTGAGCTGTCAAAGGAAAATAGACTTTCGGAATGGTGTTGGCGCCTAAAGTTATTTGTTTGCGCCTAAAGTTAGTCTCAAACTTGTGAAATTTGAATTTCGCGGCGGACGAAATTTGAATTTCGCGACCTTATACAGTTCAGTGAATGCGTTCAAGTAAGATAAAGAGGGAAATACTTTTGGGACCATTTTTCAGCAGAGCTTTGTATGGTGATAGTTGTTCTATGTTATATAGTTCTGTGCACTAGAAAAATGTCGCTTCTCCTTCGGATTTGCATTGTCAAATGCAACTGAAATTACTTGAATTCTCTATACTCTGACCACGTTGTCATCGCGAACAACACGCTAGCTGTAAAAAGTTTCAACGTATTTTGCCTACCCAATTGAATAGTCAAATTGTCACAAACATTATTTGTGTAAAATTGAAAAAGCGATCGGATGTCCCAATTATATAGAGCCAGTTTGATTTAAATTCAGATCGACCCAATAAGACTAATGGTGGGTTTCACGAAAATTTTAGTGGCTACTAAATCAAATTAAGCTCTTTTTGCTCTGAATACGCCCGCTAACTCGATTTGGCGGTCGCTAAAAGGTTCATGAAGCCCACTACAAATGCGATTAAAAATACAAAATTTTCAGAAACTTTACCGGAACATTACGCAAAAGCCTAGAGATTTACAAATTCTACAGATTTACCGTTATCACTTTTTAACTGATTCCGGGATTCCTTTTGAGAAACCCTAATCTAAACGAATTATCTTCAATGTAGATCTAATGCTGTTCCTCTGATTTTAATCGAGAATTAGATTCCCAGAATCCAAACTTGATATTTCCTATATTTGTTTCAATCAAAAATTATTTTCTTTATAATCAATCGTTCGCCGTGAGTGGTACTTGAATAGAAATGATTTGGATAGAAACTAAAATATTCCTTTTATTCTAAAATGAATATAAAAATTTCCGGTCAAAATTAAGAAACTTTCCACTCGAACTTTTTGAAAACGTAATTTCACATTGCCTTTAAAATAGGGACGATGCCATTCCATATCAACTTTTGGAAACAGCCTAGAAACAGCCCCGATCTGAATCCGATCAAACATCGTTGACAACAGTTGGTAGTTAAAATTGCCAAGCTAAAGCCCGCCAGCAAAGACAAATTGAAAGAAATCATAAAACTAATAATCTGTTTATCGTAAACATACTAATCTTACTAAAACTCCTCCTACTAAACTAATTCAAATAAAATTAAATTTTAAATCAATATATTGAAGAAAAGAAAATACACGTAATAAACCATAACCTCCTAACTTTAATAAAATCTCCGCTAAAATTATAGAACCTGAAACTAGAGCTTCAACATGAGCCTTTGGTAATCATAAATGAACTAAAGATATAGGTATCTTTACTAAAAATGCTAAAATTATAGAAAAATAAATTAACTCTATACAATATAAATTATTTATTAATAAATAAAAATTTATTCTTCCTCCATTATTATATAAATAAAAAATTCCAACTTTTTCAACTTCTCAACTTTTAAAAACTTTTAAACTCTACTTTTAAAAAATTTCTTTACCGGACTTTTGAAAAATTTCTTTACCGGAACTAATTTTTATGACATCCTGACTCTAAAACATCGTTCGTGATTTCAGGCGCAATGTTTGTACAAGGGACTGGATATAAAACCGTTTCTCAAACAAATTAATGGCGAAAACAATATGACGCATCAACACGTGCGCAAGCTTTGACATTTCGACGCTTCAAAAGTAAAAAGTGTGATTTATAATGCTACGATTTATAATGGCGCTTTGCCTTGACGCTTCAAAGCGTCGTAACGTCTGCAGTAGACCTACTTTCTACTTTAAGACGCGTTGAATAGAAATTGTAGTTTGTGAGTGTTTTTTTGGAAAAATTGTGAGGCAAATGAAGAATTTAAGGTTGGATTAATTGAAAAAGTCAAAAATTATGAAAATTGATCCAATGAAAAATCGAAATTGTGTGGAAATATGGAATAAGAGCTAAAAATCTGGTGGAAACAAATCAGATATATTCGTTGTTCATTCTAGTAACTTTGAAACATCCTATAGGTTAGGTTAGGTTCAAGTTTGGTTCTTGAATTCACTATTGTCGATCGCTGTTTTTATTAATTAATGTGCTGTGTATGCTACTCCTGCAACAAACTCTATGACTTCCAAACACTTTGAAATTTAGATTAAATTTCATTTAAAATAAAAATAGTAAAGCAAGTAGTTATTAGGTTTTAGCACAGACGCTTCAAAGCGTTATAGTGTTCGGAGCGCTGAAATGTCAAAGTTAACGCACGCGTTGATGCGTCATTATGTTTTCGTTATCAGGTTAAATTCGTTGGTAAGCAAAATTCGATCATCCCTCCAGCTTCTCCCGTACAAATAAAAATGTTTTTTGATATATTCTTAATACACGGTCTTCAGAAAACTCTAAATGCAAAAAGTACAATTCTTCATAATTATTTCATACATCAAAACTTATTTGGATCAGTATTATTCCCCCTTTCCTGTACGGACAGTTATTTTTTTCTGACGACAACTCGTAAAATTTAGCTAGCTTTCTCTTAAGGCTAATTAAGGGCTTCTTATATATCGCTCATTTGCGAGCGGAGTGTTATTATCATACATGATCAGATGGTTTGGGTCCATCTGATAGCCTTACAGGACCTTCTGTTTCGAATTTTGAAACGCCAGAGTCCTGATCAGCGACGACAAAAATCCTAGAGTGACAAGCAGAGTTCATGGCAAAAATGAATGTTTTATAACACCAACTCCCTTATCCACTCCCCGTTTACCCCCATAGGGGTGGAATTTCTAAAAACCCCGTCCTATTGAGCGTCTACGTCATGGAAGAAGCACAATATGTCTAATATTTTATTCAATTTCGGTTCAGTTCAGTGTTTTTAATTTGGGGCAAGCATATCTATTGTTACTATTTATATAAAGTAAAGAATTTGATTCTTTGCATTCACTTCAATATTGAACGATGTTTCCAGCTCGGTAAATTGAAATTTTAAGGATATTTGGATAAAATTTTGTTGGTGTCATTTTAAAAGGACAGTAGGACTTTATCCAGTAAACCTTTCACACTGGAGGAGCCATTGGAAGAGTTAGAAAAGGACGATATTGATGATTTTGATAATGGAATAGCTATTTTACCACCACAAAATGCAAACGAAGGTCGTGAATCTGATGCAAAGACAACTAGGCAATGTGTAAAAAAAATCCATTATTAATACATTGCATCGACATGTCTGTTCAAAACTCTAATGGAAGCTACATAAAATAAATAACAGAAGGCTTGGTCTATTAGAGTTCAAAAGGTCTATATCCACCAAGTTCCTGAAAACTCATCAAAGGCCTGAAAAGAGAGGATCCTCGAGATATCCGAAAAATTTGAACGAGTTTTCGCGATATGACAAAATTGATCATCTGGTTTTATAGCAAGGAAACCAACGAAGATGTGCCGTGTAATTTTCATACGGTTAATTTCATATTCAAGAACTGTAATATAGGTTTGCATCCATAAGACTGCTTTTTAAAGTACAATAAAATAAAGTAATTTTTGCAACTTCTCTTTTTTTTCTAGTATCATATAGTCCTACCGGCCTTTAAAAAATACGGGTTGTTACGACAAACCCTTACTTAATGAAATAATAAAAAAAAGTGTTTTTGAATATAATTTTGCCAAATAAACAATCACCCCGATTGCGAGTGTCGTGTCGTTTTCGACAAGAGACGTTTTACGTGTTGTTGTTGGTAGAAAAACACTAACAACAACACGTAAAACGACTCTTGTCGAAAACGACACGACACTCGCAATCGGGGTGAATAACTACTCCGGACCGGACTAAGGGTTTTTATAAAAAAAAATTGTTTCAGGTTCAAATCGGTTAATCAGAAAATCGCTCAATATTTAAAAAAAATGCGTTAAAATAGTACAATTTCCCTTAATTAAATATTACAAACAACATAAAAAACAATATCCAGTAAAATATTAATCGGAAGAAATACAGGAAACTAGACTTCTAGTAAATTTTTCAGTTCTGACATTATCTATTGGATTGCCTAATACTCAATTATCAAATACGAACCAAATAATTACTAACATTAAATCTACATAAGCGTCAAATAGGATAATTTCTCTTAATGACAGGACAAGAGGAACATGAAAATTCTCTTGCAAATATTGGCGAATTTAATTGATGAGACATTTCGCTGGCATAAATGACGACCACAACTGTGTGATGATGGACGCAATTAAATTATTCTTACCTTAGACTTTCATAGCAATCTAAGCAAACGACTGCATATTCTCCGTTCTCGAGCAATAGGCCATCATCACATTTACGATTTGTAACGAAAGGAAACTCTCTGATCGGCAGTGCACGTACCCTCTTCCGGTACGTCGTTATACCACATAAATGACAGCAATAGTCGTGCCAATTATATTTACGATCCGCCGGACTAGCAGAATTCTGTGCTTCATACCTACAACAACAAAAAAATGTACCGAAATTATAGTATTTCCAACTTAATTAATGATTCTCATTAAATTTATTTAATTTCGGTAATTACTTTCGCCATTGATTAAGCAACGAATGATAACAAAATGTACAGACAAGCGCCGAATAATCCATTCTTAGCTGTTCGGCATTTGTTGGTGACTTGTGTTTCAGTAGATGAGGAAAATATGGTCGTGAACCCTACAAAAAAAATGCGTAAATTTCAATAAATCAATTTATATGAATTGAAATTATGTTTTACCTCTTTGCTGGTGTAGAGAACCCGTGCCAACGTCAAATCTGAATGTAATCCGCACAAGAAACAATAAATTGAGGTGCTGGCAGGTGTCGATGAAACTGATGGGGTTGACGGAGGCGTATTGATCCCCATGCCACCGTGACGAGATCCATTTGGTGAACTTGAGGTCATCATAGGCGACGGAATGTTATACCTACAATGAATTGATATTTTTCGATTATTTATTTGTTTATTTTTCACATTTGGCTGGCAATTCGACAGGGAAATAAATCAATGGAAAATTCGTAAATTGATTTTAAAATTGTTCCACTTGAATGGGAAAATTCATTCTTCTCATGTTTCATTAATATTCAGTTTTCAAATTTAATTCTTCATACCTTCTATGCTCCAATGGTACACGTTCCGCATCCATAGTCTCCCATTGTCGTGCTAAGTGATTAACACAATCCTTGCATGCGAGGACACGATTTGAATTCGTTGTATCATTTGAGCCTTTCAAACATGGAAAATGCATTGCGTGCGAATTCATGTGTTCAGCACTCGTCGACAGCCATTCCATTTTATTTGTTGGACAGAGTGATTTGCATATGTAGCAACTAAAAGATAATTTTTGGTAAATTCATTTTAATTAGAATGTCTTATTCAGGGTAATGCAATTGTACTTATTTTATAATCATTTTAAACTATCCATTTTTTTAGATTAAATCCTAGGGTTTTATCAAAAACTGTGACTGTAAATTTTCATTAAAATCTAAGCAAAAAAACCTTTTTTTGTACAGGCATCCCTCGATTTACGATGTTTTTGGCCCGGCCAAGTTGCGGCGCATATCGAAACGTCGTATAACAAGTCCTTGTATTTTATAAAAAGTCTAATTTATTGTTGAAATTGGAATTTTGAAGGATTTTAAATATTTAAGAAAGGATTTTCTTTATTAAAAAATAAATAGAATAAAAAAGAGCTTTTAAGATCCATCTCGGAAATTTCGATGTACTTTAAGCGAAAGTGCTTTAAAACTGCTGTGTGCACATGTGCACTTTTTATACCCCTATGGAAAAACCAAAGGGTATGTGGTGCGGATTGAAGGCGCACGGATTGAGCTAGAGACTTGAAATTTTACGCAGACTCGTTTTTCGTAAAATGCAAGGCTTAAGTTCGTTAATGGGCAAAAATGGACCATACGAACGAAAACGATTTTTACGAATATCTCAAAAACGGTGCATCTTATCAAAAAAGTGCAAGAACAAAAGTTATTTAGGATATGACTCTACATAAAACTCCCATACATCAAAATCCGATTGGAATAAGTTTTAAAAAATCTTATTGGAAAGTTTGACTTCAAAGTGGAATTTTGGTACAACTGCTCAAATTATGATACGAATATCACCATACGGGTTTTCAATAATTGCCAGATTGGCAATTATAGCTTTTGTTATGTTTAATAATAAGTGGCGTATTCAGGGCCATTCGTAAACACAATTTTATTTCTAACCCCCTGCCCTGGTATTTCCTGAACCGTTTGAGCAATTTTGACGCGATTTTCGCCATTGGACAGATGTTCCTCTGAGGAAATTTTTCGGCCAATTTAATCGACACCCCCCTTAACTGTGAACCACTCTCCTGCCATTTTTTGATCCGCTGGGGCTATTTTGACGCAATTTCTTCCATTGTCATCCCCGGAGGAAGATCTTCGTCTACTAAACTCAAGATTTTCATCCACTAACTTATTTTTTTCATATTTTGTGTTTAACCATTGAATCATTTCTGATTTTTTAATAAATTTTTCTCTTTTTTCCCGTAAACAAATTTACCATAACCACAGCTCTCGGAAGTAACAAACGAAGTGGGGTTTCTTAAATTTTAGTTTTTAAACTGTAATCTAGGATGACATCTGCAAAAGTCGTACTTTCTAAATCTAAAGAACGAACCTTAAATAAATAAAAGTCGATTACTTACGGATATTGTCCATGTCCATTTTCCACAGGTCCCTGCGAATGGGGCGGGGTATTTGGTCTAGAATCACGTCGTATTGGCTTAACATCCCTCGATGATGATGAATTTGATGTTTCATAAGGCTAAAAATGAAAAAAAAAACAATTATAAAAATTTAAAAAGGTAAAGAAAAAATTCCGAAAAATACTTATAAAAAAATATTTGAAAAAAAAAATTAAATCATTTTCGGATTTAATATAATGAGTAATCATTAATCATTGTTATCATTAAACAAACAACAGCAAAAACTCCTCGACTTTTGGTAGATAACAAAAAAAAAATCAATCGATCGATTCTCAATGGCGTTGGTAAAAATCTGGTTGAATATCGGTTAAAACTTGGCAATTGCGGTTAGTCAAAATGTATCGATGTCAATTATTTGTTATTTTTCTTGTTATCGACGAAAAATTTGTTGCCTTATCAGACCAATTGACAAGTTCTATTATTATTATTATTACTTGCTATTTATGATACTGCCATTGGGATATCGCGATAAGATTAAAAGTAATTTTCGATTAAGAAGTTAAATCCGCTTCAAACTCATTACTACTCGATGATTTTTATTAAAATAGCGGGCGACGGCCGTAAGTGAATCTACTTGAAACCATTTGAAAATGGCATTCACTTTATTATTGCGGATTTAATTTTGTTTAGTGGCTGATGATAAAAATCATATCATGATAAGACACGACAATGACGAGGACATTGGCAATCGATTTGGTTTTGAAGAGCATTGAAATTTTTTGGTTTAAGTTTACTGCTTTTGAAAAGTCGTTAAATTTTATCAAAAATGAACTCACGGGATATAGTTGTGATTATCGTTACGCGTTGCTTAACTTAACAGATGATAAATTTACGAGGTGACTGACTCTAAAACAACGATAGCTCAGACTTGGCGAATTTCGTGACAAAATGCTAAACGGGCGACAACGACATGCGAATCCATTGAAATGTCAGCTTCTTCTTCTTCAATTATCAGACAGACTATGTATGGGTGATTAAATTTTCACGCCAGTAATTGACACATTGTTAGCATTTTAATATGAAAGTACTTGAAAATTTTGACAAAAGAAACTACTCTGGAATTACTGATCAAAAAGAAATGATAAATGAAAAAAATTACAAAAATGGATCGGAAATAATTATTTGAGTCGATGCGACCTAACGGTAAAAATCGATATTATTGTGGTGGCGGATTTTTTGACATTTGGAGGTGAGAAATTCCTCGACGGAATGAATTCTCACGTATTTGTGACCACAAATACCAAATAATGAGAAAACTCACTTATTCAGTTTTCTCACGCAAAAATTCTGTTCATTCTGCAATCATAAGACGGCTGCTAGTTACCGGATATTAAAAAAAAACATTGTGAAGAGTGTTGATAACATCACTTGGTTTCCTGGGTCATAAAATATTTTTTTTTTCGAAGCATAAATTCATCAAAATGTTGCGTAATACTTTGAGTCCTTGCAATGTGAAAAATAGAATATCTGTTGTGAACAGCACATGACTTTCATATACAAAATCTCCGTTCATGCGCAATTCACACTATAACCCGACGAATAAAATATTAGTTTATCTTAATATATAAAATGGATGTTTATTTGTCTGTTGGTCTGTTTGAGATTACAAAACTCAAAAACTACTGGACCGATTTTTACGCGGTTTCTTGCAAAATGATCTGTGTTGCCAGGAGCAGGTTTTTAGCAATGTTAGATTTTCAAAATTCGAAACAGAAGATCTTGTAAGGATAATGCAAATATCCTTTCCTGTTTTTGCCGGGAAAAATTGGCATTAGGGACTTTTTGGGGTCGCTGATCACGAATTTGGGCACCAATCATGTATTCCGACGCGTCTCTGTCTTTCGACTTCGACGAAGCTTTTAACTCTTGACTTCGCCATATCATTAGATATGGTATTAGATATTCAAAATTCGGGACGGAAGTTCCTGTAAAGATAACGAAAATATCCTTTTTCCATTTTTTCCCAGAAAAACTGGCTTTAGGGGGGTTTTCGGGGTCGCTGATCACGAATCTGGTGTTAGATTTTCAAAATTAGAAACGGAGGGTCCTGTAAGAATAACGCAAATATCCTTTTGTCCCTTTTTTTCCCGGAAAAATTGGCATTATAGGGTTTTTGGAGTCGCTGATCACGGCTCTGGTGTTGGAATTTCAAAATTCGAAACGGAAGGTCCTGTAAGGATAACGCAAATATCCTTTTTTCCGGGAAAAATTGTCATAAGGGGGTTTCCGGAGTCACTGAACGCGAATCCGGTGTTAAATTTTTAAAATTTTAAATGGAAGGTCCTGTAAGGATAACGCAAATGTTCTTTTTCCAATTTTTCTCGCGAAAACTGGCTTTTCTAAAATTTATACAAAAAACTTTAAGCTGGCAACGAAGGGTCTACTAGTATTTTATAAAACCTATCGGTTATCGGTTTACGGTAAAATGCAAAAATGTAGAGAATTTTAATATCTTTAATTCTTTTTTCAACTGTTATTTCGAACAACCGTCAGTTTGCAAGCAGTTTGCTAAAATCCATTTTTTCCCTTTTAAATGGAAATATCTCAATAACGGTAAAATATACCAGATAACAGTAAAAGACAAGATAGTGGCAAATATTACTCTCTTCAGTTCATCCTATACATTAAACTACCTAAAAACCCAGTACTTTACCACTTGGACTACGCTGTGGATCAGGACAAAATATGCCTGTGAAAATTCATTGCTCTAGCTTAAGTAGTTTTTGAGAAACCTTGTACGCAGACTAACAGACTGGAAGGCTGACAAAAGCCATTTTTTGGTAATAAAGCCCCAATCGACTCAGGAGTGCTCGGGAAATGATTATCAAGCAAAAATTAAGAGGTCGAAATTTTTCATGAATATAATACTTTCTTATAATTTATATAAGGTAAACATAACAAATAAAAATCAACCTTAAATTGTTTATCACACATGTAATTTTTTATCAATCTTAAAAACCCTATGTACTTCCATAGACATTCTATCTGAGAAGCTACAGTTAAAGTTTCAAGTAAATCCAATGAAAATTTACTGAGTTTCTGACAACGCAAGTTTGAAAAATGTAGTTTCGAGAAAAACGCGTTTAATGTTTAATGACGCATTTTAGAGCGCTCCAAGACACTTACGAAAATAAGCTAAAAACATTATTTTTAGTCGTTTTTCACCCAAATTTGCTTTTGGATATTATTTTTCGATAGTTTATACATCACTTAAGCCAATAAAAAAATCAAAAACAAAAAAAATTTCTGGGTAGTGTAACCCCTTAAAGACTTAATACAAGACATCGGGTTTTAATTAATTTCTATACAACTGATATCGATAAATCAAATCAAATCAAAGGAAATCAAGAGATTGCAAAATTTTCCACATTATACACGCCCACAATGTGGAAAACATTAAAAAATTTTAAATGATTCTAACATGATAGTCAGACCTATTCAACCGCGTTAATAGTTTACAATGTGATGATATTCAGTCAGATATAATTTATGTAGATACCTAACAATTTTCCACTTGTGCTCAGATATTTGCTCTATTTGCGCTACTGGTACTACTTTTGGTGCTATAAATAAACCATTTTTAGTTTGCTTTTGTATACATACACATTGAGTGGTAGTATCTCTATCTATTCCGACTAATGAATCTGTTAAAATATGTTTTCCTGAATGACTGGGGAGGATATATAATCAAGTTGTGCGCTTTCGCTTAAATGACTGACAACAATAATTTCGCATAGACTGCCTGACGTTGGAATGTTGTCGTCACTCAATTATTCTGATGGCTAATAGCTTATTCGTAATTTGTAAATATTTGAAAAGTTATTTGTTCGATGACATTTATGTGTTTCAAGCAGATTTATTGAATATATTTTAAACGAGATTGTTAAATGCAAACCATGTGAAACCGGTTAAATTATACACACGGGCCGGGCATTTTGTTCTATTAATTTCGTGTTTCTTTCGCTTGATTATTAGCATATATTTGACTCAAAATAGTAGACTTTTATCTACGTCGCTTTTTTTAATTAAGTTGAAAAGTTGTAAAATTTTGCATAATTGTTTAATAATTTTGTGTATATTTATTTTACTTCAAATTGATCTTTAGATACCAGAAAATTCTACATTTTCAGAATTGGTTAAAAAGTCAAATTTCAAAACTTGACTTTTTATACCTTGTATGGCGAAACCATAAATAGGGTATAATAGGTTTGCTCTGTCATTTGTAACGCATAGAACTATTCGCTGGATAAGAAATGATGAATCGAATCGATTTTTGCATATCCGTCTGTCCATCTGTTTGTTCGTCTGTATATTCGTCTGTCTATTCGTCTGTTTATTCGTCTGTCTATCCGTCTGTCTGTCTGTTCATCTGTTTGTCTGTTCGTGAGTCTATCTGTCCATCTGTCTGTCAAAGCTTCATTTTTGTAGAAGATAAAAGCTAATATTAATATCCAGTAATTAATCAACTAAAAATTTACTTAATTAACAATATTTAAGAAATGTTTGAAGAGCGAATAATCGAGAATTTGTCCTTAAAAATAAGATGGTTTCTAATATGTCCGGCTTCATTCCTGCCCGAAAATTCGATTTTACTATTTTGATGGCTGAAAATAACCGCTTTACAGAAAAATAACCGCTCGGTGGCAAAACCGTGGCGATAAAAGCCGCAATTCAAACAATTTCAGTGTATTTTAGCAATTTTTTGTAACAATGGACCGTATACATATAAATGAGCATATGCTTATACTCTACTCTTTTTTGGAACAAATTTTCAAGTTTACGCTTGTTTACGGTTTGACAATAAACGCCTGCGTCCGAAATACAACATTTGCTCACTTTTGAGACTTCCAAAAAAAAAAAAAAAAAAACACCAAAACCTCCACACCAAAACCTCTACACCAAAAAAGTTGAGTATAAGCAAATGCTCATTTTTATTCATACCGTCCAATGTTTCATATTTTTAAAAAAATTAGTTTAAAAACTAAACTATTTGAAGTTGAAAATTCCACTTTTTCGTCTTTTCAGTTTAGTTTTTTTTTTACGAAATTTCATTTTAAGAAATTTCAACTTTTTTGATTAAAATTTAAACCTAAAGTATAAAATTTAGCTTTTATGGTTTAAATTTTTAATTAGGTTGATTTAAAGTGGCACATTTAAACCCTAAAAAGTTGAAAAACTCGACCTAGAAGTTGAAAAAATCGAAAATTCTTTGTTTAAAACACGTCGGTTGAAGATGTTTTAACTAAAAAGTTGAAAAAATCAACCCAAATTTTCGGTCGTGTTTGGTGTTTGTTCGAGAAATTTTAAAATTTTTATTGTTTAACTTTTTTTGTCAGAGCCGGAGTTTTAACTGTTTTTAACGACTCCCATTCCGGACAAAAACTAATAACTCCGACTTCTTGACTCCGTTTCCACACCCTTGGAAAATTCACATGAAAAATTAATTTCATTAAATCACTTAAATTTTAATAATAGACAATCTTGATACATTTTAGCCACCCATCAATTGATTTCAATTTACAAATTAGCAAAATGTTATTAAAAAACATAACAAAAGCTATAATTGCCAATCTGGCAATCATTGGAGACCCGTATGGTGATATTCGTATCAAAATTCGAACAGTTGTACCAAAATTCCACTTTGAAGTCAAACTTTCCAATAAGATTTTTTAAAATTTATTCCAATCAGATTTTGATGTATGGGAGTTTTATGTAGAATCATATCCTAAATAACTTTTGTTCTTGGACTTTTTTGATAAGATGCACCGTTTTTGAGATATTTGCATAAAACGTTTTCGTTCGTATGGGGGGTACCCCCCCCTAATGGTCCATTTTTGCCCATTAACGAACTTAGCCTCACATTTTACGAAAAACGAATCTGCGCAAAATCTCAAGTCTCTAGCTCAATCCGTGCGCCCGCAATCCGCGCCACAGACAGACAGACGGACAGACGGACAGACAGACAGACGGACAGACAGACGGACGGACGGACAGACGGACGGACATGCTAAATTCAACTTTTTTCATCATTCTAAACACACTGGTGTAATTCATTTTTGTGTGCGATGACGAGATCTTGGCGTTACAAACGGTAAGGCAAAGTTAATATACCCTTTGGTTTCACCATACGGGTATAAAAAGATATCAGACTGAATACTTCTGGCTGAGTTCTTAATTGATGTCATTGATTTGTTCTCAGAATTTTGCTCTTAAAAGCTGAAAACACAAATCGGTATCGGTTCAATAGAATCAATAAAAAAAACTTATCGCTATCAATAAAATAAAACTGGTTTTCAAACTTTTATATACAGATTTCCTTTTCAAAGTGCAAAATTTAAATTTTTAATCACAGGTTCATCGCATATTCAAATTCAGGTTGAATGGGTTTTACCAATTTTTTTATAAAATTTTTATCTGAATGATTCTCAATACAAATACACGTAATCAATTACAAAGACTTGACTTGTGTTTTTCAATTCTTTTTTTTACACTCGAGTGAAAAATAAAGCATTCTATAATAAAAATACATTTTTATCGATCCAAAAATAAATTTTAATAACTCTTTTTGTATGGTATGACAAGTGGTGGTGAAAAGATTTGTGCACAAACAACAAAAGATTGTTTGGTTTAATAAAAACTTTTCGCTGTTTGATAACAATAATATTTTATGAAATGAAATCAACAGCAACAAAAAAAAACACATACACACACACATACGGAGGATAGACATTATAAATAAATTGTTTTATCAGAATAGGCTGAATGCTATCAGAAAATTAAATCAGTTAACGATTGTTGCCACTAATGCGGTATTCAATCGATTAATCTTTCGTTCGTGTGATTCACGATATACAATTTTAGGTAAATAATCCAATTCAAAAGAGTTATGAATCAAAAAAAAAAATCTTGTTTCCAAAGGCAGATAGCAAGAATTTATCAAAAAATCGTATCAAACCGAAATTATCCTCATTAAATATTGATGAGAGATTTTTGGCGAATTTTCTGAGGAATTTCCACATTTCCACTTTTAGATTATTCTATTTTTAAACAAGGGAATAGCTTCTTTTATTACTAACAATAAAAAAAATAAATAAAATATATAATCAAGTGATAAGCAATCGAAATTTATCTCTTTTGTTTTGTTTGCTTTTATTTACGAAAACGTTTTACTTCATGTTTATTTCAAATATCTAGTTCAATACCATCGAAAAATGAGATCATTCAAATTTTGAATTAATTTCCATCTGATAAACAGGCGTGGCGCAACATGGCGTCTTACGGATTAAATAAAACCTGACGACCATATTTTCGAGAGTATATTGCATGTTATAACAAATTTCAAAGCTATAGGGCATATGAGTTCATCTAATTTACATCATTCGGATTCAGTTAACGGGTCCTAAGGTACATGTCCAATACTAATTGCGAAACGGCTAATTACTATATTACCGTTTTGACAAATGCTATACCTTTCTCTTTCTGTTGTATTAACTATCTGTAAAGGCGGGCAACTCTGCTCTACATTATAGTCTCTCTAGATGTCGGGAGCGGTTAAGTCAAAGTGAAAGTTGAGTTTGCCAAACTATCGCAAAAGTTTGGCAAACTCAAACTTTCACTTTGACTTAACCGCTTACGACACCTAGAAAGACTATAATCTAGAGCAGAGGTGCCCGCCTTTGGCTCATTTAGCTCCTCACATGCTTAAAATTTTTATCCATAGCGACAGAGCATTTTAAGCAATTCTGACCAATATTGTCACATTTTAAATTCTACCTTCTAAAAGATTTTGCAAGTATAGAACAGCGGACGGAAACGAGCGAATTCTATGAGTGAGACGCTTCATTCGTGTAGTGTCCATGGATGGCCCCAATTTGCCTTAGGAGGGAAGTAGATTGGACCAAAAATAGTAGTGGATTGATACTAATAGTAGCAGATTTTCAAAAAAAAACCTTTTCTACCACCAATTTGTATAACTAAAGCTAAATAGCTTTATCATTTAAAATACCAAAATTCTATCAACAAAAAACTTCCTGTAGTTCAGAAAATGACATTTAAAAACTTCTTTTTTATTGGCTGCCTCATATTTAATTTCGTTAGAAGCTTTTTACATTTAACATGACTAATACAATTTTTTGGTTGATTCATGTATTTTACAAAAAATAGTAGTAAATTTGATTTACTACACACTAAGGCTTTTGAAGGCGAAAATAGTAGTAGATTTACTACAATTGTAGTAGGGGGACATCGCTGGTAGTGTCATTTCTGCCGTTGATGCGAGGGATTGTGTTCCATTTTTTCCTCTTGTAGACTGAGCTACAGTGAGGTAAACTAAGTCTCTTTTATTTTGTTATTTTCAATAATGAATCGCTTATACTCTGAATCACAATAGGAATATCAATTTTTAGGTATTGCAGACTATAATGGAATTTGCATTTGCAGTGTTTGAAATATGATTATATTTACAAAAAAAAAATTTTTCAGCGCCATTATAATGCCATTATATTCTTGAGCTCTGACAGGATGAATTAGTGAGAACAATTAATAAAATGTTGATAGTTTATTTGAACTCGAAATTTTCTGGCCCACAGTGCTAACATAACATTAGCTTGCCACTGAGAGCATAAAAGTGCCACTATCTCAATTTTTTTTAAAATCGATAGATGTTTATTATTTCCACCAGGTGGCATAGGTATTAGAACTGTCAAGAGCACTGAATTGTTTAAGCATTGTGCTTGGAAAATGGCAATTTGTGCTCCAGAGGCTTCACCTGGGCCCCATAGGCTTGGGTTTTGTACATCAGAATAATATTTAAGCAGATCTGTAATCTGAGCAGTGTTTCGCTATCTACACTGATAAAAATTCGCATAGGAAACGTTCCTATAAAATATAGGAAACCGATTATAGGATTCGTTACACCATTTTGTAGCAAAGGCTTCCATAAATGTTGGAACTAGTCATAGTTTTCATGGAATATTTACTATGTATATAGGGCTGAGAGAAAGAATGGACATATTCCAACAAAAGTTGCACCCGTTCCTAGTTTTTACTGGAGACATTCGTATACTGAGAGGGGAAACAATACTATATTATGGAATGGAACTATTCCAATTGTTTTTAGAAGTGACTCCAGTATTATGTAGGACTCAGTCCTATAAAAAAAAATTGGAACGAATCCTAAAGCCTATACCACAATAGCGCGTGCGTGCGTGCGACACGGTGACATTCAATGGGTCAATGCGTCGCGGTGACAGTTGCCGCCGTTGCCGCATTATAGTTAACCCACAATAACGCGTTGCGGTAGATTGAAGTTTAGTTTTGTTTGTTAATAATTATTATCTTTAAAAAATGAAAATGGACTTTAGAAAAGTTGCATTTATTTCATTATTAGCAGGAGTGGTTTATAAGGCATATAAACAATTAAATGAAAATAATGAAAGACGTTTTCCATTTTTAGTTATCTTTAATTTCATATAACCTAAAAAACTTCAACAACAAATAATTCAGAAATGACAGACATGAATGTTTAAAAGCCGCGAATTCAAATTAAAGTATCGAAATTATTTAGTTCTGGGATCTCGTAGTTGTCACCGGATCTTAAAGTAGAGACTAACAGCCTTATTCTAGCTACGGTCACTAGTCACAACTCGGTCACAAGAGCCTCAAATTCTATGGACTTGTGACTTGTGACTGAAGTATCACAACGCCAGAATACGGCTGTAAGCCTACTCTACGCGGCACAGACGCGGCACTGCGTCTGAGCAACGCGCAATTACACATTTACTCATATAAACGCGTAGATTTTACTTTCACCGCATGGAAATGTCACCGTGCCGCATGCACGTACTCGTTATTGTGGTATAGGCTTAAGTGTTAACAGACTCATACCTATGCAAACAGGATTTAGCAAATATGGTAATTTTTGTTTCTTCGATTATAATTCGCATGTGACTTGTGAACTCGTGATTTTTCTATTTCGAACCTGCGTAGTACCACACTCTAACACTTATGTCGGACAATTTTTTTAATTACAGGGCATTTTATTACTCGAGCTGTTTTATATCACGAATATTTTCAAACCCCTCGAGAACTTCCCTATCTCGTATTTTTGATAACTCGGATTTATGTCTGTCCCCTTTAGATTGAACAAAATCCAATAAAAAAAGTAGGCAATCCAATTCGGATAAAATTTGGTGCTATAATCATAGGAACGAATCCTATTTCAAATGATAATGTCGCGCATGTATATAGGAGAGTCCAATAATCAATGGAGACATTACAACGTTTTGTAGGATTCATTCCTTTCATTTTAGAATTGAGTCCCTTACAAAAGGTAATGTTCCCCAAATTTTTGTCGTAACATGTTTAACATATACAGTAACCCTCCTAAAATTTTGGGAGTGATTATACAAAAAAAAGAATAGATTTTTTTTGTTAGAATGTGTCCTAAAAAAATGAGAACAGGTACCATTTTTTTTTTTTTTAAATGACTCCGATATTTAGCCACTATGCCGTTTGTTTCCATAAATCTGGGACTGGATCACGCAATTTTGGTGGTACGGTGCCCATGTGATTTTCTGTGTATTTTATAGGTTTTTACGAAGGCCCTAAAACAACCAAAATTGTTTTAGGGCAAAAGTCCATGCAATGTTTTTTAATACTTGCATGCATTTTTTTTCTGTAAGCTCGTATTAATCGACAAAGCCGTAAATTCAATCACTCGCATTGCTTCCAGTCAGTTTTAACTGGAACGCATTCTTGCTTTGTTCATAAAAATTTTTAAGCTCAATAACAAAATAAGTATGTATATTTTCGTGGAAATCCATGGATCGAATCATGTATCTACTTCAGATCTAGATTATTTTTACCACCTTGAAAATGACCCAAATTCGGCAATTATAACTCAAACTTCATGGAAAAACTTCTAATCTTTTTGGTGTTAAAAGTTAATATTTTCGACATTGCATCATTTTTTGGGGTTTTCATACCCGGAATTTACACAAATAGATAGCCGAACTGAAGTGATTCATTTGTTGTCAAAGAAATGATAAAGCATTTTTTTCAAATAACTCCAGAAAAATCGCCAAATGTAAACAATATACTCGAAATTGTTTTATAAGTTTGTGGAAAACACATTAATATTGTAATCAGAAAAAAAAACTGCCATGTGTAGCAATTAAATTTTGTTTATAATTTCAATTACGGAATTTTTGGCAAAACAAATGAATAAAATTTCACATTGAAACTTTCAGGAATTTCATTTTAATTTAGTTTCGTATGTAATCAAAAGTTATGAAACTACAATCGAATCTCGAATAAAATGTATGAATATTATTAATACCAATAGGGTATTTCATCATTTTACAACTTTCTGTTATTTATTTGGCCGCAAAAAAAATATCGGATAAATTCCAATTCTCGGATTGCCATTATTAACCGCATATAATTTAATTATAGGTTAAAATTGTGAGAATTCCTCTATTAATAAATTTTAATTCAATGTTAAAATGTCAGTGGCGCGACTTTTAAATCATGAATAAACACAAAATCGATGTGAGGAAAAAAATCGCACTGATGAGATGAGAAACGGGGAGATTCCAACCGACCGGAATTTGTTATCTCTGAAGAGTCTCAACTCGACTTATTTTGTGAAGCGAAAGTTCAAAGTTTTCGACCATTTCGTGATAAACTTTTGTGACTTATGGATGTTTGGTAAAATGTAAACGTTTTACTGTTTTCTCATTTTATTTTAATTTAACGTGTTTTCTTCTGATTTTTATTTTTCGCTTTTGACTTTTTTGATTAGTGAAATGTAATAAAAAAAAAACACAACCACAATCGAATAGCAGAAAAAAACATGAGAAATAAATACAAAAACAGAATTAAAAGTCATGAATACATTATGGAAACAAGCAAAAAAAAATCTATGGGAAAAAAACTTTTTAATCACAACATTTTGCGATCATGCAGGGTGCGCATCCACCCAACTCGGCTGAGGTTATCACGTAATGTTGGCAAAGTCTACGACCCCTCCCGTGTGATATAGACGACACGGAATTCAGGGAATATTTTTCCAATGTCTCGAAAATAATATTTATAGGTGTAGCTGTGATTGATTTTCATAGCACGTGAACATTCATTGGAAATTAGAGACACTCACAAATATTGGAATCAGAACCGAAATCGAAGGGGAGTAAAGTCCACATGAACCATTTGCTTGATTGATTGATATATGGTTGGCACTCACAGACATTATGAACATCTCATTTTAATTGAAATCGGTTCGATTCATTCGTACGGATTCTAGTATTTGATCACAAATTCGGTTTATTTGTTTGTTTATTTGTTCGTTAAGAAATTGAAACGTCTTAGCTTATTTGTCGCAATTGTTTTCACAGTTGATTGTATTTAATTTGTCTCGAATTGTCTCAAAATTTTAAGGTATTGTAAATTTGACTTTCATGATGTTTTTTTTGTTTGTTCTCACCTTAAATCGTACATTGCTAGTATCCGAATTCGCTTGCGATTTATCTGACGGTGTATATCGACCGCCGATACTATTCACCATTCCAGTACTATTGCTTAGGCCATCTAAATTTGTTATTGCTGGGGTCCCGCCTTCAGCTAAATGTGAGTGCTTATCATTGCACGAGGAACATATTTGCACCATGCCTGAAAAAGAAATTACACAAAAAATTAGTTTCAAAGTTTACAAAAGCCAACACATTTTTTTTCTTTGTTTCATTACTGGAATGTGAATCCATTGTGGTCGGGTTAAATTATTTGGTATATTTTTTTTTTTTTTTAGAAATACAGAAAAGATTTCAGAAATCGCCTTCTTAACAAAACCGAGGTAAAAATTTCGCTATGCCTTCAAAACCCCTCTCCTGCCAGATTCTACATCGCTTGAGATATCGAGTTGAATTTTTTTTTGTGGTATTCAGTACAACAACAGGAAGGACATTTTATGAATTTCCCACATGTGATTCTATCCCCTCAAACCCCCTCTCATGACAGATTCTACGTCGTTAGAGATATTGAGTTGAATCTTTTTATCAGGGAACAATTATAGTTGTTCCCTGCTTTTTATGTTATGTTCAGCTTAACTACAGGCAGTTTGGAAATGCTCACTCATGAGTACTGCTCATGAGTAATTTAGTCACCTCGTGAGCAGTAATCCAAATGTTTAGCCTAAAACTGGCGCTGGACGAGGAAGTGTGCGAAGATGGTAAAAAAAGGTTTTTTTTGTAATTATTTTTAAAAAATGAATGAAATTTTTCAAGTTTTTTGTATTTGTTTCAGATTTTGTTCCAATGATACTTTTTGACCCATAAAATCTACCCCTTTATCATGCCTTGCTGTAAACCCCTCTCGTGCTGACTTCTAAACTTTAGGGAAATCTTGACGGGGTTTGCGTCATTGGGTAGTGCGCCTCAAGGAAAGTTTTCGCCTACTAAAATTCACCCCACAGACCTTGCCTGTTTACCCCTCGCCTGCTATCTTAACCGTTGGAGCTTTTTTAATGAGGTTTTCGCCATTAACTTTTACTAAAATTAAAGCCTGTCATATGACTGGTGACTGCAATCTTGGTAGGAATTCCGTGAGGTCACACGCAAATGTCGATTCGACGTTGAACGTAAGGTGATCAACTTGAAAAATCATCGAATCGACAGTCACCTGTGACCTTACGGAATTCCTATCAAGATTGCAGTCACCCGTCATATGACGGGATTTAGTTCTAGTCATACTAATATATAAAAATGAGTTGGTGTCTGTCTGTCTGTCTGTTCCTCTTTCACGCAAAAACGGCTGAACCGATTGACTTGAAATTTGGCATGAGTGTCTGTGGTAGTTCTGGTTCCAACATGAGCATACGGAAAAGTAGCGCAAGGGGTGGGCGGAGTAAGGGCAGGGGGTAAAGTGATTTCGAAACTTAGTTTTTGCGCTATGTTACTCTTTTGCGGGGAAACTACTGAACCGATTGGCCTGAAATTTGTCATAGATGTTCGTCGGGGGTCCAGCCCCAACATAGACCCATTAAAAAGTAGCCCAAGAGGTGGGGAAGTAAGGGGAGGGGGTAAAGTGATCACGAAACTTAGCTCTTCCTCTATGGAAACTACCCCTGCGGGGATTAACCTGAAGTTTAGCTCCAACATAGACCATCAAAAAAAAAATTGAAAAAACTTAACCCGTCAACGACGGGTATGCAAGCTAGTATTAGATAAGTACTAGCAGACCTTTCGTTGAAAGCTTAAAGTTTTTTGTCAAAAAACCATAAATAACTTAAAAACTTTTGAGAAAAAACGTTATACTTACAAGACCTTCCGTTTCGAATTTTAAAAATCTAACACCGATTTTTCCCGGGAAAAACGAGAAAAAGATATTTGCGTTATCCTTACAGGACCTTCCGTTTCTCGGAACGCAGATCATTTTGCAAAAAACCGCGTAAAAATCGGTCCAGTAGTTTTTGAGTTTTGTAATCTCAAACAGACAAACAAACAGAAAAACAAATATCCATTTTTATATATTAGGATTATTGTTTGTTTGCTTAAAACTCGAGAACCACTAACCCGATTTGGATGAAACTTTCAAGAGAGCTTATTGGCGTCAAGAAGCAGATTTAAGACAATGTGTTAATCATAGTTTCAAAATTATTTCTTATCTGGAATCCCTGATTTATCTATATTTCCGTCTGTTGTTCTGTCTGTTCGCCTATAGCTTGAGAATCACTGATCCGATTCGGATGAAACTTCCAGCAGAGTCTACTGGCATCAAAGAGCCATGGGTTAATCCAAAGTTTCCCGTCCCATCTCTTTGAACTTCTGTCCCATTAAATCATTAACCTTTAGACTATCGGCATTTTTTTTTTTTTCATTAAAATCATAGGTTTTTGTTTTAAATATTTGTTTAAATATTTAGTATCTACATATTGCGTGAAGTCGCCGAGATTCTATGTAGCCCCGTTCAGGACCACCCGGCAAAAGGTTAACAATCACTAACAAAATGCGTTGGAATTACCGAATGAAACTTTTAGTGATCAATGCGAAGATGATGCCATTAAAAAATCAAAATTTTGTTTTGATTCCCCAATTTTCCATTTTCTGGAAACGATATCGTCGAAACATTCAAAAATGCCCCTGTAACAGGCACAGATAAAACTCGAATGGCCAATTATTTATTGGTTGTAATAAAATTGGTCTTTTGATTTTATTCTCTTAATCCTAATTTTTTAACCTTTAATAACCTGTAATATATTACACGAATTTCAGGATTAAAGAAACTAGGCGTCGTATATTATATTTTTTTCATTCGTATATACGAAAGCCAAACATTAAGCGCCATATATCAAAACATCATATGTCGAGAGGTCTTAAATCGAGAGATGCTTGTATAAAAATTGTTGGTAAACAAATTTTTTTAGCAAACCTAATCGCTTTTTAATTACATTGTCGCACTGTGATTTATTTTTTGATGTGAAATTCTGTTGACTCGGTGGACAATAAATATTTTGTGAACTTTCAAAAGGGTAAAAAAAACTCCGACTCCTAATCTGTAAAATTAAGTCGAATCGTAATCAACCAAAAAAAAAAACTAATTTCAATTAGTAAAATGCCCCAATTTCTGAACCAGAGTAAACTGAATTGAAAACTGAATAAACAGACTAATTATCAAAATATTTCAACCAATTTTTATCAATTGATACCAACATCAATATTAGAATAATAAAAACAAAATACATAAAATACGCCAAAAGGATAAGTAAATATTTATTAGTTTTCCAACTTACCCTGCAGACTAATTGGACTAGCATTCGGAAATGGTTTCAACGAATTTATAAACGGGAAATAGGGTTCACGCTCGGCATTTGGACAGGAATAAACCAGGCGTAATTGCGATGATGGTGTGTCAACTCCACATGTATAGCACACAAATGTCGCACGTTCAGTAACTGATGCTGGCCGCTTTCTTAGCGAGTAGTACCGTTCACTCTCACGTGTTCCAGCTATCTGTAATTGTAAAAAGAAAATATATGTTGGTTAATTCATTTCTTGGAAATAATTTGAAGATAAAAATAGGTCTGTCATTATTTAACGTGAAAATACTTGAACCGATTGGACTGAAATTTGACATCGATATAACTCGGGATAGCGGAGTAACTGGGGTATGCAGAGTTTGCAATGTGAGAGACAAGGTCCCCCCTCCCACTTCCTTATTCGCTTTGCGGAAATGATCCCGTTTCCCAGAGAGAAATGAAGCGTTAATTTCCAGTAAATATATTTAGAAATGCGCCGCAGACGAAAATATTAGTATTTCGAGATAAAATCTACAGCTAGGAAGTAAACTTTACTCCGTCGTTTTTTTTTTTTTTTTTTTTTTCAAAATCTGGTTTTTTGCTACAGATTTTTATATTTTTTCTGTAATACAAACTGCAGATTTTTATGCCCTTTCCAATGGTTTATTAAATTTGGTCTTATCTCAAAAATGAAGAAGTATAAACATATTATAACCTCTAACGCTTCGGTTTGTTTGAGAATAGAAGATTATTTTTGGTGTGTGAATATTTCAACTCAACAGACTCCGATGGGCTGGTCATGTCACTCGAATGAGTGAAAGTGACCCGGCTCGGAAAGTCTTCTGCGGTAGGTTATTAACAACAAGGCGACGAGGAAGATCCAACCTCAGATGGCAAGACGGCGTTGACCAAGACGCGAAGAGAGTTGGGAAGCAAAACTGGAGGACATTGGCACGTGACCGGGACCTCGAGAGACATTGCGGCGGGAGATATTATGGCAGATCAAGTACGGAAACCGGTTGTAGTGCCGAGAGAGAGAGAGAGTGTGTGAATATTTCAGAAGCTTTCAAAATGTTAACCCTTAAATCGATTCAATCACGATCCTTGGCTTGGAGGGCACGAAGAGTTAACTACCTTATATATCACCCTTTTTTATCGCAACCAGTTTCAAAGCTGCAGAACTATCAATGACTACAACACAAAAAAAATGTGCCTAGCGGTACAAAATGACAGCAATCACTATTACGATGATTACTAATTAATTCATTTGAACTCTGAAAATTACATAAATTTGTTTAAGCAATTGAAGAGTTCATTTTAATGTGAAATATGGGAAAAATGTCAACAGCAAATTACCATGCATGCATACCAGAATATTAACATGAGAAAAAATAACTGGTATAAATAAAAGGGAGGAACCGAATCGAACCGGTTATGGCTTATCGCTTACCATGCCATAATGTCACCATTATCGTAGGCTCCAAAACTTTACTCGCCTAGGCGCCTCACACACCCCTCCCCAGCAATCGTAATTCCCCTTCTCCAACAGCGAACCAACATCAAAAAGCGCGTTTTTTGGCCGTTGAGAGGTCGCACGAGGTTCTTTCATTGCCGACGTGCCGTTTCTGTCCGTCATTGTGCTGCCAATAATGATTTTGTCGCGCGCTCTATTAAACTTTTTTTTAACAGTGTGTTTATTAGCTTTTCCCCATTTATTTAATTCTGTTGTATTTCATTTCGTTTCAATTCATTTGACTTCACACGACTTGAATTGGATTCATTTTGTACGTTTTTTTTTCATGTTTGGCAAAAACGCACACACAAAAGTTGGTGTTTTTTTTTTGTTGCTTGGGTTTGTTTTGCCTCGTTTCTGGTTTCGTAGTCGCGTCACGAATTAAGCGGCTTTGTAGACTATTTATTGTATAAAGTATCATGAAAATATTTATTACGAAATTAAATGAATTTTGCGTGCTAAAATAAGTTTATTATGTTAAGTTCAATGAGAAGATTAGAGGCTTGTTGTTGCTTTGACTTGGGGTTTTTTTTTTCACACACACTCTCTCTCTTTGTTTTATGTTTAGAGTAAATACAGTCGGGTTTTTGGTATAGCCGATGAGAAAATGGGGTTAAGGTTATGGGCACAAAGGGATTACTAATCGGATTAAAAACGGGTTTACGGGCTTATTAAACAAATTCCACTATATCAGCATTTTTGCGGGGTTAAATGTAATTCACTTCAAAAAAAAAATTGTAGCAATGAAAGAGCGAGTTTTGGGCGATAGCAGACTTTTTGGCGTTTTCAAACTGCTATCGAATTTGGAAATTTCCAATTTCGAGAAAACTAACGAATTACAAGTAGATTAAAATTGAGATCCTCTCATGAAAATTGTTACATTTTTAAAGTTATAACCAGAGCCTAGAAAATTCCAATTTTCTGACGTAGTACAGGGCCCCAATTATGGAATCCGCCGCGGATCACTTTTTGGCATTTTCGTATTATAAAATACGCTTTCGCCTTATTCTCAAAAACGCCAGCGCATTCAACGTGAAGCGGATCTGTCAAATCCGAGTGCTTTTGGATAGCGGATTGTTGGTTATGACAAATTTTAGTTAAAATAGATTTTTGTAAGAAAATTGAAGTAAAAACATAAGAAAAGCTACAATTGCCAGGGGCCAATCGTCAAGTACTCTATATGATGACAGGCAAAATGTTTATTTAAAAAAAAATCCAAGGAGTGGTCCAATTACATTTTAATGTATGGAACGGTTATGTAAAATCATATTCTAAACAGATTTTACCTTTATAAATTTTTCAATACGACTCATCGTTTTCGAGAAAATCGCAAAAAACTGTTTCGTTTGTACGGGGGGGGGGGGGGGGAGGGGGGGGGGAGGGGGAAGGAATGGTCCAATTTTGTCCGTTCAAAAACTTATCCTAGCCATTTACGAGAAACGTCTCTAGCTCAATCCTTTCGATAGTTTTGGTGTTCATGGACGGACCGACGGACGAACGTGCGAAAATCAAAATCTTTTGTCATTCCTAAAGCCCAATTCAAACAAACGATTGCGGTTACGATTGAAGCTTCTCAAACAATGACATCAAAGCTTTAAACAATAGGAAAATGAAAGCTTGATCTCATTGGTCGAGGAAGCTCAGTCGTAATCGCAATTGTTAGTCTGAATTGGGCTTAACACCCTGGCGTAGTTCCTTTTTGTGTCCGATGTCTGTTTCGATGCGTAATAAACGGTACACTAAATCTAATATACTTCTATATGATATATTACATAGAGTATAAAAAAATAGCTTGTGGAAAAAATCGGCAGCAACTGTTAGAAAAACCATGTCAGAGTTCTTCAATCCATTATAATCGAAATAATTGTCAGACAAAAATCAGTCTTTGACAACAAACCTAAAAGCTTAATACTTTTTTAATCCCATCAATTAAACAACATTAAATCAGATATCAATTATTTTCCATATCTTTAAAAGGTATGACATCATTGTCTTAATGCAGTAATTATTTCAGCATTTTACTTTAAATAGATTAGCAACGCAAACCACTTTGAAATGTCATCAAAATTATTTGCTTAAAAAACAATACCACTGGATTTTTTTCGCATTTTTTTATTTTTCAAGTATTTAAAATTATTCAGAAATTCACAGAAACAGAAACCCGATGAAAATATTTAAAGAATTTTTAACTTAGGAGGCAAAATTCTTAGAAAATTTTTGTGGAAACCCCATATAAATATTTGTAGCCATAATTATACTCAATTAAAACTAGTTCTTTCTTGATTCCCGTCGACACGGCGTCCGCTTTATCTTAGTCAGTATGATCAAGTTTCCTCAAATATGTATTTAAATTTTTTTTAAAAACATGGAAGGTGTCTCGCACTTGAATTCCATATTAGGTGATTCACTGCCCAAATTCTGTGAACAAAGACAAAAAGTCAAACCTAAATAAATATTTTATTCCAACAAAACAATTCAGTGTTTGGCTCCTCGCACATTTTGCGATATAACCACCCCGACAAAAAATGATTTAGTACTTTGGAATATATTTCTATGCTTGTTTTTTTTATTATTATTTTTTATATTGATATTCCACGCCAAAACCGACAGACATTTCTCTGTTTGGCATATCAATTTATTATGCGAATGCGTTTTATTTATAAGGCGTTGATCTTTTTGGCGAAAAAAATCTTTTTAATGACTTGAATTTGTCATTGGAAGCAAGTGTTTAGAAGAATTTGTCTATAAATCAGCGCCTTGATAGCTTCTGCTGTCGGGATATTTATGTCAATCTCAAAGTTTTCAAAAACAATATGTTTTCACTTGTATATAATATACTTACAAGTGAAAATATTATATTGTCATCGGACCTTCATATGTGTGCTAAATTTTAAATCAATCAGATGAGTGGAAGTGGGTCAAAATTGGATTGCAAGTTTTGACCCTGACAGACAGACAGACAAACAAATACGAAGGCAAGCTAACTAAAAGCTTTTAAAAATCTAACTCTGTGCCCTCATAAAACCAAGGTTTTCGTAATCCCTTGTCCGTCCACACTCTCAGAGTGTAGAAGATAAATTTTAAGCGTTTTAAGAAATTAGAAGGAACTAGCAAGGGAGTTTTAGCGGAGGGATGCCACAAAATGAGTGGGCAAATTTTTTCCATGCAGAATGACTTGTCTAATAACGGCAACCGGATGAAAATTTTTTTTAGCGATTTAAAAGATAGCAGGAGAGGGGATAAGACTGAAGGGAAATTTTTAATTACGGCAAAAATTAACGTATTTCCATATTACGCAGAAGCTCATCCTGAAATCTGGTTGAAATCTATTCAGTGTTATACGAAATATGAAGAGGTAGGCAGCCATCGTGACGTAGCAAAAAGGAGAGGGTGGACCACCACGAACCACTGGACAGATACCCATTTCTAATTCACTCAACTAATCGAAATGAGTAGCAATTGTTACTGCTTAGTGCTAGCGACACCATCAGCCTATGCTTCTATCGGCACCTCTGCTGTTTATAGGTTTTTTTATATTTTATGCCAGGAGCTTAGGCAAATTGCCTCTAATGCCGAAGCACAGCTCAAGACATCATTCATTCAACCATTCATACAATCCATTCATACACTAAATACTCTTCATTACACTGCAACGAAGACTTGGCGCGATAGTACATAGCCTTATAGTCCATTGTGTCCTGTTACAGAGCTTGGAGGAGTATTCAGGCGGCGGGAGGCAAAGACCAAACTGGTCCCTGTTTTAGGTCCATGAGCAGAAAAGTTCCAAATTCAAATCGAATTATTTTGCCCTGAGTGGGATTTGAACTACTGCTCTTTGGATCACAAGGCAAGCACTTAGCTGACTGAGGTTGCAACGAAAAACCTGACAAATGATGAAATTCATGGATGGTTCGTTGTCTATGTAAAACCGTAGGTGCACAAGCAACGATGAAAAATTTTACGTAACCTCAATCGGGGTAGCCCAGTTCCACTTCGGGATGTAGTGCCATAAATATATCTTTATTTTATTTGATTTACTAATCAATTTTTCGAAATTGAATCTGTATCCTTAATAAAACATTCAAAACGCAATAAACGAATATTAAAATTCCAAATAAATTCAAGTTTTCTCCAATATTTGCCTATTAAAAAAATTTGCACAAACTTTTAGCTAAAAATTACATCAAAATTTGCTTTAACGTTTATCACAATTTGTATAAAAATCTTACTGCCCTAATTCCGCATACAAAAAAAAAAGAAAAACTTTTGTAAAAAAGCAACGAAAAAAATTGCGATATACTATAGTTACTCAAATCTAATCTAAGAAATTCACCTCTTCGCCTCTTCATGTTAATGAAAAACGTCAATAATATTTTCTACTAAAAGAATTCGTTTCCCTGTGAATGACCTTTGCACGATTGTTGAAAACATTTGATTTATTCGATATTGTCGGAAATTGTATAAAAAACAGTCGAGTATATCACAAAATGCCACAGGCAATTAGATTGACGCAATAAAAAAAAATCGATTCGTTGATAGTCGACGTACTTTTGTCGCTAATAATTCCAGTACTCAAGGCAACAAAAACCAATGTTGAAGTCAGTGATAACAAGTTAAGTACACTCCTAACCAGTTTTCGATAACACAAAATCGTCAGAAAAAAAAGCGAAACATTGAAATCCAGTACTGTAAGACGATAATAAGGAAAAAAAAATATTGTGATATACGACGAATGTTTTCTTCTTATCGATCATTTTAACAGAATTACTTTCAATCAGGCAAACATTAACGGACGCTGATTTAATTCTGTTTAACACAATTTACACTTTGACACATTTTTCAGTTCGTCAAAAAAAAAAAAACACACCGTTTTTTCGCGATTTTCCTTTGGCAAAGAAAAAAACATTTCCGCTTATTGGAATACCAGTCAATTTATTATGGTTAAGTGGTAGGTGGTGATTTTATGGAAATATTTGCACCAAATTGCGGTTATTTCATCCTCAAATCAGGTTTTTTTAACGGCGATGTGTAAATTTTATGCATACCTACAACAGAAATATTTGTTAATTTGTTATGTCAATAATTTGTGGATTTTGTATCGTCACTATCAAAATATTGACAATGACACGAAATTAACGGACAAAAACTCATTCGTATTTAGAGAAAAATTTGGAACAGGATGAAGCTGGTTAAAACAAAATAAACTAAATCGGTTTTCATAGTCGATAATTTAGATTGTGGGTGGAATAGTTGCAATTAGCAATGTGGTGACAAAAATACGCTAATTTCGAAAATTTTGTTTTCTATTCGATAAACATTTGCCATTGCAATTATATCGTAGTGACGGAAAACATTCTTAACCATTAGGCTGCCGGGGTACAATTTTTTCACACACATTTTTGGCGACTCCAAGCAATAATTATAGATACCAAATAACGGGTCTTTCAATAAGGACGCTCGTGGTTTTTTATGTTATAGCGGCCATGTTGTTAAAGCAACATCTGTCAAATTTATTGTGAATTGTTCAGTAATGTATGGGAAATGACCATGGAAGGTTATAACCAGGGTCCGGATTTTAGGCACTTATAAAATGCGAAAAAAGGCAGGCAAAAAAGCAGTAAAAAAGATTGAATAAGCGTTCAAAAAGGAATTTTCATTGTAGGAATATTACATATCTTGTATCACAAAATTGAACGCAGAACGCTCGCAAACAAATTCAGATGCTTTTTACCTACAACCTGCAATAGCCACGTTACTTTAGGTGAAATTTTTGAATAATTTTTTGAACTTGCTTTCTGCCATAAATTCCTGTGTATAACACAACACATAAAGTGTCACAAAATGCTTTTTTGAGTGATTCACAACTTTTTCGCAAATTTTGCAAAAAAGCAAACTCCCGTCCGTCGAGAAACAGTCTTTGCCAAATGTATTTACAAGATTCACAGGTATAAGGGGTTTTCTAGTTTTTTTACTACCAAAACTGATCGTACATTTGCGCAACTTGTCATAAATATAGGCATTGCCAAATCAAAAAAAAAAATAATGATAATTTATATTTTAATTACCCTAAAATGAATTTATAAATCTTTTTAAGATCGGAATTATTAAAAAACATAACAAAAGCTATAATTGCCAATCTGGCAATCATTGGAGACCCGTATGGTGATATTCGTATCAAAATTCGAACAGTTATACCAAAATTCCACTTTGAAGTCAAACTTTCCAATAAGATTTTTTAAAATTTATTCCAATCGGATTTTGATGTATGGGAGTTTTATGTAGAATCATATTCTAAATAACTTTTGTTCTTGGACTTTTTTGATAAGATGCACCGTTTTTGAGATATTCACAAAAAACGATTTCGTTTGTATGGGGGGTACCCCCCCTAATGGTCCATTTTTGCCCATTAACGAACTTAGCCTCACATTTTACGAAAAACGGATCCACGCAAAATTTCAAGTCTCTAGCTCAATCCGTGCGTCCGCAATCCGCGCCACAGACAGACGGACGGACGGACAGACGGACAGACGGACAGACGGACGGACAGACGGACGGACATGCTAAATTCAACTTTTTTCATCATTCTAAACACACTGGTGTAATTCATTTTTTTGTGCGATGACGGGATCTTGGCGTTACAAACGGTAAGGCAAAGTTAATATACCCTTTGGTTTCACCATACGGGTATAAAAAGGCATTAAAAAATACTAAATGGTCGAAAAAGTGGGAAAATAAGCGAAAATGCCTAAAAGGCAGTTATTATTGAACGAAACAAGCAAAATAGGCAAAATGGCTTTTTGCCTTAAATATCCGGGCCCTGGTTATAGCGTTGAAAAACGTGTGCAAATCATCAAATTGTATTTTCAAATTCAGTGGTCAGTTCCAGAAACTCATTTTTGACTAATTTTTTGATTTGCGACGAGGCTCATTTTTGGATGAATGGATATGTGAACAAGCCAAATTGTCGGATTTGGGGGTGACACCAATCCACACGACATACACCAGCACCAAATGCATCCCGAGAAAGTCACTCTTTGGTGCGGATTTTGGTCTGGCGGAATCAGCGGTCCGTACTTCTTCCAAAACGAAACTGGAATGGCCATCACCGTAAACGGCGGCCGTAACAAATCGAGATAAGCAACTTCGTGTGGCCTAAACTGGGTGACAACATGTGGTTCCAACAGGACGGCGCTACATGCCACACAACGCATGGTATGGACATTCTGCACAAGTGATTCGGGGGCATTGTTATCTCGCGCGGCAGCGACGTAAACTGGCCACGAGATCGTGCGATTTATTGCCTTTAGACGTCTTCCTTTGGGGCTACATATTCGGGATGGCCAATTTTCGATGACTTTGTCCCATAAATCTGGCTGAATTTGGTGGATGTCGTTCGTTATGTTGGCTTTGAGGGCATCAATTGTTTGCGGTTTATTTGCATAGACCTGCAATTTAAGATAGCCCCAAAACGCAGAGTTGTTGCGTTAAAGTTCAAAGTTTGGCAACTTTTGCGTCGATGGTTGCGTTCAATGCGTTTACTGTGCTCACTCAAAACCAGTTCTGTGAAATAAACTCGAAAGTGACATTTGGGTGCGTGTTGGTTGCGGCTTGGTTGCGTTCATTGTGCTCCAAGGGTAACACTTGTGTGGGAGTATTTTTTTGATTTACAGGACAATTTATTACTCAACCTGTTTGATATCACGAATATTTTCAAACGCCTCAAACTTCTCTATTTCGTATATTCGATTACTCGAATTTTTCTCTGTCCCCTTTTGATTGGACAGAATCCAACAAAAAAAAAGTAGGCAATCCTATTTGGATAAAATTTGGTGCTATAAGATTCCACAATAGGTCTGATTATTTTTCCAAGCTATAGAGATTTTATTTTACAACAAACCGCATTAGTAACTCTTACTATCAAATCGGTGTTTTTATTGTTTACGTGAATAGTAAAGGTTATAAAACCAATTTCAATCACATAAATTAAAGCCACGTTTTATGCAAATATACCACATTTAAAACTAAATATGAATGACGACCACAATTTTAATCTTACAGCATAAAACCGAAAAAACACAATCATTGAGTATTAAATTTTTGATATATCAAACAAAATATTATGAGAAAAAAAAATAAAATAAAATTAACAAAAATGTATAATTAACTGTTAAACAACCTGTTATTCCTAAATTCTGATTTCCAATTAATTCAAACAAGTCCAGATAGATTTTTATTTAGTTTTTATGCCGATTTGATGGAAATGTGGTAGAGAAAACCAATTAAATGACACCATCAATTCAATCTGTTCGACTGCAAAATTAAAGAAAAAACCAGTTTCGAAAAAAATGAAGAAAAAAATTGCATCAACTCATTAGTAATCGGTTATATTATACATGAACAGAAGAAATTATGAGAAAAAAATAACAGTTTGTTAGCGATAAACTCTACAGCTTTTAACGATCAGTTAATAATTAAATCGTTCGGGTTTTAACTGGAAATTCACGGGAATGCCCAATAAAATCATAATAAAAACTAAACAATTTAAAATGGAAATGTTTTTGTGTAACTTTTGTAAATATTTAACAAAGTTGTTTATATAGAATTTTATTTTTATTCGAAGGTCACTGAAAGTTAATTTGGTTAACAAAGTTTCGGTTCTGCGGTGAATTTTGGTGAGAAAACCAGAAAAATGCAGCAAAATCGAGTTGTTTGACATTTTAAATTAGGTCAAAGTGTCTGTTTAGAATAATTTCGTGAAAGAATATTTTTTTTAAATCCGTTTGCTAATCTTTTTGGCTTGAACAATTTCCAGAGAGTAACGACTTTGTGGGTTGATAAAAGTAAAAAAAAAATACCAGAATAAAAAAAACCAATTTCAAAGATTACCAAGTCAGTAATTAATTTATCGGTAATTATGGTTAAGCGATAAAATATTTCCCTAACAAAACTCCCTTATCTTCAACCAAATTTTAAGATAGCCACACAAAATATTTAATTAATTAACCGCCGATCTTATAACTGACCTACACATTTTTAAGCACTCTACGGAAATGAAATTTTAATATAGTATAAATTCCATGTATTTGAAATTAAACCGAAGTAAAATAATTTGTATCTATGTAAATATTTACATAAGGCATAGTTTTTTCTTTTGTATTTTTACCCGGCTACTTAATGCTAATATCAGACTTGGGTATTTTTACTGCGCTGCTTTGATACTGTAGTAGCGAGCACGAGTCTTTTGTGTTGCGCTACTCCACGGCTTGCAATGTTGCAGGCAAAACGTTGCAATCATGGGCACACATACTGCGCAGCTTTGTTGCTTCGCAGCACAGATTAACAATTTCGTTGACAGTTTGATTTGTGTTTGCTTTCCCTGGAAAATATTTTTTTTAATTTTTCCCCGGCTTCGCCCGGCTAAAAGCGTGAGTAGAAATTGGATAGCCTAGAATAGGGCGGTCTGTGCTTTCTTCTAGTTTTTTGTCTTCGGAAAATGGTATTCAAAAATTAGGAAAAATACAATAAATTTCAGCATTTGGATTCGGATTCACTTCAACCCGTCCCCCCACCCCCTTACTCTACATCCATACCTTCCAGGCTCCTGTTAAATGGATCTATCTTAGAGCTGGAACTCCAACGAGCTTCAGATTTACATTACCCCCTTCCCTTACTCCCTACACTTCTCATGCTACTTTTCAATGGATCTTTGTTCAAGCTGGAGTTCCGGCGAGCATCTGTTACTCCCACACCATTCGGGCCTATGTTGGAGCCAGGCATACAGCGAGCACACATGCCAAACTTCAGGCCAATCAGTTCAGCCGTTTTCACGTGAAAGAAGAACAGACAGACACCAACTCATTTTTATATATTAGTATGATTTATAGGTGCCGCTCCACATGAGAGTAGATACGCGAGTAACTCTCAAAAACTCTCGAGAGTTACTCGCAGAAGGTTGTCCATTTGAGAGTTAATTTCGACAATTTTTCTCTTTTCAAAACCAATATCTTGATTTTTTTGACATTTTGCTTTGGCGAGTTCTCGAGAGCTACTAGCGAAGTTCAAACGCTGTTCGTATCTGGCGAGCTACTCTCCGAGAGTTCAGTGGGTGCGTATCGGCTAGAGAGTAGAATCACTTTTGACAGCTCGCAGAAGGTTAGGTTGGTTAGGTTGGAGTGGCTGCCAAAAAGGCACACTTAAGCGCGCTACAGACACGCGATCAAGTCCGCCGACTTGATCACAGACCGGTCGGCAGACATACAAAATAAGCCGTCTGTAGGCATGTCTGCGGTCTGCCAATAGGTCTGTTGTCAGGTCGGTGGTCTGGTCTGCGAAATATCAAAACTTTTTGATATTTGGGGGCGTGGTTAGAAGTCGGCAAACCAGTTTGTCATTATTTAATGCATCTGTAGCGAAGTCTGCCAACATGTTAGCAGATATCATACCAAAATTAAATTTCGAGAGGTTACATCGGGAGAGAGAAGATTGTTTTCGGATTTAGATATTTGCAATTAGCAGTACTGTATACTTTTCTATGCATTCACTTGTAATTTAACTTAACCAAAAAATTTCTTCTGCATTCATTATTCTGAAAGCTGCGATGTGATCCCTACAGAAACAAAATTTAACTGATGTCTCTGCAGATATCTCTCGAGTTGATTTTAACGTGTGTAGTGATATCTGCCAACCGATCTGTGATCAAGTCGGCGGACTTGATCGCGTGTCTGTAGCGCGCTTTAGGCCAGAAATGACCCATTGTGATACCACGCGAATCTTGACGATCCATTTCCCTATACCTCGAACCATTTGGAGCTTCTGATGAAGCGGAGTAGATCTGCGACGCTTAACCAGCTCGCAGAAACTAGCTCGCGATTTTGCGAGTTTCTGCGAGCGACTCTCACAGACGTGTCCATTTGCGAGTAGCTGCTATCGAGAAGTTCTCGCCGGCATTTACTCTCATGTGGAACGGCACCTTAGAAATAGTGATTCGGTGATAGCAGCAGTTTGTGTGTCCCTTCCCATAGGCGATATCACTTCTGGAATTTTCTTTTAATTACTTGGCACCTTTTCCACTTTTATCGTATTTGCCTTCAATTGAAATAAGTTTGAAAATGTGAAAAATCCGTCTCAAAGTGTCAATTTCTGCTAGTTTTCTGGTTCTAACAAAGTAGCGCTGCAAGAATGTGAAATAGGTGAAACGTTATCTGGCAGCGGCTTCTTTTCAATTTTATTGTTCACACATAGCTGGGCACCAATCATGTATTTCGACGCGTCTCTGTCTTTCGACTTCGACGCAGCTTTTAACTCTTGACTTCGCCATATTAGCAGCTTCAAATTTCCTGGAGTGACAGTCAGAATCACGTTTCGATTTATAGTGACGATTCCGCGAAATTTCAAGCTGCAGATATGGCGAAGTCAAGAGTTAAAAGCTGCGTCGAAGTCGAAAGACAGAGACGCGTCGGAATACATGATTGGTGCCCTGGTTTTAGATTGCGTTGCATCTGAAATACTGCAACTGTTTTAAAAGCTGCCCAGTTTTCTGGGGTGCAGAATTTCTTGTTCATATAATCGCGAGTGTACTGTATGTCAATAACGAAAACACTGTTCTTCAGTGTAATTGAGCTTTAAATGTTTCATTGAAAAAAACTTGATTTTTGTGACAACTAATTTCGGAACTGAATTTCGGACAAAAATCTTTAGAAATCAAAATTAAATGCCAAGCATCATCATTTATTCAGTATCAATTGATTAAACGGATTAAACCCGTTTGATGCAAAATTATGATTAAATTCAAATTAAACTCGATTAATCAAAATATTTTGTTACCCTCGCACAACAAGAAAGATAAAAAAACCATCATTAGTCTCCCATTCATTTATCATCCACACACGACATAAAAAAAGGGTCGGAAAAAATCAAGGTTTAAGCGACACTTTTTGCACGAAAAATCCACTCAACGAAATGCAAATTTTTCTAACGAATCGATGGTGACCGTAATATTAGCTAAATAAACCAATAAAAAAAATATTTCTCTTATCCAAAATCCATGAATTTTGTTTGGGTTTTTATGTAAGAAAAAATATATTTACTTTCTTATACGTAATAAAATAAAGTATTGTTTTTTTTGAAAAATTTCGACCTCTTAATTTTGCATAAAAATGATTTCCCAAGCACTCCTAAGTCGATGGCAGTATTATTACAAAAATGTCTTTCTGTCTGTCCGTCTGTGTACAAGATTTTTCAAAAACTACCAGAGCTACAGCCATGAAATCTTACAGGTGTGTTTGGTCCAAAACTAGGCATTTTCCGGTGGTCTCAAGGTGCCACTCCACATGAGAGTAAATGCCGGCGAGAAGCTCTCGATAGCCGCTACTCGCAAATGAACACGTCTCTGTCAGTCGCTCTCAAAAACTCGCGAGCTAGTTTCTGCGAGCTGTCAATAGTGATTCTACTCTCTAGTCGACACGCACCCACTGAACCCACTGGGGAGTTGCTCGCCAGATACGAACGGCGTTTGAATTTCGCTAGTAGCTCTCGAGAACTCGCGAAAGCAAGATGTCCAAAAAAAAATCAAGATATTGGTCTTGAAAAGAGAAAAATCGTCGAAATTAACTCTCAAATGGACAACCTCCTGCGAGTAACTCTCGAGAGTTTTTGAGAGTTTCTCGCGTACCTTTATGGATGACAAAAGTTGGAGACAACAAAATTTGTCAGATTTTTGTAATTTAGTATAACTTCATATCTCCTAAATCTACTAAAAGAAAATAACGGTTTGTTATGGAGATACACCGTTATTTAAAAAAATGAGTTTTTTGCAACTATCTCGAATACTAACGGTTTTAGGCGGTTCAATGTATGAGGCGAATTAAAAAGAATATCGATCCGCTATCTTTTACAGTTATTGTCATATTTTCATTAAAATATTGTAAACAATTAGATTTTTGCTAAGCGCTTACAAACTAACGGTTATTCGTAAAAATAGTTAAAGGAAAAATCGTTTTTTTTTTACCATTATCGAGATATTTTAGATTTTGTAAAAAAAATATGAGCTAATACTTCATTTGTCAGGTTATAGTGTAAATTGCGCAGGATGTAAATTTTGTATAGGAAAGTCATATGCTGTTCACATCAGATAATTTTTTTATCAGATATTTTATTAGTCAATCATGCTTATTCACAAATTTATTGTTAGCTAACAATATTGTTAAGTAACAATAAATTTCATAGCAATCCATAAAGAAAATGGTATTCACAATTTCGCTTGTTAAAAAGTTTCGTTAAAAATGTTCGTTGTGTTGTTATGGCAACAATTTTGTAAATTATTATAATAGTTGCAGTTGTATTGCATTCGGGGATTGTTGTATTGCATTCGCGGATTGTTGTACTGCATTGGCGGATTGTTGTATTGCATTGCGGGGAGACGATAAATATTTTTTAAAACTGTTTTCTTCTATGGAAAACGGATCGCTGGTATCGCGAAGAAGTTGACTTGGTAATCCACGTGGTAATCCAACATATCGTCGGTGATAGTGCAATACCGCGTATGAGCAGTTTGTAAATACCACGTATCTACATTTTGAATGTTTTACGGGGGAAGCAAAAGTTTGATATTTCTAACCCTTTAAAGAGATTTTCTCATCTAAGATTTTTTGGGACCTCATTATATGACTGTCATAATGAGGTCCCAAAAATCTCTTTAAAGGGTTAGAAATATCAAACTTTTTCTTCCCCCGTAAAACATTCAAAATGTAGATACCCGGTATTTACAAACTGCTCATACGCGGTATTGCACTATCACCGACGATATGTCTTTAAAAAAGCAACACAGTAGAACAAGCTTAAAAGCACATCGAACTTCGCAGAATTTCATGTGCATTTATCCGTGTTTTGCATTTATCCGTAGCTCGGAAGCACGGAGTAATACACATTAATGTGCAATTATGCGAGTCAAAGATAAACATGCAACTTTAATATTCCTGTAATAAACATTTAAATTCAATTAAGCTACACAAAAACAATGAATCTAATTAAGAATTCATTTTATCACATAAAAATAACAAAAATCACATTTTTTTTGTTGTTTTTTTTGTACGTTTTATTTTTGCACATGTGCATTTAAACGTGTAAAATTTCATGTAATTTATACTTTTGGGGTATGAAAATGGTTGCATTTAAGCAAGTATTGCAATTAAGCGTGTTTAATTTATCCGTATATATTTATATGAAAGATGCTTTAAAATCCTCCAGGCACAAATATGGCGTCCAATTACACGAGTTTTACATTTAAGCGTCTTGCATTTAAGTGTGTTTTACTAAAATCAATTTTTTTGCTTGAAAAATAAAATATATTTCTTCCCAAACAACTAAAATTTATTTTTGCTATCGTAACAATACTTTTGAACAATTCTAACAAGCAATAGTGCACTCTGAATACGGTTTTATTTGACAATTTTTAGCTTAACAATATTATCGAAAGTTCATAGCAAGCAAAGTGAAATGTGAATACCGATTTCTGTTCTAACAATTGTTATGGGCATTAACAAGCAATAATAGCTTTTGTGAATAAGCATGAATATAGCGTTACATTTCTGACTAATAATTATCTATCATAAATAATGGGATTATGGACTTTATTTTAAGACATTTTATTATGTTGTATGACTGGGTCAACAGCGACTAAAGTGAAAAAAGTAATAATAGTAAAAAAAAAACGAAAACCTATCCGAGATAGTGAAAAATTAATGGGCTCACCACATAGATTTTTTATTGCGGGGCTACGAAATTAATGACATTTTGGTTGAACATTGAATTTATGTTAGAAATTTCATCAATTGCATTTTATGCGTCTTGGAAAGGCAGTAAGAGAGAAAATTCCCGTTATAGAGGCTTTTGTCTACTTCAAATTTGCAAGAATCATAGGAAAAATGTTGAAAACGAAATTACATCAATTTGTATCCATTTTGAAATTAAATCGAAATGGAGGGAAGAAAGGGGAAGGGACGAGCAGACCAAGCCTTAAACAGTATTCTACGGTAGACTATTAAAAAGACGACGAGAACGACGAAACCTAAGACGACGTTAAGTCGGGCGTAAGAAGAATTGGAATGCAAAACTGGGAGACATTTTAAACAATACATTCTTTAAACTTAATTCCTAGATGAATCTAATACTTTAGAAAGTATAAACATTTAAAAAAAAAAACCTGATGTGCAATCACAAAATAGATTACTTGTACCTGGAATGTACATCTCATATCATACACGACTTAAGCCCAATTCAGACTAACGATTGCGATTATGATTGAAGATGCTCGGCCAATGAGATAAAAGCTTTCATTTTCCTATTGTTGAAAACTTTGATCTCATTGTTTGAGAAGCTTCAATCGTAACCGCAATCGTTAGTCTGAATTGGGCTTTAGTCTGAATTAGTCTTTAGTCTGAATTGGGCTTTAGTCTGAATTGGAGTTTAGTCTGAATTGGGACGTTTACATCTGACACTACATCCCGCGAAAATCTTATTCTGCCACACTTAATTAATATTTCACAACCGTTTACACTACGGCACAAAATCCCAGAATTTATTCCCGAAAGACACCCGAACTCAATTTTTTTCATATAAAAATCCCAGAACAAATTCAAATTTTGACAACTTTTGATAAGTGAATTTATTCTGCAATAGATGTGTAAATAAAATTCGCGGAGAAATTCAAGAAAAGATAGCAAGTTTAAACGGAACCTTTGAGATGTACACATTCCATTCGAGATAAATTTTATATATTATAAAGTTAATTATAGTACAGTAATTCCTCCAACTGCGCGGTTAAGTTTTTAATACCAAAATTTCGAACTGCGCAATAAAAATTTCGCAGTCACGCGGTTTTTTTATAATTTTGGTTTAAAACATGTTCCTAATCCCAAAATTTCATGCAAAGTAGGGTTCACAGTGCGCGTTTCGGTTTGCGCGCTCTTTTTGTGGAACGTATCTACCGCGCAGTTGGAGGGATTACTGTATATAGATTAACTAACCGCTCCCATCCATGGTCTCATGGTCTCTTCGGACCCCTTCGGGTTACAAC
Source organism: Chrysopilus asiliformis (assembly GCA_964034945.1). Classification (NCBI taxonomy): domain Eukaryota; kingdom Metazoa; phylum Arthropoda; class Insecta; order Diptera; family Rhagionidae; genus Chrysopilus; species Chrysopilus asiliformis. The sequence goes on along the minus strand of OZ035961.1, from coordinate 80,837,553 downwards.
CCACTCATGAGTTCTGGGGAACCATCCGTAACATCCTGGTAGGCGGCCCCGCCGCTATAAGAATTATGGAAAGCTCATCTCGAACCATGTGTTGATGAGAGGAGCGTTCAAAAAGTCGAAAAACCTAAAAGATCACCCCAAATCCTGAAGGATTACAACAAGGTCCCGGAAGGGAGGAGTGGATGGGTCAGCCGAAAGGGTCTTGTAAGGATGGGTGGGTGAGCCCGAAGGGACGAGTGGGTCAGTGGTCCCAAAGTGTCCCGTAGGGATGGGTGAGTGGGTGGGATTGCGTGCATCTCAAGCATTTGGAACGCTCATCTCATAAACACATATCGCACCCTTCTCTTCTTTGAAAAAACGTCTTACCTGTACAAGAAATGTTCGCCATGGAAGAGCTTTTGTAATATCTTTGTGCTTACAGAATTTAGTACAAAATCACCCAATCCCAAACCTTAAAACTTGTGTTCTGAAACATCACGTTTTTTGAGTTATGTCACTTTTGTCGCAAGGGTGCGATATGTTATAGGCATGTTTGGTCCTGGAATGGGACAATTTGGAAGTTACCAAAATGGTGGCTATTTTAAAATAGTAATTTCGTTTTTTGTTATTTACTCCGAAACTACACGTTTTTCAAAAGTTGAAGACAATAAAACATCTTTGACGTTTACTATAACTCCGTATCTGAAGATGTTATCGAGATATACCGTTATTTTGAAAAAATCAGTTTTTTTGCGATTATCTTGAAAAATAGCGGGTTTTTGGTGGTTTTAATTGTATGAGATGAATTGAAGAGAATAATGTTTGCCATAAATTTGTCTTTAACCGTTATCGAGATATGATAAAATATTTAAAAAATATATTTTTTTACGAATTTCTTGTAAACTAACGGTTTTTCGAAAAAAAAACACTTTGTAGTTAAATTATTAAAATTCTCTACATTTTTGCCTTTTACCGTAAATCGATATCTTTTACCGTTATCGAGATATTTCGTAAGATAAAAATTCATATTTTGAAGTCAACAAATATTTTATTCGTCAGGTAAATTGTGCAGAATTTTAGATTTTGAATAAGAAAGTCATGTTCTATTCACATCAAATATGTTTTTTTTGTGATTTGCATGCCAATTATTCATTTTGGTTCACTCTACGTTTACTACGTTTACGCACGACACTTGCCTTTTGATTTGTATACATCCGTTTTTTTTGTTAATAAATTATATTTTAAACAAATAGGTACAACTTCGAGGGAAAATATTAGCCAACATAAAGACGACTACGTAGAAAAAATTCCGGAAAACTCAAAAGCTTTGAACACAGCCTAAATTAAAATTTAAAAAAAATTATTTGCCATGAAATTTCCTCGAGATCCCAAACCGATTTTCTTCAGATTCCGCAATATGAAAGTACAAAAAAAATCCAATATAAAATCCATAACATAATAATATACCTTTTCATTTTGACTATCCCGAAAAATGAGGTAAGTTTTTAATTTGGTGAAATCCTTCCAAATGTGTAAATCCTTATTGGTCGGATTAGTTTTCGCGGTAGCTGGCACCAAATTATCAAGCTGGGCCATTTTCACGCGTGTCTTTTTTTTTAGAATTATAAACAGTCGAAAAAAAGTAGATATCCAAGTTTAATAACACTATTTATGGCACTAATTTAGTAATCATAATATTGATAAATCATTTAACCAAATTTCCATATATTGATATTCTATTCTTAACCATTAAAATCATAATCAACTTAATCACATCATAATGGGATATATTCATGTGAAATTATCACTGCGTAATATATATTTATTTTTTTCCTAAACAAGGCACAACAGCACATTCTCACAGAAACAAACGGCAAAATATCTCAAATATGTACACGTGCCACATGAAATTCGTTACAGAGTAAAATGATTGGCAAAACTTTGTGAATATTTTCCGCTAGTAATAGTAAAAGTGGGAAATAATTCCGAATGCAATTTAAATTCAATTAAAATCACACGTCAGCCGGATAATAAAGCTCTCATCACATACAGAATAGTAACGAGATCACGGGTAATCCATACATAATCCATGAGACACATCAACAATACACAATAATCCAATTCACATACGACGACTATATGTTGTTATGCTCAACGATCCGAGAAAATTTTCCCAGCGAAAAACTTTTAAAATTGCGTGACCGTTTTTCCTCTACCGTCGCCGCCACCTTTGAAGATTTTTCAATTCAACTCAATACGATTTCTTCATTTGGCGAACTATTCAGAGCTTCACGCACAAAATTCCAACGATTTTCCTCTCAATTAAGGGGGAAAAAAATTGAAACGTTTTTCCTTAAGCAAACAAGACTTCAATAAAAATAAAATAAAAATATATTCGTCAGCGGAAATTCCTTTCTCCGAAAACTCAAGGAATGGCCAATCTTGAACTTTTAGTTTAGTTTTGTTGCGCGTTAAACGAACGACTAACGAGACTACAAAAAGTTAATGTGAGTCGAAATTGGCTCGATAGGCGAAAACACTCTTCGTATCACAAAACACAACAACTCAAATAAAAGCTAACAAAATGTTTTTATCACGAAAATTCTTCGATGACGAAAACTAATCTTATTGAATTGATTCGGGTTGCCAGATGATGTCAAATATGTTCAAAGCTAACAAAATTTATGACAAACTTTTTAGCCCATGCAGAATAATTGAAAAGATTAAATCAATTGTGGGGAAAAAATCGTGTTTAACCACCGAATTAGCAAAAAATTAAAGGCCGGAATACAATTGGCCCGACACAACACTTACAACGACATTTCAGATTTTAAACTCATAGCACCCTATGCTTCTGTATACAATCAATCCGACCAACTTTCAGCATCATCATGATCCTCGGCGCTACAGCTCTCGAAGAGCATGGGCCTCCTCAATTGAGGTTTCATAACAATTTCTTCCCTGCTTCGCACCTACACTTTTACATGGATTACGAACCATGGATGAATTACAACATTTGTAAGGCTTTTTTACGTCGCAACCCATCAACAGCAGAGGCCGTGATAGCAATCTAGACCGATATGTCGTTAACACCAAGCGGCAACTATCACTACTCATTTCGTAAAGCAAAATGAGTGGATTTGAATCACAACGTGCGAGAGTCGAGAATTGAACCACCGACCTCCGGAACACGGGCCAAGTACTTTACCACTTGGACTACGCTGGACAACCAACTTTACTACCGTAAAAAGTTGAATCGAATTTAACTTTTGTCGGCCAGTTCCCCGACAAGATTTCATGGTTGGACATATAGTTCGTATGCCGTGTTGCTCGCATTCACATTCCTATCTATTGGAGCAACCAAGCGCAACCAAGCCGCAACCATCACGCATCCAAATATCACTTACGAGTTTATTTCACAGAAATCTCCCATTTTTTACATATTTTTCTAGTTTAGTTCACTTTTAATCTTTCTGTATTTGCCTCACAACGCAACAGACGACGCTTTTATTGTGCTCAATCCCTCCTGAACTGCGCTGCGTGACAGTTCGAAGCGTCCTTAGTTGCGTCTTGGTTGCGTTCATTGTGCTCCAACGGTTTTATGTATGATAATGAATAACAAAAAATGTTATATGGGGCTCACCGTCCGAGTGTCAAAATCAAATGAAAAACAAATGATGTTTAGAACAACAAAGTATGCGCAATGGTATATGGAGGGCGACTTTGTGGCCGTAATCTGTCGCCGTAAATGTTGTGTCGGGCCAATTGTATTTTGCCCTTAACCCATTAACGCCCGCTGTTCTCAAATGAGTACACCGGATAAATTGATATTAAATTAATATTATAGCTTAAGTAGATTTTCGGGCAAAACCAAACTGATCTGAATTTGCATTTACAAACAGATCACTTTGGTTTTGCCTGAAAATCGACTTAAGCTACTTTAACATATCACAGGTTTATGCACAAAACTTTTTCCTAGAATTTTCTTTTGTGTATTTTATAATAATAAATTCGTTTATGTGTTAAAACTATTCAGTGGTTTTATCATAAGAATTAATGGGTTAATCCAAACTAAAAGTAAGAGGGGTTGTCTACAAAATACAGTGGAACCTCGTGAACGCCTTCATTTGTAGTTTTGGTTCGTAAACTACTTTTTAATTCAAAAAGACTTTTGTTAGGCACCGTTTACATCTGACACGTTATTCTACGAACTTGGTTCTTCGACACTAAATTCTTGTTGCACAACCGTTTACACTACACCACAAAATCCAAAAATTTATTCCTGAAAGACGCCCGAATCAGAAATTTTTCATATAAAACCGTTTTTTCGACAACTTTTGCTAAGTGATTTAATTCTGCGATAGATGAATAAAGTTCGCGAAACAAATCCTGAATCAAATTTGAGGGAAACTTCAAGAAAAAATGGCAAGTGTAAAAGGGGCCTTAGTGAGCAATGTTACGATTTTTGAATAAAAATTCGGCTTTTGGGAAGGACATGTGGCAATAGAAAATGAATCAAAAGTCTGTTGGATTTAAATCAAAGTCAAATAATTCGTAGAAAAAGAGAATAAAAACTTTTGTATACATTCGAATCAAGATAATTCTAATTTGTCGATAATTCGGGAATTTCTTAATTTCCTTTAAATCTCTTTTTTATTTTATCTCGATAACTCAAAAAAAAATCCTAGATTATCGGATATATTTTACCGTTACCGAAATATCATTAATATTTAAAAAAAAATAGATTTTAAAATTTAAAAAAAATATATTTTAAAATTTTAAAAAATATATTTTAAAATTTAAAAAAAATATAAAAAAAAAACCAGTTAATAGCGGATTTAAAGGTATTAAAATTCTCTACATTTTTGCCTTTAACCGTAAATCGCTATCTTTTACAGTGAGCGAGATCTTTCAAATTTTGTAAAAAAAATTGGTGTTTTAAACTAATATTTTATTCGTCAGGTAAATTGTTCAGAAACTTAGATTTTGTATAAGAAATTCATGTGCTGTTCACATAAGATATTTGTAATAATGCTCCAGTCGACTCAGGAGTGCTCGAGAAATGTTTTTTAGGCAAAATTAAGAGGTCGAAATTTTTTATGAATACAATAACTTTATTATACTTCGTATAAGAAAGTAAAAAGATTGAAACGAAAATAATAGGAATCATTCCCATTGTACAAATGGCAATAATTTCTATTTTTTCCCACGGAAAGATCAACGAATTTTATTGGAACCTATTTTTCAAAATTTGGTTCTGATTTCGCTTTCTAAAATTTCAAAAACTTGATTTCGGTTTTAGTTCCTAAAATTTTAAAATTGAATTTTCAAACTACTACAGACCACTTTCCCCCGAAAAATGTGATGCATCTTGTGGACAAAAAAAAATCTTTAAATAGTTCAAAAGTGAAATTGTGTAGATGACACATAGACTTCAATTGTCCGGCTTTTGGTTTGCAGAAAATTTGACACTGTTAATTTTTAACCGACTTCCAAAAAAGGAGGAGGTTATCAATTCGTTTTGGTCCAACTTTATTTATTTATTTTATATCTGTATGTTCACGCAGTACTTGGGTGCCGTTGCATGGATTTTATTGAAACGTTGGTGGATGACAGAGTTCACTCCCTAGTTGGTCCCATTTTAATTTCCCCTCTCTCCGACGTTTCCCGGCCTTCCCCTCCCCTGTCAACTCCCAATCGGATGGTCCGATCGGTCTGAAAGTTTGTATGCGTACCTTTTTGGGGGACGGCTAGTGTTTTCCCCTTATCTATTTTCCCCTACCCCTTTCGCTTCTTAACCCCTCCCCTGTCAACTCCCAATCGGATGGTCCGATCGGTCTGAAAATTTGTATGCGTACCTTTTTGGGGGACGGCTAGTGTTTTCCCCTTATCTATTTTCCCCTACCCCTTTCGCTTCTTAACCCCTCCCCTATCAACTCCCAATCGGATGGTCCGATCGATCTGAAAATTTGTATGCTCACATTTTGGGGGACGGCTAGTGTTTTCCCCTTATCCATTTTCCCCTACCCCTTTCACTTCTTAACCCCTCCCCTGTCCCCTAATCGGATGGTCCGATCGGTCTGAAAATTTTTATGCGTATATTTTGGGGGGCAGCGAATCCTTCAACCCTCAAATTTTCCAGATAAAAAACAAACACATATGGGGGTTTTTAGGGTCGCCTAATCCAATTCTAATGTTTAGAAGTCTGTAAGGTTAACGAAAGGTTTCTGTCGATCTAAAAAATGTTGGTGACGACCCCCAAAATTTTTGCTGTCGACCTCTAAAATTTAGTTTACAACTTACTGTTGCCATCCCTAAAAATTCGCTGTTTGGAACGATCAAAGTTTTGCTCTACCCATTTCCTAACATTAAATAGGTATATCCTATAATATAATACTAGGACTGTCGTCCTTCTGTCTGTCAGTCTGTCTGTCTGCACAATGGATCTCGAAAACAGGCCTAACGATTTTCATGAAACTTGGGTGTTAGGGATTTTCGGGGACAAAAATACGATCTAGATAGGTATCCCCTCTGAGAAAATTCCCCTTCGACACCCCTCGCCTGGTATCTTCGAATTCGGTGGTCCGATCTTAATTAAGCTTTACAGTATTACTAAGAAGGCTAAGGGGTTTGATTTTCCACTACAAAACCTGACTTTTCCCTCCCCTCGATACCCCTCGCCTGGTATCTTCGAATTGGCTGGTCCGATCTTAATGAAACTTTCCAGTGTCACTAAGGGGGTTGAAGGCTATCGATTCGTAACGCCGTTTTCGCACGCGGGCCGCAGCTCTACCCATTTCCTAACATTAAATATATCTATATAATATGTATATACCAAAAGTCACTAAAAATTATAAAATAAAAAACTTTTTGAAAAAAAGTAAAAAAAACCGACTTAAAAATGCACTAAAAAGGAAAAAATAATTTTTTTTTGGAAGTTGGTGCCAAAATAGAAACAAACAATTTGCTCTCTTTTATTGTACAATCTAAAAGTGCACTAAAAAGGAAAAAATATTTTTTTTGGAAGTTGGGGCCAAAATAGAAACTTAAAGAGGACTTCTATTCATATTTCTTGAGTGTTACTTTTACAGCTATCACCAATTCTATTACTGCTATCCAAATGAAAATATTTTATCTTTCGTGACGACATCTGACAAAAGAATATTTTTTTAATTTTAACGGAGCTTACCCAAAAACAAAAGAATATTTGTTAATGTTGACGGGGGTTAAGGGCAACGTGCCAAGTAAGGAACAATACCGCTGAAATTTTTATACCCGTATGGTATGAAATACCAAAGGGTATACTAACTTTGCCTTACCGTTTGTAACGCCAAGATCTCGTCATCACACACAAAAATGAATTACACCAGTGTGTTAGGAATGACAAAAGATTTTGATTTCCGCATGTCCGTCCGTCCGTCTGTCCGTCCGTCCGTCTGTCTGTGAATACGATTGCGGACGCACGGATTGAGCTAGAGCCTTGAAATTTTGCGCAGATCCGTTTTTCGTAAAATGCGAGGCTAAGTTCGTTAACGGGCAAAAACGGTCCATACGAACGAAAACGTTTTGTGCGAATACCTCAAAAACGGTGTATCTTATCAAAAAAGTGCAAGAACAAAAGTTATTTAGGATATGATTCTACATAAAACTTCCATACATCAAAATCCGATTGGAACAAATTTTAAAAAATCTCATTGGAAACTTTGACTTCAAAGTGTAATTTTGGTACAACTGTTCACTTAAATCACCATACGGGTTTTCAATAATTGCCAGATTGGCAATTATAGCTTTTGTTATGTTTATATTATGTAAGTAGGCTGTAAAAAAATAATGGTTTGAATCTCATCTCTGTGACTTATTAGAAAACAAAAACTTTTGGTACAATTCAATAAATAATAATTTTATTTATTAGAAATTTTTTAATTTTATATATTGTACAATAAAAGAGAGCAAATTGTTTGTTTCTATTTCGGCACCAACTTCCAAAAAAAAATTATTTTTTCCTTTTTAGTGCATTTTTAAGTCGGTTTTTTTTACTTTTTTTCAAAAAGTTTTTTAAGTAACATCTGACAAGGGTATTTTGGCAACACCCGGCCGAATCTTATCTTCGAGTAGCAAACAACAAAAACTCAACTACAGCTCATTCTCATTGAGACTCTTTCGACACTTGGACGCGAGAAAGTGCGCTCATTCGGAGAGTGATCACAAATTATCAGCTTTGAACTTCTCCGCGTGTCGATTACGGCCCCAAATAGATGACAATAACGTATAAACTACTGAGTTGCTTGGAAAAAAAATCACACACCAAAAAAAAAATCTGATATAAGCCTCCACTAAAATTATGTGGCCTCTGGCACCAATTTCATTTTTTTTTCTGTTTCTAATGATTATTTTCTTTTTTGATTGTCGTTATTATTTTTATCGTCAGTAATTTTATTTTTGGAAGGTGGCAGAAATTCGCAGTGCTTAAGTCTCAACTTAATACAATTTTTTTACTTGTTATTAACGCCTTCGCTTCGTACCCTGCCGTCCGACAATTTCCGCTCTGTGAATGCCCGAGGCAGTTCGTTGCACATGGCCCCCAAAGTTGCGTACATTACCGCCAGCTCATTGAGAAGTTGATTATGAAAAATTGCCCCAAGGAATTAATCGGGTAAAAGCCTGAAAATTAACCCCTTTGCTAATCCATAGCTTTTGCCGCAATATGTTATTTTCTGATAAGTGAAGTATTTGATTTTATTCATTGCTGATTCAAATATCGTAGTGTTGTCATCTAAAGATATCTGATGTGAACAGCACATGACTTTCTTAAACGAAATCTACGTTTCTGTACAATTCACCTAACGAATATTAGTTTACATAACAAAATTAATTTTTATTTTACAAAATCTAAAATATCTCGATAACGGTAAAAGATAACGAATAACAGTGAAAGACAAACTTGTGGAAAACATTATTCTCTTCAATTCATCTGATACATTGAATCGCCGAAAACCCGTTATTTTTCGAGATAATCGCAAAAAACTGATTTTTTTCGAAATAACGGTATATCTCAATAACGGCTTGAGACACAAACATGTAGGAAATTTTATTTGCTTCAACTTTTGTATACATAAGACAACTGAAAACCGCATAGTTTCGGTGTAAACAACAAAAAATGAAATTGCGATTTTTAAAAAGCTGCCATTTTGGTTTCTTTTGGTTAACGGATTTCCACCAAAAGTTGATAGGATTGTCCCAGTCCAGGATCAAACATCGCTGTAAAATGGCCCCAGCTGTATTAGTTTTTCAGAATTCTTGTACACAGACTGGCAGACTGACAGACTTGCAGACTGACAGACTAACAGACTAATGCCCGGTTCCACAGTGTGAGCTTAAGCTTCGGATTGAGGATAAGCTTTCGCTCAACTGTATTCACTGTTTCACAGTACTGGTTTAAGTGTTGAACTGAATTCAAATGCCGGTTCAATTTGAGCCGTAAAATATTGACGCTCAAATCTGAACTCACAAGCTTTAAGTGTTAGAAATGTCATTTTTCCTATCGCGTTTCCGAAATCAAGGCGGTCTACGTTTGTTTTACAAGTTTGTTTGTTTTCAATTATGTGCTTATATTTTGACACTAAATTCATCAAAACGTTTACTTCCAAAGTTGTAAAATTTGGAGTTCTTTTTTTACTATTTTCTGCCATTTTTTAAAAATATAACTAATTTTCACTTGAAAAACAAATGCGCTGTTACAAATAATGAATATACCCGTTAACTATGATTGTCAAACATTTTGAAATCTTTGACAGAGGAGAGGGACACTGACTTGCAAAGCTCAGTGAACTTGGTTTTGTTGAACCACACATAAAATTTGACTGTGAAACAGTTGTAGCTTGAGCTAAAGCTTAAACTAATTCTCAAGTTCAACTGAACCGAAGCTTAAGCTTGCACTGTGGAATAGCCCGCCTAATTAGGACGGATGAAATTAGGCGGACTGTTTCAACCAATGTGAACAGGCTCTAAGACCGTGATTACATTGGCGCAGGAAGGCGTCTGACTTCACCAAAATTTGGGCTAGAGACGAAGTGGGAATGATGATCAGCGATGTCCCCCTACTACAATGTAGTAAATCTACTACTATTTTCGCCTTCAAAAGTCTTAGTGCGTAGTAAATCAAATCTACTACTATTTTTTGTAAAATACATGAATCAACCAAAAAATAGTATTATACATGTTAAATGTAAAAGCTTCTAACGAAATTAAATATGAGACAGCCAAGCCAATACAAAATAAGTTTTTAAATGTCATTTTCTGAACTACAGCAAGTTTTTTGTTGATAGAATTTTGGTATTGTGAATGATAAACCTATCTAGCTTTAGTTATACAAATTGGTATATCGGCATAGGTAGAAAAGGTTTTTTTTTTGAAAATCTGCTACTATTAGTATCAATCTACTACTATTTTTGCTCCAAACTACTTCCCTCCTAAGGCAAATTGGGGCCATCCCTGATGATGATACGAAAAGAAGAACGAAAAGTAAAGATTTCATTTTGAAGTTAATGAGGAACGACGTTTGATTGGCTACCTATTCCCACTTGTTTCGAAAAAATCATCGACTTAAACTACTTTAACATATTATCACAGATTTATGCACAAAGTTTTTTTTTTCTAGAATTTTCTTTTTATTTTATGTATTTTATATTAAAAATTCCTTTTTGTGTTAAAAAAAATCAGTGGTTTTCTCATGGGCATTGCTGGGTTAGTAGCAATAGAAAAGTGAAGTGGTGAACATTTAATCAGTTTTTTTAATGAACATTTTGAGTGACGTTTCAAAATCAATTCGACGAGGCCCCCGCTTAATGTTCAACACTAAATCGATTGTAAATCACAACCGACTAATGTCTTTCTTCACGTCTTTGGTGCTGTTGGATTTCTTTCGATCTGGCCCCCTAATTTCTGGGAGTAATTTTTTTCTTATTGTTGAAAAAAAAACTCTCTGCCAAATGTGATATTCATGGATATTGAACCGAACCAGCCAGAACCGGTTGTCTAATGTAAATATGCGCTTGTTTGAAAAGTAATATTTGCTTTTTCCTTGCAATTTTTTTTTTCTTTTTATGTTTCTCATCGCTTTTTTTTCTTTTCTTTATACTTTTTATTATATTTGCATGCAAGAAAGATTTATTTATTGGTTTTTCGATATCTTTTATTTTCATCTGTTTATAAAACGGTTGGTTCGAGATTAATGGCAACCCCAGGACGACGTGAAGTCGAACTTGGCAGTAAAGATGTGGAAATATGAAAGAGTTGTTGGAAGATATCTACATGTTTCTATTTCATTTTAGCACTGTGAGGGGAACAAAACGGTGCCAACAACATGCTAAAAGTATGATGGAGCCCACAACATGGTAGAGATGATTATGATGATGGAGATGATGCTATGGCGGTCAAAAGTTTAAGTAATTTTCAAGCCAGAAGTCGTCATTTTCTTTTTGACTTCTGTGGTGATCTTTTGCTAAACTACTAGTGGAATCTTAACAACAGGGAGGAAGGTAAGAAGATAAATTTTTACACTTTCATTCGGCTCTGTCTGCCTGCCTGCCTGACTACAGTCGCAATAATTGTTTTTTTTTCGCTCTCCAACTCACAAAAGTTCAACTCAAGTCGGCTTTTAAACAAAACTAAGATACAAGATACGAAATTGCCCAGACGTGACCATGAAAGTTGATGAGATCAATCGCTTAGCATTTTCGTAAATTGATGAATTGTTGATAGAAATTGATTAATGGTTCATGTTTATAGGTCATAAAATACTGGCATAATACCAAATATACAAATAAAAAGCAACCTATATGTAGAATTAACGATACATTATTCAAAAGATGGAAAAATAGAAGAATGAAAGAAAAACATTCTCCAACGATGATGGTCGATAAAATATTCTCTTGGATTTTGTTTTCTTCGATGAAAATGAAAATAGAGCACTTAGAAATCAGTTTCTGACCTACATACTTGCGTCAAAACGTCAGAAACGTCAAGACGCCATCGCAAGATAAATTTCGAGTCATTTTAGGGAGTTTTTCCAGTTGACACCAGTTTGAAGCAAACATTTTTTTTTCTTCTGTTTGCAATTTTCATATGTCGCATTGGCAAACAAAAAAACGAAATGAAAACAAAACAAAAGCTAGTTTGTTTTTTTTTTTGGTTTTATTGTACAGCTTTGCAGACTTAAAAGAAATGTTAGCTTGTGAAACTTAATTTGAGTTCAAAGGGAAATGAACTAACGAACTTAGATATCAAGGAAATTACTTAACGAAAACATTTTAGTTATTAGAAAGTGACGTTGACAATAAAAATCAGAAAAAATATTAATTGATCACGAAAATTGCAGAATCGTATTTACAATTAAGTAAAATTTACGACTTTGGGATTGTAATTAATACTAATCTGATTAGTGGCACTTTTTTCCCAAGTAACTTTAATAAAGAAATTTGATTTAAAACTTAAGAAAAGCTACAATTGCCAGGGGCCAATCGTCAAATACTGTATATGATGACAGACAAAATGTTTATTTAAAAAAATCCCTATTTGTATTGGAGAGCAGGAAAGGAGTAGTCCGATTGGATTTTGATGTATGGAACGGTTGCAAAATACTTTTATGGAGAAAACTGCAAAAAACTTTTTCGTTTGTCTGAGGGAGGGGGAAGGAATGGTTCAATTTTGTCCGTTCGAGAACTTAGTCTAGCCATTTACGAGAATGTAACTGTACAAAATTTCATGTCTCTACCTCAATCATTTCGAAAGTTATAGTGTCAAAAGACAAAATCGTCGGGAATTCTATTGATGCTATCAGAGCAAAAGTGGCCCAACCCACATGTCGAAATTGTGAATTTTTATACCCGTATGGTGAAACCAAAGGGTATATTAAATTTGCCTTACCGTTTGTAACGCCCAGATATTGTCATCACACACAAAAATGAATTACACCAGTGTGTTTAGAATGATAAAAAAAAATTGAATTTTGCATGTCCGTCTGTCCGTCTACCCTTCCATCTGTCCGTCTGTGGCGCGGATTGCGGGCGCACGGATTGAGCTAGACTTGAAATTTTACGTAGATTCCTTTTTCGTAAAATCCAAGGCTAAGTTCGTTAATGGGCAAAAATGGACCGTTAAGGGGGTACACCCCATACGAACGAAAACCTTTTTTGCGAATATCTCAAAAGCGGTGCATTTTAACAAAAAAGTGCAAAAACAAAAGTTATTTGGGATATGATTCTACATAAAACTCCCATACATCAAAATCCGATTGGAATAAATTTTAAAAAAATCTAATTAGAAAGTTTGACTTCAAACTGGAATTTTGATACAACTGTTCGCCGTTAACTTAAATCACCATACGATTATGTGGCTTGGGCCTCGATTATGTGGCTTGGGCCACTTTTGCTCTCAACGCCTCAATTCATCTCATACATTGACCTGGTAAAAATCCGTTATATTTCGAGATAATGGCAAAAAATTGATATTTCGGATGTAGGAAATTTTATTGTCTCCATTTTTTTTCATACAGAAAAAAGCGTAGTATCGGACTAAACCGCAAAAAACGAAATTGCGATTTTTAAAAAGCCGCCATTTCGGTTACTTCCGATTATCAGATTTCCACCAAAAGTTGATAGATTCGTCGCATTCCAGGACCAAAAATGTCTGTGGCTCTAGTTGTATTAGTTTTTCAGAATTCTTGTACACAGAGTGACAAACTGAGAGACATTTGACTGGCAGACTGGTACACTGACATACTGGCAGACTGACAGACAGAAAGACATTTTTGTGATAATGCTCCAATCAACTCAGGAGTAGGCATGTCAAATTTTTGAAAACACCCGGTTTTCAGTTAAACCGGTTTTTAAGGCTTCGGTTTAAACCATGTCCAAAAAACCGGTTATTAAAACACCGAAAACCCGTTTTGTTCAAATTGAGTAGGCTAGGTCTTAGACGCAACAAAATACACTATAATACAAACAAAAGACGTGAAGTGCCATAAAATCCATTAAGAGGCCAGAAATGGCACAATATAATATTGTATTTGGTTTAGAGTGCCTAAAATGAAGTGTTTCTAACAAATCAGTTGCACGAAAACTGGTTTAAAATTATTTTTCCGTACAAAAAAAATGATCGGTTTTTTTGAACGGTTTTTGGTTTTAAAAAAAACACCGGGTATACTCGTGCAAGAAAAACACCGAAGAAACCGGTTAACCGAAGCAAAAACAGCGGGTAACCTGTTTAACTGGTTCTTTTTTGACATCCCTACTCAGGAGTGCTCGGGAAAGTTTTTTAGGCAAAATTAAGCGGCCTAACTGGATTTTGATGTATAGATAAGTTATGTAAAATCATACTTTAAGCTCATTTTATCTTCAAAAACTTATCAATACAAATCACCGTTTTCAAGAAAATTGTAAGAAACTGTTTCGTTTATATGGAAAAGAGGGGAAAAAATCTTTTTTTTTAATATTTCAAGCGTGTCTTGGGGTTTTCACTCACGAGTACCAGTTTTCTAAAATTTGCAATAAAAAAGATATAAAAAAACGGACTTCATAAATAAATTTTTGACATCATCTTGTAGCGAACAAAACTCTTTTTATCTCAATTTAAAACGTTTATAAATTACACTAAATGCGTATTATCGAGTTAAGTTTTTATATGTACTTCTAAAAAAGGTCAAAAAACTTCTATAAAAATTATAATAGCTCCACATGTCACAGATTTTTTGCCCCATTGCACGAAACATTAAAATACAACGTGCCAAATGCAAATATCTCACTAAGATAATAATTTGACCCAAAATTACCTCAACAAATCATCAATTTAAAAATAAAACATGTAATTGCTTTGAAAAAAACAATAAAAAAACAGCAAAAACATCCCACGAGCGTCGTATATTAAAGTTGTTTTTTTTTCTTCATTAATCTCTTCTTGATTCGTGTGCATCGATCCGAACGATGAATTAAATATTTCAAAATCTGAAACTAGCAAAAAAAACATCATTACACGATCAGACTATTAATTAACCATTTGCTTCTTCCTGATTCAATACTTTTTTTTTACTCTGCATCGGTTTTAGGTTTCTTTTTATTTTATGATGTTTGCTCATCCTAAACCTAATTAGCCGAATACATAAATTAATTAATTTAAGCACTTCACATGCCAAACCCCACAGACGGAATGACACGCAGAGCCAAGGGGGCAATGTCTATTTGCCCCCACAGTCAATCGTAATCGTCGCTTTCGTTAAAACATTCATAAAATATTTGAGCAACAAAAAAAAAGTGGAAATCATGATATAAAAAAAAACCTGTCTGTCAAATAAAACCAAAACAAACAAAAAGAGAACGTCAGAACCGCATAATTATTAAAACCACAGCCAAAAAACTCACAGAAGAATTTTGAGAAAAAAGAACAGACTAATAAAAATTGCAAGATGTCGACGTGGTTAAAAATAAAATGTAAACAGAAAATCAAAATAAAATTAAAAACAAAAAAAAAATGAGAGAAAAAACTCACCCAACCACACACGAAAACATTAGAGGTAGAAAAAATGATTTTACACCAACGAAAACCCATAATATTAAAATTATATATGCTATAAATAAGTGAACACAAGCGCCGAAACGAACAGTGGCCAAAAAGAAGAATTATTGGCAAACCAACAAAAAAAAAATGGAATAGCAAATACTATATAAAAGGAGAGAGAAGAAGTGAAAAAACCAAACAAGATTTTTGCAAAATTGGCTGTCAGGTCAGTGGGTGGGTGCCAGCAAAACATTCAAACCAACTAAATTGCATGTTAAGTAAATGAACGACATGAGGAATAAATAGTAAAACAAGCAAAAATAAAATAAATTACTTTTTTCCAAAATAGAAAATAAATAAAACATTTCAAATATTCAGTCGATGGTTCACCATTTTTTACCAGCAGTAATTAGTGATGCCAATTTGTAGTTCACACAGAAAGTTCTAAATTTTTTTTTTGTTGTGGGTGAATTTTGGAAAAGTTATAAAGGGTGTTTTTTTTAGACGTGTGGTTTTCAAGAAGAAATAAAACGCATATATTTTAATGTTATGGCCAAGAGTTTAGCTTTATTATAAAGATAAGGGTTTGCCATTATGTTTTAAAAATGATTTCGGGCAAGTGGCCGCCGCGGCTGGCTCGAATAAATTCCAGCCGAGAGGCCCAATTTTCGACCACTTTTTGCAGCAATTGGGGCCGTATGTCAGCAATAACGCGCCGAATATTCTCTTCCAAGGCGTCAATCGTCTCCGGCTTATCTGCGTAGACAAGCGACTTCACATAACCCCACAAAAATTAGTCCAGCGGTGTTAAATCGCACGATCTTGGAGGCCACGTCACAGGCCCACGACGCGAGATAATGCGCTCACCAAAAGTTTCCTTCAATAAATTGATTGTTTCGTTGGCTGTATGGCATGTAGCGCCGTCTTGTTGGAACCAAAGGTCGTCCACATCAACATCCTCCAATTCAGGCACGAAAAAGTCATTAATCATGGCTCTATAGCGTTCCCCATTGACTGTAACATTATGGCCGGCTTCATTTTTGAAGAAATATGGACCAATGATTCCCTCTGCCCATAGAGCACACCAAACAGTGACTTTTTGAGGATGTAACGGCGTCTGAAGAATGGCTTGTGGATTACCATCCCTCCAAATGCGACAATTTTGCTTATTGACGTACCCATTCAACCAAAAGTGAGCTTCATCGCTGAACAAAATTTTCTTGTGAAAATCGGGATCGGTGGCCATCTCGTTTTGGGCCCATTCACCGAACGTGCGACGCGCTTGATGGTCGTTTGACAAAATGGCAAACCAAACTGAGCATAAATCAAGTGACAACTGTCAAAAAGACCAACTCCGAAAAAAGTAGTGCCAGATTGAAAACCACACGTCTAAAAAAAACACCCTTTAGTACTTATTTACATTACACAAGTTTTTTTTTACTTTTTATCTGCAACGCACGCACAGTGCTTGTATTTCAGACTTTTCAATTTCAATCAGAAACACTTTAAAAAAAAAGGTTTTTATTGGTCTTCAAGAACAGAGGCCCCTAGATTGCAACCAAAAACGAAAGGGCTATTCACTCTTTATCGTAGTTGATTGTAAACTCGTAGAATCGTAAATAAAATCGTAGTTTTTTGACAGTTCGCCATACAAAATTTTTTACGACGAAAACTACAATCTACCACACCCGAAGGTATGGTAAAATCGTAGTTTTTGTCGTACTTCTAATAAAGTGAGGTTAAGGCATGTTTTGTGACATGTCAACTTGGTGCCAACTCTAACTAGTAATCCACACCTGCCATGAATGCCGTCAGTGTCGCTGTTACGTCTGATGTTATGTCTAGTGAAGATTGGAATGTCAGCTGTTACGACAGAAAAGTTTAACATTTTTTGCTGAAATCTTTGCTAACAGAAATGGTAACAGAAATGGAATTTAAGATGGCGGATTCTAATTTTTC
The DNA here is from genome assembly GCA_964034945.1 of Chrysopilus asiliformis. Taxonomy (NCBI): domain Eukaryota; kingdom Metazoa; phylum Arthropoda; class Insecta; order Diptera; family Rhagionidae; genus Chrysopilus; species Chrysopilus asiliformis. The sequence continues at coordinate 80,820,066 of OZ035961.1, read as the reverse complement.
ACGTGCAGAGCGCTCCGTTCTATAAACGAATACTGTTTAAAAGTAATTTCTACAAAGAAATGATTTGAAAAAGGCATCGTGAGAGCAGCTGGAGGCCGAATTCAATTTTAGTGCGGAGATTTTAAAGAAAAAAGTGAAATTACAGATCGTCATATGTACTACTCAGTTGTTTACTGCTCAACGCATTTCTGGAACTGAAACGTCATGCCAGAATCAGCAGCCCACCTACGTCACAACAGACTTTTCTAATGACATTTCTGCTAACATTTATGTCAGTTTCCGGCAGGTCTGGATGGCGTGTAAAATGGACATTGGAAAAGTAAGTAAATTAAAGTATTTATATGATTTATTATAAATTATGAGTTAAAAAATGCTTTAAACAATTTAGGTAAAGAAAATAAATAAAAGAGTCAAAAATTTACGACAAAACCCACAACCTCTAGTAAAGCGCTGCTCACTCTTCGTTGTACTTTGCCATCGTAGATGTACAGTACAATCTACGATTTTACTATCTACGATCAAGAGTGAATTGCCCTAATGTTTGATGATTTTTTTAGTCGAAGGAGTCGGGGCAGAAGTTGGAGTTAAACCGAATTCAGATTAAGGATTGCGATCATTGGGCTTCCTCGACCAATAAAATCAAAGCTTTCATGCCCCTATCGTTGCACGGTAAAAACTGGAGTCTAATTTTAAGACTTTTTTTCCTACATATAGGTCAACACCTTTTTGAGCCTAAAAATCAAACTTTAAAAGTTTGAAATGATTTTCCTTTTAAATAGTATTATCCGGTCTAAATTTAAGGTATTAAAATTTAAATTTTAGTCTAAAAAATCTAAAAATTAGTTCCAAATTTCTAAAAATTCTCAAATTAAAACCTTACGGTTTAAGTTTAAGATGTCTGAGTCTTAAATTAAGACTGGAATGGTTAAAAAATATTCATAAACTTCTAAAATTCGTCAATTATCCGGGTAAATAATACTTTCCGGTCTAAATTTAAGACTTAAAAGTTTTAATTTCAAACTGAAATTACTAAAAAGTAGTTACAATTTTCTAAAACTGACTCAAATTTAGACTTCGAAGTTTAAAATTTCAAACCTTAAATTCTTAATGTTAGAACTGGTCCGTGTTTAGGTCCATGAGTAGAAAAGTTCCAAATTCAAATTCAAGCCGAATTATTTTGCCCTGAGTGGGGATTTGAACCACTGCTCTTTGGATCACAAGGTAAGCACTTAGCTGACTGAGCCATCCACGCCCGCAAATTAAATTTTTAATTTTAGATTAATATGTATAGAAAATATACTCAGACTTCTAAAATAAACCAATTCCAGACTTTACTTTCTCAATTTTAGAATAATGAGTTTTAATTATAGGCTGAAATGATTAAAAAGTAGTCACAATTTTCTAAAACTGAATAAATTGTAGACTTTGAAGTTTTGTTTTTAGACCGAAAAGTCGAATTCGAGTATCGCGACTTTTCTAAAAATTGACCGACCGACTGATGAATTTGAAAAAGAAAAATAAACTGAAAAGACTAAATATTAGACAAAAAGTTTAATTCAATTTTATCCGAATTGAAGTAAAACTTACAAGGTTTAGTTCTCATACTTATAGGTCTAATATTTCGATTAAAAGTTTAGAAATAAGGCGGAGAGGTTTAAAACAAATTCTTAAGAAAGAAAAAGTATAGTCTTAAAAATAAACCGAAACTCACTAAATATTAAACTTATCGACTAAAATATACTCTAAACTTTCAAAAAGTTTTAAAAATAGAGAAAATAGTTTAAAATTCCACTAAACTTTCAAAAGTTTAAAAAATAGAAGGAAAAAGTCTTAAAATTAGACTCCAGTTTTTACCGTGTGAAGGCTTTGATCTCATTGGTCGAGATGTTTCAATCGTAATCGCAATCGTTAGTCTGAATTGGGCTTTGGACTCTTGGACCTTCTTCTATACTTTCACGAGTCAGAGTCGGAGGCGGAGATTCGAAAATTTCAGAATTCAGAGTCGAAGATTGAAGTACCTATTCCACAAAACTTTGGTTTTTTTGTATTTGAAGGTCCCTTCATAATCCGAAAGCCTCAGTGCGTCCCCAAGTAAAAGAAACGAAAATTTCTTCGATAATTTTCGTAATTTCTTCGATAAACGAAAATTTTCTCGATAAACGAAAATTTCTTCGATATTTTCGTAGGCCTAAAAAATTGCGAATTGGGAGGAGTTAAAAAATCCTTCAACAGAATTTGGTTGTGTCGGATCCGAGAATCTGTATTCGTAAAACTAACAGTTTTTGAAAAAAATCGTAGAAAATTGCACGGTTGTCTGGGGGACTGGGGAAAGAGTCCCACTTGAAATGCGCCACCGTTTTCCTGTAAGCCATAATATTTTAGGTCATGTATTTTCGGAGATATGGACGGGACAAAAATGTGTACGAAGAGCCAAATTAGTGAAAACTAATTTATAAAATATTCTGAGAATCTTAAGAAAACATTGTAAATTTTATTTGTTTCGTAAAAACCTTTTTGAAAGAGTTTGATTTTCTTTATAATATTATTTACGATTTGAATCGCGATAACGATCCAACCTCGACGTGTTTCTGCTAGTGTACTGTTTAGCACTATAAATAAATCGAAATCTCTTCGAAAGAAGTTTTTCAAACAACAGATGCAGGGATTGCAGGTGGGGCGAAGAAAAAGAAAATTTCAGAAAAGAAGAATAAGTGTGACAACCAGATTAATATTCCGCCAAAGGTTCTGGAGAAGACAGGATGGAGTTTTAGTTCCAGCTCTGGCGATACAGCCAATCGAATCTTTATTGTATTTTGTGTCGCCCCTCGCTCCAGTAGGCACAGATTTCTCTTTACCATGTAATTTACTTCTATCTACGCTAATCTTACATTACTTTTGATAGGAAAATATTTTATGAACTGAAACTACTTTTTTGAATTGACGCATAGCCCATAACCATTTCTTTGATGCAAAGCAGCACATCCTAAAGTTTGCTCCAAATCGGTTCAGTGGTTTCCGAGATCTAAGCGAACATACAGCCATGCCAACACACAACGCCTATCTTATGACAGATTTTCAACATTTTTTCGACCCATTCTTCAATCTAAAACGCAAATCAAATGAATTGAAAATGATGAACGGAATTGGCATCACTAATCGTGATCTAACGATCACGAACGATTTAACACCAAAGTCATTCGCACAGCGCGTTCCCATTCAATTTAATTGCTCGAATAGCATTAACTTAGCTTAACTGATGAATAAACGAAAGCTAAATAAAGACATAAAATTTTAATTCCTTTACAACAACGAAGGCGACGATCAAATCGCACCCGCATACCTCTTCGGTTTCCTCGGCCGATCATTTCGCCACCACTTTGATACTTTTTTTAACATTTATGTGCTAAAATGGTTAAAACAAAGTGATCTTCGAGGTTTTCTTTGTTTGAAATCAGAGAAAAATTGCATAAGATCCCAGTGACTACTAAAGACAGATAGGGTCACACCTTAATTATTTTCTTTGCTATTTTTTCGTCCCCCAGCGATTGTCATTAATCTTTGATCTGATGATGATGGTTCTTGCGCGGACTGTATACGGTCGCTTTTAGCAATTTCCGCTTTCGACACTGCATTAATTCGTTGGACTGCAAAGGTATGCGTATCTATTTTAGGAGTCTGGTCACGACACCTCAAGACTACGTGCCCCCCGGAATCCTGCCTACCTCCTGTTCTTTAGACGATCCTGTTGGGTGCTTGATCACCCATTCTATGCCACCTTTCGTGTTTCTTCTTCGTAATCATCGCGTTTGTTTGTTTTTTTTCTTGTGGGGTGCGTTCCATAATTCATAATTTTAAAATGTTTTCATTTTATTTCCGGTTCAACTATAAGCTGATTAGTGGGCACAAATCATTTTAATTTATCTGAATTGTGTCATGTCAGCCCGATATTAAAATGACGAGATTCCGAGTGGGTGGAGAACGCACATCAGAATGAAACACAAGAAGTAGAGATTTGTCTCTGCCATTATTGCTGGTGACCATCCGCGTTCTTTCCTTCATCGCCGCCCCGTGACCGGATTTTTCGAAGAGGACGTTAAAGCGCCATTTAGGATCAGGGGCGTCGGGGCGGAAGAATAAATACAATTTTTATTTGAAATTAAGTGACGTCGCTTGAATAAAATTGAAAACGATGATATTTTATGTCGTGATTCAGGCAATAAACTTTTTTTCATCTTATTTATGATTTTTTGAATGGATTTCATGTTTACTTAATTCATTTTCTTTCTCTATATGCCAACAATTTATTACGAGATTTTTTTTTAAATTCTCTCAAGGTTTTTGAAGAATTTTTAGCGGAAGGTCGTGGGAACTTTTAGTTTTTATTACAATTTCTTGTACCAGATAACATTTTTAGCACAAGCGGAAGACAAATTTTACATAATAAATACATTTCTAATTATTTGTGCATTTTTTTTCTATCGTATTGTGCTCTATATTTTTATGTTTAAGAATCTGAAATTTTAATTACCTCATCCACATATATTTTGACTTTTCACAAATATAGGGTAGGGCAATAACTTTTCCATATTTATGAAATTTTTCCAAATTTAGAAATTTGGGGCCATGAAAATTAACATTTGGGTTCTTGCAACGAAAATAAAACTTTTTTTTAGAGAGAGGGAGTAGAGAAAGAAAAAAGAATGAGTAAAGAGATAGAAGAGATAGAAGAGAGAGAGAGAAGAGAGAGAGAAAAAGAGATAGAGAAAGAGAGAGAAGAAATAGAGAAATAAAGGGAAGAGATAGAGAAATAAAGGGAGGAGATAGAGAGAGAAGAGATAGAGAATAGAGATAGAGAGAGAGAAGAGATAGAGAAATAAAGAGAAAAGATAGAGAAATAAAGAGAAGAGATAGAGAAATAAAGAGAAGAGATAGAGAGATAGAGAAGAGAGAGAGAAAAATGAGAGAAACTATAGAAAGAGGGGAATATAGTGCGAGAGAGAGCGAGATTGTGGAATATAGTGGAAGAGAGAGGGAGATAGTGGAAGAGAGAGAAGAGATCGTAGGATATAATGGGAGAGAGAGGGAGATCGTGGGATAGAGAGGGAGATCGTGGGATAGAGAGAGAGAGAGATAGAGAGAGAAAGAGAGATCGTGGGATAGAGAGAGATCGTGGAATAGAGAGAAAAAGAGAGATCGTGGGATAGAGAGAGAGAGAGAGAGATCGTGGAATAGAGAGAGAGAGAGAGAGATCGTGGAATAGAGAGAGAGAGAGAGAGAGATCGTGGAATAGAGAGAGAGAGAGAGAGAGAGATCGTGGAATAGAGAGAGAGAGAGAGAGATCGTGGAATAGAGAGAGAGAGAGGTCGTGGGATAGAGAGAGAGATCGTGGGATAGGGAGAGAGAGAGATCGTGGGATAGAGAGAGAGATCGTGGGATAGGGAGAGAGAGAGATCGTGGGATAGAGAGAGAGAGAGAGAGAGATCGTGGAATAGAGAGAGAGAGAGGTCGTGGGATAGAGATAGAGATCGTGGGATAGGGAGAGAGAGAGATCGTGGGATAGAGAGAGAGATCGTGGGATAGGGAGAGAGAGAGATCGTGGGATAGAGAGAGAGAGAGAGATCGTGGGATAGAGAGAGAGAGAGAGAAAGAGAGAGGTCGTGGGATAGAGATCGTGGGATAGAGAGAGAGAGATATCGTGGGATAGAGAGAGAGAGAGAGAAAGAGAGATATCGTGGGATAGAGAGAGAGAAAGAAAGAGAGATATCGTGGGATAGAGAGAGAAAGAAAGAGAGAGATCGTGGGATAGAGAGAGAAAGAGAGAGATCGTGGGATAGAGAGAGAGAGATCGTGGGATAGAGATTGCGGCAGATAGTGGAAGAGGGAGGTAGTGCGAGAGAGAAGAAAATAATGGGAGAGAGAAGAAAATAATGGGAGAGAAGAAAATAATGGGAGAGAAGAAAATAATGGGAGAGGGAAAAAAACAATGGGAGAGAGAAGAAAATAATGGGAGAGAGAGGAAGATAGTGGAAGAGAGATATTGAGAGTGGAAAGGAAAGTGAGAGAAGATCCGAGACCATAAAGTCGGGATGCATGAAATGCCAATATCCACGTTTCAAACAAGTGAAAATATTATCATTTAGTAGCATTATAGATTATAGTCACAGCAGGAGTGACTGAAAAGTCATTTTGGAGACCATTTCAAGATACCAGAATCTGCAACTAAAATTGCTAGTTGGGTGCAGAATAAAAGGCGGCCAATTTAAATTACTATTCATGACAATAACATGATTTTATCTACCCGACACAGCCCTGCCTGCAAAATCCGGTTGTAAGACTTTCAATTTTGTGAAATATTTACACCAATTGTGTGTTGACAATTTTGAAAATGTTGAAATAGATTTATTTCTTGAAACAATTGTGACAAACATCTAGCAAAGAATTTATATCTTAATTCGACCAAATGTCACTAAATTAAAGAATTTATTTTCGTTTCATGAAAAAGCAAAAAATAAATATGTAGCAGAAATTATGAGCCGTGCCTGCATTTTCTTATGTCGTTGATTTAATCGCTTTGCTCCCCTCAATCGAGTCTACAAAATGACTAATAACTCAAAGAGTTGAAGCATACTTTAGAAATATAATCGCCATTTAAGCGATTAAAGCAATTGATCTATGTCATCATGCAATAAAACATTTGCTCTTATGCTTCGACTTTGTGTACAAAAACCAAGTCTGATGCCTATAAATCGGATAATAAAACCCAGCTGTGTTCATTAACCCCACTTAACAGTATCAGATTTCTGTCAACGAAACCGAAACTAAAGGCAAAACAAATTAATTAGCAAAATGATCACATCAAGGTGTGAGTTCTAGGAAAACTTGTTAAATCAAATAAGAGAAAAACTACATACTGATATTTTTTCTTCTTCTGACTCATTCTAATTCACAGTTTACGTATTGTTCGTTTTTTTTTTTGCTCCTATACATGATAGAAGAGCTTGGCATAGGTAAGAAAATGTAATGAAAGATGTTATCTTTACAGTTCGAAGCATGCAATTAACGACTTTACCTCGTGATAATCAAAAAAAAAATGTTAAAAATAACCAGCAAGATCAATAGAAACAACCGAGAAAAGATAAAGGAGCCGCTCCATTGCCATGACTTTTTCCCATGACAAAAAAAATGAGACACATTTATGTGAAGATGCCTTGGCGAGAAAGGGAGATAAGAATCAACTGCAAAAATTTGTCGGCAAATGCAAAAATAATTTCCCCTCTTTTGTTATGGCGATTTTATGGCGATTTCTACTACAATCACATTTGTCCCTGTAAGTGAATAGTAAGCACGGACACCTTCAAACTGTTATTATAGCGTGATGTCATTTTAAAAGCTTTTTCTCCTTCGCATGCATAGTCAAAAGCTTTGTTACCATGCCAATTTGAACATTATATTCATAGCATAAGGTTTGCTATGATTGCTATAAAGTTGTTAAACTGGAAGGGAAAACGTTTACCTTGTATTCAGTCATTCCTTTTTAGATCTACATAAGTCTATCTTGCTCTAGTTTCCTGCATTTTTTTGTCATGGGAAAAAGTCATGGCAATGGAGCGGCTCCTTAAACCGATTCAAGATTAGATGTTTGAAGAGAATCCCGACCGGATAAAACCAGTTCCAGGATTTGGAGCTGCTACAGAAGGGTAGGAATCAGACGTGAGTGTTTAGGCGAAATCCGGTCACGCCTTCATTTTTATTTCTTGCACGCGGCAGGCAAAACCAGATATGAAATTAGAGGGTCGATGGATTTTTCCATTCGTACTGGAAATCATTTTTCTTAAGAAGTAATAGTCTATATATGCATATTTGCTCACAGCCAGCGAAAATGTAAACAAAAACAGAATTTAGAGCGATAATCAAAGTTAATAAAACGCTATCTCTCGTTGTTGCATACAAAGCGGGAAAATAGGAAACAACTTTATCAGAATGAAGTGCACCCACCAGACGACAATTGGTCGAATCCCCAAAAAACGCGGAAAATTCTTTTGATAAGGCAAATATTCTATATGATGACAGACAATATGTGTTTATTTTTAAAAAAATCCATTTGTATAGGAGAGGGAAAGAAGTGGCCCGACTGGATTTTGATGTATGAAACGGTTATGTAGAATCATATTCTAAAACGACTTTGCCCCTACATTTTTCAATACGACTCATCGTTTTCGAGAAAATAAAAACAAGTATTCAATTTGTATGGGGGAGGGTGCAAGGAGTGGTCCAACTGGATTTTAATGTATAGATAAGTTATGTAAAATCATATTCTAAACACATTTTACCTTCATGAATTTTTCAATGTGACTCAGCGTTTTCGAGGAAATGGCAAAAAACTGTTTCATTTGTATGAGGGAGGGGCGAACGAATGTTCCAATTTTGCTCGTTCAAGAATTTAGCTAAGCCATTTACGAGAAACGTGAACATTTCAAGTATTTAGCTCAATCCTTTCGAAATTTATGGTGTTCACGGATGGACAGACGGACGGACATGCGGCAATTAAAATCTTTTGTCATCCTTAAAGCCCAATTCAGACTAAAGCGGCCCCTAAATGTTCAATCTTGCAGTCAATCATGCTGTCACAGCAAAAAGCTTATTTGCACTAGACGCTCAATCATGCACGCAAGCATCTGTTAATTCGAAACACCCAAACTGACAGCACACAGCACAAATATGAATTTAAAAAATTTTGTCCTTATATTTTTCGCTTTTCGTGATCCAAAACTCACTTCTTTGTATATATAACTCGAAAAAGATTCCCAAAAAACTTTCTTTTATATGCCACATCTTTTCACTACTAAAAATTACGCTGAAATTACGAATTGATTGACAGCTTCGCCATACACGTTCAAGCATGCTGTCATTCACAAAGCTCCCTCGAAAATATCAAAATGATTTTGATATTGGCCAGCATGCTGGCAATCATGGAATTTTGCATGACAGCATCACCATATACGTTTAAAATACTGTCACAGCATGCGATGATTGACTGCAAGAATTGTGTAGCTTTCCAATTAAAAGTATGTGCGAAACGGTCAAATTGCGTGCTAACCCTAGTACATTTTCATAATAGATTGAATATTTCGTTCAAAACTCTCACACATACGTGAAAATTTTTACATGTAGCTCATTTTCAACAAATTTTGCGTCCAGAGTAAATCTTTCAAAAAATTTCGCCTGCGGCGCATTATTTTCTTTTATAAGTTAATATTTTGTAAATTTTTAAATGCTATCGTAATTTTTTTTTTGTGATGAGGCCCGCGGTTTGATGTAGAAAACTGAATTGAGTTTGACAGCTTTGTTCTACACTTACCCCTAATTTATTCACTAGGAGTTAAGCCGAGTTAGTGAGTTAAGGGAGTTAGCTAACCTTATTTTCCATGTTAAAGGTGAGTTAAGGGAGTTAAGGCGATTTAACTCCTAGTGAATAAATTGGCCGTTAGTAGTTTTGGTTCTTACTCAAACCCCCTCCATCTGATAAACCTATAGCTACGGGTATGCTACACCTAATATACCCCTATATGATTCTCATATAGTGTATTAAAACTGGTGGAACAGAAATTGGACATAATCAAAGGAAACAACTATCTTGAGAGGTTTTAAGTCTTCACTTTGAAATCACTAACAATGTTTGCTGAGCACAAATTTTGTCCTACTGCATCTCATTCTGGACCCAATCTTCTGGTAAATTTTCACGTCTACAACCATTAGGGCTAAAAGACAGAGAGAAAGACACGTGGAAAATTTTACTGCCAAGGAAAGTGATGAAAAAAAATTTTCCTGTGAAGCTGTCAAGTGATTTATTTATTTTGTCGGCTCATCAAATATTTATCAAATGTCATCCGTACTAAAGCTATAAAATACTGCATTTGACATCAAAATGTCAGACAAGCCGAGAACAAGACATTTTCAGTTGTGCACTTGTGATAAAAATGGCTTAAACTAAACAAAAGTGCTTCGGGAAAATGGGGAAAAAACAAAGAAAACACAACAGTACAACGTTTTTAAAGAGCATGCGACCAAATCAAATGAACACAAAGTTTTATCTATTTGGGTCACTCGGAATACTCAAGTGAATGATGAAGAAGAAGAAGCCTGCACTAAATTTTTTTTTTTAAATCCAGTTCGCAGCTAGCGATGTCATCTTGGGATCTAATTTCATATTCATGTCGTTATCAAACCGATTCCAGAGTGTAGGAGTTTTTTTTTCTTATGGTGTTTGTCGTTAGTTTTTTTTTCTAAATTTTTCAAATGATTTATTTATTATTCGCAATGTAAACTATTCCGACCTAGAGGTTATCTTGAGGTTACCACTTTCATCCGAAGGGCTAAACCGCATGGTGGCTATTATGAAAAACGAAATTTTATGATACGCATGGCTTAGATATTAGTTGTAATGATGTTGAGTAATGTTAAACTATTTTTGTGATTTTCTAAGTGAAATTAAAAATCAAGGAAATCATTCACGATTTCTTATCAAAATTCTGACGAATTTTATATTGCGCAGATTTTCAATTTAGCAATTTTCAGTTGCTTTCCATGCGGTTGACGTGAATTTTTGTAGAATTGAATCATGGCAGAATGATATGATTTACAAATCAGAAAAGTTCTTAGAAATTGTATAAATAGAAGCACATTTGTTTTGTGCTTCGATGCATGGGGAAAGAAATTCAACCGAACTATATCAAAAAAGTTTTGATTACCAAACGAAATATTGAAAGTAAGAATTTGAAACAAAGTGATCAAATATTTAATTCTGGCAAAAGTCTGGCAAAAAAAAGTCGTTGCAAAGAACAAATTCAAGTTTATGAAGTATGTGGCGCATTTTTTAAAAGGATTTTCGACTACATCGTATTGCATTTCATCTGCAATACATATTTTGCAATCGAAACAAATAAAAATTGTATAAGGACTGTCTTAACACGTTGGCTGCTGAACCAATTTTGCAAATATTTGAAGGAAATACATGTAGATATGTAGAATGTCTATAGAATGTTTGTATGTATGTCTGTATGGATCCACGAATGTATGTATGTAAAGGGTCTTTCATTAAGGACATAACAATTTTGTATTTTAATAAAAACGCACCCTAAAAGTATTTTTATGATCTGACAATGCTAAAACGTCAGTCAAGGTTTACATTTTTATCATGGTGACGTTCACGAACGAGCAATGCCACACAGCTGGTCAAACAATTGATCTATTGAAGGAGAAGTTCGGTAATCGTGTAATCTCGAGAAATGGTCCGGTCGAATGGCCACCTCGCTCATGCGATTTAATGCCGTTGGATTTCTTTTTTGGGATTATGTTAAGTCGTTGGTTTATGCCAATAAGCCAACAACGTTAGAGGAGCTCAGAAACGAACGCGAAATTCCGAACGTTCCGGCCTATGTGTGTGGAAGAGTGGTGGAAAATTGGCTCCAAAGAATCAATCTGCAAACATGCTCGCGGTGGCCATATGAACGACATCGAGTTTCATACTTAAATGTAACATGTCCACTACACCTGGAATAAATTTCAGCCCGATATCTCAATTATTCTGTGTTTTATTTAAATACAAAATTGTTATGGCCTTATTGAAAAACCCGATAGAATGTAGAATGTAGATCGAAAATGATAGCCTTGGCGCTTCATGAAACTTAGTGTCATTTTTCACTGGATATCAAAAATAATACCCATGACAGTCAATGTGTTAAAGTGATATAATGGAAAATCATCCTAGCCTAGAGAGGCCAAGAATTGTTAAACAGGAGTGGTATTCCGTAACTTGATTCAAGGGTTTGTTTCGAGTTAGAAGAAGAAGTGATATTTGCTATCTCGGTTTCTCTCTGTCATTATTTCGGTCAAAACAGAGACAGCGAATACTTCTTGTTCTTCTAACTCGAGACAAACGCTTGAAACAAGTTACGGAATATCACTCCAAATCTTTCTTCTCAATAAAGACGTCGAACAGATTTGATCGAAGCTGGTTGGTTTCATCTATTCCAGTGGCGGCTTTGTAGGCATTGCCTCCTCATAACATGGAGGCAACGGAGGCATTGCCTCCTCATAACATTTTATAAAAATGTTTTTCTAACGTATGCCTTTAATTTTTTATACCATAATGGACTGTATAAAAATCTGTATGTTCAGAAAATAATAATTTAAAAGAAAATCCTATTCTCTAATATCGAATTCTCTAAAACATAAACTACAAATTCTCTTCATAGAGGCTAGCCTCCGATTCGTTGCCTCCTCATTTCAAATATACACGAGCCGCCACTGATCTATTCTAGAAATAATGAGAATTCTACATTTAGTAAAGTAGCACACACCGAATTTTACTTCTACTTTAGTCTACTCTGATCGCATTGCACTCAAACCCTTAAGCCAAATTCAGACTAACGATTGCCATTACGATTGAGCTTCCTCGACCAATGAGATCAAAGCTTTCATATCTCTATCGTTTAAAGCTTTGATTTCATTGGTCGAGAAGCCTCAATCGCAATCGCAATCGCAATCGCAATGGTAATCGCAATCGCAATCGTAATCGCAATCGTAATCGCAATCGTAATCGCAATCGTAATCGCAAACGTTAGTCTGATTCTGGCTTTACAGAGTAAACTCAAAGTAGACTTAAGTTGAGGTAAGTAAGTAGAAGTAAATTTCGATGCTCACTCTCATAGTTTAAAAAATTGTTTTAAACCGAGAATAGTTGAGTATAGTTTGAAAAATCGACCCAAATTCTCGGGTATTATACGGATATTTCTTCGACTTCATATTTAAAAATATATATAAGAATCTCAATTACGCAAGCTGTTAGAAACAATTTAAATTTTCTGGTACTCTTTGACAGTATTTCAAACCTAAAATTATAAATGTTAAACTTTTTTTAATGGGGGCAATGAAATTTCTAAAAAAAAAGTCTGAAATCGTAAAAAACATCACTACGCAACTCGTAATATTTACAGAAAATTGCTATACACCTTTAATTTAATATTTCAGAAAAAAATCCCTCTTTCGTATATAAATTGAAATATTCGAGGAAAATACCCAAACGCCTCGACAACATTTTCTGAAGTTCATTCATATTCCATGAATTTTTCGGTGGTATTAAAAAAAAAAGAGTGCAAATTTAAATTTTAATGCAAAACCATTCAATATTCAGAAAAAAAAATACAGAAACCAAATAAATCGATATTTCATTCAAAAAAAACCACCCAATTTTCGTTAAAAAGTTTTTCTCTTTCATCGCCCGACGAACAGAAATGTCCGAGAAAAGTGATAAAAAATTTTACGATGCCAGACGTCAAAGTCACAAGGCCCCTTGAGAGTAAACTCTTGCTACTCTAAAAATATAAAAAAGTGAATTTTGTATTTTATTTACAATTTTCAGCGAAAAAAAAGTCGAAATAAAAATAAATAAAATGGGAAATTGTTTTCCCTCGTGTCAACATTCCGTAAGGCGCAGAGACGAAGTGCGGGCTGAGATCAGACGCTTCGGGGCACAAGAGTCAGAAGATTGATTGCGATTGGTTCGACGTATATTCGCGCCGGGAGAGTTCAATCACCTACCCGGGCAAGGCAACAGTAAAGTGGGCAGGCGGCTGGCAGGTAAGCAGCACTAAACAACCTTCGAGATAGTATCGATCGGAAGTAGTTTATGTTTTATGTTTTCTGGGTACACCTATCCCATAACTTGTACATAATATTCTTCATGGTGCTCGGTTTTCCGTCTTCTTTTACATTTTCTGTAACATTTTGACTAGGGCAACATTTTGCACGGGTGATAGGACGATAACAAATGAGAAATACGGTTGGATGGTGCGATATGATGATGAATACACCGGTTCCTGGCAAGTATAGAATAACAGGTGACATGGATGCCGGACAAATCTTCACCCAACTAACACAGTCCACCTGAGGCAATGCAATGGTAGTTAATTCGCTATTTTCACAAGGGGCTCCAGGGCCCCACAGAGCCCGCAATTGGGAGCAAAGCATTCCCACAATTATTGAACTTTTATTCAAAATGGCAATACGCCAATCTAATGGAGTTCGTGTTCTTTATTAAAGAAGCAACGGTAACGTTAAATGCTAGTATGCTTGTACGATGCTAGTGATTGTTCGCGCTTGCAAGCTTGTACGCTGGAAAATTTGACGAAAACAGAAAAAATAACTGCAACGCGTTGTATTTGCTTTAGTTATTAAATTTTTTTATTACTTTTTAACTATAAAACAAGGCGGCAAAACGCATTCCAAAGCGCATTCCAAAGCGCACTGCATTGGTAAACGTAATGATAAATCTAATGGCGTATTCGAATGGCTTGCTGTTTGCTTAAAAATTGCTCGCTCCAAAAACTCGTATTCGATTGTCAAATTTTAGACCACTCTACAAAAAATTTGCCTATTCGAATGGCAGAGAAATTACATTTTTCGAACAGAAAGAGCTATTTTTATACCAATTTTCTGCTTTGTGTAAATTTTTACTGTACACATAATTCACATTTCCAAGTCAGTGATAATAATTTAAGCACTATTTAATCACTTTTATACAAAAATATCAGAAAAAACCGCGAAACTAAACAATCTGACAATAATTCGATTTATTTCGAGGATAAGTGAAGTGGTATGCCTTAACTTGTTTCAAGCGTTTGTTTCGAGTTAGAAGAAAAAGTAGTATTCGCGATCTCTGTTTCGCCCTGTCATTTATCTTGATCGGAACAAAGAAAGCGAATATTACTTTTTCTTCTAACTCAAAACAAACGCTTGACACAAGTTACGGAATACCACTCCTGTACTCTGGCGCAATGAAATTGGAAATTTTGAAAAAAGCAAAGTTACTTTGCTTAAAAGTAGAGTTTGCTCTAAATTTTCGATTCAAATTCGTCATAAGCGTGTTCAACTCTAAAAGGGCCCATAGACGGACAACTTTGTTGGCAACCTGGTCGCCAACATGCAATGTTGGAGTCGATGTTGTACGTCTGTGGCCAAGTTGGCGGTTGGTTTTTCATGTTGTCGACCAGGTTGGTGTAAAATCAAAAAATTTTGAAAACTTAGCATGTTGGCGTTCATGTTGGGGTGTCTGTAGGCAAGTTTACAACCTGGTTGCCAATCTCAGTTGCATTGAGTACTGCAATGAGAACAGTGAAGTGTCAAAAATAGTTTATTTGATTAAGTTCGGTTCAGTTTGGTTGATTTTACTAGGGTTTTGATCGTACGACCTGACTCCAAGAATTTGTGGCGATATTCCAGTGAGAAATTTTAAGTCCTCGAAGCTCTGGCCACTTGCCAAAAACCGTAGGGTTGCAGACAGCCTTTCATTTGCAGGAATAGCTATTCTCATTATCGTGTCCTTCTTTTCAATGAATGGTCTTACTGCATCCAATAATTCATCGTAGGTGTTGCTGTCCATTCTTAAAAAGTTTTTGAAATCGGCAGGTGCAGTCACACGTAGTTCACGCATTAAATTTGAATGAGAAAACTGAGCACGGTTCTGATACCACTCCTTTGCCCAAATTTTTTTCTTTTTCAAAGAGGGCTCCTCATCTTTGCATAACTCGTTTAAAACCAATACCAATAACAAATCCTTACTCATTTTTCACTAGTCAAAATATACCCTATAGTTGTCCTATAACCATATAGTAAATTATAAACAATAAAAAAATTAGAGAAATCACCTAAAGTCGACGGGATCTTGTTAAAAATGATGTTGACAACTTGGTTGCCAACATTCCGTCTGGTCTGTGGTAAAAACTACCAATTAGGTTGGCGACCAGGTTGCCAACAAAGTTGGCCGTCTATGGGCCCTTTAAGATTCAATCAATTTGATCCAAGAGAAATAAGCTTTTAAAAATGTATAAGCTTGAAAGCAACAAGCTTGCTTGCCTTTTTCGATCTATAATCTTACACGCTCGAGCAAGCGTATCCACGTGTGACGTTATCGTCTACTCATTTCCCAAACTGCAAGCGTGAGTTTTAAAATACTACAAAAAATCGCGAAAAAAGTGTGCTGAGGGGGTGGGGTCTGCAATAACCTAAAATTAGCGCGGAGGGGAGGGACCTGCGGTAGTGTTACAACGATAATAAAATCCAACGAAAAATCACGAAAGAAGTGTGCTGAGGGGGTAGGGGACAGATCCGTACGAATTTATGTGCGTATTTTTAACTCGCGCTTGCAAAATCCGACTATGGTGTTATTTGCGAAAGTTATCAACTTCTACCTCCTTCTAAAATTACTCAATATTAAATCAAAACCAGTTACGGTTTCATTAAAAAAAATCGACAGTACAAAAAAAACATTTCGCTCCAATAAAAATCCTGTCCGTACAGCAAGGTTGAAACATGTGGACTTTTCTTCCACTTTTTTCTGTTTCTTTTTCTTTTGCTTTTTTTTACCAACGTCTTTCTTGCTATCCCTGTTAGTTGGGCGAAAAACAATGAAATACAAACTGAGACTCACCTGATACTTGTTCCATTGCTGTATCAAATGTTCGTGACAGAGGACACAAGCCTGGATCATGCCCCGCGGATCCTTTGGCCTCGATCTGGCCGGTCGCGGATGTGTCTCGTTGAATATGGTAAAGTAGGGCTTATCCCTATCCTTGGCATCCTTTGGCTCGACAGTACTCAGTTCGATGAGACTTCCGCGCCGCTGCTCGTCGCCACAAACATAGCACACCTCAGTCGTGGAGTTCTTATCGGGCATGGACAGATCCAGGATGCCGACCTCAATTGGATTAGGCGTGGTGTTGGTCGGTGGAGGCTGAACAACGTTGGGCGTGTGAGAAATGGGTGGTGCTAATGGCGATGAATGATGGGAATTCCTAAGATCCAACACACCGTCTTCCTCTACCATCGGTTGGCCAGTATTAACGGGCGTCCCACTGCTAATACTTCCATGCTGTGGCATTCCCGTCTGAATACTGCCGCTCGTCGCATACGCACTGCCGTGCTTGCTATTCGCATACGATGCATGCTGGCTGTGGTTGCTTGTGTCTAGATTTGGGCTGGCCACCGGATTCATATAATTGATGGCACCTAGCTTCAGTTTGTGGTGTGCAAAGGACGATGGCTTTATGTTAATCCCATCATACGAATTGATTGGAGCCCGGGTCGGCAGCGGTGGCGGAGGCTGTTGCTGCTGATGCTGAGGATGCGGCTGCGACTGCATTTGCTGTTGGTAATGATGTAGTTGATGCTGCTGATGGTGATGATGTTGCTGTTGCTGGAGTTGTTGTTGGTGCTGCTGCTGTTGCTGTTGGCTAAGGTGTGGATTCTCACGGGAGTGAGGCCGACTATGGGACTTATCATTGTTCCGACTAGACGGCCGCTGCGATAGGTTCTGACTACTGGACGAATGATTCTTACCGTAGTAGTCGACAGCGTGTTTACTGTGTGGCGACTCGTTTCTGGAAGTAGGCCTGTGCGGTGACTCATTGCGTATTGATTGTTGGTGCTGGTGCTGCTGCTGCTGTGGTATGTAATCTCGCGACATTGGCCGCTGACTGGGCGCCGCATACGAGAACGCCGAAGAGACCATATGAGGTGGTATTCCGCCGCCTGACGTCAAATGATCGGCACTGAGACCCAGCATCTGTGCGGCGTACTCGCCCTGCGTAGACATATCGGCACCGATGTATCCTTTCCCATCCACACGTTTCATGTGGTACAGGCGCTGCAAATGTGGTTTCCCTTCGCGTTCGAACGCATCCCACTGCTCATTTAGGGATGTATAGCACAGCATACAGCCCATCACGTACATTTGTGTGGCCGACACTTGCGGCACACCGGTCGGAGCCTCATGTCGTTCCAGAAACGGAAAGTAGGGCTCCTTAGGCCGTTCGGAATTGGGACGGACACGCAGCGGCTCATACCCTCCCCGGCCGCCACATACATAGCACAATGGTATCACTTCGTGTGGCGGTGATTCGTTGTTACTTTTGCTGGTTAAATGATGGAGATGTGTGGGTGTCGATGGTGGTGCCGAGGATGCAGATGTCAGTGGGGGCTCCGATTGTGCTTGTGCCAGGGAGCCCCCGCGTAATTCATTTTTTATGTAGGCCTTCGCCTTTTCCATGCTAATCTGAAATGAGAAGATATTATTACTAAAATGTGTTAAACGAACGGAAATTTGAAAAGATAATAAACAAACATTAAAAAGTTGATGCAATTTGTAAAGAAATCGCAAAGAAATGCCTTTTTATACACTTTCTGTTAAGTTGCTTTGTCACAACTATGTACAGTAGAACCTGTATAAGCCGGACTCGCACGAGACCACGAGAAATTTGTCCAGCTTAGACAGGTTTCCGGCTTACACAGGTTGACCTTAAAATGCACTTCTCTTTTATTGTGTACGGTAAAACCTCGGGTTGTAAATGTTTTAATTTGTGAACTACGTTTAAGCCCAAAAAATGCCTCAGTTTCGGCAGGGAACAACCATTATATAGAATGGAAAGCTCTAACAAAATTTTTTGTGTTGGGAGCGTACATCCGAGGATTTCTATAGCTGTTACATGACAGTGTACATGAACACTGAGCGATTTGGTGGTGTGTGGCAATATGGATTCCCATCTGTCACTTGAAATGAAAACAAATCAAAACAAAATCGGATAATGGAAATGTTTTATGGAGAATTTGATATTTCCATTAAATTATTAATGTTCTTATGTGTTAAAAGGTGTTAAATTTAATTTAGTTTTAGTTTTTAATTGTTTTAAGGCCCGTTCATGTGCAATTCTGTCGATCTTTCGTTATACTTTACCTTTCTGTTGTTGATGGGACTCGCAA
Source organism: Chrysopilus asiliformis (assembly GCA_964034945.1). NCBI lineage: Eukaryota > Metazoa > Arthropoda > Insecta > Diptera > Rhagionidae > Chrysopilus > Chrysopilus asiliformis. Next base: position 80,801,253 of record OZ035961.1, on the reverse strand, counting down.
AAACTTTCTGTTTGGGTTTTTAATGGAATTAGCGGAACATTCCTTCACTAAACAGTGGTGAATTTGTGATTTATTCATTTTCATGTGAAATTATGCAATGTTAACACGCTAAAATGTGATAATCCATCAAAATCAATCGTTGCAATGAAATGAATCAATGTTGCAATGAAATGTCATGCAAAATGTAAACAAAAGTGCCAGCACTTTTCTGTATGTATTGTAAAAGGGAATTCTATTTGATTTTTTTTGGTCGAGTGTATGACAGCAGAAAGGGGAAGTGAGATAAAAAAAAACCCGATTTCTATAGTGTAGTGCTTACTCTAGTGGAAGTTAATGAGGAAAGGCCTTACTTTCCATTCTATAATAGTAATTGTTCGGTGGTTTCGGTTTATGAAACAAAAATCAGCTCTTGGACAAAAGAAAGTGGGAAGATTTCGAATGGGTTTCAATTAGAATCAAGTGGTGTTACCAATAAAACGATTGCAGGTTTTTATACCCGTATGGTGAAACCAAAGGGTATATTAACTTTGCCTTACCGTTTGTAACGCCAAGATCCCGTCATCACACATAAAAATGAATTACACCAGTGTGTGGCGCGGATTGCGGGCGCACGGATTGAGCTAGAGACTTGAAATTTCGCGCAGATCCGTTTTTCGTAAAATGCGAGGCTAAGTTCGTTAATGGGCAAAAATTGACCATTAGGGGCGGTACCCCCCATACGAACGAAAACGGTTTTTGTGAATATCTCGAAAACGGTGCATCTTATCAAAAAAGTGTAAGAACAAAAGTTATTTAGGATATGATTCTACATAAAACTTCCATAATCCGATTGGAATAAATTTTAAAAAATCTTATTGGAAAGTTTGACTTCAAAGTGGAATTTTAGTACAACTGTTCGAATTTTGATACGAATATCACCATACGGGTTTTCAATAATTGCCAGATTGGCAATTATAGCTTTTGTTATGTTTATGAAAGGGGATTTTTCGTCGAAACAATATATATTTTCCTTTCCCAAGACTTATTTTTCTATAATTTGCCTAACTATGTATTAAGTTTATTAACTTTGGGCAATAAGATTATATGCATTTGCAATTCTTTTATATATAACTAGCTTGCAAACCCGCCGTTGCCGGGTAAAAGTTTTTTGGAAAAATTTTCTTGCGGCCAAAAAACAAAAAAATAACTTAAAAACTTTTGAAAAAAATCGGTATGCCGTCAGGACCTCCCGTTCCGAATTTTAAAATTCTAACACCAAATTCGTGATCAGCGGCTCCGAAACCCCCTTATTACCAGTTTTTTTCGAGGCAAAATGGTAAAAAGAATATTTCCGTTATCCTTACAGGACCTTCCGTTTCTAACTTCGAAAATCTAACACCAGATTCATGATCAGCGACCCCGAAAACCTCCGAGTGAAACTTTTCAGCCTCCTATTGAGCAGGATTCATGGCGAAAATCACGGTTTTAAAACACCCAAACCCCCTTTTCCCCCCGTTTACCCCCTTAGCGGTAAAATACTGTGAAAGTTTCAAGTTTCTAGCTTGGGCGTTAATGAATCAGTCAGTCAGTCAGGTTAAACGATTTTATATATATATATAGATGTTTCCCAGGGATGACAAACGAAAGAAAAATCGTAACGTTATACATTTTGTTATGTAACGAAATTCAAATTTTATTTCGTTACGTTATTTTACCCAACAAAAACGACATTTTTTGTGTCAATTTCGAAGATATTGAATTTTAGACTATTTTTACGTCGCTGATTCTAAGTCGATACCAAAAAAGCTGCCAAAAGATTTTCCTTTTCGTATTTCCAGAAATAGAGTAAATCTGGACAAAACAAAGTCCGATTTAAAATCAAAATATGATAAAAAACATAACAAAAGCTATAATTGCCAATCTGGCAATTATTGAAAACCCGTATTGTGATTTAAGTGAATGGCGAACAGTTGGATCAAAATTCCACTCTGAAGGCAAACTTTTCAACAAATTTTTTTTAAATTTATTCCAATCGGATTTTGATGTATGGGAGTTTTATGTAAAATCATATCCTAAACAACTTTTGTTCTTGGACTTTTTTGATAGGATGCACCGTTTTTGAGATATTTGCAAAAAACGTTTTCGTTCGTATGGGGGGTACCCCCCTTAATGGTCCATTTGTGCCCATTAACGAACTTGGCCTCGCATTTTACGAAAAACGGATCTGTACAAAATTTCAAGTCTCTAGCTCAATCCGTGCGCCCGCAATCCGCGCCACAGACGGACGGACGGACAAGTGGGTAAAATTAAGTGGGTCTAATTTTACCCACTTAAGAACTTAGCCTCGCTTCTTACGAAAAATAAATATGTGCACAGTTTCAAGATGTTTCTTGTTCTCAGACGGACGAATAAGAGTAAATAAACTTCTTTTATGATACTAAACACACTGCTATAATTAATTTATGATCGGGCGATTGGTTCTATAATAAATAGTACACTAACAAGGAACTTTTATTAGGTGTTCCCCTCCGATTCTCTTCGCATTCACATATGTGAACTAAGCGACGTGTATTTTTTACATCGCAGATATCGGGTTTTAAGGGAGGATAGTCCCCATTGAAAATCGGGCGAAAGATCGATTATTGGCCATCTCTCAACAACCAGTCGTCCGATTTAAACGAAACAAAATCCACAATTTTTCTCTTTGAAAGTAGAATTAAGCTACGGAAAGAAAAATTTAAAATTACTGTCATAGGGTAGAGGAACCTATATACAGCCATGGGTTTTTCCGCTCTCCCTATAATTATCGCGCTTTTAAACTGATTGCAAGTTTTAAAAGACCTATCATAACCAAAGTTTGCCTGTTTTTATATTTGACTGACAAAAATCAAATCATAGGGTAAGCGATCCTTTAATCATCCTTTATATTGGTTTTTTTTTTTTGAAAAAAAATTGATCCAATTGAGATAGAACTTTCATTTCTCGCACAGAAATTCCAGTTTTAAGCCTCCCCAGTCAGGTGAAGACAACTTTTCAAACAAGAGTTTAAATCGAGTTCCGTCGTCTTTCAGAAAAAAAAAACTTTGGAACTGAATGTCGTTGTGTAAACGGTTGTGCAACATGAATTTGGTATCGGTGAATAAAATTCGATGAATAAAGTAACAAATATAGACGATCCATAAGACATCCTATGCACATGTCACAAATTTTTCTTCCGAAATCTTTAAAAAAAATCTTCTCAAAAATAAAAATAAACAACAACGTCATGTGCTTAAGAAGTGAATTGTTTTCCAATGAATAAGGCGCTTTTTTTTTGTATTTATATATAATTTTAATAAATGTCAGTGAATTTCCGATACACGTGCGTAAGATTCTCGGGGGACCTGAACTGAATCCAGATATGATGACGCATTAGCGAATGCCAGATTAGATCAATTATATACCATCATTTCTGTATTACTGTCAATTTCAGATTTAAGCTACAAATACTATTGCGAGCACCCGGAATGAATGACGGAGCGAAGCGGGCGAGAGGTCAAAGGGTCTGGCCTCCTATCGTTATATCCATCTTACGACATCCTCGCATTAAATGTTTCAACTGGAAAACAGCCTTTTCCGGTTCCCTTTGTATTTCCCCAATGAATCGTCTGAAAATAGAAATCTCAGTTAACCAAATTGATTCCAATAAATGTGATCCGACTGTGATAAGAAGTCTTCAATGTGCCACATGAGCGTTACACGATGACTACAATCCAACAGAAATGTCTCCAGCTGTGATCGAACTGAAATAATTATTTTTTCACGTCCCTCCGTCTATTTTCCTCGTATCCATGCGATACTGAAATTATCAAGAAAATAAGGGGGCAGGTTTTTATCGATCCGCATTTTAGATGAAATTCTATAACATTGAATGGCATTAGAGTTAATTTTACATGATGAAATTTTGTTACTTTCAATCGGCGTTTCGTCATTTTTTTCAAAAAGTAATAATAATTATAGTAGGTATATATATTATTACTTTTAAAAATTAATAGGTTTGACCGATATGTCGGTAACGCTTTTGATTTTCGCTCTATTTTCCATCCCGTCCTAGCAGACCGATTTCAAAAAAGAAGGTATCAAATGTTTCGTTCGAGTGTCCGGATAGTCATGGGGTACATTTTAAAAAAATGAAAAAAAAGCTTTTATTAGAAAAAAAATCATTTAAAAGGAAAACTATTTTTTGGGCTCTCCTCTGTATCCGAAATAAAAGCGAGATAAATATTTATTTTATTTTACGTTTTATATTTTATCTCGCTTTTATTTCTGACACACATAGGGATGCAACATCGTTCATAAAACCTCGATATATCGAAAATCGATATTTTTTTAAGGCGAGATCGATGTCAAAAAACATCGTCCTGAAAACATCGATACCTCGATGTTTTTATGATGTTTTGAAAAAGTTAAATTTAATAAATAATTTAGCCACCTGGCGGATGCTCTACTGTGGGTGGAGTGCACCCAGGTAAAATTAACACGGTTTTAACTCTTCTTATACGTTAAACCACCAAAAACCCGTTAGTTTTCGAGATATTCGCAAAAAACTAATTTTTTGAAATACCGGCATATCTTCATAACGGAGTTCTAGTAAAAGACATAAATGCTGCAAATTTTATTGTCTCCAAGTTTTGTAATACATAAGACTACTGGAAAATGGTTAGTTTCGGAATAAATCGCAAAAAACAAAATCGTAGTTTTTAAAAAGCCGCCGTTTTGGTTACTTCCGGTTAACGGATTTCCACATCAGGACCAAATTTCTCTGTAAGATTTCATGGCTAGCTCTGGTATTTTTTGCGAAATCTTGTAGAAAGATCAAACCGAAAATTGATACCAAAGGAAATTTAAACAAATCTTTAAGTAGAGTGGCTATATTAAATCTATCTAAAAACTAGTCCCTCTAGTCCTAAAATTAGTTTCTCTACTAATTTTATGAAGAGTAATTTTCTAACATCATGGATAACAGCATCAATACCTCGATATATCGGCCTGTTCAACAGCGAGGTTAAAACTCGATATTTTTCAACGATACCTCGATGTTTCGCAAACATCGAGGTATCGTTGGCATCCCTAGACCTCACCCCTTGCCTGCAAGTAAACCCCTCTCCCGATATCTCCTCAAGTGTTAAAGTAATTTTGACGCGATTTTCGCCATTAACTTCTACTCGACATCACCCCTTGCCTGTAAACCCCTCTCCCGCTATCTCCTCAAGTTTTAAAGTCATTTTTTCGTCATTAACTTATACTGGAATTAAACCCCGGCGTAAGACAGGCCTTAATTTTAGTTTGACAATAAAGAGAGAGAAAGAGTAGGATCATGAAAAAAGATATTATGGCGAAACAGAAAAATAAAACCCTAATAAAGTTATTGTCTGAAACAATATGTCTTCCCTTTTCATTCCTCACGACCGTCTAGTTCGGACTTCAATTCAAGGAAGTGGCATCTTTCCGCCTCATGTTTTCCACTCGTTTGTTTTGCTTTTACTTTGAAATATCTAAATGTTAAATTGAAAATCTTACAATATCTTAAATGCACATCAATCATAAACAAAAGCGAGAAGCCAAAGGCCATTTCAGAGGTTTATCTCGTGCCCAGCACAAACTTTTAATTTTCAACTTTCTCACATTTTTTCAATTCCCAAGACACTTCCATTCTCGTAATTTCTCGGCATTTCTTCCTCCATGGCAATTCCTGTAATCTACATCGAATCGGATTAATGTCTTTCATTCATTTTCGACACAAGAGAACGCGCTTTTTTAATGAATTTCGAAAGCTTCATCAAATGCGATAAGCATTTTGGTCTGGACAAACGAGCGAAAAAAAATACCCAAAACAAAACCAAAAATCCAATCGTTTATACACAAGAAAATAAAATTACAAAATTGGATAAAATTATGGCCTCGAGGGATTTTCGCGGACAAGCGCAAGAAATTATTAAGAGATAAAAATTAACAGAAGGTACCGTTGCCGTAATAGTAGAGATGAAATGTGGGCTTAGACTTAATCTTTTTTTCGCAAAGTTCGCGTGTCGCCACCGAAGAAGCTGAAACCAATGCTAAAATTCGAATAACTGACGCACTAGGAATACCTGGAATCCTACATGGAACGTGAAATCATTAACAGTGTCTACCGTGGATTTGAAAAAAAAAAAACAACTTATTGGAATCTGCGGCAAACGGTCAATTGCGGTGGTCAATTTTCATGTTGGTTCACAGCGGATCCATTTCCAACGATGACGTTAATTTATGGATTTTTCCTCGAGGCTCATTCCTAGACGATTCAGGCTACCGTGATTATTAAAGTATTTCTGCTCTTCGCCATTTGCCGCTTCTTATTAATCATTCACGTTATTTTACAACGTGGGTATTTGATACAAAAAGGAAGCCGTCGCCATACTTTACACAAAGTAAATAATTCATTAATATTTACTGGCTAATAAATTGTCAACGTCCCTTTTTTCTGCTATTAATAGTTAATTGAGATTAGCGTAAATCACATTTATAGGGAAAACTGAACGGGATGAAACCAAATTTTTTTATGTAATTCACTTAATACCAATGAAATTCCATTTTTCATTAATTTTACCACATAATGTTTTAGCCAGGCATTATATATTATTTACGATAATTTAAAATATGGCTGAAAAAGATGTCTTCTGTGGATAAAATAAAAGTTACACGAAAAATTTCTGAGAAAACGTTCCTTGGGTCGAAATTTAGAATGACAAGCTTTTACCTTACTTAAATCTTTCCCGGGAATGATCATTAAAGCAATTAGAAAACCCTCCTCGATCATCTGGTGGATGATCCAAATTTCTAGCCTCTTCGCACCCAGAGAAAAATATACTAAAATCAAAAAGAAATGCTCTAGATTTTAGTAATTTGTTGTTTGCGTACGAGCTAAACAAGTTCATTCTAAAAATAAAAACCACATTCTTTTTAATTCTAGTGATAGCCCTTATAAAATCTAGTGTTTATTTCTTTAAATTTAAAAGACGAGATTTTTAATTCTAAAAGATTTACACTAATTTTTGAATTTAAAAAGCTTCACTGAGGGAAAAAATCACATTTATAGCAGGGCGCTACAACATTTTTAGTAATCTGCCATTATCTTTTTTTTAAAAAAAATATAATCTTCATTTTTCATGGTTTTACGATAGTAATAGTAGATTTTTACCAATTTCCCAGTAGCATTTTTTACTTTTTACAGTATTTATAAATTATAAATATTTTCTTACGTATTAATCAAATGTTGAAAAACTCCTGCTCATACCGCGATTCGAACCCGAGAAATCCCTAAAAATCCCTAGGTTTGAAGTCCACTCGCCAACGCATACGGCCACCGAAGTAAATAAACGAAGCGAGTCTAAACATGAATGGTTTCTTTCTCGGTTGAAAGAATGATTTTAAATTTTGAAAGTAACTTGTTTAAATTTAAAAAGGTCATTTTTGAATCAAAAAGAAAGATTTTAAATTTAAACATTTTGGTTTTTTAATTCTAGTAGGGGCAATTTTAAATTTAAACATTTTGGGGTTTTTAAATCTAAAAACGAGCTTTTTAATTTAAAATCATGAGTTACTAAATAATAAAATTTTCTGCTGATTCTAGGATATTTCTTTTTAAATCAAACAAGTAACTAGATTTTTAGATCTAGGGTGGAAATAGTTTAATTTTAAAATGTTCATTTCTCTCAGTGTGGGGGTACCCCCCCCCCCCCCCCCCCCCCCCCTAATGGTTTATTTTTGCTCATTAACGAACTTAGCCTTGCATCTTACGAAAAGTCTCTAGCTCAATCCGTGCGCCCGCAATCCGCGCCACAGACGTACGGACAGACGGACGGACGCACATGCAAAATTCAATTTTTTTTCATTCTAAACACACTTCATTGTGTGTGATACCGGGATCTTGGCGTTACAAACGGAAAGGCAAATTTAATAAACCCTTTGGTTTCACCATACGGGTATAAAAATTAGGCTAAAAAAACTACTCGACGTGAAATGGGGTAATTTTAAAAACTCTACTCTCTACAGTCCGGACAGTAGTTAATCAGTAATTAACTAAATGTTTACATGGAAAATTTAGCAAAAACAATCCGATGGAATTTAAGCAAAATATTTTTCAATATAACTTCTAACCTGTCCATTTTATTATTCAAACATTCAATAAAATAATTTATAAAAAAAGATGCATATTTTTTAATTGCCTGATAACCTGATGATAATAATTTATTTAATGATTTATTTATATTCGATCCGCTGTTGGCCTTTGTGACGTGATATCACCGCAAAGTTAAGACATCTCTCGTCTCCGATGATATTCGCGATACGCCAATTAAACCAAAACAGCGTGAAAATCTTTAGAAAATAAGCAAAAATAAAATTGCGATCCAATAGAATCAAAATGGAAGCGAAGTCAAGCGTCTTGGCCTCATTTGACCTATCAATATAAATTCAGTGATAACCTTCAATCAGTGAAGCATTTCAAGAAGCAATTTGCAGGCGTGAGCTTTAACTTTAAATGAGAAAAATTCACATAGTATCCCACAAGTATCTTTGAAATTATTATTTGTTTAATTTTATGTCAATAATGGGAAAATTTCCACACATTTTCTTCCACCAAATTACTGTCGTTCTATTAAATCCCTTTAGTATGAAATTTTCTTTTCCAAGTTTATTTGCTTTCTTTTTGCGAATTTTTATTTTGCTCTCTCTCTCTGTGTGGTGATAATTTTAACATTACATGGTTTTAAAAAAATATACTCGCAAGGTCAATAATGTGTCGAGTTCATCAGAGGTCTCGGTTGATTCATGTATCATCACTAGATAATTGTCGGCAGAGTAAACAAAGTTCAGTCTTAGGTTAAACCGATATACGTTTCAATAATAAAAAATGTTAACACATTAAAAACCGATAGGGAATTTCACAAACGAATGTTTGTATTTTTGGGAATAAAAAGTAGAAAAAAAGCATATTTTTAAATTAAAAATCGTTTACTGTTAATCTAATAATTTGGTTTTCAAGTATCAAATGTGATAATGTTGAAAAAAAAACTGCTCAAAGTTTAATTTCTAAAGTCACAAAAACAAATTTAAAATGACGCGCCATTCTGGAGGCGTTTCTTCCACTTTTCCACATAAATTATCACCCCCAAAAAAGAAAGAAAAATACGCAGACCAAAAGTAGCCAAATCAGGAATTATTGCGAAAAAACGAAAACAAATGTTTGACATTTTTAAAGCTGTTATCATTTTTACAATTAACGGCAATCTTGTTTCGATCCAAAAATTTAAACGAGGTCAAACTCGAAGAGATCTTAATCATAAGTGGTTCATAAAATTGATAATAACTTCATAAGACTGGAAAGAAATTTTGTCGCAGAAACTGGTGAGAATCGTACAATATTGCGTTTATAACTCATAAATCATGAGTTGGCCACTACAATTTGATGCGAAAACGTCATAGCCGATTGGTCTAAAATATACAGGAGGCATCACTAAAATAGCTAATTTTCATTACAAAATAGTTAATTTGAATTGAAAAAATAGTCAATTTAAATACAAAATAGTAAACATTACTAATAAGAAGTAAAGTTTTATATAAAAATTGTCGATTTTGATTATTTTTGTAATATCTTTTCTCACAGTGCAAGTAATAAAATTAACCATCTTGGACGCAATGGAAAAATCGTGAAGTCTAAGATGGCAGCTGACCATCCTCCGCCTATTCCCCGCCAAAAAGAGGTTGAGTCAATGAAACTAGAGCAAGTTACCTTTCCAACGCAGGTACAACGAATGTGAAGCCCAAAAGTTAGTCAAGGGTTATTTTCGCGCATCGTTCTTTAAACCAAAAGTATCAGGAAGACCGAGCCATGCTCGGCGACCTCAAAATCGTACTTTTGCTGATTTTTGGAGAAAAACTAAATTCACATTATCTTTACAGAGCTTTTCCAAAGTTTTTAAATTCCCGACCTAGAAAGCTAGAACTAAAACTAACGCGCGATAAGAAAATTTCATAGAAATCGGTTGAGTGGTTATTGAGTAATCGCTGTCACCGATTTTTGAAACGTTGTTTTGAGACACCAGGTGAGGGTTATCGAGGGGAGGGAAAAGTCAGGTTTGTAGTGGAAAAATCGAAAGCCCTTAGCTCCCTTAGTAATACTGTAAAGTTTCATTAAGATCGGACTACCCAATTCGAAGATACCAGGCAAGGGGTATCGAGGGGAGGGAAAAGTCAGGTTTGTAGTGGAAAAATCGAAAGCCCCTAACTGTAAAGTTTCATTAAGATCGGACCACCCAATTTGAAGATAACAGGCGAGGGGTATCGAAGGGGAATTTTCTCAGAGGTCAGACCTATCTAGATCGATTCCTTGTCCCCGAAAATCCCTAACCCACAAGTTTCGTGAAAATCGTTAGGCGGGTTTTCGACATCGTTTGTGCAGACAGACAGGCATTCCTCGTATTATATTATAGGATTTTCGTTCTTACAAATTCTGTGAATTCAAATTTTTTTTGGACAGTGAAACGCTTATTGCGAAGTTCATGTATATAAATTGTAATTTACGATTATTTTGTATGCATTATAAGGGGAAATATACGTGGGTCATTTTATGACCCCAAACATTCTATTTTTGTGTATTTTTTGAACATAATAGAAGGGCTAATGGCGTTAATACAAACAATCTCTGAAAGTTTCATTCAGTAATTCCAACACATTTTATTATTGGTTGATCATGATTTCATGGTACATGAGTTAGCAGGGGTGGGACGGGGAACCTGGGGTCAATTTATGTCCGAAAACACGCTTCTTCCCTGAAGGTTCCCTGAAAATTGCATCTTAATGGGTCCAGTATTTCTCAAAGCGAACAGACCTAAAAATAGGATACGTAAATCAAGAGGAGCAATTAACCCATGGTCTAAAACCCGCCCACTGATGCCAGTAAGCTCCCTTGAAAGTTTCATCCAAATCGGTTCAGTGCAGGGTTGTGAAAAACACAGGTTTCTTTTAAAAAGCCCAATTCATGGAGTTTTTTTACTTTCTTCTACGGAGTATAATAAAGTATTGTATTCATGAAAAATTTCGACCTCTTAATTTTGCCTAAAAAACATTTCCCGATCACTCCTGAGTCGATTGGAGTCATATTTAAAAAATGTCTTTCTGTCTGTCAGTCTGTCTGTCAGTCTGTCTGTCAGTCTGTCTGTCAGTCTGTCAGTCTGTGTACAAGATTTCTCAAAAACTAATAGAGCTAGCGCCATGAAATTTTATAGGCATGTTGGGTCCTGAAATGGGACGATCCTATCAACTTTTGGTGGAAATCCGTTAACCGGAAGTATCCAAAATGGCGGTTTTTCAAAAATCGCAATTTCGTTTTTCTCGATTTACTCCCAAACTATGCGTTTTTTAGTGGCCTTAAGTATGACAAAACTTGGAGAAAATAAAATTTCCCACACTTTTGTCTTTAGCTATAACTCGATATCTCCACCTGTTATCGAGATAAACCGTTATTTCCAAAAAATCAGTTTTTTGCGATTATCTCGAAAACTAACGGGTTTTTGCTGACTGAATGTATGAAGTGAATTAATGAGAATGGCATTCTGCAGAATTTTGATTCTTACCGTTATCCGTTTTCTTTTACCGTTATTGAGATATTTTCATTAATATGTAAAAAAACATATTTTTGCGAATAATTTGCAAACTAACGGTTTTTCGACAAATTAGTTAAAAGAATAATTAAAGATGTTAACATTTTCTACATTTTTGCCATTTACCGTAAATTGATATCTTTTACAGTTCTCAAGTTATCTCAAATTTTGTACGTTTTTGATATTTTTGAATAAACCAAGAATTTATTGGGAGGTCGTCTTTGGTTAACAACGCGACAGGGCTCGAGCGTAAATTGCGCAGGGTCGTAGATTTTGTAGAAGAAAGTTTTGTGTTGACCACAACTGATATTTTTTTTGTTATTTTTTGGGTTTTATTTGGGTTTTTAAAAACACTTTAACATCAAATATTAAAAATTAATTATCTTTTATTTTTCTATTACAAATAAAACGGTAAAATCTATAATTAATAACAGGTACTCGTATTATTTAATATAAATAAGAAAAATCAAAATTTTTTAGAACATAAATTATATTAATAAATTTTTCAATTTTTAATTATTCTTTGTAACCGCATCACTTCTTCTAATTAATGAAAAAATAACAACCCTAGTTCAGTGGCTCTCAAGTTTTATGCGTACAGGCAAAGAACAAAAACAATCTAGAGAATAAAATCTTAGAACAAATTTTTAGAGAAAATTTTTCCACTGTGAGATGAAGCAAGAGGATCCGATGTAACACGGAAAAAATTATCCATTCGATTCCTCCATCTCATTGAATAGATACGACGAAAATGATTAGAAAATGTTCTCTCTGCTTCGTGCTCCCTAGTCTAAAAGTAATTAACTTTTAGGCCGTAGCTAGTGAATGATAGGGACATTTTTCCCCCCTTCGAAGGGGAAATTTGTCAAAAATTTGTTCGGCAGAGTTTTTTCTATATATTCCTTATTCTATGGTACAGGCATGCGAACAGGACACATAAATAAATATCTGTCATATGTCTTCAGTCATATGTCTATCGCACGAGATCGGTGAGGTGATCGGTGAATATTTTATTCGTCAGGTTTTAGTGTTCCCTATATAATATAAACAAACAGGAGTGATATTCCGTGACTTGTTTCAAGCGTTTGTTTCGAGTTAGAAGAGTATTCGCTGTCTCTGTTTCGACCGAAATAAATGACCGAGAGAAACCGAGATAGCAAATATCACTTTTTCTTCTAACTCGAAACAAACGCTTGAATCAAGTTACGGAATACCACTCCAGACGTCGTATGGTGAACAGAAATGTTAACGAAAAATTTTTCTCTGGACTAATGATTAATAAAAAATATAATCAAAATTATTTTGATTTGTGATTGAATTCCTCAGTCATTAGTAAAACGTTACTATGATTGTGATTGATTAGTTTTAATCATAATCATGATTTAAAAACGAATTTTTATGATTAACTTTTTTGTATATATTTTTGTAATGAATCCCATAAATAAATAATGAACCATTAAATAATTATGATAAAAAGCAATTCTAATGCCATAGATTTCAAACAAACATGAATTTTTAAAACTTTCTTAAATGCAAATAAAATACCATGCGTAAAAAATTATTTAATAATGAAAAGTTATTATAAACATTAGGATTAAGAAATTTTCTTTAAAAAAATTAATGTATTCCGCTTCAAATAAAATTTAATCAGTCGTGAAAATGATTGAAAAACTAATGATTAATATTTTTAATCATAATTATGATTACTGTGGCTAATCATGATTGAATCAATCATGATTGATTTTGCAATGACCAATCAACTAAAAAATTATCAATCAACTAGAAAATTAGTTGATTACGCCCAACCACTGTGGCATACACTTTTTACAAAAAAGAATTATCGCGTTTCAGAGCAATATTTTTGTGTTGGGACGTAGAGTTTGTCTAAGAAACTCATGTGCTGTTCACATTAGATATTTCAAGTGATTTTAATACCTTTCTTATATATAATAACGGTAAAAAAAAATCAATAAATCAACCCTACACAGTTCACATTTCTCCACAAATTCAATCCACACATTCCAAACATAGCGCCATTACGGATTATTTTCTAAATAATGTCCACGCCATTATTAGCGTGTTTCCTGAGGATTCCATTCTGTGTAAGCCAATTTTTGCACTTGCACTTAAGCCCAACCAGACTAAGCTTTACCGATCAATCATGTGAATCCGTAGTGCATTAGAGCCTCGACATTTGAAGCGCCGAGCCCACAAAGAGTCGCCCTCAACCCCTTAGCAACAACATAATCGCTGGAAATATGGCTTCATCTTAACTCGTTAAAGGCAAAAAGAAAAATTAATCCGAACAACAATACAAAAAAAGAAAACAATTTGATTTCTACGAATTTTTCTGCGTAGGTTTAATATCCATTTTTTTATTCTTTTAACTTTGATAATTCCCCGAAGAATGTTACTTGATGGGAAATTGTTTCCTTGAGCTTCAGGCTCGTGTTCTATTTGTGAACATATGCTCGCCTTGGAAGTACCAGCGAACATTTTTCCCAATATCACCATATCTTCATACCATCGAAAATATTGATAGGAGGGATTCGAAGGGTGGCTAGACTATGTTTATACTATATGTGAGAATCATATAGTAGTATATTAGATTCAGTATACCGTTTGAAGCGCATCGAACCAATCGTCGAACACGAACTACGTAAGGGATGACAAAAAATTTTGAATTCGGCATGTCCGTCCGTTTGTCTGTCGGTCCGTCTGTCTGTCCATCCGTCCCTCCATGAACAACATAACTATCGAGAGAATTGAGCTAGAGACTTGAAATTTCGTACAGTTACGTTTCTCGTAAATTACTAGGCACAGTTCTTAAGCGGTCTAAATTAGACCATTTCTTCCCCCTTCTCCAATACGAACGAAACAGCTTTTTGGTATTTTCTCGAAAACGGTGAATCATATTGAAAAATTTATTTAAGATAAAATGTATTTAGAATATAATTTCACATAACTCATCCATACATCAAAATCCAATCGGACACCTGTTTCTTCCCTCTCCCATACAAATGGAATACTTCTTTACTATTTTCTCGAAAACGGGGGATCGTATCCAAAAATTTATAAAGACGAAATGTGTTTAAAATAAAATGTTACATGGCCGTTTTATACATAAAAATTGAATTGGACCGCGCCTGCTGCCCTGTTCCAAACCAATGGATTTTTTTCAAATAAAAATTTTGACTCTCATATAGAGTATTTGACCATTCGCCCATGGCAATTGTAGCTTTTCTTTTGTTTTTCTTTAATCTTCTAACATGCATACTTACGAAGCTTCGTAGACAATTCATGTTTTATGCCAATAAAATCAATAAAACGCTTTTGTAGCATTAAGTAAACAAAATTTCTTGTTTTGTTTGTTTTTTGGATTGTTTGTCCTACAAATTCAATTCTAAACAGTATGTGATAAAAAATTCAATTGCTGCTAATGAAATCTATTTTTGGGCGCTATTTTTTATGTTTTTTTTTATGTTTCATTAAAATCTTAAAGACACAAATTATTTCATTGTTTAAAGCGTAAAGGCCGTATAACATTCAAAGCAGCCGACAATCCTGAAGGCGCGGCAGTAGAATTAGTGTTTTGTGACAATAAAAAAATGGGTTTAAATCGAAGGGAAAGCAATCAATCATTGAAGAGAAAACCATTTTTCACACCGGTCCCTAAGCTAACCACCGATTGAGAAGCACTACTCGATCTAAAGCAGGGTTTATACACAGCAAGTAACTTGCGGCAAGTAAAGAGAGGCAAGTAGTTTGCTTAGTTTACACGTTTCAAGTAAATCATTTCAAGTAGAATGACAGCCGAAGGAAAACATAACCTAAAATTTTCTGAGAAAAAATATCACGACTCTTTTTTGTGGAAAAATTTGCGAATTTCGACCTGAAACTGTTTGTTGCCGACGAGTTTTTTATATCCGTGTCGTTTTTTCCTTAAAATGTTACGACGTTTTCTGGCAAAGCAGCAAATATAAAATGAACCGAAACACACACACATAAAACCACTTCATTTGTACGCGGTTCCATGTTCTTGTATTGGTTTTACTTGCCACAAAAATAGAATGGCTTTCTATTATTTTCGAGAGAGCGGCAAGTATTCTCACACATATGCGAGCGTCGCACACTAGGTCAAATCGCGTGTATTTACGTCTACTTGCCGCAAGTTACTTGTCTCGTCTAAACCCTGCTTAAGGAACACCGACGTGACTAGGACAGTGTTTTCCAACCCGTGGGTCGCAATTTTATGATGTCCCCAACTAGTAATTATTTTAAAGTCAACATTATATGAAGTAGAGAGCCTATAACCTAGAGAGTGGCCATGCTACCTTAATAAACTGTGCTACTGATGACAATTATTACCATCAGACGAAAAAAATATTGAAAATTATCATTTTATTGTATTTAATCTAACAAAAATGACATTAGAAACTACCCGACATGTTCCTGATATCAGCTATCTTTAGGTCAGTTGAAAAAAGTCAGCTCTGTGTCGCAGACATGCAGCTGCACATTCTTTCCAGTGTGCCATGCGCCATTGAATTACATGTGCAACTGATGTCGGGATCAGTCAGCTGCAGCAGCTGATTGCCAATGTGACATCTCGCTTAGTTTCCGAGACAATCGTAATAAATTACGAAAAAACGTTATATCTCGATAATGGCTTGAGATATCGAGTTCTAGAAAAACACAAAAGTGTAGGAAAATAGCTCTTAGCACACAAGAAAACTTTCTTATATAAGATTTACTGCAATTTTACTGCGCAAAAATAAAATTTGCTGCTGCAGCCGATTTCGAGATATTTGTTGTGTTCCAGCGTAATAGAGCTTAGGAAATTTAACTTTTGCCATATTCATAAAAGTATTAAAAAACGCAGACTCGTTTTTTGCGATTTTCTCAAAAACGATGCGCCGAACTAAAAAATATTTAAAAAGAAAAGTGTTTAGAATTCAATTTTACATATCCGGGCCGTGTCAAGCCAAAGCGGTGACCGGAGTAAAATCTGTATTTGGCGCCCCCTCCCTTTCTAAAAAAAAATTATAAAACGCATTTTTGTACCTGCTTGGAAGGTTTGGAAAAACCCGAAAAAGTATTTTATTTTTCGGTATACAAAAAAATTTTATTAAAAAAATACATATAGGCAGAAATTATTGTTCCAAAGGGGAAATATTTTCAATGTCAAGGTCAAATATATTCTTATATTAGAGTTGCCTTCTTTTCCGAACGCAGAAAAGCAGTGCTTTTTTTCCTCCTGTTCGAAGCTGTCTGTCCATATATATAGAAATTTAATCCGATCACCCCCCCCCCCTGTCTGGTAAAAATATCAGTTCATGGGTAATGGAAGAAAAACTCTAAATTTCCACAATTTTTCAAAATACTTTTTACCGTTTGTTAATTATTTTCTCGTTCCCTAGAACTAAGAAACTTTTTTTTGCTGTAATGAAGTCGAAAACATTTTTCAAAAAAAAAACATGTGTTGAGATTGCAAAATGCTATCAACTATTTACTATGTGACATTTAAAAAAACCGAATTTTTCTAGAAAAAATAATAACAAAAAAGAAATATTTCATAAACATGCGTTTCAGTTATCAGTTCAATTAACTGGCAGAGTAAATATTTATTTGAAAGAAATTTAGGGTAAACAAACATTTTTTTTATATCCTATTCGGTTTAAATTGTTTGGATGAGTATGATTTCGTTAAATGGCACTAAATCAATAAATCCAAACTTGATTCATCAAAAGAATCGCTTTTTTAAGAGTCATACCCGTGTCTTGGGTTGGGGAAAAAGTATCGAGGCCTTTTATTCTCAGGAGATGGCACTGTTCCGCCATAAAAGCAGAACTATTGGTTGTTATGGCAACACTAAGGAACTTAAGGTCGACCACAAAACAGTTTTAAACAATTTGAAACAAGGCGGACACAAAAAAGTTGACGTTTGAGTGTTACATGAATTGACTGCTAAAAATTTAATGAATCGCGTTTTCACCTGCAATTCACGAGCGAGCCATTTTTAAAGCGGTTGGTAACAAGCGATGAAAAATGGATCACGTATGACAAAATAGTGGGAAAAAGATCGTAGTCGAAGCGAGGTAAAAATCGCAATTTCGTTTTTCGCAATTTTCTTTCAAATTTTCAGTATTCTTATGTATCCGAAAACTTTTCTACAAAAACAATGAAATTTCCTACATTTTTGTCTTTTACTAGAGCTGCTTATCACAAGCCGTTATCGAGATATGCCGTTATTTAAAAAAAAAAACAGTTTTTGCGATTATCTCGAAACTAACGGATTTTTGCTAGTTGTATGTATAAAAAAAATTCAAGAGAATCCTTTGCACAATTTTGAGTTTGACGTTAAAAATTGATACTAAGTTTCATGTGAAAGTTTTCAACAATGGTTATAGTGTGAACATTGGACAATTAAATATAGGAAAGATAATTTGATTGTTTCAAAAATTACTTCTTAACTTTAGTTTAGTTAATTTTTAAATAATAGTCTCGAATGTATTTATTATTGACCTAACAAGAAAAAAATCGTCCTAATATTGACTGTCAGCGCTTCTATTATTGACCCAACGTATTTGGACCCCCGTATTTGGCCCAGTCCACAATTTTTTGCTCTTCCTCAGGTTTAAGGATCGTAGGATGGCCTATGTCAGAATGTACTGGAAATTTACCCTTGTGTTTATATAGTAACGATGTTTTTGGTATTTTGAAGTAGGGATGTCAAATTTTTCAAAAACACCGGTTTTCGGTCAAACCGGTTTTTAAAACTACGGTTTAAACCGAGCCGGTTTAACCGGGTCCAAAAAACCGGTAATTAAAAAACCGAAAAATCGTTTTGTTCAAATTGGGTATGTTAGATCTTAGACGCAACAAATACACCATAATGCAAACAAAAGTCGTGAAGTGCCATATAATCCATTAAGAGGCCATAAATGGCACAATATGATATTGTATTTGGTTTAGAGTGCCAACTCAGTTGCACGAAAATTGGTTTAAAAATATTTTTCCGTACAAAAAAAAATGATCGGTTTTTTTGAACGGTTTTTGGCTTTAAAAAAAACACCGGGTATAATCGTGCAAAAAAACACCGAAAAAAAACCGGTTAACCGAAGCAAAAACACCGGGTAACCGGTTTTTTTTGACATCCTTATTTTGATGACCTTTGCCGCCCTATAAATTGACATGCCTTCTTCTACGGCTTTTAAAACGGCCTCCAGCTCATCGTTGGTATATAGAAGTCGTTTGGTCATTCTGGTGTTGTAAAAAAATTTAAATGTTTCTTTTTTTGACCGAAGTGGGTATTATATTGACTTATAATTTGAAAGAAAAAAACTAGTCGATTTTAATTGTAAAATATCAAGTCAGAATTATGTTCTGTTTCAATAATCATTTAAATTTACTAGAAATTAATTTATTTTAGTTGAAGTGGAAACAAAATATTATAAAAAATAGTATGAAGTGTTTCATGTGCATGTTTATTTTATTGACCTAGAGGTTTATTTATTATTGACCTACTCATGTATCCTTTATTGACCCCAAACTTTAAATATTATTTAAGATCAAATTATTAAAAAATTGATAGGTCAGAATTCGACTACTATATAGATGGGAAGGAGATTTAATGTTAAATGACAGAGGAAAACTTTTAGACTTTTTGTTACAGCCAAAAACTAACTTAGCTTTAAATACGTAAAAAATGCAATATTGACCTATAAGTCAATAAAAGAAACATCACAAATATTCATTGTATCTATTATTGACCACACATTTTATATATTTTTTATATTATTCCACATTAAAACTCACAATTTTATAACAACAAAATTAAAATTTAATAATTAAAGAACAACTCACAAAAAGAAAATTAGGAAAAAAAGTAAAATATACGAAAATACCGCAACTTTTAGTTTTTCCATTATTTAGGCTTACTTGTTAAGAAATTTCTCGCTTTATCGTCTTTTCTTGCCAGCTGTCATGGCAAACTAATTTTTCGTGAGAGGATTATATCGTATCGCAATAAAAAATTGGGAATTAACTATCAAGAGTGGGTTGTGGAATTTCAGTGTTTTGCAATATTGATACACACATAGTTGGCCTTATTAAAGCTAAAAAATGAAAATATGTCAATATTACCGCCTAGGTCAATAATATAGCCCTTTACCTTATTGTAAATAACGCAAAAACGTAGATTTGGTATACAGTCATGTGTTGTTCACATCAGATATTTTAATGAGGAATCGAGACTATTACTAAAATATTTCATCTCAATTACAAAATAGTTAATTTTGATTGCAAAAATAGCCAATTTAATCACCAAATACTAGATTTTACTACTAAGTAGCTAAATTTATTATAAAAATATCCGATTTTAACTGAAACTAACTATTTTAGTAATAATCACGATGTCCCATTATAAAATAGTTAGAATTACTATTTTCCGTCTGTGTATGGTTCTACCAGAAAAATGGCAGACGGTGGTCGAACGAAACGGCTCATATTTGGTTTAATAAAAATAACTTATAAAAAAATTGTTGGTACTTTAATTAAAAAAAGTCCGATACTTTTTCACCAACCCAACATTACCATCTGCTTCGGCATTTCAAACTTATGTAGTTTTTCAAATTAATTCGATTATTAATTGCGCGATGCGTAACAAATTATTCACACCTTGAGCATAAAATCATAGCCTCCAGGTGGCAACAGAAAATGTATGAAAATTAAAGTCGAAAAATAAGAAAAAAAAATACCAACCAAATCCAAGCATGAAGCGAAATCAAACAATAAGAGCTTTCATCCGGTTATACCGACAACTTGAGACGATAAGAACTTTAATCGGGAAAATTTCTTAGTAAGCACTAAACGCACAAAACATTTCAAATAAAATCGACAGCGAATGAAAAGCGAGAAATAGTAAAAGTTGAATAATCAGAGCCAAGACAAATTTTACAAAAAATGACGAAAAAATTGTATTTTCAAAGAACATGAAAGTTGCAAAACTTCAACAAAAAATACTAAAACTCATAAATTTGTTGTTATGTCAACATGGGCCGTTTTACGCAGATCGATTTTTAATTTAACACTCGCTTCGCACAGTCATCACAAATTATGAGCATTTAATAAAAAAAAAAATTGCTGTCATTACTATACGACAACACCGAAAGGGTGCGGAAATGGGAGTGCGGAGAAATGTCGCGGCTTATCTATAGCAAGGTTCAAGGGAAAAAAAACTGGAAGCATTTCTGGAAAAAGCAATTTTTAATGGATGAGGTTATGTCCACGAATCACCAAAAAGTGTCAACAAATGCGCAAATTTGTCACTGAAAAAATTCAACGTTTCCCAATGGTGCGTCGCAGGTGTGAGGCACACCTAAAAGCTTACGACCAATGGGCGGCGATAACCAAACTCTTCGATTTATTTTAAAGTGTGGTTTCAAAAGAAATTTAAAAAAAAGACTGAAGAACGACAAATTTTTTGCATGTCTGCTAAACATAATGTCGACATAACGATTAAAAAATATGTGATGTGAACAGCACATGACTTTCTTATATAAAATTTACGTTGCGTTTGCTATTTATATAAAAATATGATTGTTTTACGAAATCAGAAATATTTCGATAACGGTAAAAGATATCGATTTCAGGTAAATGGCAAAAATGTGGAGAATTTTAATATCTTTAATTCTTCTTTAACCTTTTTATACCCGTATGGTGAAACCAAAGGGTATATTAACTTTGCCTTACCGTTTGTAACGCCAAGATCCCGTCATCGCACAAAAAAATGAATTACACCAGTGTGTTTAGAATCATAAAAATATTTAATTTCTGCATGTCCGTCCGTCTGTCTGTCTGTCTGTCCGTCTGTCTGTCTGTCCGTCTGTCTGTCTGTCTGTCCGTCTGTCCGTCTGTGGCGCGGATTGCGGGCGCACGGATTGAGCTAGACACTTGAAATTTTGCACAGATCCGTTTTTTGTAAAATGAAAGGCTAAGTTCGTTAATGGGCAAAAATGGACCATTAGGGGGGGTACCCCCCATACGAACGAAAACTTTTTTTCTGAGTTATTTAGAATAAGTTTATACATAAAACTCCCATACATTAAAATCCGATTGGAATAAATTTTAAAAAATCTTATTGGAAAATTTGACTTCAAAGTGGAATTTTGGTACAACTGTTCGAATTTTGATATATCACCATACGGGTCTCCAATGATTGCCAGATTGGCAATTATAGCTTTTGTTATGTTTTTCAAAAAGCAATTAGTTTGTAAGCTATTTGCAAAAATCTTAATTTGTTTACCTTTTTAATAAAAAAAAATCGCAGTAACGGTAAAAGATAGCGGATATCGAAGACAACTGTGGAGAATGCTTTTCTGATTAATTCATGTCATATATGTACAACCACCTAAAAACCGTTAGTTTTCGAGATATTCACAAAAAACCGAATTTTTTGAAATAATAGCCTGAAAATTCTGAAAATGAAGAAAAAAGAACGAAATATCAGCGACACAGAGGAAGTGCTCAAAAATGCACTTTTGTGCGCAAAATAGCACTTTTGTGCGCAAAAATTCCGGCAGAGAAAAATGTATTGTATTTCCTTCGCTACAAGCTTATGTTTAGCAGACACGCAAAAAACAGTGGCGATAAATTACTATAAAAAAAAACTTTGACGTTCATTATCGCGAAACCTATTTTTCTGTTATTGTTTACAGGAAACTAGACGAGTTGAGAAAGATATTTCATTTTTGTACGCGTTTGTTTGCCCAAAAATTAAAGTCAAAGCACAAATTTAAAAAAATAAAAGTAAATTCTTCTCATCATCATGAGATCAGTTCTCGAAGATACTGGGCCTCTTCAATTGAGGTTTTCATAAGAATTTTCTTCCCTGCTTCTAAATTTTACTTGGATTGCGAACAATAAGTTTCACACCTAAAGTTTTCCATGGACTGCGAACCATTTGATGGCACTATCTCTAGTAATTTTTGAGAAATCTTGTACACAACCTATCAAAGACAGTATCAAAGACAGTATCAAAGACATTTTTGTAATAATACTGCAATCAACTTAGAAGTGCTCGGGAAATATTTTTTAGGCAAGATTAAGAGGTCGAAATTTTTCACGAATACAATACTTTAGTATACTTTGTCTAAGAAAGTAAGAATTGCTGACTGCAAGCTGCGAATTTTTTGATAATTTCTTTTCAAAACCCTTACATACCCACTTCAGTTTTTATGCTGTTTTTTTTTACAATCTATTAACATTGCTGTTACAGTTTTTTGCATTTTATCGTGTTTTTGAAACGCAGGCAACGGTCAGAAATTTTTTTAAAAAAGAGAAAACAAAACGAAAATTTCTCAAAAAAATATACAGTAGAATCCCGATAATTCGTACCCCGATAATTCGTATATCTCGCTAATTCGTATGAATTTGCTGGTCCCTTGAAAAAATCCCGGTTAATTTATAAGGTAAAGGGCTATATTATTGACCTAGGCGGTAATATTGACATATTTTCATTTTTTAGCTTTAATAAGGCCAACTATGTGTGTATCAATATTTTAAAACACTGAAATTCTACAACCCACTCTTGATAGTTAATTCCCAATTTTTTATTGCGATACGATATAATCCTCTCACGAAAAATTAGTTTGCCATGACAGCTGGCAAGAAAAGACGATAAAGCGAGAAATTTCTTAACAAGTAAGCCTAAATAATGGAAAAACTAAAAGTTGCGGTATTTTCGTATATTTTACTTTTTTTCCTAATTTTCTTTTTGTGAGTTGTTCTTTAATTATTAAATTTTAATTTTGTTGTTATAAAATTGTGAGTTTTAATGTGGAATAATATAAAAAATATATAAAATGTGTGGTCAATAATAGATACAATGAATATTTGTGATGTTTCTTTTATTGACTTATAGGTCAATATTGCATTTTTTACGTATTTAAAGCTAAGTTAGTTTTTGGCTGTAACAAAAAGTCTAAAAGTTTTCCTCTGTCATTTAACATTAAATCTCCTTCCCATCTATATAGTAGTCGAATTCTGACCTATAATTTTTTTAATAATTTAATCTTAAATAATATTTCAAGTTTGGGGTCAATAAAGGATACATGAGTAGGTCAATAATAAATAAACCTCTAGGTCAATAAAATAAACATGCACATGAAACATTTCATACTATTTTTTATAATATTTTGTTTCCACTTCAACTAAAATAAATTAATTTCTAGTAAATTTAAATGATTATTGAAACAGAACATAATTCTGACTTGATATTTTACAATTAAAATCGACTAGTTTTTTTCTTTCAAATTATAAGTCAATATAATACCCACTTCGGTCAAAAAAAGAAACATTTACTTTTTTTTACAACACCAAACGACTTCTATATATCAACGATGAGCTGGAGGCCGCTCTAAAAGCCGTAGAAGAAGGCATGTCAATTTATAGGGCGACAAAGGTCATCAAAATAGGGATGTCAAAAAAACCGGTTACCCGGTGTTTTTGCTTCGGTTAACCGGTTTTTTTTCGGTGTTTTTTTTGCACGATTATACCCGGTGTTTTTTTAAAGCCAAAACCCGTTCAAAAAAACCGATCATTTTTTTTTGTACGGAAAAATATTTTTAAACCAATTTTCGTGCAACTGAGTTGTTATAAACACTTCTTTTTAGGCACTCTAAACCAAATACAATATCATATTGTGCCATTTATGGCCTCTTAATGGATTATATGGCACTTCACGTCTTTTGTTTGTATTATAGTGTATTTGTTGCGTCTAAGACCTAACATACCCAATTTGAACAAAACGATTTTTCGGTTTTTTTAATTACACAAGGGTAAATTTCCAGTACATTCTGACATAGGGCATCCTATGATCCTTAAACCTGAGGAAGAGCAAAAAATTGTGGACTGAGCCAAATACGTGCCACGGTAAAAAATCTTAGAGTAAATTCCAATCAAAACTGGATTACGCTGGATCTATATGTAATCCAATGGAAAATTCTAATCCAATAATATGGATTGGAAATTCTTATAAATTTATTTTTGGTTTATTTCAGTATTAAAGTCTAAAATTTTGATTAAATTGTAGACATTAATGTTAAAAGTACTTAAGTTCGATACATTATAAAAAACTGTTCAAATATGACTGCAAAAAAGGCTAAAATATTTTCAAAAATTCGCATGTATTAAATTCCAATCCAAAATATGTATTAAGATTTCGTCAATATAATTTTTGGATTGAAAAATACTCCAGGAATTTTGCCGTGTGGGGTCCAAATACGTTGGGTCAATAATAGAAGCGCTGACAGTCAATATTAGGACGAATTTTTTCTTGTTGGGTCAATAATAAATACATTCGAGACTATTATTTAAAAATTAACTAAACTAAAGTTAAAAAGTAATTTTTGAAACAATCAAATTATCTTTCCTATATTTAATTGTCCAATGTTCACACTATAACCATTGTTGAAAACTTTCAGATGAAACTTAGTATCAATTTTTAACGTCAAACTCAAAATTGTGATTGATAGGTCAATATAATAGCCCTTTACCTTACCCAGCTAATTCGAATATCCCGATACTTCGTATTTTTACGTCGGTTGAAATACGAATTATCGGGATTCTACTGTATTTATTAAAATGAGGTTTTTTGTGCTTAAAAATATTAAAAATACACGATATTTTTATTAAAAGCTTTTATTTAGCTTGCCTTCGTGTCTGTCTGTCTGTCTGTCTGTTTGTCAGATCAAATCTTGCAACCCAATTTTGCCCCACTTCCACTTGTCCGATTGACTTGAAATTTTGCACACTTATATAAGTCCGATGACAATACAATATTTTCACTACTTCGTCCTTGTAAGGATAACGGAAGGTCCTGTAAGGATAACGTGATTATCCTTTTCTCCAAATTTTCCGGAAAAAAATCTATTCTGGTGGTTTTTGGGGTCGCTGAATCCGAATCTGTCATTAAAAAGTCAGTAAGGATAACGGAAGGTCCTGTAAGGATAACGTGATTATCCTTTTCTCCAAATTTTCCGGAAAAAACTCTATTCTGGTGGTTTTTGGGGTCGCTGAATCCGAATCTGTCATTAAAAAATCAGTAAGGATAACGGAAGGTCCTGTAAGGATAACGTGATTATCCTTTTCTCCAAATTTTCCGGAAAAAAATCTATTTTGGGGGTTTTTGAGGTCGCTAAATCCGAATCTGTCATTAAAAAGTCTGTATGGATAACGGAAGGTCCTGTAAGGATAACGGATTATCCTTTTTCTCAATTGTTCCGGGGAAAAATATATTCTGCGGGCTTTGGGGTTCGCTGAATACGATTCTCAAGTTAAAAAGCCTGTAAGGACATCTCAAATGTAAGGATATATATTCGAAGACTAAAAAGAACAAAATAAAAAAAATAAAAAAAAAATTTTTAAAAAAAGCTTTTATTAAAAAAGAATGCACTAAAAAGAAAAAAATAATTTTCTGGACGCTGTGTATCACAAATATAAAAGCTTTTAAAAAGCGAGATAAAGCATAAAACAATAAAATAAAAATTTATCTCGCTTTTAAAAAACTTTTATATTTGTGATACACAGCGTCCAGAAAATTATTTTTTTCTTTTTAGTGCATTCTTTTTTAATAAAAGCTTTTTTTAAAAAAAAATTTTTTATTTTTTTTTCTTCTGAAAATGACAAAAATAGCACCGCTTGCAAAAACTTTAGAAAAAAATGGTACTTTCTAGTTACAGAGGAAAAAACACTACGTTGCAAACGAAAATTTTCGGAACTTCAAGGTCACACATACCCTTAATTTTTAGACAGCCGAGATGGTGCCAAACGGGCCACATACAATCTCGGCATCTACACGGAATATGTAGATTCTAAATAAAAAACAAATATTCAAAACAAAAACCTATGATTTTTATGAAAAAATGACGGTAGGTTAAATTGAAAATATCAGAGTTCCAAGAGAAGTGTATGTCCACATTTTGTACTTTTTCATGACTTGATTTGACGGATAGAATTTCCAAATACCTCAAAATGTATTCAAAACGATACCTCAGAAAATTTACACCTCAGGCAGTCGCCTAAGTGCTAGAACCCGACTTCACTCAGGCGACTGCCTAAAGTGTTTAAACAGTCTAGCCAATTAGCATCTTAACACGTTCGCTGCCGGTAGCATTTCTGTTTTTACGGAAATTGACGGAAGTTTTCATACCCGACATCAAACGTGTTAAATTAATTAAAAATATAAAAATTTTGATCTTATCTATTGGAAGTATAAATGGAAAACCGCAGTTCTTTTTTTTCAAAATTTGAGGCCTTTTTGTGGAAAAATGCTTACATATTTATTCTTCAAAATGTTGTCACATCACTAGCCAAAACTTTTTTCCATTTTTCTGGCGCCGAAAAGCTGCTCGTCTCTTGAGGCGACCTACAAATCGACCGAATTCTGATCTGTTCGTAAGAATGGAAGTGCTGCTCAACGAGGTCATGCGTCATCCACCGAAACAGGTGGTAGTCGGAAGCGGCGATGTCTGGAGAATACGGCGGGTGGGGTAGGACGTCCCAATTTCATGATAAGGAGTTATGGCCAGATGCCTAGCTTATCATTTGACCTTTCTAATCTGACATTTTTGACAAACTTCTTACAGCTAACGCCATCTATTGGAAAACGGCAGTTTTCCATTTGTACTAACAATAAAACTCACATTCGGTACAGTGGCGATTTTGGCAGGATTCTTCGCGATTCATCACAACCCCCTTAAAAAAAACTTATTTCAAAAAAAAACTTACTTCCAACAATTTAAAATTCACCCAAAACGATCACACAGTTCGTGACCTAGACTGCACCAGATCGGCAACCAACGAAAATTCCCTAAAAAAATGCTCAGTTCTTTTCGGGTAGAAATGCACTGACACCGCAAAAATGCAGCTGGCAACGAGCAAAATATGAATATTGCAAAAAAAAACCTGCATGAAAAAAAAACTTTAAAGAAGAATGCAACATTTATGAAGAGAACGATGAGTGTTTAATGTGGGCTTAAGCATAAATTTCTGTTACGACATGATGGAAAGGAATATCCTGTGCCAACTCAATGTAAGTGTCAAACGCCCGGAGGACAAAACATCACAGAATCACATGGAAAATCAGAATGAGGTAACCATCCTGTGGATAATGGTGGACCAGATATGTGTATGCAGGTAAGTTTGCAAAGGTGAAAAATCGAGCCATGTAACACCTGCCGTGAGCATTTTGCAGCAGCACAAATTTCGAAAACACTAAGGAAACCATCGTCCAAGAAACGAACAGCATTTCTAAAGTAAACACACGCATTTAGCATTGTTGATGGGCTGGATTTACATCGTTTGCTTTCAGTATACTGAATTTATATCCCCGCACGTTGGCCTGGATTGTTGGGCGTCAGGGAATGAGTTTTCGATTCGACACTGGTGGTCAAACGATGCGACAGGGGAGGGAGCGATGTTAGGTGAATTTTACCAGGTATTCGTTCGTACACATGTCCGTTGCATAGTAGTACACCTTGTTCGCATACGTGCACTTTGCACTCGATCGCTTGTTCCTGTTAAAGTTATTCGAACGATTACTGCATCATCGCAGTTTTCTGTTCTTTGGGAAAAAAAGGTGTGAAATTTTATGAGCATGCGTAACTAATCGCATACATAATTCAACTCAATTCCCACCATCGCTTGTTATTCTTTCACTTGATGGCAAGAATTGAATTTTAACTATTGTGGGTTCATTGATTGATGGAGATGTTACCTGAATTTAATGATCTACACAAATTGTTTTAAAAACCGTTACTATATAATAATACTATGAATTTTTTATTAATCATATTTTATTATTCCTCTGAAAACAATTCAGATGGAGAAAATACTGAAATCCAATTAACTGTGATTAAATCTGAAAATAATTTCGGCCCTGTTTTAAACCTTTCGCCCCGACTTTCGGTTCATGACCCTTTCGCAAAAAGTGAGGTTTGTAAATTGATAATACTCATCTAGATATGCAATATTCTTACTTTTGTAATGGTGGTGTATAACTAACGGTAAATACTTCTTATTCGTATATAATTAGATTTTAAACCTGCAAATTGCTTTGAAATTCCAGTCGTATTCAGATAAAATTTTGTGGGACGTATTGTCCCAATAGGGGCGAAAGGGTTAAGAAAACTGCATTTTTAATACCTGACTGTATAAAAAAATGTAGTCGGTCGCCCATATCCGGGGACTTGAATTTTTTTGTAAATGAGTTAAAAATCGTAGTTTTCAAACAACTTTATATAACAGGTACCTCCCAGATAATTTTTTTTTTAAATTTTGAAATGAATGCGTTTTTGGAAAAAAAAGAATATTACAAAATTGAAAGGATATAAAATTTTCTACATATTTTGCGTTAACGGTTTCTTGTATCTCCAACAGATCTCAAGATATTTGAAAAAAAATTGAATTTTTTGAAAATTCTTCGAAAACAACTATGAAACATAACAAAAGCTATAAATGTCAATCTTTTGTTCTTGCACTTTTTTGATAAGATGCACAGTTTTTGAGATATTCGCAAAAAACGTTTTCGTTCGTATGGTGGGTACCACCCCTAATGGTCCATTTTCGCCCATTAACGAACTTAGCCTTGCATCTTACGAATCTGCGCAAAATTTCAAGTCTCTAGCTCAATCCGTGCGCCCGCAATCCGCGCCACAGACAGACGGACGGACATGCTAAATTCAACTTTTTTCATCATTCTAAACACACTGGTGTAATTCATTTTTGTGTGCGTTGACGGGATATTGGCGTTACAAACGGTAAGGCAAAGTTAGTATACCCTTTGGTTTCACCATACGGGTATAAAAATATCAGGATTTATAATTTGAGTAACAGGTCAGTACGAAAATGATTTATTGAGAGGGTTTGACGTCATCAGTTAGCTACGATGACAAGTTCTCTTTTTTTACGGCAGACAAGTAGTCCATAGTCTGTATTAACGGAACTCTACTGTATAGGTATTTTGGTATACAACAAAAATTACGCCACATGTAAAATAATAAAAAAACAGGCAGAGTTTTTGAATGCCAAGGTCAAATACACTGATAAATTCACCTAAAAAAATACCAGAGAAGCGCATCCCAATGTTTTGTGCTTCACGGAGTCCGAATTTGACGCAGCGAATTTCC
The DNA here is from genome assembly GCA_964034945.1 of Chrysopilus asiliformis. NCBI lineage: Eukaryota > Metazoa > Arthropoda > Insecta > Diptera > Rhagionidae > Chrysopilus > Chrysopilus asiliformis. The sequence continues at coordinate 80,771,408 of OZ035961.1, read as the reverse complement.
AAATGTCTCGAAATGTCGCCTAAAGGTAGAAATACACGACGAGAGACTTTGGTCTCTTAGACCAAAAATTTCGCCTCTGCATACAAAGAGACCTGTGTATACACTTCGGAGACCGGAGATTTATCTCCAAGTACAAGTCTCTCGGGTCTCTTGGGAGACTTAAGTCTCTTGCCGTGTAGCTACTCTTTTTAATGCGTCTCCGGTCTTCAAAACGTTTTGATATCTATCTCTTGGTCTCAGGAGACGAGTTTTGACATTTCAGGCAATTGTTTTGTGGGAACGAGAATTTTTGTAAAGTTGTTCTTCCTCAGTTCTTAATTCGTGCAGCAATGTTTGTGTTATGCTGGCCGATTGTCGCTTCTAATCCAATTTTTCACCCATATTTTGCGTTGCCTCTTTTGTCTCTTTTGCCTCCTACGCAAAATTATGAGTGCTGATATTGCTGCAGTGATTCTTCTATTTCCCCCGTTCATTTGAATAAAAAAATTAACAACTTGAAAACTTTCACAGCACAACACGAATTAAAACTACCAAATGTCAAAAAGATCTCCAGAGACGAGATACCTGTGTCGTGTATGCACTCCAGAGACTTTGCTTTGAGAGACTTTTTAGTAAAGGTCTCCGGAGATCTATTTTTTGATCTCCAGACTTAAATGTCTCTGAACGTGTATACACTTTGGAGATTTTTGCCTTTTGTACCCTGGAGACCAGAGACCAAAGTCTCTCATCGTGTATCCTTACCTTAACGGTTCTCTAGATATTTGGAGACATCTTTCTCTAGACATTTTTTTCCTCGAAATTGAATAATGCAGAGGAAACACTTGTGTTGATCACAACTGATATTTTGTTACAAAATCTGAAATAACTCGATAACGGTAGAATATACCGATTTATAGTAGAAGGTAAAAATGTAGAGAATTTCAATATCTTTAATTCTCTTTTGTCTATTTTTTCGAAAAACCGTTAGTCTGCAAGCAATTCACACAAATTTTTTTTTTTAATTATTTATGAAAATATCTCAATAACTGCTCAATAACGGATAACAGTAAAAGACAAAATTGTGGAAAATATTCCTCTCTTCAATTAATCTCCATGCAACCACCCAAAACTCGTTAGTTTTAGAGCTAAACCGGTTTGAGATACCGAATTCTAGTACAGTAATCCCTCGAACTGCGCGGTTTCGCAACTGTGCGGTTAAGTTTTTAATACCAAAATTTCGAACTGCGCGGTAAAAATTTCGCAGCTGCGCGGTTTTTTTTATAATCTCCGTTTAAAAAACATGCTCTGAACATATATTTTGGTGAATCCCCGACAAAAAGGAATCACCTGGTAATTTGGTATCTTCGTACATATTTGGTAATTTGGTGCTTATATTAGTGTTTATATTTAGTGGAAATTGTGACATCAGGTAAGACAATTGGTGGAGACGAATTCGAAGACTTAGAGTCAGAAGATATCATGGAAGTCCTTGCAAGCAATGAAGAAAATATGACTGCTGACGATATTTTGACACAGTTCGGCGATACTTATAGCGACGAAAATGATGAAAGTGAAGTTATAGAGATTATAAGAAAGAAAAATCTTACGCCCCAAAAACTGACAATTTTTTTAATGCTTGGTAGTCAACTTTAATAAGAAGCTTTTAATATGGACCCTGATATGGAGCGTGCCTTAAAATTTCGGTGAAATTTGACAGCCGCTTTAGCCCCATACGTAGAAATGCATAATGAAAAACAAAAATCGGGTAATCAATCACTAATTTTTCAAAAAGATTAGTAATACATATCATATCTTTGTATTACTTTAAATATGTCGTTATATCTTTGTATTACTTTAAATATGCCGTTAAATAAAAACTTTTTTCTATTTTTTTTTTGGATTTTTTCTAATATTTGGGACCTAACCCCAATATTTCATACAAAGTAGGGTTCACAGTGCGCGGTTTCGCAGTGCGCGCTCTTTTTGTGCAATGTATCTACTGCGCAGTTCGAGAGATTACTTTATAAGACAGAAGTCTAGGAAATTTCACTTTTATCATATGAGTACAGGACTACTGAATAATTGTCAATAGAGAATTTCCTGGTATTAAAACACGTAGGGCAACACTTGTCTCGTGGCGGACAATCTAATTGCTAAAAATGTTTGCCTTCATATTTGGGTGGGAAAAAAACCAACAAACAACATTGAATTAAATGTTTTAAGCAATAATTTTATACAATTAGAAATTATTAGTGCTTGTCTGAGTCTGAGGGGTAGAAATTCGGGACTGAATGGTGGGAATTCGGAATTGGTTAAATCAATGTCATATTTTATTGGTTTTACGACAAAAAATTCTGTTAGTGTAATTACAGCTTGTTGCTAACGACGTCATTAAGGCGCCTCCACACGTTCAATGTTACTTGACAATTTTACTTGAATGACTCATGTTTCAAGTAACATTGATCGTTTGGATGCTCTTCAATGTTTCGTGTGGGAGCAATTTCCATCAATGTTACTTGACGAAAATTTTTCATCAATAATACTTGTCAAGTAACATTGAACGTGTGAAGGCTTCTTTAGGCTAGACTGTTATCCCGATCCCAGCTGTGAATATGTTGCAACTAAAAAAAACCTTACAATTGTTGCAATTCAAACCTGTAAGTTTTATGTATCTAATATTTCACCGAATTATCTTATTTTTGCAGACAACGCAAATAAGAAAATTATGTGAAATATTAGATACATAAAACTTACAGGATTTAAATAGAACCGACATTAAGCTGGAAAACCGCACGAACATTTCCTGGTACCCATAGTTTCAAGAAATCTCTAGAAACGCTTTTTAAAGGATGATTTAAATTCTTGAATGTTTAGACAGGATTGTCGACAGAAGCAATAAACGTCAATTATTATGGATGTAAGAGCAAATATGAGTAAATACCCTCTAAAATGCTTTCGAAAGTATCATCTTGAAACATAAAACATTTGTAAGTTCAGATATTTCTCTTCTTTAAACCCATTAAAAGGCTTTTTTCAGAATGAATTCCTAGAATTTCCATTACGATGGAAATACGTTATCTTCTGTGAGATCTTTAACAACTTCCATTAATATTCCAATTTCTTGATCTATGGAAATTTTATGATAATTTTATGAAAAATAAAGAAATTTACAAAAACGTTATGGAAACAAATCACAAGCAATAGAAGACACTTGTTAGACTAATTTTGCGTTCTTAAAGTGATTTCCTTAAAATATTTCCACTTTAATAATCCACAAAACAATTTCAACGAAATAAAAAATGAAAAATTCAAATACTTAGCATTAAGAAATATTTCAGTACTTGAACATTTCTCAAGCATCAATAAAAATAGACGCGCTGTACTAAATTCAAACTGCTATCATCCTGTTTGGTGAATGTCAGTCGCAACGTGTACTCGTGTTAAATCCAGGAATCCGTCAGGTGAGGTACGGCACGGGGGCACAAGACCTGTCTGTCTCCCTGGAGCCCAATCAACCAACCAACCTCATTGGAACTTATCTCTGCGATGGCAAATAAAATTTCAAATGGGATCTTTTGTCGTCGTTGGTAACCAACGAAAACGTGCTAGCCTCACCACCAAAGTTTTTTGCTAAAAAATCTTTTAAAGATGGATTCACATGGCAGTTTCGAGTAATTTGTTACAATCATAGTTAATACACTTTTGATTAAATGGCTTTATCACTACCTTTATATGCATATATGTATATTTTCAAATCGCCGAAAGCTTACATTTCCGAAACTATACACCCTGGGAAGATAGGGTGCATAGTTTCGGAAATACACAACCTTGCATAGTTCCCGCGACAATGCAAACTTCCAATTTTGTAAACTCGGTGGAAAACCTCCTAAATTTTAGGAAACATTTCAAAAATAAAAATGGCTCTCTGGTAACCCCAAAGTATATTTTTTCTCACGTAGAGTAAATACCGCTTAAGATAAACCCACTTAGCACCACAAACCGCTTAAGATGAACCCACTTAGCAGCACAAACTGCGTAAGAACACAAAATCCTGTCTTTTTCACTACATATGGACTGAGAGATCTTTTTCAGGAAAAACTGTTGCCGTGATCTGGCAACCCAAAATTAACCACAAGTGACTAGGTTGTCGCGTTTCGGAGAACAATTTTTTTTTCTTATAAATTATTTTTTCATTTTACTCGGCAAGACTGGCAACCCAGAAAACTAAAATTCTCTCACATGTTTTTTAGTACCAAAACGCAAAACCAACACATTTACGGCGACATTTCAGATTTTAAACTCATAGCACCCTATGCTTCTGTATACAATCAATCCGACCAACTTTGTCGTCGTAAAAAGTTGATTCGAATTTAAATTTTGTCGGTCAGCTCGCCCATAAAATTCCATGGTTGATTCAAAATGAAATCTTATCGGAACGGCATGAAATCGAAATTTTGTCACTTAAAGAAAGTATTAGGAAAAATAGTTCGTATGTTGTGTTGCTTACATTCACATTTTTATTTTGTTTTTTTGTATAAGTTTTAGAATACGAATAAAACCGAAAAGGACTTAAAAACTTTTGAGAAAAATCTTATCCTTGCAAGACTCGCCGTTGAGAATTAGTGTAACACCGGATTCGTGAAAACCCCCGAGTGAAACTTTTCAGACTCCTATTGAGCAGGATTCATGGCGAAAATCACGGTTTAAAAACACCCAAATCCCCTTAGCGGTAAAATTTCGGAAAACTCCACCTTAGTGAGCGCCTACGTGTTGGTTGGGACGTACTGTGAAAGTTTCAAGTTTCTAGCTTCAGGGGTTTGGGCTGGGCGTTGATGAGTCATTCAGTCAGTCAGGTTAAACGATTTTAGATTGGTAACAAAAGAATGTTACATGTGACTCACGGTCCGAGTGTCAAAATCAAATGAAAAGAAAATGACGTTTAGAACAACAAAGTGTACGCAATTGTATGTGGAGGACAACTTCGTCGCCGTAATCTGTCAGACACACTAAGAGCCCCCGATGGCCTATTATTCTCGAATTATTTTTATGGCTTTCTGCTCCCCTCAGCCGACATTTTACCTTTCATCCCATAGAGTTGTTCCACACTTCCTATTTGTGCTTCAAAAATATTTAATGTGATCAGCACATAACTTTTTTATACAAAATCTACGTTCTTTTTAAATCAAATGAAAAGCAAATTATGTGTTTAGATGTGTTTATTGTATTCCGGCCTTAAGATGAACAAAGGAGGAAGAATCCGATTGGATTTTGATGTATGAAAAGGCTATGTAAAATCCTATTCTAAACACATTTCGACTTTATAAATTTTTCGTTACGATGCACCGTTTTCGAGAAAATGGGAAAGAAGTATTCCATTTGTATGAGGGAGGGAGGGGAGGTCCAATTGAATTTTGATGTATGGAAAAGTTGTATAAAATCATATTCTAAACACATTTTACCTCAGGAAATTTTGAATACTACTCACAGTTTTCGAGAAAATGGCAGAAAAAAACTGTTCCCATTGTATGGTGGGAGGGGGGAAGGAATGGTCCGGCTTTTCCCGTTCAAAAACTTAATCTTGCTATTTATTAGAAACGCAACTGTACAAAATTTCAAGTCTCTAGCTCAATCCTTTTGTTAGCTATAGTCTTCACGGACAGGCGAAGATGTGGAAATCAAAATCTTTCGTCATACCAATCATCCTAATGGACAAACGACATACTAAATTTAACACACTTGTATATGTATCTCATATAGAGTATAAAGACTGGCAGGGGTGAAAAACTAAACCCAAATACTAAAAATTCCACCTTAGGAGAATCCCCCTTGGATCCCAATAAACAACAGAGTAAATTTATGTCCTGCGAACGCGAAACGTTCCATAGGACATTAGGCTCAATTCAAGTGGTAAAACACACAGGGAATTCGGGGCAGATCAAGGGTTTGTTGTGATTCACTCTGCGCCTCGCCCTAACTAACATCCAACCAAGAAAAAAAAAACCCAGTCACAAAATGTTTGCATAGCTCGTATTCTGTTGCTATCTTTGGAATGTTTATGGATTTCATTTTCATATTTTCCTTACGTTTTTACGGTAAACGTTTCGTTTTTCCATGCGCTGTTGTCTTTCATGTGTGTTTGTTTGTTTGTTTTATTTATTTTTTTTGTTCCTACTTCAATTCCACCGGCAAACAAAAATAATAGAGGCGACAATTGCAGTGCAGGAAGAGAAAAAAAAACAACATCAACAACAGACCATAACTTTTATTGACTTGGCTCTGGGGGCGAAAATATCAAATATTGAAGTTTTGATGGTAAGCCCCAGCTGAACTGTCCTTCCTCCCCACATTCGAGATTCTTCTAGCAGACATACCAACAGCCCCGATGGACTATTATTCTGGGATTTTATGGCCTTTCTGCTCCCCTCAGCCGACATTTTACCTTTCATCCCGTAGAGTTGTTTCACACTTCCTGTTTGTGCTACAAAAATAATTTGATGTGATCAGCACGTGACTTTCTTATACAAAATCGACATTCTTGCGTAATTTACAACCAGACGAATAAAATATCAGTTTATAAAAAAAATCTGATGTTTTTACGAAATCTGAATTTTCGAGACATCGATTGACGGTAAAAGGCAAATGTAGCGAATTTCAATATATTTAATTCTTCCTTCAACTGTTTTTTTCTTTCTTTCGAAAAACCATTAGTGCACAAGCAATTCGCATAAATCTATTTTTTTTTACTTTTTTAAAAAAAAAAATCTCAATAACGGTAAAAGATAACGGATAACGGTAAAAGGCAAAAGTATGGAAAATATTATTCACTTCAATTCATCTCACACGTTGAACCACCTAAAACCCGTTAGTTTTCGATCAAAAAACTGATCATTTTTAAAATAACGGTATATGTCGATACCAGTTTGAGATATCGATTTCTAGTGAATGACAAAAGTGTGGGAAATTTTACTGTCTTCAACTTTTGTCATACATTAGACTGGTGAAAAGAGAGGAGTTTTGGAGCACATCGCGAAAAACTACAATAAATTGGATTTTGGTTACTTTAGGATCGCCCCATTCCAGGATCAAAAAGTCCTGTAGAATTCCATGGCTCTAGGTCTAGTCGTTCTCGAGAAATTTTGTACACAGAATAGACTGTTAAACAGACTGACTGACAGACTAGTCTGACTGGCAGACTGGCAGACTGGCAGACTGGCAGACTGGCAGACTGACAGACTGACAGACTGACAGACTGACAGACTGACAGACTGACAGACTGACAGACTGACAGACTGACAGACTGACAGACTGACAGACTGACAGACTGACAGACTGACAGACTGACAGACTGACAGACTGACAGACTGACAGACTGACAGACTGACAGACTGACAGACTGACAGACTGACAGACTGACAGACTGACAGACTGACAGACTGACAGACTGACAGACTGACAGACTGACAGACTGACAGACTGACAGACTGACAGACTGACAGACTGACAGACTGACAGACTGACAGACTGACAGACTGACAGACTGACAGACTGACAGACTGACAGACTGACAGACTGACAGACTGACAGACTGACAGACTGACAGACTGACAGACTGACAGACTGACAGACTGACAGACTGACAGACTGACAGACTGACAGACTGACAGACTGACAGACTGACAGACTGACAGACTGACAGACTGACAGACTGACAGACTGACAGACTGACAGACTGACAGACTGACAGACTGACAGACTGACAGACTGACAGACTGACAGACTGACAGACTGACAGACTGACAGACTGACAGACTGACAGACTGACAGACTGACAGACTGACAGACTGACAGACTGACAGACTGACAGACTGACAGACTGACAGACTGACAGACTGACAGACTGACAGACTGACAGACTGACAGACTGACAGACTGACAGACTGACAGACTGACAGACTGACAGACTGACAGACTGACAGACTGACAGACTGACAGACTGACAGACTGACAGACTGACAGACTGACAGACTGACAGACTGACAGACTGACAGACTGACAGACTGACAGACTGACAGACTGACAGACTGACAGACTGACAGACTGACAGACTGACAGACTGACAGACTGACAGACTGACAGACTGACAGACTGACAGACTGACAGACTGACAGACTGACAGACTGACAGACTGACAGACTGACAGACTGACAGACTGACAGACTGACAGACTGACAGACTGACAGACTGACAGACTGACAGACTGACAGACTGACAGACTGACAGACTGACAGACTGACAGACTGACAGACTGACAGACTGACAGACTGACAGACTGACAGACTGACAGACTGACAGACTGACAGACTGACAGACTGACAGACTGACAGACTGACAGACTGACAGACTGACAGACTGACAGACTGACAGACTGACAGACTGACAGACTGACAGACTGACAGACTGACAGACTGACAGACTGACAGACTGACAGACTGACAGACTGACAGACTGACAGACTGACAGACTGACAGACTGACAGACTGACAGACTGACAGACTGACAGACTGACAGACTGACAGACTGACAGACTGACAGACTGACAGACTGACAGACTGACAGACTGACAGACTGACAGACTGACAGACTGACAGACTGACAGACTGACAGACTGACAGACTGACAGACTGACAGACTGACAGACTGACAGACTGACAGACTGACAGACTGACAGACTGACAGACTGACAGACTGACAGACTGACAGACTGACAGACTGACAGACTGACAGACTGACAGACTGACAGACTGACAGACTGACAGACTGACAGACTGACAGACTGACAGACTGACAGACTGACAGACTGACAGACTGACAGACTGACAGACTGACAGACTGACAGACTGACAGACTGACAGACTGACAGACTGACAGACTGACAGACTGACAGACTGACAGACTGACAGACTGACAGACTGACAGACTGACAGACTGACAGACTGACAGACTGACAGACTGACAGACTGACAGACTGACAGACTGACAGACTGACAGACTGACAGACTGACAGACTGACAGACTGACAGACTGACAGACTGACAGACTGACAGACTGACAGACTGACAGACTGACAGACTGACAGACTGACAGACTGACAGACTGACAGACTGACAGACTGACAGACTGACAGACTGACAGACTGACAGACTGACAGACTGACAGACAGACAGAAAGACATTTTTGCAATATCACTCCAATCGACTCGGAAATGCTCGTGAAATCTTTTTTTTAGACAAAATTAAGCGGTCGAAATTATTCGTGAATACAATACTATATTATACCACGTATAAGAAAGTAAAAAGTACTTAGAAGGAAAAGCACAAAAAATACATAAATTTAGGATGAGGAATAAGGCACGGTTTGCCATTCAAAGATAAGACAAATTATATGTGATTATTTTGTGTCGATTGCCTAACTTGAAGAATAAAAAAAAATACAAGTCGCTTGAAACGAATTTGCATTAATTCGAAATTCGATGATTTACGTTCAAGCGAAGCCGTCTACGTATGGATCGATTTATTATTATTACTCTATCACGAAAGACGAGAAAAAAAAACAAATGAGTGACAAGTTTTTTATGATTATTCGATGGTATAAGAAAAAAAATCTATACAGAATTTTTTTACCATTTCGGGTCTAATGTGTTGCTTAATATTAAGACTGACCTCATTTTCCCCAGCCGATCCGATCCATCCACCCATCGGACTTGGTATAAGTTTTCACAACAGTTTCGATACGGTAGCAGCAGCAGCGGAGGTGGAGGGTGTCAGTGACTTCCTATCAGCAGAAACAACAACTGGGACAACTGTGGAGGGAAGAGGAAGAACGCCTCAAGGGTGCGGATCACATGGACTTCACAAATGGGTAGCAAAATAAATAAAATATACGTTGGTATCGTTTGATGTATGAGAATGTGTCAAGTCGATAGAATCTAAGGAAAGACAAGAAAAGAAAACCAATCGACAAATTCAAGAAAAGCCATCGAAATAATAAAACATCCATGAGAAATCAGAAAATCTAAATCCGAATGAAAATCAGAAATCCTTTCAAATCGCACAGAACTGTAATCGAAAAAGTTTCACTTACTCCTTTCGCTCTTCCCATACCCCTCGGATATGCATTAAACCGGAGTGAGTTGTATATGCAAAACAGAAGCTTTTTATTCCTTACAATTTTTTAGCCATTATGTGTGTATGTATGTCCGTATGTATGTAAAAAAAAATATTTTTCTTCTATTTTATTTCATTTTTGTTATAAAGTGGAAAGTTCGCATACAAATCCCAGAAAAAACCCAACGTCAGACAAACAAGCAAACGTCCGGAAAACAAGGTCCGGATATCTGGATGTGTGCAAGATAAAATTTAAGATATGAATTTATTTATTTTTTTTTTTGCTTTTTGATTGCAAAACGAAGAAGGAAAGGAATTAAATCGTGAGAGAATTGAATTTAAAAAAATGAATTGTGAAATAAATTGCACGTCAGGTTTTTGCACAGTTGTCCGTTTACGTAAAGGGTCTTTCAAAAAAGACGCTCAAAGTTTGTAAGGTTATAGCGGCCATATTGTTAAAGCAACATCTGTCAAATTAATTGTTAATTGTTCAGTAGTGTATGGCAAATCATGGCAGCTTATAGCGTTGAACAACGTGTGCAAATCATCAAATCACCCAAATTTCGTAAAAAAAATCATATTTAGGGTACGTTTTTCAGATTTTTGGCTCTTGATCAATTATTTTTGCCACGGAGAGGGTTAAATACTTTAAGCGTTTTCGGTGATTTGATCGCAATCCCAATTTCAAAAATTCAGCATGGTAACCCTATCTACAAGCAAAAAATTAACACTTACTTGGAGACAATCAGGGTATTCACAGTCCTCTTTTAATTTTCGGTATTCGGTATTTTCGGTAATATTAAAAGACTGAAAATATTCTGCTGTGAACATCCCACAGCACAGATTTGAGAACAGCGCTTTTATTGGATACGTGACCAAATCATGAACTGCGAATTTGATTGTAAAATATGTCACATACCTGTAAATCCATGTTTGATGTATTCTTTTGAATTTCTATTGTGGCAACGGCTATCAAAATTGAAAAAATTTGCATCAGTCCGATGAAATTAACAAAAAAAAAGCGAGAAAATTTGACAACTAGAAACATTACTAGCGCCACTCGCGGTTGATTCTTGATACCGAATAACCGGGCCGGAAAACACGACTCAAGGCATGTCTACAATTACCGAATCCGGTAATTCATTTTTACATGAACCAAATTACCGTCTCGGTAAAAATCTGTTAAATTTGACTGAATTACCGAGCGGTAAATTTACTCGCAATTTAAAAGAGGACTGTGAATACCCTGATTGCCAAGTTTTCACACATTTTTAAATTCCTCGACTACCAACCACTTGGTACTATAATATCGGCCCGATCCCTGCTAGTTCCCTTTTCTGTTGCCTTTTAATCAACGCAACAGATTCTAAAGGCGCCCACAAACGAGAAACCTTGTTTTCGACGATGTTGTCAATTTGTCGTGTTGGACCATGTTCAGATTGGTTGAAATAGTCCGCCTAAATAGGACGGATGAAATATTGCTCGTGCTCAGATTGAGACTATTTGAACCAGTAGCTGTGAGCAATCAGACTGGCGTGAAACATTTGAGAAATGGAACATTTCTAAAGAATTGCAAGTAATACTTGGCTGCCTTTTGCTCTGCGACGTGTTGCATCGACGACGACCGAAACAATAATGACAATGGAACACATTCAGTGTGCCAGCCAACCAATCATAGCACGACAGGCGGAACTATGAAAATGGAGATTTTAGTTTTGTGGTGCAATTTCCTATTGACACCCCACTTCCTCGTCTTGCCTGTATTTTGACAGTTTCGTTCATGGCCTGGCGCCTGGATCGGCTAGTCTAACCTCTGGAGCCCAATGAACGCAACGCGAACGCAACTCCAACGCTGTGAACTGTCACGTAGCGCAACATTTCAGCGGCAGAGCCCAATGGCATCTCGTGAAATAGTACAAGTGACATAATATAAAGTGGTATCAAGTTGGCAAAATTACAAAAATGGATAATTTCGAAGCGATAATTTGCTTTGTTGGTCTTTATCTTTGTTATTTGCACTAAGGCTATCAATTTTTCCTCGAACAACATTTCCCCAAGTTAGAAGTTTGCAAACTTTTGCGTTGTAGGTGCGTCCACTGCGTTCACTGTGCTCACTTCAAATGATTTCTATGGAACAAACTTGTAAGTGACAGTTTCTCCGTTCGCGTTGCGGCTCCAAGCTAAACAGGGTCTTGAAGTCGATGTTGAACGTGTGTGTCTGTGAGTATGTTGGTGGTTGATGTCATGTTGAAAACATGGTTGAGCTGAGATCAAAAATTTTGGAAAACATTCGGTATTCGGTGGGCGGAGGCTGATGTTGGCAACCATGTTGTAGGGTCTGTGGCAAAAGCTAACAACCAGGTTGACAACAATAGCTGCATTTTTTTAATTATCCGATTAAGAGATCTATATGGATCATTAAAAACCGTAAGTGAGTTTATTGTGGGTTTAAATTTGTTTTTAGGCTATGTTGTAACCCGTAACAAAAACTCAAGATAACCAGAATTCCCTTTTTTTCTTGTGTTTTCTGTCTTCAACTCGGAACCGTTTCTAAGCCAGTCCTCGATTCTTGGATTCGGAACCATTATCCGTTTTTCGCAGAACCGGTTACTGAAATTTTTTGGAACCGAGTACACGACTCTTTTCAACAGCCCTAGTTTTAACCACTTTTCGACAAAGTATATTCTTTTTTAAAGCATTTTAAAAAAAAAACATCCCATGGCTCTACAATGTGAGAAAGATTCAATATTTTGGTCTATTTTAAAAATTCAATGGTCGACGGCTACGGGCATACTAAGCCCAAGTCTGTTAAATTTATTCAAGTGTCCTTGGATCACGAGTCTTTATTTATTTTCTATCAGTTTCTGCTGAGGAATATTTTAAAAGCTCTCCTGTTTTTTGGAATTTTATATTTGGGTTCGCATTTTAAATTCTAATTGAGTGTTGGTCCTATTTTACAAATCAAACGAACTCTCCCAAGTTTACATAATCGTACTGTTTTACTTGCATATACGTAAATTCTGTTCTATTTTATCTCAATTTAATTTTGTTGTGCAAAATAAATATACTTGGGATTCGTGTTTACAGCAATGAAAATGTAAAACAAAGGAAATTCCCATAATGCAAATAAATTTCGTTCTAATTTTTTTTAAGGTCATTCTCTGACGTTGGACGGTTAGGTAATGATTAGGAAAGATATCTGATGTGAACAGCACATGACTTTCTTATAAAAAAGTCTACGTTCGTACGCAATTTCTAGGCCAACGCACAAAATATTATTTTACACAAAAATATGATTTTATTTTACAAACTCTGGCCTCCGATTATGGATTTTTGCACAAAAATGCAAATCCGCCACCAAAAACGATTATTCCATAATAATCGCTTTTGGTGGCGGTTTTACAGTTTCGTCAAAAACGCCAGGGGTTTCAATGCGACACGGATCTGTCAAATCCAACTGCTTTTAGGTGGCTGTCAAATCCGACTGCTTTTGAAATTGATTTTTGGTGGATTTGTGAGAGAATATAGAATAAAACAAAGAGAAAATAGAATAAAACAAATAAAATAAAGAAATTGATTGCCGAAAGAATCTATTTTTTGCAAATTAAGAAAACCTTTTTACTCGTTATGAGAAAGATCAAATCGAGATTATCGACTCCTGAACATCTCCTTTGTAGTCTCAATATTGATACTTCTTCGGCCTTTTCTCTTACCGTAAAGATTTTTAAAAACACACTGTTCATTTTTATACCCGTATGGTGAAACCAAAGGGTATATTAACTTTGCTTTACCGTTTTGTAACGCCAAGATCCCGTCATCACACACAAAAATGAATTACACCAGTGTGTTTAGAATGATAAAAAAAATTGAATTTTCCATGTCCGTCCTTCTGTCTGTCTGTCTGTCTGTCTGTCTGTCTGTCTGTCTGTCCGTCCGTCTGTCTGTCTGTCTGTGGCGCCTGTCTGTGGCGTGGATTGCAGGCGCACGGATTGAGCTAGAGACTTGAAATTTTGCGCAGATTCGTTTTTCGTAAAATGCGAGGCTAAGTTCGTTAATGGGCAAAAATGGACTATTAGGGGGAGTAAGTACCCCCCATACGAACGAAAACGATTTTTGCGAATATCTCAAAAACGGTGCATCTTATCAAAAAAGTCCAAGAACAAAAGTTATTCAGGATATTATTCTACATAAAACTCCCATACATCAAAATCCGTTTGGAACAAATTTTAAAAAAATCTTATTGGAAAGTTTGACTTCCAAGTGGAATTTTGATAAAACTGTTCGCCATTCACTTAAATCACCATACGGGTTTTCAATAATTGCCAGATTGGCAATTATAGCTTTTGTTATGTTTATTCTTGACAATTCGATTCAATTCAGTTTTTTACGATTTTTTTTTAGTGTCTGTTCGACTGAAATTACAAAAATGATAACTTTCTGCTATTTATATTTGGGCCCTGATTATAGAATCCGCCGAAAAGGGCAAAACGATCACCGGCGTATATTATGCAGGGCTGTTGGATCGATTCTACGTGGATTTGAAGCGAAGGCGGCCGCATTTAGTGTAGAAAAAAGTGCTCTTCTATCAGGATAACGTACTAGCGCAGAAGTCCACAGTCACAATGGCAAAAAGTTCATGAATTGCGCTATGAATTGGCTCCTCATCCACCATATTCTCCAGATTTGGCCCCCTCCGACTATTATCTATTTCCAAACTTAGAGGAACAGTTCGATGGTGAAATATTTGGGTTCAACGAGAAGGTCATCGCTGAAATAGAGTTATATTTTGAGGGTTTCAAGAAATCGTATTATTCGGAGGGTGTCAAAAAAATTGGAGAATCGTTGGACGAAGTGCATCGCCCTAAAAAAGAAGTACAGGGGAATCTCGAAAAGATGAACACTAAAAAAACACAGCCGTGTCATCTTTTCGAGATCGTTCATCTTTTTGGAAGGAGTTTTGACTGAAAGAGGACACATGTATGTTACATAAACGTCATTCTAAAAGAAATCAAAGGCAGCAAAAAATTAAAAACAACAAAAGCGTTATGTAAGAACCAGCGTGCATTTCAAAATTCAGTTGTAATGTACATAATATATTTCTTTAGGAATTATATTTTCTGAAAAAACCACTGATTTTGGTTTGTCGTTGAGCAGAAAGCTGTTTCAATACTGCTTTTTCTCTTAATTTTCGGAGATTTTTAATAGTGTCAAAATTGGAGTCGCATTGTTCCGCAAATTTTAAGCAAATGTTGATAGCCGCAATTGCATCTGCTGGCAACTGTTTTGTATAAAGAACCCTTTTTTATCTCTTTGATAACATCACATTTTTGTTTTAAGTTTAAAAATCTAACGCGGCCCTTAACTGGCGGCATCTTTGTTGTAGCGAAATTCACTTTTTACTGGAAAAACAAACTCAAGCACTACCACAAGAATATACCGTTACTCCAGAAATACAGTTACTCCAGAAATACCCAAACCAATTGTGTGAAAAAAGAAAAGAAAAGGATTGTACCACGAGGCGTTCATCTTTTAGAACGTTAAGATTCTTCTCGTTCATGTTTTAGAACACTCCAATATTAAATGTATGCCGTTCATCTTTTTGGGATTTCTATCATTTCGATCGTGCATCTTTTCGAGATTCCCCTGTATGTTGAAAAATAAAATTAGTTTTGTCCAAAAAAGCTGTGCTTTGTTGCCTAGGCCGACTACTTTTCAGCCCGCCCTCGTACACCCTATATGGTGAAACTCGGTAATTCGAACACTCGGTAATTCGAATACCACGCTAATTCGAACAACCATTTTTTTTATATTGGGTATCTTGTAATTCGAATTGTGGTTGATATATTGGTCTCTGTAATTCGAACTTTTCTTATCGAGCATGGCAATGGCTTGAATACAACAACTAAGACATTTACTAGCAACAGTAGTATGTACTGTCGTAACTGTACCGACATTAATTTTGAAGTCAAAATTTACAGTTTCTTTAAATAGAATGGAATGTTGCCACATAGGTATATATGTTACATAATTTTAACTTGAAAGTATATTTTTTGGCCATTAAGACTGTTTTATTGAACAAAATGGCCACCATAAAAAAGTATCCAGTAACTCGAAAATCTCCGTGGTTCGAATTAGGTCTGGTTTCAATTGATTCAAATTACCGAATCTCTACTGTAGTATGTTTGCTCTATCATTTGTATCGCATAGAACTAATCGTCGGACAAAAAATAAATTTCGCCGGTGTGTTTAGAATGATGAATCGATTAGATTTTTACATGTCCATCGGTCTTTCCGTGCACGGCAAAAAATCCTGTAGTATTTTTCAATGCAAAAATTATATTGACGAAATCTTAATCTTTTTTTTCCTTTATATTTTAAATATTTTTTATTATATATTGAACTTAAATACTTTTAATATTAATAGCTGCATTTTTTTATGAGCCGATCAGAGATCTGGATTAACTCTCATACAAATTCGTAACCCAAATTTTATCGGGATCGTTGTCTAATTTGGTTTCTGAGTTAATGAGAAATAAAAAATTTTCCTCGGTGCGTGTCTCAGCTTACGTCTTTGGTTTCATAGGTGTATCGACATTGAATACTAAAAGGTCTTTCAACAAGCACATAACAGTTTTGTATTTTAATAAAAACGCACCCTAAAACTTTTTTTATGATCTGGCAATGCTAAAACGTCAGTCAAAGTTTACATTTTTTATACCCGTATGGTGAAACCAAAGGGTATATTAACTTTGCCTTACCGTTTGTAACGCCAAGATCTCGTCATCGCACACAAAAATGAATTACACCAGTGTGTTTAGAATGATAAAAATATTTAATTTCTACATGTCCGTCCGTCCGTCTGTCTGTCTGTCTGTCCGTCTGTCTGTCTGTGGCGCGGATTGCGGGCGCACGGATTGAGCTAGAGACTTGAAAGTTTGCACAGATCCGTTTTTGCGCGAGGCTAAGTTCGTTAATGGGCAAAAATGGACCATTAGGGGGGGGTACCCCCCATACGAACGAAATCGTTTTTTGTGAATATCTCAAAAACGGTGCATCTTATCAAAAAAGTGCAAGAACAAAAGTTATTTAGGATATGATTCTACATAAAACTCCCATACATCAAAATCCGATTGGAATAAATTTTAAAAAATCTTATTGGAAAGTTTGACTTCAAAGTGGAATTTTGGTATAACTGTTCGAATTTTGATACGAATATCACCATACGGGTCTCCAATGATTGCCAGATTGACAATTATAGCTTTTGTTATGTTTATTTTTAAGGTTTTTTTTAGGTTTACATGCAACACAGCTGGTCAAACAATTGATCTATTGAAGGAGAAATTCGGTAATCGTGTAATCTCGAGAAATGGTCCGGTCGATTGGCCACCTCGCTCATGCGATTTAACGCCGTTGGATTTCTTTTTATGGGGTTATGTTAAGTCGTTGGTTTATGCCAACAAGCCAACAACGTTAGAGAAACTCAGGAACGCGAAATTGAAGACGTTCCGGCCGATATGTGTGGACGAATGGTGGAAAATTGGCTCCAAAGAATCAATCAGCAAACGTGCTCGCGGTGGCCATATGAACGACATCGAATTTCATACTTAAATGTAACATGTCCACTACACCTGGAATAAATTTCAGCCCGATATCTCAATTATTCTGTTTTATTTAAATACAAAATTGTTATGTCCTTGTTGAAAGACCCGATATTTCCACCGCATTAGGGTTATTACCCTAAAAAGGGAAAAAACTAGCGGTGAGAAAAGAAGCTATTCCTATTCTAGCTGGAGATGACATGGGTTTTGCGATTTTAAAAGTTATTGCCACAACATACGGACTATTATGACGCCACGGTTCGTTTCAACATAGCCTAAAACAAATTTAAACCCACAATAAACTCGCTCACGTTTTTTTATTGATCCATATAGATCTCTTAATCGGATCATTAAAAAAATACAGCTAATATCTACAATTTAATCAAATTGTATATTTTAAAATATAGCCAGCGAGTTCCGTTTTCCTTTATTCCAATCGGTGGTAGGCTTGACCGGGGTTGCCAACGTCGGTTCCCCACAAAAACTAAAGTGAACCAAAAATAAATTTCAAAAAATTCTAATCAATACTATTGGATTAGAATTTTGCATTGGATTACATATAGGTCCAGCGTAATCCAATTTTGATTAGAATTTACACTAAGATTTTTTGCCATGTGGACACGATAATTTGAGATCGAATTAAGCTAGGCTTGAAATTTGCTACAGCCGTCTCCATACAAACGGAACTGTTTTTTGCCACAAACGGAACTGTTTTTTGCCACAAACGGAACCGTTTTTTGCCACAAACGGAACCGTTTTTTTGCGCTTTTCTCAGTACGTCGTATCAAAAAAGTTATAAACACAACATTGTTCATAATGCAAGCTTACATCAAACTTCAATCGGAGTAGCTTTAAAAGAATTCAGTCGGAATTTTGTAATGAAATCGAATCTATTTGAATGTTTAGAGTCGCACCCTATAGAGTATTTCACGAATATCTGGCAATCGTAGTTTTTATTTTGTTTTTTTTTTATTATATAAATATTAATGTGTTTTTAATATATTTACTATACTACTTGTAATGTAGTTTTTATTTTAAGTTGCGATGAATATACCTTTGCCTTATGTTGAAATATTAATAAATAATAAATAAATTTATCTCTCCAAACCACACCTGCAACGAAAAATTATGGAAATTTAAATTAATTTCTTATTGATTTCGGATTTGTTTGATTGATTTCCTCACCAAAAATATTTTATAAAATGCAAGAAATTCTCATTCAAAATAATACGGATTTGAAATTTCAATCAGAATTCGATGAATTTCAAATGACAGCCCAAAAACAGACCAAATTACCACCAGTCAAAGGAAATGTTGGACACGCAACAAGTTGTTGGTTCCCAAGAATGGAAACGTCTTCAATTACTTGACTTGTAATGCGAGCTTCAGCTGGAGATAGCAGAGAAAAATCCAAATTTAGCAAAAGTCGAACCCATGAAAAAACATCACATCGCATAAAAAGAGAATTCAATCGTTTTGGTTATGGTAAATGGACGTGAGGAAAAAGTATTAAAAATCTGCCAATGCAACCAAAAAGAAAACATCCGAAAAAGATCAGACGCCCGCCATTCATAGACCAACTCAGCTGGAACTTGACACCTTCTTATCCGGCCACCAGCGTGAACCGTGAATTGTTCGAAATGCGAACCAAAAGCCGAAACCGAAGAAACGGAGAAACAGAAACCGTCAATGCGCACACGTCAACAAATTTTTCGATTCAACTTTGAATACATGAAGCGGGATGGTGAAACGAAGACGACGATGACGACGACGACACAAAGGAACTAAAGTAAACTAACAGAAAACAGTAACAAAAACAACAACAATACGGATCCACGGTGGGCTTCAAGTGATGTGGAGCTCGCACACGGAAAAAGGAAGAATGAAAGAAGTGAATTTTAGCCCCAAAGTTAAACGGTCAAATTCCCATCCGAAATGGCCAGCAAGCAATTTGCTGGGTTCGTAGGGCCGGCGGGCTGAGTTGGAGCACACCGATGACTTCTTCTTGCTAAGTGCCACCATGAAACATAACCGCAATTGGGGCAGCAGCCAAAATCGCTTAAGCCGAGCGCCGATGAGGGGCTGCGGCGGGGCCAAATGATTCGAACAGCAGGCAGACACTCGAGGCAAGAAGACAGATAGACAGTATTGCGAAGAGTAAACCCTGCGGCACATTGCGAATTCCCATCAGTCTTCGGAACTGTCACAAAAGCCAGGGGCCGGGATCGGCTCGGAGTGGTGGCAATTTTTTGTCTCCCTAACGCAATGCGGCACCACATTGATCAGGGGGAGCGGAGCAGGGCAGGTAACAATCTGAGCGAACTCTTTGGGCGATTTTGACGTGTTGTCCGTAGATGAAATGCAAAGAAAGGAAAATGTGTTTAGTAAAAGGAGCAACCATTTACCAGTTAGATTACCTTTGGATTGTGGTGGCTTCTGTGTCCCCAAAAACGGTAGCGGCTCCGGAAGTCTCTGCGAATCACCCAAAGACAACTCCCGCCGTCGATAGTCCACACAGAGCGGATGAAGCTCCAACGCTTGTTCCTCGACGAACGATGTCGATGACGGTAGACCGATTTCAGCTGATGTGGGGCTCAATTGGTGGACGATGTAATGTCAATGGGGTTTCAGTTGGGTAAATCCTAAAAGAAAATTGGCTGGCTGCTGTTGTTTTCGTTGGGAGCCTCTTCGTGTATATCCAATGTAATTATCGGCTGAAATTGACTGCTACTAATCCAAAATGGCATTTTTTCTCACACAACTTGGAAATTAATCACTTGGAAACTTCACTTTTCCTCACTTTGACCTGATTTCGATTCGCTCAACGGCCACCAGCCACCACACATGAAAACTTCGGCCAACTTCACACAGAGAACGTTCTTGGGAAAACGTCGTCGCGGCGGCCAGAGAGACTCCACTGAATTTCAAATTAAATCTTTCTTTACTATTCTCTTGCCTTGTCGATCAAAGGAGCAACTGAATATTTTTTCTTTCTATTATACTTTTTCTTATTAAAAAAAAACAAAAAAACCCTTTTTTACTTTCTAACTACGGCACAACAACAACAAAAACGATAAATTTATTGCAACTTTCATCACTTTTTCGGACTATCGAGACTTGGATGGAATTTCTTTTTTGGCCGAGGAAAAATCATCAACAAAATGAATGCATTCTCGACACCACACAAGAAACCATAAACATAAAACTAATCGCATTATTGGCGAACCAAAATGACGAATTGCCGAACACCGAATTTAATTGAAATTCCCAGCTATAATTAATGGTAAATTGAACAGCACTCACACGGAATTCTTTTCCCTTTTTTTGCTACTTTTTCTTGATTTTTTTCGGAACTTGCTCAGCACGGAACAAACGGGACTTCGGCACTTGGAAATTTTTTAACTCGACTCGAACTTTTTTACTCCTTTTTTTTCTTCACGACACTACACTTTCGAAGCCTTTTCCTGGGCAATGTTCACTGTTTAACCAGCCAGAGGACACACAAATTGATCAAATCCTTCGTTTCCTTGCGATTTGGCGGATGTTTTTTCCTCTGTTGCAGTTAAAAACGTAGCTATTTTAGGGAAAACTGAATTCTTCCCCAAATCTTTCATCTTCCATCTTGAAAATGTCTTTCTCCATCTTGGATTTGACTAGAGAACCTATAGATTGCACGTTTTTTTGTAGAGTGACTGTAAATTAGAATGTAAGCTAATCTTGAGTAGAGAGCCTATAATATAGAAAGTGGACAATGGGAAAAGTGTAAAAATTGGCACCGAGTTGAAAAATGAGATAGGAAAACTCGTAAAAATAAGTAAAAATCTCATGCTTGAGTTATCAAAAATATGAGAAAACCGTAGTTGTTTTAATAAATTTAAAAATTGTTCACATACTGTTCTAATCTGGGAACAAAGCAGTTCTAAAGGTACGTCTCCACTTATACAATTTTTCGGTGGAAATTTAATGATTCACTAAATGGACATAAGTGTATCAGTGTAAACTCGTAAATGTAGAGTTTGTATTAATATAAGAAACTGGTTGAAGTCAACCAAGTTACTCTGGGTGAAAAAACCTGCTTGCGTTCTCACGTAATGTCTTTCAACTTTTGCACTGCAGTATATTTACACATGCTATGTCAATGTGTGCATGGAGCAAGAAAAATTTTGTGAACCCCCACCATTGAACTCTCTGTGTGTATGTGTTTTCAACCAAGTTCACCCGGCCTAGCCAGCATACACCCGATAGCGTCTGGCCCGTAAAATCGAGTGGATTCTTGGTGAAGTCAACCAGTTTCAACCTCGTCTGAACGCAGCCAATGTAAACTCGTTACATTTCCACTGAAAAAGTGCATAAGTGGAGACGTACCTTAACTGGCCTAATAGGCTGTTCTAATTGGAGTTAACAATGAATCCAATTTTTAAAGTTTTTCTCGCTCGTTTTTCAGCTTGACGGCCATTTTTACACGTCCCATTGTCCACTCTCTAGATTATAGGCTTTCTAATCTAGAGTGATTGATCCCGTTTATTAGCGAAGAGTTTTTGTAAATAAAAGCTTGGTCTGACATTCATTTGAACTTCAATTTTGACTTGTCATTTTAATTAAAAGTTTTTCTAGACAACCTAGGGATAACCGATGATAATATCAGCAGATTCTACTTGAGACTGCTCTCTCTGTAACTTCCTCTGTTTGAGGAAACTGAAACTGCTGAGGGCATATTAGCGAAAACACAAAGACGCGTCAACGCGTGCGTAAAATTTGACATTTCAAATTTGGAACGATTTAGAATAGATGCCTGGAGTGTATCTATTTTCTACTTTCTGAAGCGCTGGCGCTTTGATAATTCAATGAAAATTGTATTTTGTGAGTCGTTTTTGGGAAATTGTGAGACAAATGAAAAGTTAAAGGTAGCATTAACCTCGAATTGCCACGACAGTTTTAAGCCTTTTTCGAATATTTAGTTGTCAGTCAAAAAGGCACTAAGAGAAAAAAAAATTAAAACAAAATTATACCTAAATGTTATTTTATTACCATAAAATGTGTGCAACTACAAAAAAATCGTTGCGGTTGCAGCGAACACTTATAATTTTCATTGTGGCCGTTGTGTACAATTAGGTGTCAAGTCTTTTTGACTGACGTAGCAGTTAGAGTGTTAAGTGAAAAAGTGAAAATAATGAATATTTATGCAACATCAATCAATCGTTGCTTTTAATTCATGTGCTTTGTGTGCTACTCCTGCAACAAATTCTGTATCTTCCAAATGCTTTTCAATTTAGATACTCTTTATTTCCATTTTAGTTGAAATAAAAAAGAGTGAAGTGGATAGTTCTCACGAAGCGTTATTAAATTTTACCACACACCCTTCAAAGAGTTAGCGCGTTCGGAGCACTGAAATCGCAAAGCTAACGCACGCGTTGACGGATAATTGTGTTTTCACTATATTATGCGAATACACACATTTGCGCGACCAAGGATAGCATTAATAGGAAATGCACAACTACTACCAGATGATATAAAGAGGACTCCGACCAAAACTATTCTAAGATTCATTAAGAATGTGGAAGAGGAATGGTTAACCTTATTATGAGGATTTCACAATAGATCTTAGTGGCAGTTTACACACTCAATTTCGGCCACATGCAAATCGAAAGAATCAACGAATCCGAATGAAAATCAACTGTGTAAACGCGAAGACGCATGACTATTCGATTTCCATGGGGTTGCCATTTTTTGCTTATTCGAATGGCAAAGCAATTACTGTTTTGCTGGCAAATAGAATTGTTTTTCGATCAGTTTTCTGGTTTCTGGATTTTCAAGGTTCATTTCTATTGTTCTTGAATATTTTTTAGTTTTTTAAAAATAGTGCTTAATAATTTTATGACAAATAGAACAACACGAAATAAAAATCAAATTTTTGAAATTCGAATTTGCCGCCACACGATTGTTGTACTAAAAAAAACTTCGCAAAAACGAGTCATGTGCCCTCCTAGATCTGTTGTTTTTCCCATGACTCCGACAAATCCTCGAAAGGCTTTTAATAACTCGCAAATGTTTAACAGCCATTTCCAAAACATTTGTTGGGTTTTCGGAACTCAAATGGCAAACATTTGTAGAATTCTGAACTTAAATAGCAAACATTTGTAGGTTTATGAATTCGTGGTTCATGTCTTCGATTAGAATTAATTTTCTGTTTTTGATTTTTTATAGTCTAATTTTATTTATATTTTTTATTTTTTTTATAGAATATGGACAAAATGGAATATCAACGATCAAAGCCAATTTTTGATTTGAAATACAAACCTAAAAATTGGAAAAGTAGTTGAAATTTTAATTTTAAACGCCAAATTCCAAAGTTAAATATTTATTGCAAAAAGAACTGAAAACTAATAGTTGAAATTTCAGCAAAAAAAAAACTGAAGTAAAACTGACTGTACACAAAAACAGTGAGATGATATTTCTTTTGAAATAAAAATCTGTATTACAGTAGAAATTCTGTTGAAATTTCAATATGAAATTCAAAAGAATTTAGCAGCTAAAGCAGTAACAATACGTCCTTTGATTCTTATCGTGTACCAAATACCATTTTTAACTTTTTCAACTAATAATGGGCGGGTTGGATTTTGGTCCAACCTCGTTCAAACCCGCCATGTTCCGGAGTTCTAGTGCTTTAGGTAGCCGAGAAAACCACTATGAAAGTACCGTTAGTTTGCAAGAAAACTGCTAGAATCAATGTTTTCACACTGTAATGAGAATATATACAGAACGGATAAAAACAAAAATTGACGGTCAAAAACAAGTTGTGGGGACCATTATTTCCTTTAGCTTATTTCTTACATTGCACAAAAGAAAACATCATTAGCTTTTCAAAACGCCAAAAACTAAATTTTTAGAAATAACGGTAAACCTCGATAACGGTTCGAGATATGGAGTTCTTGTGAAAAGCAAACATTTGGCAAATATTAATATCTTCAATTCCCTTCATATAAATCACTATCGAAAAACGCGCGTAAATGCAAAACTCGTGTAATTGTACGCAAAATTTGTGCATGGAGGATTCTCAAGCATTTTTCATATAAATATACACGGATAAATGAAACACGCTTAATTGCAATACTTGCTTAAATGCAACCATTTTCACATCTGCAAAAGTATAAATTATATGAAATTTTACACGCTTAAATGCACATGTGCAAAAATTAAATGTAATTACACAAAAAAAAATTAATAATTATTTTTATTTGATAAAATGAATTCTTAATTAGGTTCTTTGTTTTTGTGTAGCCTTGTTGAATTTAAATGTTTATTACAGGAATATTAAAGTTGCATGTTTATCTTTTACTCGCATAATTGCACATTAATGTGCATTTATCCGTGCTTCCGTGCTTCCGTGCTACGTATAAATGCAAAACACGGATAAATGCACATAAAATTCTGCGAAATTCGATGTGCATTTAAGCGTGTTCTACTGTACAACTTTTTTTTTAAAACAAAATTTCTGAAAATTCCGGTACTCTCAAAATATTGCTGCGACGAAAATCTGTTACCGTAGTTTCAGAATTAATAGTTTTATAAGAAAATAAAAAAAAGTTGCCCATTTTTCTCAATTTTCCCAACTCGAGAAAAGATAACCGTTGAAGATGACTTCAACTAGAGTCTGTACATATCTAATTTATAGTACATGGATTCGTCTTTCCTTTAACTTTGCCCATGCCGACACAAATTTCGTAAGGTCAATTGTATCAGTTAAGCGAGAACTCCAATTGGGCAGAGGCAGCAGCAGAGGCAGAAGCAGAACTTTAGAACACATAGCGTCTTATGTGATGAGCTCCAATAGCAGGCAAGCACTGACATTAGATTGTAGCAGAGAAGTTAATGTATCTAGGACACACTTAAACTCTTTGCGAAAAAATGACTCCAAAATGAAGTGAGCCTCCTCGTCGCGTGATTCATCTACTCGCTTTGGAGCCACCCTTCTTCTGTGATGTCGCTCAAAATTGTTCTCTGCTTCTATGCCAAGTTGACTTGAGAACTTTTTGGCACTTGATATCAAGTCATTCATGGCGGCAGTATCGTTATTAATTTTTTTCAGTGTTTCGATAGTGCCTTTAATTAATGACAAAGCATCAATTATGTTTAGCTGCACTGATTCCGGAGGTCAAATTCCCAACTGAAGACGAAATATCTATTATGTGCGGAAAACCAGCATTAAAGAAAATTATTTTTGGCGGTCCATTTATCTTTCCATTTATAAATTATAGCCTATTGCCGACCCCTGGTATCTACCGTGTGATAGAACGGTTAATGGTATTTGATTTCTGAAACAAAATCAGTCACAAAATTAGGGAAAACTTTAAATAAAACAATAATTTTCATGTACATAATATTAATATATTTTTTTTTATTCTTTTCTTTTCATTCATTTCAATTTTTTTCATTCCATTTGTTAATTTTTCTTAAAATATTTTTTCTTCTTTTTTTTCCAATTCAAATACATGACATGATCTTAGCGGAAAGAAATGCGTTACAGATTTATCAATAAATGGTTTTATCTAAACATTATTAACATTTACGATAAGTAAATTACAGAAACAAAAAATTCTTATATTTAAAACAATATAACATATTTTTTGTATTTATCGACCGTCATATTTCTATCAAATTCAAATTCGTCTGTCGTTAAGCAATAAAAAACTGAAAAAATAAATTATTTTATCCAATTTCTATTGTTTTTTTTAATGAAACAAGTCTTAAAAACTAAAAAAAATATAATAAAGAAAAAAACAAATTAGTTTTTATCAATTTATGATTTCAACTGCTAACATAATCTCAAACATTTCATATTCACGCATCAAACAAACATTCGCCCTGATATTTTTTTCATTTTGCATTGATCTGTTATATCTTTTTTATTACATTTTTTTTTTTTATAAGTTTACTAATTTAAAATTATGTTTTTAGCGTTAAGGAAAAAAATGACTAAGAATTTTTTGTTTGTTACTTTCTTAAATGCTATCAAGAATTTTTGAAATTTTCAAGATCCAATCTTATTTTATTGCCAAAAAAAATGTTTTTGTTGTTTTTTTTTAGTGAATTTACTTTTGAATTTTAAATGCCGAAAAATGTGACAAATAAAAAAGTTACAAAATGAAGATCGTTTAACTTAAAATTAATAAAAAAAAATTAACTTAAAAATTAATAAATAGATTAATCACATTTTCAAGTATCACTTATCAAAAATTTAAAGTAAATTGCTTAATCTAAATGTGAAAGATTTTTTTCTTGTTAATTTTGTTACATTAATGTAATCTTTTTATACTACATATAACAGAAAATAAAAACAAAATACAAATGAAATTCAATGAAAAATGAAGCTGTAACTATTTCTCTGTTCCCGTACTAGTGCTATGCAATTTATGTTTGGATGACATTTGAAAAGTTTTCCAATTCTTCTGGAACATTTCGGGAAATTCTTTTGAAGGAACAGATTTTCTTTTTTTATGATGATTTTGCTGGTAATAGATTGTAGAAAAAGTTCACTTGGGTGGATTTAGAAGGGTTTAAGAACTTTAGGCAATGCATTTGTTAGCTTTTTGTTTCTTTCCTTTTGTTTGATGTTCCCTCAATTCAAATGCAAGTATTCACAGTCGCTTACATATTTGCGGCAACTGTTGCTCGAAGTTCGGTTGGTAGAAAAATTTTAACAACATTCGTCACCTTTTCACGGCAATTGGGACAGCATTCGCATCTGAAAATTAAGAAAAGAAGTAAATCTTAGTAGTTATTAATTAAAGTTTATTGTTTTTTCCGAAAATTTTTAATGATTCGGTTGATAATAATCACTTGATAAGAGAATTGCAAAACAAAGAAAACTTCATAAGATTGTTTTAAAATGGAAAAAAAACAGTCAGTCGAATCCCTTCGCCCCTCACTCTAGTAGACTGTGAATTCACTTCACCGCATCCGCCGAAATCTCTGCCATCCGCAGTAGCAACGCCACTTTGACAAATAATTGCAAGAAATTCGGAAAAATATATCTTTTTAACATTTAATGATATCTCTATAACGGTAAAAGATAGTGGATAACCGTAAAAGATAAAATTATGGTAAATATTATTCTCTTCAATTCGTCTCATATATTAAACCACCAAAAACCCGTTATTTTTCGATATAATCGGAAAAAAACAGATTTTTAAAAATAACGGTATATCTCGATAATGGCTTAAGATACGGAGTTCTAGTAAAAGACAAAGATGTAGAAAATTTTATTATCCCGAACTTTCGTTATACATAAGACTACTGAAAAACGCGTAGTTTTGTAGTAAATAACAAAAACACTAAGGCCCGTTTGATGAAACAAGTCATAGCGTCTTATGTTCAACTTAAATTATTTAAGACCCAGAATTTCTACGGTTTAAGTAGGCTAAGCACAACTTAAATTGTTATGACTTGTTTCAGCAAACGGGCCTAAATTGCGTTTAAAAAGCCGCCATTTTGGTTACTTCCGGTTAACGGATTTTCACCAAAAGTTGAAAGGATTGTCCCATTCCAGAACGAAACATCCCTGTAATCCCTGTATGCATCGAGCTCTATTAGTTTTTGAGAAATCTTGTACACAGACTGAAAGACTGGCAGACTGACCAGACTGACCAGACTGACCAGACTGACAGACTGACAGACTGACACAGACTGACACAGACTGACATACTGACAGACTGACAGACTGACAGACTGACAGACTGACAGACTGACAGACTGACAGACTGACAGACTGGCAGACTGGCAGACTGGCAGACTGGCAGACTGACAGATTGACAGACCAACACACTGACAGACTGACAGACGATAGACTACAGACTGACATACTAACATACCGATAGACTGACAGACTGACAGACGATAGACTACAGACTGACATACTGACATACCGATAGACTGACATGCCGATAGCCTGACAGACAGAAAGACATTTTTGTAACAATGCATCAATCGACTCAGGAGTGCTCGGTAAATGTTTTTTAGGCAAAATTAAGTAACAAAAAAGTAGCGGAAGGTGTGCGTGGGCGGTGCGTTGACGGCGGCGCACAGTGTGTCATCTGACCAATCTAGATGGACAAAAGTCATTACCAGATTCCCAGCAATGAGCTAAAAACTGATGTAAACAACACCTTCAAACTTCCAAAACAGACTATGGTTTATGTCTAACATCTAACGGTAATTAAAGATAAGGATTTAAAGTTGAGTCAATTGTTAAGTGCAATTCTGTACCCCAAAGGTAAACTGTCGTAACTGACATTTTGCAAATTTTACAGGAGAGCCATTTTTAGTTCGGAATTGCAAACTTTTTATGTGTATGATTTTCGGTAATTATTTGAAACTTTTGTAGTTTATTTTATTTTAGGACATTGTTTAAACAAAATATTAGTTGATATATAAATTTGTAATGAGTGGGGGAGCAGTTACAACCTTTTATCTCTAACCATTTTGCTTCATCCGGAGCAGGTACAACCTTTAACTGTAACGAGTTTGCTTCACCATATAGTCAAATTAGACATTATAATCATTACTGTATAGATACGATACTTTGCCAATTAAAAATATACGTCCCCACAATGTAGTTTCAACAATAACCCCAAAATCGCGGTTTTGTCAGTTACGACAGTTTACCTCTGGGGTACAGAATTGTAATTATACGCCAGTCACATTTTCGCGATACTTCGTGCACCAGCTTACTGTGTCAGTTTGCAATTGTGGAATATTTTTAATAATGGATCTTATTTCTGAGGGCAAATAATATATTTTTTACAATTAATATTAATTTGTATGTTATTCAAATAATATGAAAGAATGTGTTGAAAGTATAGGTAAAATACATGTTATTTTTTCTTTGTTTCACAACTTTCAAAGTCTGGAAATAATATGTACCCACATGTACCCGGGCTAAATTTTGCATATATTCTAGCTGCATCATTTTTCTTTATAATAGTATAAATTTTAGCCAGCACACTCAAGTTCAACTATTTTTTTTTGTTTTTTTTAAGAAAACCTTTACTGATAACTGATACCTCGGATTCCGATGGGGAACGTTACTCATAAAATTATTTTATTAATATGAATATTATATTCAATGTAAAAAAATGTATTTTAAGATACTACGATTCTTACATTTCTTGTATTATGGATTTTTAGGTTATTTTAGTATTTTTTTTGAATTTTTATAACTTCATAATCCTGTAACTAATTTCCTTAAAAAATAATAAAGAAAACATTAGAAAAATGATTTATAATCTGTGTGGGTTGACCAACAAAAATGATTTATATTATAATTTTGTCCAGCTAGGTTGTTCTACGCGACACACTGTGCGGCGGTGGATTCGACGTGGTCTTGGCTGGAGGCGCGGAGCGAAGCGAAGTCCGAGAAAAAACATATGCATATAAAAAACATAACAAAAGCTATAATTGCCAATCTGGCAATCATTGGAGACCCGTATGGTGATATTCGTATCAAAATTCGAACAGTTATACCAGAATTCCAATTTGAAGTCAAACTTTCCAATAAGATTTTTTAAAATTTATTCCAATCGGATTTTGATGTATGGGAGTTTTATGTAGAATCATATCCTAAATAACTTTTGTTCTTGGACTTTTTTGATAAGATGCACCGTTTTTGAGATATTCACAAAAAACTATTTCGTTCGTATGGGGGGTACCCCCCCTAATTGTCCATTTTTGCCCATTAACGAACTTAGCCTCACATTTTACGAAAAACGAATCTGCGAAAAATTTCAAGTCTCTAGCTCAATCCGTGCGCCCGCAATCCGCGCCACACACAGACGGACAGACAGACGGACGGACGGACATGCAAAAATTAAATATTTTTATCATTCTAAACACACTTGTGTAATTCATTTTTTTGTGCGATGACGGGATCTTGGCGTTACAAACGGTAAGGCAAAGTTAATATACCCTTTGGTTTCACCATACGGGTATAAAAACGGGGAAAAATTGCTTTCCTTTTTTAGTTCAAGATAAAAATGGTAAACAATTTTTTCCTCGATTTGTTTTTTTTAATTATTTGACCGAAAGTGTCCTCACACCTTTTGATACAATTTGAAAACGGATTCAGATTTTATCGTAGTCCTCACGTAATGAGGACGAATGAGCGCAGATTTTCAAAAAAAAAACTTCCCCCTCTTTTAAGAATTTTGCTGTTTTTTATACCCTTCTGAGAAATCGAAGCGTGGGGGTAAAGGAAAATGGACACTTCCCTCTACCCCTCCATATATACATTAAGTATGTACCGTCACTGGGCGCGTTTAGATCGAGCTAACTAGGCACTACCTAAACTAGAAGTATATATTGCGAGGACTGTCAATTTTTTGCATTTATGTATAAGGAAGGATAAGGAAAGGAAGAAATAAAATCCACAGCACCAAAAAGTAAGATAAAGGTAAAAATTTAAATTACAAACAAGTTAATTTTGCAATTATATGTCAGCGCCAAGAGTTAGCAGTTTCAAAATACCGCTACTAAGCTGACAGGCATTGCTGAAGTAGAACGCCTTTATACCGGCGCTACATTGAAATAATGGCGAAGTTGACACCGGTCTAAACGCGCCCATTGTTGCTAAACTGAACTTTATCACATTTTTAAGTTTTTTTTGAAGAACGAAAAAAAAAATTCTTTTATCTTTTTATCAATAAAAACCATATTCAAAAATCTGTTTTCAGCTAGTAATCTATTTAAAAGCGCTGCAAACAACCCATCAATGAAAAATATTTCTAGGAAAACTAGAGAGATACGGTTTTTAATTAGTAAAATTTTCAACAGAGAGCATTTCCTGTAGCCCCTTTATAAATAAATTAGAGTAAATTCTAATATAGGAAAATGTGTACCAACAGAAGCAAACATGGACAGTAATTTAAACTCATTTATCTTTTAAGAAATTTCAATACCTCTCGAGTTGCAGTTCTGCATTTAACAAGATAAATCCTTGAAATTTAATTTCGCTGCTGTACAAGAACTTTATTGCAGTCCATTTGCAAACAATTTACTAAAAACTTTATCATCAACGTTTTATAGTTTGCTGTTTATCTTTATATCCGGCTAGCTTCAGTTACTAGCAAGTAAATAGTTAAAAATTTATTTGTGTGCATGTCTTATACAAGGACGAGCAGCATCTACGACAACGGCTAGCCCGTGTGTGTTGTCGAAATTAATCTTTGCAACCAAGGATCGAATGAGTATGGACAGAATTCTCCATGAAGCTCGTAAAAGGATTTTTCTGTATGCACGAAAGCATCAATTTCGATTCGGTTCACCCGTAAATTTCATTCTCCAACCGAAAACCAGACCAAATTACTTCCGTCCGAGGGGATAAATTTTATTAGATGCCTGAAAGGACATGACAGACATGTCTCGTTTTATTTCATTTCACCGTCAAGAGTAACTATTGCAAAGTGCACAAAAAAAAACACAGAACACAATTTGTTACTCTTGAATTAGATTTGATGTTGGGTAACAAAGACCAAAGATTTACTGGAATGGGGCATCGGATTGAAGCGTAGAAATGGAATATACCGTATCAAGTGATTTTTTAAAATTAAAGTAGCATGTTTTATGGTTATCTGTTGTATTCAACTTACTTCGAAGCACATTCGGTACAGGCAGTCACGTGTCCGCATGGATTGAACATGGTATTAATTTCCTTATCCATACAGATTTTACATGTCATCGCCTCCGTGATCCGGGTGTCCACACACCGTTCGATAGTCGCTTCACGATCCTGTTTATCCTTGATGACCGCGTCGACGCCTTTGCCATCGGTGCTCGCCAGCGTTGGCAGATATTGTTCGAAATCGGCTGGTATCGCGGCGATCGCTTCAATACCACGCTCCAAGAGTATCCTTCTGGCCTGATCGTGAACTTCACGGCATGTCCTTTGGATATCAAAGACGTATCGCTTGCCCAATTCTGTGTCCTCCTTGAACATTGAGGCGATGGTGCCCTTGAAGTCGCGAGTGAATTGCGCTGTCACAACCACACGAACTTTATCACAGACATAGAATGCGTGCCGCTCCGTTATCGAACGATACAGGCCGGCGGCGATCGCGTGCTTCGGCAGCTTGATTTCCAGCTCCTTGCGTTCATTGTGGTCATCGATGTACTCCAGCTTAAATGTGCGACGAAATGATTTGGCCGTTGCGATCGCGTTGAATGGGATACTGAAACGATAGCAAAAAAAAATACATTGAAAATTAGATATTCTAGACATTTTAAGTGCACGTAATTATTTTTAAAATCTAATTTTAAAATTGAAAAACACTTCGGTATAGCTTTTCCTTAAAGGTTTCGGCTTATTACAGAAGCTTTTGCCCACGGGTAGAGCTTTTCCAACAAAGCTTGATAGTCAGAGCTTTTTGTTTACAATTGAAGCTTTTTTAGGAAAAGCCTTTTGGGGGTTGTCCATAAAATAGGCCACACTTTTTGGAGAGGAAGGGGGGTAGGAAGGGGGGAGGGAGGAAGGGGGGGGGGCAGTAATGTGGCGGGAAAAGGAAATTCCACACAAAAATTACAAAAGCTGTCACAAGGGGTGGGAGAGTGGGAATGGAATGCCGAAAACTAGCGTAAGGTATTTTTTTTGGAGAAATATCTGATAGCCTGAGTTGAATAATCAACAATCTTTTAAATATATCGATTTAGGGTAAAAGGTAAAAATGTAGAGAATTTTAATATCTTTAATTCTTACTTTGACTTAAATTATCTTTAATTCTTACTTTTTTTTCGAAAAACCGTTAGTTTGCAAGCAGTTCGCAAAAATCATTTTTTTTTTAAATTTTAGTGCAAATATCTCAATACAGGTAAAAGATAGCGGTTAACAGTAAAAGACAAAATTGTGGCAAACAATATTCTCTTCAATTCATTTCATACAATGGACCACCAAAAACCCCTTAGTTTTTAAAGGAATCGCGAAAAACTGATTTTTAAAAAAACCGATATACCTTGATACTGGCTTGAGATAAGGAGTTCTAGTAAAAGACAAAAGTGTAGGAAATTTTACTGTCTCCAATTTTTGTCATACATAAGACCGCTGAAAAACGTGTAGTTTCGGAGTAAATCACAAAAAACGGAATTGCGGTTTTTGAAAAACTGTCATTTTGGTTAGTTACGGTTAACCCTTAAAGGCTTGGTGGTACACGCGATGTACCACCTTTTTCGTAACAAACGCTGCACGGTGGTACCAAAATTATACCACCGATGAAATCATCTTCTATTGCCGCATGGAACTTTGAAATAGCACCACTAAAAAAAGCATACGAAATGATTTTTTTAGTGGTTAAAAATCATAAACCACTAAAAAAATCATTTCGTATGCCGCACGGGTAAAAATATTTGTTATTTTTCTGTGCAGCTAAGGGTTAGGGTTTCCACCAAAAGTTGATAGGATCGTCCCATTCCAGGACCAAACATGTCTGTACAATTTCATGGATTGACAAACACAAAGACAGTTTTGTAAGCTTTTCAATTCAAGAACAAAACTAAATAAAAAATAAAAACTTTACAGTGGGGTCCAAAATTAGCACTCAGATGATTTTTTGTTTCAAATTAAAAAAAAAATACTTATTCCTTAAAACCATTTTTAAAAAAAACACTTACGCATTCTTATCTTCTCCCGTACAGACAACGATTCCATTGGGGCCAACAGAAATATCACAACGAACGGAACTTTCGTTGGCAGTGACCCCATTGAAGACCTCCTCACCGTAGCCCGGAAGCTCTTGGATAACTTTCAGCAGCCAATATTTAGCCGATTTCGGTGACATTTTCAATTTCGCCAATTTCGCGTGCTCTTGAGCGATTTGTCGAAGGAATTCGGTCGGTATTTCGCAGTTTTCGGGTTCATTTGGCCGAATGATATAGTTTTCGTACACCTGTAGCGGAGATACCTCGACATCGATGGGACTAGATGATGATGAGGCAGCATTTGTGGCTGCTGCTGCTGCGACGGCCGAAGCGACTGAAGCAGCAGCAGAATCTGTCGATTGACCCAATGTGGATAACATGTGAAGATGATGAAGATGATGGTGGGCAGAGTGTCCCGACAGGTCAATACTATCAACGGATTTCTGTTTCGAGAGGCGACGCTTCTTGAAGGCAAGAACGGGCTCTTTCTCTTTTTTCTCGCGGAGCTCCTGCTTGATGCGAACTGGACACTTGGCTGTCAGGCAGGCCTCGTTAAAACGGATTCCATCGGCCTGGCAGAGCAGCGCTGCCATTCGAGCAGCATTGTCCCAATCTTTGGCATTAAGTCGGCCTTCCAGGAGATCCATTTTCGCCTGCATGTAGAACAAACTCCGAACGCTTTCCTGCTGGATGAGATGCACTGGCACCCAGAATTTCACACGTAGTGCCAACATCAGTTGGATGCCACTACTGCTGCCACTGTCTTGACTCAGGCGGTTCCTGAGATTGATCCATTGGCGGGTGCGGGACTCTTTCTCCATGGGGCACCAATGCTCCAGCCCGAAGTATTCCATTTCACAAATGATGTTCAATGCCTTGCACACCTGAAACGAATGAAATGAATGCGATTTTAATTAAAAGTTTCTATTAATCGAGTCAAATTTATTGAGTCTTAGCGAGTTAAGTTTTTTAATTTAATTTCCTTCGAATATTATGTTGATATCGGAATTAATTTATCCACCCACGATACTTTTAATCAAACTTCAAACTTTCTATTTGAATTCCTCATTAAAGTTCTGCAGTTCAAATTAAAAGCACTTGAGCGGAGTCTAATCAATTACTCTATCCATTTTATGATAGAGATTCGTAATTTGTTTGAAGTATTGAGTGCACAGTAATTAGACTGCCACTTATTTACGTAAGTATGTCGCTAAAAGCAGAATCAATTTACAAATTTAAAAAAAAAAGTTCCATTGTTTTTTCTGATAAGGGTTTTCAGGTATTTTATCCTCAAGCTTCGTTTGAAGAGGGTTTTAATATCACGGTCTAAAAGACTAGCGATTGTGATTACGATTCAGCTTCCTCGGCCAATAAAATCAAAGCTTTCATGTTTCTATCGTTGAGAGCTTTGATCTCATTGGTCGAGAAGCCTCAATTGTAATGGCAATCGTTAGTCTGAATTGGACTTAACAGCCGTTCGCTTCGAGTTTGGATGTCTTTCAGGAATAGAGAACCATGCAGGATTCGACGTTTTTTATGCACTTTTGAATCAGTTGAGGTTTCACATTCGTTGAACTTACGTTGGAAAGGTAATTTGCTCTAGTTTCCTGGACACAAGGTCTTTTTTGGCGGGCAACTGCAGGGAGATGGTCAGCTGCCACCTTAGGTTAGGTTAGGATCGTTACGATTCGTATGACCCATTGTGATACCACACGAATCGTAACGATCCATTTCTCTATAACTCGAACCGTTTGGAGCTTCTGATGAAGCGGAGTAGATCTGCGACATTTGTGGCGCTTAAGTCCTTCAGATCGTTTAGGAAGAGACTCCCCAGATGAGTTCTTCTGCGTTAAGTTAGAGCTGGGCAATGACAGAGAAGGTGAAGCTGCCACCTTAGACGCAATGATTTTTTTGTAGGAGACATTTTCGTGCATCGTTCTTTCTGAATTTTGTGTCGTAGTGTAAACGGTTGTGCAATATGAATATAACCCAGTAATGCCCATGAGAAAACCACTAAATATTTTCAACACAAAAACCAATTTATTCTTATAAAATGAACAAAATAAAAAGAAAATTCGGAAAAAAATGTACATAAATCTGTGGTAATAAGTTAAAGTAGCTTAAGTCGATTTTCAGGCAAAGCTAAAACGATCTGTCAGGCAAAGCTAAAGCAAATTCAGATCAGTTTGGTTTGCCTGAAAATCGACATAAGCTATTTTAACTTATTATCACATATAAAGGGTGATCCAATTGCAGGTATTTCTTCCAATAGGGTTGTTTTGACAGTTCTTATGTGTCAACTGGCTTGTCTATATGACGTTTGTGTCCAGTATTCAGTGCCATTTCATCATGAATAGACTTACGTGTGAACAACGTTTACTAATTTGTGGAAACTTATTTCCAAAATCAGTGCTCAGTTAGGAATTGTTATAGACCTCTTTGTCCACATTTTGGTCGTCATAATCGTCCCACTGAACGCACTATTCGTGAAACCATCACCAAATTTCGAACTAATTTTACACTATTAGATATTCATCCATCAACCAGAGTGCGTACAGCCCCTAGTAATATTACTGCAGTAGCAGAGAGTGTTCGTGAAGACCGTGATCAATCAATTCGTCGCCGTTCTCAAGGTTTGGGCATCTCTTATGGAACGTTGTGGCGTATTTTGAAGCATGATCTTGGTTTAAAAGCGTATAAAATACAGCTCGTTCAAGAACTAAAGCCCGGTGACCTTGGTTTACGTTTTAATTTCGGTTTATGGGCCTTGTAACAGCTTCAAGTTGATCCTTTTATTTATCGAAAAATTGTGTTTAGTGACGAAGCTCATTTTTGGTTAAACGGCTACGTTAACAAGCAAAATTGCCGTGTTTGGGCCGATGAACAGCCAGAAGCAATCCAAAAGCTACCAATGCAACCCGAAAAATGCACTGTTTGGTGCGGTTTATGGGCAGGCGGCATCATCGGACCGTATTTCTTTAAAAATGCGGAAGGAGTGCGTGTTAAGGAGCCGCTCCATTACCATGACTTTTTACCATGACAAAAAAATGCAGGAAACTAGAGCAAGATAGACTTATGTAGATCTAAATAGGAATGACTGAATACAAGTTAAGCGCTATCCCTTCCAGTTTTACAATTTTATAGCAATCATATCAAACCTTATGCTATGAATATAATGTTCAAATTGGCATGGTAACAAAGCTTTTCACTATGCATGCGAAGGAGAAAAAGCTTTTAAAATGACATCACGCTATAATAACACTTTGGATGTGTCCGTGCTTGCTATTTACTTACAGGGACAATGTGTGATTGTATTAGAAATCGCCATAAAATCGCCATAAAAAAACAGGGGAAATTATTTTTGCATTTGCCGACAAATTTTTGCAGTTGATTCTTATCTCCCTTTCTCGCCAAGGCATCTTCACATAAATGTGTCTCTATTTTTTTGTCGTGGTAAAAAGTCATGGTAATGGAGCGGCTTCTTAACTGTCAATGGAGCTCGCTACAGAGCAATGATCAATGAATTTTTGTTGCCAAAAATTCAAGATATTGGTGTAGCTGACTTGTGTTTTCAACAGGATGGCGCTACATGTCATACAGCTAACGATACAATTGCTTTATTGAGGGATGCGTTCGATGAAAACATCATCTCAAGAGATGGTCCTGTTAATTGGCCACCGAGATCTTGTGATCTGGCACCATTGGATTACTTTCTGTGGGGATATGTGAAATCTCTTGTTTACGTCGATAAACCCGGAAAGATTACAGGTTTGGAAGCAAACATAACCGGTGCTATTCACGGAATACCGACCGATATGCTTGAAAGAGTGGTCGAAAAGTGGACCCACAGAATGGACTATTTAAGAGCTAGTCGTGGGCAACATTTGAAGGAAATTATCTTTAAACATTAAATGGCATGAACCAAACTAACAACTTAAATAAATATTTTCCTCAATATATTAATTATTATGTGTTTTATTTAAAAAAAAATAGGAAGCTCTTATTGGATTACCCTTTATATTTGGCGTATTCGTTTGAGTACGCGGGCGTTAATGAGTTAATTCGCGGAACAAAGTGTCAGGTGTAAACGGCGCCTAAGCTTAAAAAATCATGGCACCAATCATGTATTCCGACGCGTCTCTGTCTTTCGACTTCGACGCAGCTTTTAACTCTTGACTACGCCATATCTGCAGCTTGAAATTTTGCGGAACCGTCACTTTGAATCGAAATGTGATTCTGACTGTCAGTCCAGCAAATTTGAAGCTGCTGATATGGCGAAGTCAAGAGTTAAAAGATGTGTCGAAGTCGAAAGACAGAGATGCGTCGAAATACATGATTGCTGCCCTGAATACTACAAAATACTACTGGTCGTACAATTTTCTATGAATTTCTCGGCAGGTATCAAATTTTTTTAAGTTTTTAAATTATTTATGCAGAAATATTCTTTTTTAAAAGCTTGACAGAGTAAAGTCCAACTTTTAGTTGAACAACGCATTTATTTTTTTTTTATAAATCAACTTTCCATTGTTATTTTCTTTCACGAGTATCTTGAATTTTCCTCATTTTCTTTTTTAAATCGTGATTATTTTCAATTTTCCTTCTATTGTGGTTAAATATGTGCAAAGTTCACACTTCAAAAACAAGAAACAAATTTACTGTGCATATGAAAAAAAAAATCTCTGCCGCAGTCACAACAATTAAATTTTTTTTTTATTTTTGTAAACTTTCGCTTAAGTAATAAATTCGATTGTTATTTTGAGGAAATGACTTTCTCACGACCATATCGTCGGTCGACAAAATTTGTCGTGTATATAAAAAAATATATCATGGCTTGTGGACAATTCGTGTACATACGTATTCGTATAAAAACTTTTTTCTTCTCTTTTAATACAAAAAAAAATTGCTATCGTCACATCTTGCCGGTCGTCTTTTGGTATTTTAGATGTGATTCCTCCTATGTCGTCATCAAACGTCTTATAGGACGTTATCAACGCAACCATTTCCTAAGCCAACAAAAACACGATTAAAGTGGAATTTTTTTATGACTCTGTTGTTTTGCCTATAAAAACAATAAATAAAATAAAAATATAATAAGAAACAAATGAAAAAGAGCCACCCTATCGTAAAATTCGGGATGAAGCACCCACATAAACATTTGGCAAAAGAATTAAACTAAAAATAAAGGCAATAAACAAACAGAAATTGTTGGTATTTGTTGCGGAATTCGAGGATTTCGGGGGAGGCTTTCAAAATCTGATAAACAGAAAAAGTATACGCAAAACTCACACAATTTGTTTCAATGCCACGCTAGGAGGGATAGAAGGAAACCTTTTTCAGGATATTTAAAATGCATTCAATGGAAGGTGTGTTAAGAAGAGATAAGGCATATCTCAACTAAACGCTTCCAACACAGAATACACCCCGACTTCCAGTTCTTCATCAGCCCAAAAGTTTTGTGAACATCAGCAGAAAATTCTGTGGAAAATTTCAAATTCACATCTTAAACACTGTTGAATAATGTGTTATTCTTCGATTTACCGCAGTTAAAACAGTTACAACCCTAAAATCGCATTATTCTTTGGGGGGCGCTGGAGAAAATGCTTAAATCCTAATGCGTAAAGTGGGTTCAACGTATACGAATTGAGTTTGGTGGGATTTAAAACCATAAGAAACGCATAAAATATTAGAAAATGTCAATGACTTAACCTGAATTTCCACATAAAATAAATATTTATGTAATATGTACCAACCCCCTCTGAATAATGTGAATTTAGCCCAACATTAAGACCTCTCTACATTAATTACAACCTTAAATGCCTTCGTAATCTCATTATAATTTAAGACTTTTTATTCCTTTTGCATTTTGTTTATGTGCTCAACAAAGACGAGCATCCAGAGTTCCGAGTTTGGACCAACCAGACCATGAATCTCAGGAATATCGATTTTTTTTACAATTTTTAAGTTGAAATTCTTGCAACGATTTTCGCTGTATTCGGAATGATTTTCATTACAGGCGATGAATTCTTTTATGGAAATTGCTGCAAAATTGCAAATTACAAGTCAGTTTTACTGGAATTGTTTTTCAATTCAAAGGAAATTTATAAGTGGGGAATTCTTTTGGGAAAAATCTATCACAAAGGTAGAAATAGAAATTTCTTAAAATCGAATGTTTTTTTAAAGACGAAAAATGTAGAATAACAGGTTTTTTATTCTGCTAAATGGTCTTCCCAAGGAGATTTTCAAAAGAGCTACGCTTTTATTGAAGGACTTGATGAGCTTTTCAGTGTTTTTTTTACCTCAAAAGGAGATCAAATAGAATTTTCAATTTGAAAGATTTTTTTTATTTCAAGCGAAAACAAAAGGCTTAGGTTGATGAAAAGGAAAATGAGGATAAAATAATTTTAATGTAAAATGTAGGTAAATGAGAGAACATTATCATGATGAGGAGGTTGTATTTTAAAACATAACCAAAGCTATAATTGCCAATCTGGCAATCATTGGAGACCCGTATGGTGATATTCATATCAAAATTCGAACAGTTGTACCAAAATTCCACTTTGAAGTCAAACTTTCCAATAAGAATTTTTAAAATTTATTCCAATCGGATTTTGATGTATGGGAGTTTTATGTAGAATCATATCCTAAATAACTTTTGTTCTTGGACTTTTTTGATAAGATGCACCGTTTTTGAGATATTCACAAAAAACGATTTCGTTCCTATGGGGGGTACCCCCCCTAATGGTCCGTTTTTGCCCATTAACGAACTTAGCCTCGCATTTTACGAAAAACGGATCTGCACAAAATTTCAAGTCTCTAGCTCAATCCGTGCGCCCGCAATCCGCGCCACAGACAGACGGACAGACGGACGGACATGCAAAAATCAATTATTTTTATCATTCTAAACACACTGGTGTAATTCATTTTTATGTGTGATGACGAGATCTTGGCGTTACAAACGGTAAAGCAAAGTTAATATACCCTTTGGTTTCACCATACGGGTATAAAAAGGGTAGTGGGAATGCAGTTTTTCAATTATTTTGGGTAGTTTAAATAGTAAAGTATTCAACCTGTAAGCTAAAGTTCGTGATTTATCCAAAGTAGTAGTTATAGTTACTGCTTGATGCTAACGACACCATCATTCTAGACTGATATCACTTTCTGCTGTTCAAAAACCTTACAAATGTTGCAATTCACCCAACTAAAACGCAGGAGGTGAAAAATTGTCACGGAAACTCAATTTAGGAGTCCAGTTCCACTTTGGG
The DNA here is from genome assembly GCA_964034945.1 of Chrysopilus asiliformis. Taxonomy (NCBI): domain Eukaryota; kingdom Metazoa; phylum Arthropoda; class Insecta; order Diptera; family Rhagionidae; genus Chrysopilus; species Chrysopilus asiliformis. The sequence continues at coordinate 80,729,729 of OZ035961.1, read as the reverse complement.
ATGTAGTAAAATAAATAGATAATTTAAGCTTACTTTTAACCTTCATGCGTCGCTCGGATCATTTTTGACCGAAATGAAAATTAGCGTTTATCTAATAAAAACTATAATTCTCACAAACCGACAATTTTTTAAATTTTCTTATTCAATTTTAAGTAAATATCAATTGTGATCAACACTGATTTTTTTCAAAAAAAAAAAATTGTATGGGCGGTACCCGTTATAGCGACCATTACTTTTCCAAAAGTTGATAGAAAACTACGATTTTTGTAAAACTTATTTACAAAAAATTTCACGTCGCTAGGTCAACGCGTTCTCGAGTTATTTAAGATGCCTACAACGGACAGACCGACAGACAGTTGCACGGACAAACTCATAATTTTGTCTAAAGCCTGAGTTACATTGCGACGACAAGGCGACACGAGACGTCGGAGTTGTCAAAATAATTTTCAACGTATGCTTTTGTATTGAATTGATTACATTGCGATGACAGCGACACGACATCGCCACCAAAGTTTGAAAAATTGAACTTTTCGCGACGACATCGAATGACAGTTGAATTGTTTGGTTAGGTTAATTGCTCTTTTTTGGTGAAAAATTGGCAATTTTATCAAAGTGCAGGAATTATCCATAGTAGCATATAATAATATTTTCTTTACTTTCTGCCCTCTCAGCATTTACTTTAAAAAAAAATTGTTAGGTTATGGGATTGTTTGTCGCGTGCTTGCAGCTCTGGTAATGTAACTTGGATGACGATAACGACAATGTCGCGCGACTCTCGTCGACGTCTCGTGTCGCTTTGTCGTCGCAATGTAACTCAGGCTTCAAGCAGATTTCGTACTGATCAGAAATTTTCTATCTGCCCCCGTTCTCGAGTCGGTCTCCGTCATGAATACAATACTTTCCCTCTATAGAAGAGGAAACTAAAAAGTGTAAAAATTAAAATTTTCGGATGGGCCACTGTAAAAAATAGTCACATAAAAAATAGTGATGGTTTTGAAGGACGGATAAAGGTTAATTCAGGGCGACGTGGTAAGAAAAAAAATGCAATTATTTAAAAAAAAATCTCTAAGAGCTTGTCAAGAATCTATTTTAATAAAGAAATGTCTTCCTTTTCTGTTCCTTCGTCTGTCTGTTTGTCTGGGGTGCAGTGGCATAACTAAAACCAAACCCCCCATCCCGTGGAAAGTATTTCTGAGCCTGTTTTTTTAGAACAACAAAAATTAAAAGACCTTTTTTCACCTCTAAAAAATTTTCACTGATGGTGGCTCTAAAAAAAATTTCACTGATTTTTCTCACACAAAAAAAATATCGGTCTCCATCGGGGGAGCGTTGATCAGCTCCCACCAAACCTCGAAGCTACCCGCTCTCCATAGTTACGCCAATGCCGAGCCGAAATTTATATGGCTACAAGTTGGTGGTCGGAAATCAGAATTTTGCTTGCAAAATAGATATTTTTATACCCGTATGGTGAAACCAAAGGGTATATTAACTTTGCCTTACCGTTTGTAACGCCAAGATCCCGTCATCACACATAAAAAAAAATTTTTTTTTTAAAAAAAGCTTTTATTAAAAAAAATGCACTAAAAAGAAAAAAATAATTTTCTGGACGCTGTGTATCACAAATATAAAAGCTTTTAAAAAGCGAGATAAATGTTTATTTTATTGTTTTATGCTTTATCTCGCTTTTTAAAAGCTTTTATATTTGTGATACACAGCGTCCAGAAAATTATTTTTTTCTTTTTAGTGCATTTTTTTTAATAAAAGCTTTTTTTAAAAAAAAAATTTTTTATTTTTTTTATTTTGTTCTTTTTAGTCTTCGAATATATATCCTTACATTTGAGATGTCCTTACAGGCTTTTTAACTTGAGAATCGTATTCAGCGAACCCCAAAACCCGCAGAATATATTTTTTCCCGGAACAATTGAGAAAAAGGATAATCACGTTATCCTTACAGGACCTTCCGTTATCCTTACAGACTTTTTAATGACAGATTCGGATTCAGCGACCCCAAAAACCCCCAGAATAGATTTTTTCCCGGAAAATTTGGAGAAAAGGATAATCACGTTATCCTTACAGGACCTTCCGTTATCCTTACAGACTTTTTAATGACAGATTCGGATTCAGCGACCCCAAAAACCCCCAGAATAGATTTTTTCCCGGAAAATTTGGAGAAAAGGATAATCACGTTATCCTCACAGGACCTTCCCTTATCCTTACAAGGACGAAGTAGAGAAAATATTGTATTGTCATCGGACTTATATAAGTGTACAAAATTTCAAGTGAATCGGATGAGTGGAAGTGGGTCAAAATTTGATTGCAAGATTTGACCCCGACAGACAAACAGACAAACAGACAAGATAGCGAGCTAAATAAAAGCTTTTAAAATGAATTACACCAGTGTGTTTAGAATTATAAAAATATTTAATTTCTGCATGTCCGTCCGTCTGTCTGTCTGTCTGTCCGTCTGTCTGTCTGTCTGTCTGTCCGTCTGTCTGTCTGTCCGTCTGTCCGTCTGTGGCGCGGATTGCGGGCGCACGGATTGAGCTAGACACTTGAAATTTTGCACAGATCCGTTTTTTGTAAAATGAAAGGCTAAGTTCGTTAATGGGCAAAAATGGACCATTAGGGGGGGTACCCCCCATACGAACGAAAACGGTTTTTGTGAATATCTCGAAAACGGTGCATCTTATCAAAAAAGTTCAAGAACAAAAGTTATTTAGGATATGATTCTACACAAAACTCCCATACATCAAAATCCGATTGGAAAAAATTTAAAAAAATCTTATTGGAAAGTTTGACTTCAAAGTGGAATTTTGGTACAACTGTTCGAATTTTGATACGAATATCACCATACGGGTTTTCAATAATTGCCAGATTGGCAATTATAGCTTTTGTTATGTTTTTTGATAAAATTTAATTATTTTCATTTTCTTATAAAAACTACCCAAAAAACTGTTTATTTAAAAATCCTACGAGGATTTCATACTTTTATTTTTAGCAACCTCGTTAAAAACTTACTTATATGTTACCTACTAGCAGACCCTACGTTGCCAGCTTAAAGTTTTTTGTATAAATTTTAGAATGCCAAAAAACCATAAATAACTTAAAAACTTTTGGGAAAAAATGTTGTCTTTTCAGGACCTTCCGTTAGAATTATTGAAACTGAAACGCCGGATTCGTAATCAGCGACCCTGAAAACCTCCCAAAGCCAGTTTTTGAGAGAAAAATTGGAAAATGGACATTTGCGTTATCCTTTTGTTTCGAATTTTGAAATTCCAACACCAGAGCTATGATCAGCGACACCAAAAACCCCATAATGCCAATTTTTCCGGGGAAAAATAGGAAAACGGATATTTGTGTTATCCTTACAGGACCCTTTGTTTCGAATTTTGAAAATCTAACATCGATAAAAACCTGCTCTTGGCAACACAGATCATTTGGCAAAAAACCGCGTAAAAATCGGTCCAGTAGTTTTCGAGTTTCATAATCTCAGACAGACAGAAAAACATCCATTTTTATACCCGTATGGTGAAACCAAAGGGTATATTAGATTTGCCTTACCGTTTGTAACGCCAAGATCCCGTCATCACACATAAAAATGAATTACACCAGTGTGTTTAGAATGATAAAAAAAATTGAATTTTGCATGTCCGTCCGTCTGTCTGTCCGTCTGTCTGTCCGTCTGTCTGTGGCGCGGATTGCGGGCGCACGGATTGAGCTAGAGACTTGAAATTTTGCGTGGACCCGTTTTTCGTAAAATGCGAGGCCAAGTTCGTTCATGAGTAAAAATGGACCATTAGGGGGGTACCCCCCATACGAACGAAACCGTTTTTTGTGAATATCTCAAAAACGGTGCATCTCATCAAAAAAAGTCCAAGAACAAAAGTTATTTAGGATATGATTCTACATAAAACTTCCATACATCAAAATCCGATTGGAATAAATTTTAAAAAATCTTATTGGAAAGTTTGACTTCAAAGTGGAATTTTGGTACAACTGTTCGAATTTTGATACGAATATCACCATACGGGTTTTCAATAATTGCTAGATTGGCAATTATAGCTTTTGTTATGTTTATATATTAAGATTTAATTTTACTTTTTGTAATAACAGTTCGACTTCTTCAAGGCGGACACTTCTCACAATAGATTCTTTTTCGGCCCCAAGAATTTCTAATTTTAATAGTTATTTTCAATTCCTGTTCACATTGCCCTCTTTGAAGCGTGTTACAAATCTTGAACTCATCTTTATTGCCTACATTCCAACCTTTTCCGCTTTCGTATCCCTAACGAGCTACTTTTTTCTCGCGTTAAAAGTGATTAGAAGTCAACAATTTCCGCCGCAGGCGAAAAAGAAGTGAAACTCCCGAGTTTTTCAATTTTTGCGTAAACCAATGTTGATATAAGGAATTCTACTTTAAAATGGGGATAATAAGGGTTTTCCCCCCTGAGTTACTCCATAATCGTTGTTAAAGTCCATTGAACTGAACAAAACCCCAACAACAATAATTTTATTTAGAAAATTTACAAGGTCGGCCAACTTGGAAAGTTCAAAATGATCAAAATAACACAAAAACCCCTTAAAATAGCGAAAAATTTCTTTATTTTTAGTGATAAATTGTTTTGCAATCATATTTTTGTGAATTTTTTTTTCTCGAAACCGACGAACTGAAAATAAATAATAAGTACAGTATTTAAATATCGCCCACGAGTTTTAAAACCTGCTGTGTCATCGCAACAGTAATTTCCAATAATAATCATTCATGTAAAAATAAAATTTCGCGTGCGTTCGAATTGTTGTTGTGCCAAAATTCTAAAAAGAAAAGCTTGGGTTCGAAGGGGGAAAAATGAATTTTCCTCTAAATCGGCAATTTTCTGGCTCAGCAACTGTTACGAAAATAACGCCGCTTCATTATTTAAAAAAAAATGACAAAAAAAATGACAAAAAAAATGACAAAAAAATAAACCTGCCAATGGTTTTTATGAAATATTTTCATTGGAAATATGGGCGTAAGAAAAAAAAAACGGAAAATCATTAAAATCATATTTTTGTTTTGATTTTGTAATTTGATTTAAATTAAGAGTGTGTGGAGAATTTTTGTCCACGCTGATCTATCGTGATGACCGCTAACAAAAAAAAAATTTTGACGCACACGCGGGAAAAGGATAAACAAAAAACAATTTTTTTTTGGCTGAAATGCTGAGTTTGAATTTAGCAAATGACATTTTTTTTTGTGAAATGTAGTTTGTGATATTAAAAAAAATCCACAATTTAAACTCAACGCCCTCAAAAGTCAAATTTTCATGCTAAAGGAGAAAATTCACGCCGGCTGGGAATGATAATTTTGACTGTTGTTCTAAATGGATACGAATAAATGAATCAACAGGTGGATTTTGGGAAATTCTTTTTTTGAGGTAAATGATAAAAAAAAAAAACATCTATATTTTTTATAGCGCATTTGCATTTGCAAGAATTTTATATAATGTTTATTTAAAAATTATCTGAATTCAATAAAATATAAGGTTTTTTCCTACAATATTGAAAATTTGATTTCAAAAGCAGTTTTTTGGAAAATACCGAAATTACGAAAAATTTGGAGGCCTTAAAGCCCACTTTAGACTAAAGCTCGATCCAGACTACACGATGTACGGGGTACGAGGTTGGCACGTACCCCGAACATCGAGTGTTTGGATGGGAAATTTGCACGTGGTTTCACCTAGTGAGTAAAATCAGAAGCTGTTTGATTATCCTCGTACGTGGTAACCGCGTACACGAATGAGCAAAACCCTGTGCAGTGTGGATGCAGTTCCATGTACGAGGAAACCAAAAACCTCGTATCTCGTACCCCGTACATCGTGTAGTCTGGATCGAGCTTAACGATTGCGATTGAGGTTTTTTGAACAATAAGATCAAAAGCTTCCAACGATAGGGACATGAAAGCTTTGATCTCATTAGCCGAGGAAGCTCAATCGTAATCGTAATCGTAATCGTAATTGCAATCGTTAGTCTGAATTGGGCTTAAGAACACTTCTAAATCGAGAAGATCAAAGCCTTTTCTTGAATAAAACAAATCACAAACCGATACATGTTAAGGTTTAAGACATCAATTCAGGAGTGAACCTAGAGGGAGTATACGCCCTTTTGAGAATTTAGGGTTCACAAAAACTGGTGCCTAAAAAAAGTCTTCAAATAATGGTTCCCCAAAAAAATGCCTTTAAATTTTCTGTTGCGGATATATACAAATATTTACAACTTTATGGCAGTGCACAAAAATGTTTCGGGACTGCTTAAAATGAGTAATTAGGGGCTGACAAAATACGTCAACCTATTTCGAAAAAAAAAATCTTTGTTTGGAGCTTTTCTAAAAAAAAAACTAGAGCCAATCTGACCAAACCACTTGCAGATTCGGAATCAACGACGTCAAATTATCCTAAAAAGATTGTAAAATCGTTTTTTTTTCGGGTAGTGTTGTAATTAAAATGCTTTCGTGTTGGTATTATCTGAGATTTATTTTGATTTCGTGTTTAGAAAACGTTTACCTCAAAACAATGTAAGTCAAATCGACTCCTTTCAGCTTATTTTCAAATTTCCAATGATTTGCAATTTTAAAATCTCTGACAAAAATATGACAAGAAAATTCTGTGGAGCGTAAATAAAAGCAATGTAAACATAAGCAACGTATTATAAAGTAACGCAACTCAAAGCCCTTGCATGAAAATAAGCATATTTCAATATTTCTCACACTTAAAACTCATTTCAACCTATTATTTTCATTTTACATGAACTCTAAGGGGTCGTTTACATCTGATATATTCACCGGCGAATTTTATTCTGTAATAAAAAATTCATGTTGTACAACCGTTTAGATTACAACACAAAATTTCAGAAGTTCATTCCGTCTCTACTAGAATCTTTTCATACAAAATCGTCGAAATAAATACGAATTCTAAGATCTTTTACTAACAAGTAAACGCCGCGCGAGGGTCCCGAATTAACGTGTAGTGAACATAAACCAGACGACAACTAAAAAACAAAAAATGAATTATCTCCCCCTTTAGATTTTCCTTTAAAAAAAAGTGACATTGGGGGAGGGGAGACTGATAGGGAAAGATGTGTTAGGGCAGGCCGCTGAATTATCGTATCTATATGTTAATCTATTTTTATACCCGTATGGTGAAACCAAAGGGTATATTAACTTTGCCTTACCGTTTGTAACGCCAAGATCCCGTCATCGCACAAAAAAATGAATTACACCAGTGTGTTTAGAATGATAAAAATATTTAATTTTTGCATGTCCGTCCGTCCGTCTGTCCGTCCGTCCGTCTGTCCGTCTGTCTGTGGCGCGGATTGCGGGCGCACGGATTGAGCTAGAGACTTGAAATTTTGCACAGATCCGTTTTTCGTAAAATGTAAGGCTAAGTTCGTTAATGGGCAAAAATGGACCATTAGGGGGGGTACCCCCCATACGAACGAAAACATTTTTCTGAATATCTCAAAAACGGTGAATTTTATCAAAAAAGTTCAAGAACAAAAGTTATTTAGGATATGATTCTACATAAAACTCCCATACATGAAAATCCGATTGGAATAAATTTTAAAAAATCTTATTGGAAAATTTGACTTCATAGTGGAATTTTGATACAACTGTTCGCTTTTCACTTAAATCACCATACGGGTTTTCAATAATTGCCAGATTGGCAATTATAGCTTTTGTTATGTTTTTGTCTGTACGTGAATTCACTATACGTTAATTCGGTGAGCCCTTCGCGAGGTGTAACTTTGAAGTCTTGATGAAAAGAATGTTAAAAAATAAGAGACATTTTTTTAACGGCAACCATTCATGTTTAGGGTTATTTTCGGCCTCCCTAAAAGTATGCAAATTTTCGTTTATTTGAGGTTTTTGATAGAAAGAATTGTCCGATTTCAATAAAATAAAATAGGAAACTCTTCTACTCGACGGAAAAAGACTTAGATTTTATTTAATTGAAAGCGGACAATTTTTTCCATCAAAAAATGCGAAAAAATGCAAAAATTCGCATACTTTTAGGGAGGTCAAAAAGGACCCTACCTAATCATGGATGGTTACCGATAAAATGAGATACGTGTCTCTTATTACAATCTTTCACGTATGTAAGTTTTATCATGACCTAAGAGTTACACCTCGCGAGATTTATTTGTAAGTGAACTTATTCTGCGATAGAAGATAGACAGAAAACGATCTCTAAAATACCCAACCCCAAGTTTTATTTTGACACAAAAAAAACTGTTTTTTTAAATTTTACAACATTTCCAAGCTACCGCTGAGAAATAAATTGCAGTCTCAATTGCAAAACTCGTACACAACCTCCATTGAATTAAATTTGATTCGTGAGTTTTGTAGTAAACAGAAACCAGACGACAACTAAAAAAGATATTTAAAAAAAAATTGACAAAAAATAAACGCATTAGCGTTGTGTCGACAATCTCCTGCAAAATTTCATTTAATCCAGCGTCAAAATGTAGAAACGTGCGCCGCGCGCAATTCTGCCAACTTGTACTTAATTGGACGGGTAAACATTTCGACTGAATTTATTTTATTTATATTTTTATACACATTTCCATATGTCTTCTGTTTGTTAGCCTGTTGTTTACGTCGAGGTCGAGCGACTGGATCCGTTATTGGAGTGCCTTGACTTGGATGGTTGGTCTAAATTCGAGCACTCGCCACCAAAGTTCGATGACCCAATTTTAAATTTGAATGTTTGATGGCGAAGCCTGTTTTATAATTTTTGTGGGCGAACTGACTTTTTTTACAGCTAGTTTTGTATTAAATTCTGAATATGGCCGATTCGCCTTTTTTGGGGAGCCTAAAAATAATTCTGGTTGTCACGTGGATTAAAGGTTTATTTACAAACTGTCATTTAAAAAGAATTTTTGTACAAAAAAATGGGGCATTCTACCACAGATTTACCTCCGCCAACCCCTCCTGTACAAGTGGCTCTCTTCCATAGATATACTAGATCGCTCGATTTGCTGTCTCAAATGGTTGCATTTCAATACAGTTCAGTGTATCAAAACGACTCAAGTAAGAGCAAGATAAACGTATGAAAATAAATATAGCCGTCTCGTTTAATCCTTAAAGGCTTGGTGGTACACGCGATGTACCACCTTTTTTGTAACAAATACTGCACGGTGGTATCAAAATTGTACCACCAATTAAACCGTCTTTCATTGCCGTATGATACTTTAAAATGGTACCACTAAAAAAATCAAAAAAAAAAATTTTTTTTCGAGTGCCGGAAGGGTGAAAATTTTTGCTATTTTTCTGTGCCTCTAAGGGTTAAACTGTGAGCTGTCAAAGGAAAATATACTTTCGGAATGGTGTTGGCGCCTAAAGTTCGGTTTTGACGCCTAAAGTTAGTCTAAAACTTGTGAAATTTGAATTTCGCGGCAAACGCAATTTGAATTTCGCGACCTTATACAGTTCAGTGGATGCGTTCAAGTACGATAAAGAGGGAAATACTTTTGGGACAATTTTTCAGCAGAGCTTTGTATGGTGACAGTTGTTCTATGTTATATAGTTCTGTGCTCTCTTCTATCCCGAACGTCGTCCCTTATTTAAGGGTGTCCAGAGGTATTTTTGTTCTTTTTGATTGCGTCCAGGGCAGCAAAATGCACTGTTAGGAGACATGCTGGACTTCCAGAAAACGATCGCGTGTTACGCGATACATGAAGTCTAGGTGTAGTCACATTTAGCCTCGGGTTGGGATCTTTTTAACTGACGACTGTGGCTGAAGTTTTCTTGTTTCAAAAATGCCTTTTTTTTATATATCTTCTGGATATACGGATTTCGAATAACAATTTAGCCATGGTTGAATTTTTCGATACAGCTATTGATAGCGACGGCAACCAACGAAAGACTATAGTATAAAAATGGTCGTCCTCAAAATGGATAGTCGCTAAAATGGCCTTGGATACCTCAAAAATACCCCTGGACGACTTAAATAGAGGACAAAGCCTCGGTTTTTTGAGTAATTTTAATATATCCCTTATAAATACATATGTAAGAGGGGTAAAAATTAAATTTTTGAAAATAAATTTTAATTTTTTTTCGCCGACTTTTTTTAAACATAAGAAAAGCTAAAATTGCCAGGGGCCAATCGCCAAATATTCTATATAATGACATACAAAATGTTTATTTAAAAAAAATCAATTTGTATAGGAAAGGGGGTAAGTAATGGTCCGATTCGATTTTGATGTATGGAACGACTATGTAAAATCATGTTCTAAACACATTTCATCTTTATAAATTTTTGATACGATGCACAGTTTTCGAGAAAAAAGTATTCCATTTGAATGGGAGAGGGGAAAGCAGTGATCCGGTTGGATTTTGATGTATAGATGAGTTATTTAAAATCCTATTCTAAACACATTTTACCGTTATCGAGAAAATCGCAAAAAACTGTTTCGTTTGTAAGGGGAGGGGGAAGGAATGGCCCAATTTTGCCGTTCAAGAATTTAGCTAAGCCATTTACGAGAAACGCAACTATTCAAAATTTTAAGTGTCTAGCTGAATCCTTTCGAAAGTTATGGTGGTCACGGACAGACAGATGGACAGACATGCGGAAATCAAAATCTTTTGTCATCCCTAATACTCCGGTGTAGTTCATTTTTGTGTCCGATCATTGGTTCGATGCGTTACAACTGGTAAGAGTTTTTCCTCCTAAATAGAGGATGACGTTTGGTCACCCTAATCGGGACTATTACTAAAATAGTTACTTTAATTACAAAAATAGTCAATTTAACCACAAAGTAGTAAATTTTTGTACCGAATAATTAAATTTATCATAAAAATATCCGATTTTGACTAATAATTCATTTTATAATTCATTTTATTTCGGTTAATACAAATATGTACACATTTACAAAATGTTTTTTTTTTAAGCCTAGCAATGCCGTCAGCTCGGTTTTGACTATTTTTGTAATTGAAATTAACTATTTTAGTAATAGTCTCGATTCGCCATTATAAAATAGTTGAATTTACTATTTTTTCTATGTGTATGTTGTCTTTAGATTATTAAATTTGTATACACAGTCGTGATATCCGAAATTTAATCAAATTTCAGTGAATAAATTGTAAATTAAGAATAAAATAATTTTTCTTAAGTTTTCCTAGAAGTTCAAAAGACGTATCGGATTTTTCATGAAAAACTATATTTACTAAGGCTTCGGCAAACACAGAAAATTGACAAAAGCAAGTAAACAAGCGAACAAAGCTTAGAAAAATCATCTATATTTCTATACATCGCATTTGTTGGCATAAGGCAGTCAGATCAGGCATGAAAAACATAAAATATCTTTGTTTATGACCATTTCCAAGAACCAGTTTTTCCCATATCCAAGCATTCAGTCTCAATCCCAAATAAAATTTATTTCGTCGTAATTGAGAGAGGACGAGGCAACATTTCTGCTGGTGACAAACAAATTCCATAAAAATATTTTTTTTTTATCATTTCAATACGATATTTTCTCAACGCGATTGGAAATTCGATTATTATGGCCTTGCATTATTTAAATTATTGGCTGTGTTTTTTTTAGATTGTCTGCAATTTCGAGCTGAGGACACCTTTGAAATAAAATGTAAATCATTTGGGTTTCAAAATAGGAAACCAGTTTTTGCTGAAATGGGACTGACCGAGAACCTTTTCTGGGATGTGATTTCTGAGGAGATCCTATCAAAGTCCGACATATTATTTCCCAAAACAGTCTGAAAAATACTTGATCTGTTGGATTTTCAGATTAATTCATCGCAAGAAAAAGATGATAGCATGGGGGCGAATTTTTGACGTTCTGTATTTTGGGTCAAATTAAGGCGGCACGTGCAAACCAGAAGACAGCACATGTCACAAACGCTAAGTACGTCGTAACTAATATCAAAATGTATATGAAAACATACGTTTGTTTATTTAATTAGGACGGCTTGGCGATGAATATAGTTTTTCGAGAAGAACATACATTTCCATTCCTACCTTATGTTTCACTTGATCATGTCTTTATAACGTCGCAGAAAGTTTTACCAAAAAGTTTTTTTTTCGAAAAGTTTTGGATTGGACAGTGAGTAGTGTTAGATATTCGCTGAAAACCTCAAATTTGGAAACCAAAGGTCTAGAGAACCTTAAATTTGAAAACTTAATTTTCATAATTTTTATTGAAATTTTTGATTTTCAAAACTTTAGGTTTTGAAATGCAGAAGAATTTGAAGTGTTTTCAAATTCAGCGGCCTATACTGCTAACTCTGCCTTTGAAAGGTTTTGTTGTTACCCATCAACGGCCTCTGCCGTACAAACTCTTCAAATGTTCTGATCCATCCATGATTTACAATCCATGTAAAACTGTAGGTGCGAAATGCGACAACGAAATTTGTTATCAATTTGTTATCAATTGAGGAATCGCACCCAAATAACCACTTTCTACACTTGAAAAAATATGGATCACATGGATTGCTATTACAAGATTTGTAAGGTGTTGCTTCTTATTTACAGTAGATTGATAGCGTGATCAGGACCATGGAAATGTTAAACATTTTTTCGACTATAGAAAATTTCAAAACATTTTTCAACAGACCGGATTACAAAACCTCACAAATGTTGTAGACGTTGTACAACTTTAGGTACAACCACGGATTATTGCCACGTCCAACTGCAAACAAATTATGGATAATAAAAACGATTTTCACTTCAACTTAGGTAAAGGTGCGCACCCATCGAAGGCTCTTCATAAAATACGTCACGCTAAACTTCGCAGTTCGACCCGCCTTACCACCCCCCCTCCCCCCATCCTCCTTCCCCACATCCTTATCTTCTCGTCATACTTTTTCGTGGTTTTAGTATGAAAATTTATACTGCCCCTACTCTTCCCCTCAAGTGTGTGACCTTAAGCACAGGCGCGCACAGCGATGGTAAGCATTTAGAATATGCTAAGTGGAACTGAAACTGTTTTAAGGAGTTTAATATTAACTTTAAAGCCTCGTTTACACTTGCAATTTTTTCTTGAATTTATCGGTGAATTTTATTCAGAATTTATTCGGCGAATTCTATTCCTGTATCGAAGAGTAAATTTACTTAGCAAAAATTGTCCAAATTTGAATTTGTCCGTTTTATATGAAAATCTCGAGTTCCGGCGTCTTTGAGGAATAAATTTCTGGTCGTAGTGTAAATGGTTGTGCAATATGAAATTAGTGTCAAAGAATAAAATTCGCGGAATAAAGTGTTAACACCGTTTTGGCTTCAATTTTGAATTAACCCTCAGATGAACACCAGAATCCGCCCATGCTACTGCCTAATGGGAAGTCGAATGGCTTACAAATCGAGAGGTCCCAGGCTCGAGTCCCGTTAGAAAAATGCAAGAAAACTTTTTAACCACCAACATTAACTTTGAAAATACGAAAAAATCTAAACATCTGAATTGCTTGCAAAAACAAACATTTGTGAGGTGAAATTTATTTATTTTTTTAACTCCTATAAAAAGTTGGTTAAAAATTGAAAAATTGTTAAAAGTGGTTAAAGTTTGCAACAATGATGGAAGAAATAATAAAACTGTGTTGACATGTGAAAATTTTGTTTACATGTGAAATTAAATTATTTCCTTATTTCATAGGTTTCTATTCGAAATAACTAATTTGCAAGTAAACCTCAGTTTCTGTGTTGCCCCCAAACTTCAAATATTCAACAAAAAAGAACACCCATAGGTAACTGTTATTAGTCCGGAGTTCATTTTTCTACGAAAAATTATAAAATTATGGACTCCCTCAAACTCTATTTTGGTTCAGACTTCCTCAAAGTCTGTTTCGGCCAAGACTTTTTCAAACTCTTTTTCGGTCAAAACTCCTTCAAACTCTGTTTCGGTCCAGACTTCCTCAAACTCTGTTTCGATGCAGACTCTCCCAAACTTTGTTTCGATCAAGACTCCCTCAAACTCTGTTTCGGTCCAGACTCCCTCAAACTCGGTTTCGGTCCAGATTCCCTAACACTTTGTTTCGGTCTAGACTCCTTCAAACTCTGTTTTCGGCCCCGAAACTCTGTTTCGAGCCAGGCTCCCTCAAACTCTGTTTTGAGCCAGACTCCCTCAAACTCTGTTTCGGAACAGACTCCATGTTTTAGAGAGTGTTAAAAGTGAAATTAAATACTAATTTTCACGTATTTCCAATTGTCGTTTTAGCACCATTCTATACCATGGCAGTGAAAGCCTATATTAAAGAGGTTCAATTCTATTTTGAGATGCAGTGACCAGTAGGAAGAAAGTCTAGGTTTAGGGAACTTTCCCTAAGGAACTTCTAAAAATTCTCATACACAAATCAAGCATAACTTTCCGTGTCATGGATTTGTGAACACAAAGTTTCGCCCTTCCTAAGCCCAAGGTAGTCAAGAGCTAAAAGCAACATAAAAAATAAAACATAATCACAGCTCAAGCTTGAAATATAACAAGATTAGGGGATTATATTTTATTGAACGAACCACCCAAAGGAAAATAGACAATGAATTCTAAGCTAGCCAAGCCAGTCAGTCAGAAAACAGCCGAGTTGTAGACGACAACCGCCAGCGTCAGCACCCCCTCCTAACAAACACCCCCACGAAATCCACCTACGAAATCAAAGGAGCCAAGGAAAACTCCAGAACAATATTTCCCAGCATATACCTACGCAAGTATAATAAGTAATACTTGAAGGTATTACGATGTAAATGGAAAAATTCTTTTAATATTTCAGAGGCCTGCAACAGATGTAATTTAGGTCTGTTTCGGCAAGTTGTTTCTGCTGGGTAAGAATAAATCGTGAGCCACGTTCCACGGTAAGAAACTTACAAAACAGAGCATAACGGAACCCAAAATAGTGGAAAATCATGATAACAACTTTAATTTCCCATCAACGTATATAAACTTCTCGAAATGATCCCAAGCAACCAGATAAGGCATAATGACTTGGATTAGGGCGTGGTGTCTTAAAATTGGTCCTTACGACCACACCAAGACCAGCGAATCCGCCTTATAAGGCGTGATGCCTTTCAAGGCTTTTGCAGTGGTCGTCAAGCGGTCCGAGTGACCTAAATATATGCCCTGATAGTCTTAATGTTCGAATGCCTTGTTTTGGCTTTCATGGTCGTAGTGTCCTCCAGACGCCTTCATAGTCGTCCTGCCTTATAAGACCAACCTTCCACCTTTCGTCCACGAAGTGCCTTATAGGGCATAATGCCTTTGAGAACACTCCAATGCCCTATTTGAGAATGCTTCGAGCATGCGCAGATGAATATCTGCTTCGAGCTTGTTTCTAGCATACTTCGAATATGCTTCTAGCATTCACGATGCGAGCCGCCATGACGTTCATTGAAATGAAAAAAAAAACATTCCTACTGAAAATTTAAAATCTGTTTTTAAAGCACAATATGGAAAAACATCGAATAAAAAGTAATTTTAGGTGTTTGGGTACACAGCATAACTTTATTTTTACAAGAATTTTATTAAAATCGAATAAAAAAGAAAATTCTTTGAATAAATAATTTTCAAATTATATCACTAAAATCGAGAATTGCTACGGCCCACGTAAATAGAGCTCCTGGCAAAACCGCTTTCTACGTAAACTTTAAATCGCATGTGAATTGTGACAATAAAATCCACAAAAAACCTTAACATCATCGTATGAAATTATTTTGAACGTTTTTTCCACAAAATATATCCATTAAACTTTATGATTC
Source organism: Chrysopilus asiliformis (assembly GCA_964034945.1). NCBI lineage: Eukaryota > Metazoa > Arthropoda > Insecta > Diptera > Rhagionidae > Chrysopilus > Chrysopilus asiliformis. The sequence continues at coordinate 80,714,004 of OZ035961.1, read as the reverse complement.
TTGTCTTATCTTTCTCTCCTCATGCGGCCTATAGAATAGAGAAAGACAAATAATGTCGCCAGATGAAATGTCAAAAAAATATTTCGTCATGGTAAAACAAGGCCCTATTTTGGCCTTCAAAGTCGTGAAGCCTTATAGGGCGTGAAATAGGACACTTCGTGGTCCGGCGGACCTTCCCCACTGTCGACGATAGGTCGACGATAGTTCGACCTAGAGTCGACAAAGTCGTGGGCCTTACGACCAATAGGGACGCCTTTGAAGACGAAGTGTCCACTTTACGACCTATAAGGTTACTTGGGATATTCTCCCGCGAAACGATACGAAGATATTTTCAGGAATGGGACAGGAATGGCAATTTATTTTTGGCTACCATTCAACCGAAATTTATATTTTTAGCGAAATAACTAAGATTTACTAAAATTTAGTAGGATTTATGGTTTTTTTTCGTACAGGGACTTTTCCACATTTCCGTGCCACATGCCGAGAACAAATTTTAAGGGGAAATCCGAGGTTTTTAGGGAATTACATGACAAGGTAAAGAAGATTGCGGACACGAAAATTACAGGTTAACAGCTTGATCTATTTTCATGTGGCTCAGACTGAGTGCTATTGAAAGCAACAGAAAATGTCTTCATATCAAATCGAGCCCCATAATCGATTTAGCTTTGGCTTCAATCGCGGGGAATTAGGCATGGATTATGGAATAAATCTTGATTATTCACGTGTTGTGAGTATACAAAGCATTTTTTTTTATAAAGACGCTTAGTATGCACTCAAAATTAAAACATTTCAGTGGCGAAAAGGAATTTGTGTCAAAAGAATAGAAATTCTTAATTCAATGATTTCGAACAGGTGTAATTAATGGAAAAGAGCTAAAATTAGGCTTTTCTTCAACTCTTGAGGGTTGATTTGCGGAAAATGTCTATTATACGGAGAGAAAAGATAGTAAATTTAACTACTTTATAATGGAAAATCACGAATATTACTGAAATAGTTAATTTCAAATACAAAAATAGTCAATATCGATAATGTTTATAAGAAATACACGCAGAAAAATGTCCAGGTCAACTTTTTGTCAGGTTAACTTTGACCTTACAGAGGTTTCTGTAAGCCAGCTAGCGGTCAGAGTTAACCTATCTAAGGTCAACTCGTGCAGCTCCCAATGCCCTACTTCACCTGCTGGTGGCTTAATTTCAGAATTTCTCCGACCACAGGTCAACTCAGTTTTACTTGCCCACATGCAGGCGAACGCGCGCCTGCCCGAGGCCAATTACGCAGTATGTAGGTCGTCGAGTTAGCCTCCATTTTTCTGAGTGTAGCAGACCCTTCGTTGGCAGCTAAAAGTTTTTTTGTGTAAATTTTAGAATGCCAAAAAACCATAAATAACTTAAAAAGTTTTGGGAAAAAATGTGATTCTTATAGGACCTTCCCAAGTAACCTTATAGGTCGTAAAGTGGACACTTCGTCTTCAAAGGCGTCCCTATTGGTCGTAATGCCCACGACTTTGTCGACACTAAGTCGAACTATCGTCGACCTATCGTCGACAGTGGGGAAGGTCCGCCGGACCACGAAGTGCCCTATTTCACGCCCTATAAGGCTTCACGACTTTGAAGGCCAAAATAGGGCCTTGTTTTACCATGACGAAATATTTTTTTGACATTTCATCTGGCGACATTATTTGTCTTTCTCTATTCTATAGGCCGCATGAGGAGAGAAAGATAAGACAAGAATCATAAAGTTTAATGGATATATTTTGTGGAAAAAAACGTTCAAATAATTTCATACGGTGATGTTAAGGTTTTTTGTGGATTTTATTGTCACAATTCACATGCGATTTAAAGTTTACGTAGGAAGTGGTTTTGCCAGGAGCTCTATTTACGTGGGCCGTAGCAATTCTCGATTTTAGCGATATAATTTGAAAATTATTTATTCAAAGAATTTTCTTTTTTATTCAATTTCAATAAAATTCTTGTAACAATAAAGTTATGCTGTGTACCCAAACACCTAAAATTACTTTTTATTCGATGTTTTTCCACATTGTGCTTTAAAAACAGATTTTAAATTTTCAGTAGGAATGTTTTTTTTTCCATTTCGATGAACGTCATGGCGGCTCGCGCCGTGAATGCTAGAAGCATATTCGAAGTATGCTAGAAATAAACTCGAAGCAGATATTCATCTGCGCATGCTCGAAGCATTCTCAAATAAGGCATTGGAGTGTTCTCAAAGGCATTATGCCCTATAAGACATTTCGTGGACGAAAGGTGGAAGGTTGGTCTTATAAGGCAGGACGACTATGAAGGCGTCTGGAGGACACTACGACCATGAAAGCCAAAACAAGGCATTCGAACATTAAGACTATCAGGGCATATATTTAGGTCACTCGGACCGCTTGACGACCACTGCAAAAGCCTTGAAAGGCATCACGCCTTATAAGGCGGATTCGCTGGTCTTGGTGTGGTCGTAACGACCAATTTTAAGACACCACGCCCTAATCCAAGTCATTATGCCTTATCTGGTTGCTTGGGTTCCGTTTCGAATTTTGAAATTCCAACTCCAGATTCGTGATAAGCAACCCTGAAAACCTCCCAAAGCCTGTTTTTTTTGCGAGAAAAATTGGAAAAAGGACATTTCCGTTATCATTACAGGACCTCCCGTTTAGCATTTGAAAAATCGAACACCGGATTCGCGATCAGCGACCTCGAAAACCCCTTAGTGTCAATTGTTTCAAGAAAAATTGGAAAATGGACATTTGCGTTATCCTTACAGGACCTTCCGTTGCGAATTTTGAAAATCTACATAGCTAAAAACCTGCTCCTGGCAACACAGATCATTTTGCAAAAAACCGCGTAAAAATCGGTCTAGTAGTTTTTGAGTTTTGTAATCTCAGACAGACAGACAAACAAACAAACAGACAAACATCCATTTTTATATATAGATTTAACTATACTTAGTAGCAACATTTACTATTTTGTAGTTAAATTAAATGTTTTTTCAATTGAAATTAACTATTTTATAATTGAAATTAACTATTTTAGTGATAGTCCCGATTTCCCAATTATAAAGTAGTTAAATTTATTATTATTTTTCAAATATATTTATTGTGTCTTCTTTTTTGTTTTTTAAAAAAGTTTTTGGATAATTTTTCTCATTTTTCACTTACTTTTCGTGCAAGAAACGTTATTCTACTTTTGAATTTGAACAAAAAACCTTCTACGAGTGCATGTTTTTCAATTTTTGTATCAAATCTCCTTATAGGTTGTTTATAAAATATGCCACTCCAATCTCTGGCTTTTAAAATCCCCCACCCCTCGCCGCTTTCGTCCAGGGATTTAATTCCATACCAAAAATCAGTACCGCAGACTTCCCTTCCCTCAAAAAAAAGTGACGTATTTTATGGACAACCCACTGACAAGTCTGATCGACTTCGGTTTGATTTTTCTTATTTATATTAGACTAGAATTTGGACCCGGCTTCGCCCAAAAAATTTTTTTATTTTCCACAAATACGTTCACTGTAGTCCAGATTTTTACTCAACTAATAAAAATTGGGTCACAAATGCATTTAAAGGTGCACTGAATGAGAATAGAGTGTTTGAAAATAAATAAATATAAGTCAATTCAAATTTTTTAGCAACTTTTAACTGCGCTACCATATGGCATCAAAATACCGAATGCGTTAAGAAACTAACAAAAAATTCCAGCACTTGCATTCGGTATTACTTTACCCCCCTCCGATTAATCCCCCACCTCTCGGGTTACTTTTTAATGGGTCTATATTGGGGCTGGACCCCCGACGAACATCTATGCCAAATTTCAAGTCAATCGGTTCAGCCGTTTTTGCGTGAAATAGGAACAGACAGACACCAACTCATTTTTATATATTAGTATGATAATACGAGTACCTGTTATTAATTATAGATTTTACCGTTTTATTTGCAATATAAAAATACAAGATAATTAATTTTTAATTTTTGATGACAGTCAAAATGTTTTTGAAAACGCAAAAAAACCCAAAAAAAAACTCAATAAAACCCAAAAAAAAAAACCAATAAGCCCAACCAGTGGGTTGGGCTTCTTTAAAAAAAATCCGAGTTTTTCGCAACCCTGAATTGAAAGAACCTTATGTACAAGGGAAAAGGCCTAATGTTGTTTGGCTGTCTTTATGGTGCAAGGAGACAACGCAACACACTTGGTATGCTATAATTCTAATACTGCAAATTTGCAATACCATTATTATTGCTATATTGTTATTATTGCTATATTGCTATATTGTTAACTCATAATTGAGCACATCTTGTAAATATGCACATTCTAACCAACAGGTTTAACGAAATTAGTTGTGAGTACTTTTTATACCCGTATGGTGAAACCAAAGGGTATATTAAATTTGCCTTACCGTTTGTAACGCCAAGATCCCGTCATCACACAAAAAAATGAATTACACCAGTGTGTTTAGACTGATAAAAAAAAGTTGAATTTAGCATGTCCGTCCGTCCGTCCGTCTGTGGCGCGGATGGCGGGCGCACGGATTGAGCTAGAGACTTGAAATTTTGCGCAGATTGGTTTTTCGTAAAATGCAAGGCTAAGTTCGTTATGGGGCAAAAATGGAGCATTGGGAGGGAATTTGACTTCAAAGTGGAATTTTGATACAACTGTTCGCGTCAATCACCATACGGGTTTTCAATAATTGCCAGATTGGCAATTATAGCTTTTGTTATGTTTTCAACTAAAATCCCACTTAAGGGATATTGGGCATCTAATTTAAATGAATAAAATTGCCCGAATAGATCTTAAAATTTCATGATTATCTGTAGTCGTTAGAGATTAGTACGTTTCCTATTACTAAGAAAAATTAAATTCTCGTCTTTTAATTCGAAAAAGCGAATCCGATTCTTCGCTACTTCAACTTTAAAGCACAAATATTAAACTTCAATTCTTGGTAATTACGCTAAACCGGCTAAAATGTTAAATGTTGACCTCTTTTGTGATCATAATCATAAAATTTAACTTCTAAGAAACATTTAATGACTGCAAACGAAGTTAAAATCCTTGGCAATAATAAACCCAATTTCCCAGCCTCAGTCAGACTTTTAAATGTTAGGAGTTTCACTCAAAGGCCACCCGGCGGCGGCTGGAAAAAAAATCTAAGTTCAACGCTAAAAACAAAAGTTTTCAAAATTCATTTACGTCAAAATACCAAACAAAAACCGAGTAATTGTCGAAAGTTGGACCTCAAGTTTTTAACCAAAAAAAAAAGTGGAAAAATCCTTAGAATAATATGAGAAAAATCTGCGAAACTTTTTTTTTACTATGCGGTATTCTTGAGATTCTCCCATAGCGTCAAGGACCCAAAAACACAATGCAAAAAACACCCCTCTTGACAAAAGAACTCTTTAGCTTTTGTTTGTCGGGTTGTTTGAGAGCTTTTCATAAGTCTCAGGTAAATTTTTCAACTTTTTCCCTTTGTTTTCCTACCGGGAAGCATGGGAAATTTTTTAATGAGCCACACATTCTTTTTTATTGTTTTATTTTTCGTTTTGTTCTCAACTTGGCCACCCCTTCGAGTTTAATGGAATTCTAATATGAATATGAAATTTAACGACGAGAGGGAATGAAAAGGCAGAAAAAAAAATGTTTACCTCAAAGTTTTTCACGTCGTAAAATTGCGATTTTAAATGGCAGAGGTTAATGCTTGTGGCGAATTATGGTGTTTTATTTTGTACTCGGAATTTACGACAAAATAAATGATGGGAGATTTTCAAAAGCCATTTAATTAGTAATGATTATTAGCTCTAATTGCATTGCAAAGTTAATAATTCTACGCTTAATTTTTTTGCATATATATTAAATAATGAGTTTGGAGTTCATTGGCACGGAAGCGAGCTTTTCATTTGCTGTTTGCATGAGTTTTACGTTTTTTTTTTTTTGCAGAAAATTCTCGTATAATAGAATTTTTTATTGGACTTTCAAAAGAAGGACTAATGAAAAATCCTTTTTTGTTAAATGCCATACTATGAGCTACGATAGTCTCAAAACGGAAGAAAGTTTCTATGCAGTGTAATTAAAAAAGTTTTAAAACTGTCTGAATATTCGTGAAATTTCGCTTGTATCGCTTAGACGGTTATAAGACTTGCGAATAAATGAGAAAAAAAATTAGTGATAATTTTTACATACTGCCCAAGTAACCAAAAATGGTCGCACGACGTTTGTACGACCGGTCACACAACCAAAATATATGGGGTCTTAAATTGGTTGCTGCCACGTTTCTGCAACAGTAAAGCAATCGTTGTTGCACAGCCGTTTCCGCGAACCCCGATTGTGACGAAATTTAACAGAAACAAGGGGGGTGCGTAGATCAAGCATGACGTCAATGTAATTTTGTATTGCAAGTGTTAACTATTTATACTTTGATACCACTGTTTGTAAGTGAATTATAAACGAGTACGATATAAAACAACGAACAACAAGAACAACTTTCCGGGCGGTCACAAAGTAACCGATTTGCAACTTAGGAGTGCTCGGGAAAAGTTTTTTTGAGAAAGAAAAAATGCGGAAGAAGTTTCTTATTCAAAAATGTGCAAGTTTCGTTTTACTCCATAAATGAGGTAATTTTACTCTAAAAATTTCCAATACCTCACGTTTTAATTAAAAGCTTTTATTTAGCCTGCCTTTGTATCTGTCTGTCTGACAATCTGTCAGGGTCAAATCTTACAATCCAATTTTGACCCTCTTCCACTCATCCGATTGACTTGAAATTTCGCCCACATACGTAAGTCCGGTGACAATACCATATTTTCACTCTTCAGCTTTGTAAGAATAACGGGAAGTCCCGTAATAATGTCAAATTTTCCGGAAAAAACCTCATCTTGGAGGTTTTGGGGTGACTGAATCCGATTCTGACGTTAAGAAGTCGGTAAGGATAGCGGAAGGCCCTGTAAAGATAACGGAAGACCCTGTTAGGATAACGTGATTATCTTTTTTCCTCAAATTTTCATCTGGAGGTTTATGGGATCTCTGATTTCGATTCTGGAGTCAAAAGGTCCGTAAGAATAACTCAAAAGCAAGGATATACAATAGACGCGCGTTTATATGAACTAATTAAAACACCTTGCGTTCATATAAATGGGAATTTCCAAAAAACGGGGTTTAAGTTAACAGTAGGAGAATCGCCTAAGGTTGCGATTACGATTGAGCTTCCTCGACCAATGAGATCAAAGCTTTCATGTCTCTATCGTTGAACGCTTTGATCTTATTGGTTGAGAAGCCTCCATCGTAATCGCAATCGTTAGTCTGAATTGAGCTTAACTCTCTCGAGCTGTCAAAATTTTGTAAATACGATAAAACATTAATATCGGGAAGACTTTTAGTTATTTTTTGATGATTTTGAAAGAGAATTGTTTAATCTGTTAAGTTAACGAATTTTTTTTCGTGAATTTAAAATTCAACATTGAAGAAAGTCGTAAGTCGAGTTACGATAGTTTTGGACGGAGACGTCGATGTATGAGAAAAATTGAAGAGAATATTTGCCACAATTTTTTACTTCATTGTTATAAGCTATCTTTTACCGTTATTGAGATATTTTCGTTAAAAAAAAAGTATACTTTTACGAGTTGCGGTTTTTCGAAAAAATAGTTCATTTGTAAAAGAAAAATTCATATTTTTATATAAACTAAAATTTTATTCGTCGAGTTGTTGTGTAAATTACGCAAGAACGTGGATTTCGTATAAGAAAGTCATGTGCTGCCTATATCAAATATTTTTTTTAAAACTTTGTTTTCGCAGAAATTAAAAAAAAAACAACATGCTAAACATTTTCCATTGTTTTTTTTTTGTTTTTAAAATTTTTAAGACATTTTCAATCTTATTAACTGGTTTTTCCCAAAACAAGTAAAAACAATAAAGAATTTAGAAGTATCCATAATTCCCCTAGATACAATTGGTATATCTAAAACGAACTGAACAGAAGAAAACAATCCGGCATTGAAAGCATGTTTGCACAGGTGCAACTTTTTTATGCTGTCTCGAAAAAATTGAACTTTGTATGGTCTTTGAATACAAATAGCATTAAAGATTTTCCCTCGGAAGCCTTCATCTACATTTTGATGAAAGAATTCACAGAATTTCAGTAGCAGTCGGTCGAGTCTCCGCATTTAGACGACATTTTAATATTGTGAAATTCTAATCAAAGATGCGATCACTTTATAAAAGCTCCTCATGCGTTCGACTGTTTTGACGATGAAAGAAAAAGGTTGATAGAATTGTGGATGGCTCTGAAACAAGTTTTACAAAAATGACGATCCATAAAATTCATATTCAGATTATCAAATGACGTTTCAAAACGAAACTGCGTGGAATCGAATTAAATTGATGCGATGAAGAAATCTTTAATTACTTCCAGATTTTCGCAAATCTTTAATCATTTTGGTTTTTTAACTCTTTCGACAACCGTTTAGTTCAAGAACTGCGGTGTGTCGAAAGCGGACAAGTGTTAGTGTCTAGTTTCGACGATAGTCGGATCTTTTGGCAGTTGTGCAAGATTTTTCATCGAAACGTGCCCTGCACTGACGCCAAACATTACAGAAACAGAATTAGATGGCGATACGATTATAGATTCTACTTTGAATATCTATAAATCTATAGATCGCCCACGTTGATGTAAACCCTCTCAGTCTTAAAAGTGGTTTTCGAATTACGTCAGTTTTATTGCAGACATTCTGTAAATATGCTCTCTAAGTTAGGTCAACCAAACGAAATCTTGTCGATATGCCCCGTAGTTTATCTTGAAGACATCTTCAGTGTATCTATAAGATATGTGCAAACATTAAAATCGTATTGCGTGTATGCTCAGATTTTTAAGCACTCTAACAATTGTTGTTGTTTGTATGGTTCTTAAGTCCATACAACGAGTGGATTTGTCTTCTTAGCTAATTAAGCTTGTTTTCCTCATCATTTCATTTATATCGAGACAAAGCACTAAATTAGATTTTTAGGCGGTCTTTTTTGACATCACAAGAAAAAAAACAGCCTCGTGGAAGACTAATTGCTTGGACTTTGTTCGATTAAAGTGTTTTTTTATGGGGTTAATATAGAATGTAATCCTAAAAATATATCTTTATATAAAAAACAGCGGCAAAGTGGGAAGGAAATGCTTTCAAGTCACTTGCCTTTTAAAATTTCATAACACAAATTTTGCAGTAAGTTATTTTGATTAATTTATAACGCTTTAAATTAATTATGTTATTAATTAGCACTTAATGTGAAGTTATTTGCTTTGAAACTATGTAAATCTGATAATTTAAAATATTTGTTTTGGTAACATTAATTTTAGCAGCACGAAGGTTAAATCGTAAAAACAATCTGCAAGTTAGTAGTAATTTTAATTTAATCTCAATAGTTGAAATAATTTGGTCCTCTAAAGCAGTGCTCCGCAACCTTTCTTTGCATACGGCACATTTTTTTTTCTGGAAATCCGGGGCACACCACAAAAGAAAATATAAAAAAAATTGTATTTAAAATTAAAAAAAAAATCCTGATAGAATTATTAAATATCTATTTGATTTGTTTACCGTGGCACACCTAATATCAGTTGCGGAGCACTGCTCTAAAGTGATATTTTATTGACAAATTGAGATACTTTCTCTTGAAAAAACTTTTCCTCACAAAAATGATCGTTTTTTCCAGAAAATTCGCTCCTCGAATATACTCGAGTCGGAGTTCTTCGGTTTCTAAGGAACTTTCAATAAATTACACATCTCACACTTTTACAAATTGGGGGAGGGAAGGGTGTAAGAAGGCATGTGACGGCGATATAAAAGTTTTCCAAAAAGTGTGGGTGAAAAGATTAAACGAAGGGGAAGAGAAATCCGAAAAACCAAAAATCGATATGACGTATTTTATGTGCAACCCATAACACAACCTCAAGTTTACCCTGGCCTGGTCCTCAACGGTGTAAGCAAATGTTTTAAGACTGGAATTAACTAAAATTAGATACCATAGATTTACTGTCTCTTAATCGATGGGTCGCCAGATATCTTTAAAAGGGTTGCGATGTGCACAAGAAAATGTGGCATTTTATAAAATTAATTTTTTATGATTGATATTTTTAAAAAGTTTTTTTAAAGGCAAAACCTCATCTTCAAAAGTCAAAATTGTACATATTTTACTTTGAATTTGAGTGATTTTCACCTGTGGTGTGGGGTGGTTTTATGTAACTTGTTTTCGATCGACTGGCTAGTCGAAGGAAATCTTTAGTTGTCCATAAATTATTACACAGGCCGACCCTTTTTCTGGTGCACACGATATAAGTGAAAAAGTCGAAAATTACTGTTATGTATTTCATAAACAGCCCTAAATTTAACTCTAAATTTGTACTTTCTTATACAAAGTATAATAAAGTCATGTATTCATGATTTATCTAAAAAATATCTTAATTTTACCTAAAAAAAATATTGGCCGAGCACTATCGAGTACCTTGGGATCATCTCACAAAAATGTGTTTGTAATGGGGCTTTCAACAATGACATAACAATTTTGTATTTTAATAAAAACGCACCCTAAAACTTTTTTTATGATCTGGCAATGCTAAAACGTCAGTCAAGGTTTACATTTTTATCATGGTGAAGTTCACGAACGAGCAACGTTTGGAAATTATTAAAACTTACAGAAATTATTAAAACTTACTGAAGGAGAAGTTCGGTAATCGTGTAATCTCGAGAAATGGTCCGGTCGAATGGCCACCTCGCTCATGCGATTTAACGCCGTTGGATTTGTTTTTATGGGGGTTATGGTCTATGCCAACAAGCCAACAACGTTAGAGGAGCTCAGGGACGCGAAATTGAAAACGTTCCGGCCGATATGTGTGGAAGAGTGGTGGAAAATTGGCTCCAAAGAATCAATCAGCAAACGTGCTCGCGGTGGCCATATGAACGACATCGAATTTCATACTTAAATGTAATATGTCCACTACACCTGGAATAAATTTCAGCCCGATATCTCAATTATTCTGTGTTTTATTTAAATACAAAATTGTTATGTCCTTGTTGAAAGACCCGATATTTGTCAGTCTGAGTACAACATTTCTCTAAAACTAATAGAGCTAGAGCCATGAATTTTACAAGGATGTTTGGTCCTGGAATAGGACGATCCTATCAACTTTTGGTGGAAATCCGTTAACCGGAAGTAACCAAAATGGTGGTTTCTTAAAAATTGCAATTTGGCTTTTTACTCTGAAACTACGGGTTTTTCAGTAGTCGTATGTACAATAAAAATTGGAGATAATAAAATTTCCTACATTGTATCTCAAGCCGTTATCGAGATATACCGTTATCTTAAAAAATCAGTTTTTAGCGATTAGCTCGAAAAATAATAGGTTTTTGGTGGTTTTATGAATGACACAAATTAATGAGAATGGCATTCTACACAATTTTGTATTTTACCGTTATTGAGATATTTTGCGAATTGCTGTTTTTCGAACAAAATAATTAAAGGCAGAATTAAAAGTATTAAAACTCTCTACAGTTTTGCCTTTTACCGTTATCGAGATATTTCAGATATTTCAGAGTAATCCGTTAACAGGAACCGTTACCGGTAAAATTAAAATTCATAATTTTATATAAACTAAAATTTTTTTCGTCGGATTATGGTGTACTCATAAATTGCGCGAGAATGTAGATTTTGTATGAAAAAGTCATGTGCTGTTCATATCAGATATTTAAAAAGGGGGTTGTGAGACGAAAATGTAGTTTTATAATATTTATTTAAGAACAAAAGTAACGATGTTTATAGAATGAAGTAACGAACAACAATGATATGATTACAAAAAATTTACAATAAGCAAGTTAAAATATTAGGCACAAGTTGCTTGATTTGATTTAAATTTATTTACAACAGAAAAAGATTGAAATCCCCTGTTATAGGCATACAAAGAAAACTATACACCAGGGAAAAATATGGAAAAACGTAAGAAAATTTGGTCACCTGTCTAACAAAATTGATAAGTGAAAGAGTTATAAACGGTTGGTGGTCGACGTTATTTAAATTCATATTGAGATTGAGTTAAGAAATGCGAAATTTAAATATTTTATATTATGTTTTATTTGACTTCGATTCGGTATATCAATTTAAATATCATTTTAAGTCCCTTTAAAATCATACAACAAAAATCAACATTTAAGCGCTTTCCCTTTTAATGTTAAAATAATATAAAATAAAAAGAATAACAAGAAAAGTGGAAAAACTTTCTCAACCTTTGACTTATGGTTGAACCTCACACGAAAAGAATTGAATATAAAATAAAAAAATGTGCAATAAATTATGTACGTCGTACATGAAGTAATATCGTTAAGTGAAGGAATTTTAATGCCTTCACCACCATGAACGGATGGATTCTTGGATCAATAAAATCGCCATAAAATAATTGAATTTAATCCATTAGCCAATGTCCATGACCGAAAGAAGAAACATTGAAAGCCATCTAGCTACAAGCCATGATTTTTATTTTATTTAGAACTTCTTAAGAAATAGCCCTAAAGTAGGTTACGAGCCTATTACAGCCAGTGTTCATAACTCTCGCAATTAAAACTAAATTCAAATCGAATGAAATCGAAAACGTAGACACTTCAAATGGTTCACATCTTAGTAAAAATATTTTGATGGCTGCCCTCAACCAACAATAAGTCATCTTCTAATTTTGGGACACATTGCTGCTAGCAAAAGAAATCAACCGAAGAAATATATTTAAAAAAAAATATGATCAACGATCGTGCGCCGATCGACCTTTGTACTCGATCAAAATTGTGTTGTGTTTATCGAAATGCTGAATTCAAGACGGCAACATAAGAAGGCGGAGAGCAAAATAATATGCTTATTTTTAGCCGTATAACGAGGCAGCATAAAAACTTGTGCCATCCGGCCAGGCCGATTTTAGCCAAGCCAATTCAATTCCTTCACGATAATCCCGACAAGCGCCATTTGGTTTTTATAAGAAATGTTATTCATGATAAAAAGACGACCATCGACAGACAATGATCGCAAGGCACAAATAATTTAGTGAAGCTCACAATAATGGTAGTGTTCAGAAAACACGAATTAAAGAAAAGTGGCACTTGTAATATACCCTAGATGATAGACTTTAAAAATTAAGATTGTAATTGGCATTAAAAAATCATAAATACTATGTTTAGGTTTTCAATTGGATTTTGATGTATGGCGAAACAATGGGTGCATTCAGCGACCTGAGCCGCTCAGCATCGCTCTGGAGCGAAAAAGGTGCTCAGTTACTGAACGCCATCGCTACAAAGCGGATCAACTGAGCAACTCACATTTTTTCTGAGCGTAAAAGAACTCCGCTCAGTAGCTGAGCAAATGTCAAATGAAGAATTTCATAACCTCAATTCATGTGTAAAAATGACGACGGAAATAAATGGTGTTATTTATAATACGGAAAGTCTCATGGAAGTTCTTGCTGAGCAAACGGGAATGGAAATAGTCGGCGTTGCGGATACTACACCAGGTAAATAATTTTAAAAAAATGCAAGTATGATATCATGATAAAAAATAAACCTCTTTCAATTTATTTTAGGTGAAGCTTTTAAATGGTCCAAAGATAGCACTCTTCTCTTCATTGAAGAATACCGGGTTCGGTTGAAGCAATTCCGAATTCCGAAAATAAAAAAGTCAAGGTTGTGGGCTGAAATTGCTGGCGTCTTCAAAGAAAAGAAGTATGATGTCGCAGCCAATATTCTGGATAAAAAGTGGGGTAATTGAAAGCGAACGTTGTGCGACATACGTCCAGTAAGCGCGGCTCAGTAGCGGTGCATTCACTAAACACTGAGCGGCCCAGATGAGCGGCTTTTTGACACCTACTGAGCCGCTCAAGAGCGACTCGGGTCGCTGAATGCACCCAATGAAAATCTTATTTTAAAGTCTTGTTTACAATAATTCTCTGCTTTAAAATTGAGAAAAATGATTAAGATAGTCTTCTATTTTTTTCGGCAATTTGAAATTTCACGAAAAGAAATTTCATCAGTTTATTCTGCGTCAACTTATCAAAATGATACAATTTTCATTGCTGAATCCAACAATACTTTGCGTGATTCAATGATCACGTTCGTTGTCAATTAGCGATCACGTTCGTTGTCAATTAGCGATCACATTCATTGTAAACTGGAGATCATATTTTACGAAGTTTGAAGGAGATCGTTTTTACGAAGTTGACGATGAACGTGATTCCTAATTGACAATGAACCTGATCATCCAATCACGCAAAATATAGTTGAATTAAACAATGAAAATTGTATCATTTTTATACATGGCAATGTGTACTTATTCGAATTAATCACAAACGAAGTTGATGCAAAATCAACTATGAATGTCGCTCCGTTTGCCATATTATAGGGTGTTGCATGGAAGATGGCTGATTAATCTAATTATGAGAAAGTCGCAATACATTTTAAGGTCGTAGTGACAAGGGAGCCGAAAAAGTACCACCCCCCACACAACAACAACAACAACAACATAGGGTCTTGCATTAATGCGTTTCATTATTTCGCGAAAGGTGCGGTATATAAAATACGTCAAGTTTTTTTTCGCTTTTTTGAACCCCATCCCTAGCTTCTCATGACGCTTTTTCAACATCTTTGAATGGAATTTGGTACCGCCGGCAGACCCATCCCACCTCTTAATAGTGTGAAGCATTTTTATGATTGCCCCTATATGACTTTAATAAAAATTAAAACTGTAACGTATTTAATCCCATCAAACAGGGTTCAAACAGGGCTATTAGATCTCTCTAAATATGTTAACCCAAAGTTGAATACCTTAACTGTATTTACTTTTGTATATTCCTTTGTTTACATTTCGTTTACATGTGTCAAATTCACATACAAACGGCGGCCATTGTTTCGATAACCGCTTGTGTTTTTCAGAGTTAAGGGGCTTGAGATGTGGGATATTCCCGGCTTTTGGACTTCTTGTTTGAAGTTCTTATTTTTCCTGTTGATCTTTTTTCCCTGCGCGGCAAAACGTAAGACGCGATGTGAATATCTTACGAGATGTTCACTCGATCACTCACTGAGCACGTGCCAATACGATCGTTGAATGGGACAAGACAGAGGCATGGCGTAAATTAAGTACGAATCGACTAAATATTCGAAAATCTTTTTGTGTACAAAAAATAAGTAGTAGGTACTGTAATTAAATGATATACTTTTGTATACATTTTTTTTGGCAGGTATCAATGTTGCAATCGAGAGTTCGATGCATCGATCAACCGGCCATGCCACATTGATTACAGCATATTTTTGCTTTTTTGAGGTTTCGATCTGAATTCCATTTTAAAGTTTATTTCAGTTCAGTTATGCGCTATTTTAATTTTTTTATGCATACGAGGAGTATAATAAAGCATTGTATTTATGGACAATTTAAAAACCACGCGATTTTGATAAAAAAAAACCCACTTTTGTGTTCAGTACCTGATTATGTTTTTAAAATTTGTTCGCTTATTTACGGTACGTTAGCCTGTTTACAAAATATTATTTCTACAAAAAAATGCCAATATTTCTTCAAAAATTTATGAAGAACTTTTGGAGAAATACCGTTAACTAGATTTTTTTTAGTTAAAATGTTTTAGTAGCCGCAGTTATTTTTTTTAGTGATTCTAGCGAGTTTTTTGCACGGAAAATTTGTTGCGATTTTCTCGAAAATGGTTTATTTTTTCGAAGAATTTCTTTAGAAAACAGGTGCTTAGGATATGATTCTACATAACCCTGTAATATTCAATCGGAACACCTGTTTCTCCCCTCGCCACCCATGCAGATGTGAAGTCTTTTCGCGATTTTATCGAAAATTATTCATTTGTTCCAAAATTTCGTTCCAAATTTCGTTTCGTTCCAGGATTCGAATCGTCAAAATCGATTAAGGTTTACTTGGAGAAGTCGATCGTAGAACTTTCCTTATATGCATATTGCATACACAGGAACAGAAACACAGAATGTTGCGGACTGGTCAAACTAAAGGCGCCCACAGACGAGAAACTTTGTTCTCAACATTGCTGTCAATTTGCCATGTGGAAATCGATTTTGAACGTCTGTGGGCATGTTGGTGGGTTAAAAACATGGTCAAACTGAGATCAGAAACTTTGCAAAACATTGGATATTCGGTGGGCGGAGCTTGATGTTGACGACCATGTTGTAGCGTGTGTGGCAAAAGCTGACAACCTGCCTGGTTGACAATAATGTTGTATCCAAGGTTTCTCGTCTGTGGGCGATGGGTATATGTCCTAGGGATATGCGGACTGAGCCGTTGTGATTTTGCTTTTTGAAGTGATTTTAATACCTGCTAAAAAAACGAAAATAAAATATCAAAATCAAAGTTTCTCAAGTTATTATTTCCGAAACAAGTTCTTTTTGCAATTTAAGATAATCTAATCCGTTAATTGTTTCTTAAGTGATCTCCACAATTATTAGTTCTAAAAACCCGTTTTAAAAATAAAATACAATATTTTTTACTGTCAACAATGATATTATTTTAACCTTTGTTTCAGATACTTATAAATTTTGTATTTACCTAACGATTTCAACATTTTGTTCTATACGTAAACAACAACAAAAAAAAATAAAAACTGGAAAATAGGCGGTAATTTTAAATGACAAGTAAATACTTGATAAGGTTGTTATCTTAATAATACCCACCTGCGATAATAACAAAGTGGTTTTAAAAAAATATAAAAATTTTGCAAGAGATAGGTCGGGGTTAAAGTCTAATTGGTTTCAAAACAGAAAACATTAAAATTGTTACCCAAAAACTTAACGACTTGTTAGATCAATAAAAAAAAGCAATAAATCTGTTATAAACGCATGAGGTCAAGAAGGTTAACATGTGTTTAAAATGTGCCAAGTTTTAGATCTTGACAAATATTTGTTGATTTTTAAAAAATACACACAACCATGAAATATGCGTTTCATATGAGGAGAAATTCGCCATTTTTTTGCTATCAGTAATAGCATAATTTTTTGAGATCATGTTGATAACTATAGAAATAATTCCGAATAATTTTGAATTTAACCCTTAATTGATGAGGTTGACTTTTCTCTCTTTGCTATTTCTCATGTTTTCAGCACAGTGACTCTGAAATCTTCACTACCTTCATACAGTATGGTGTTGTATGCCGAATTAAAAGCACGGATTTGGTATGTGATTAGAACAAGTCCATTGGAAACCACCTCATCATTTACGCATATGATTTTCACCTCATAAATTAAGGGTTAAAGTTAATTAAATTTTGTATAAACAAACTTATATTTGAAGAATTACACATAATACAGACAAGAAAAATTCATAAATTACCCCAATTTCGTTGGAAGTTTTTGTTACTTTTGAAAATCTAAGCTGCAGATCAAAGCGTTGTTTGATAAAATCAAAACCATTAAAAAAACAGGGACGTGACATTAAAGGCTATTGCCTTTTGAGGAAACTTCATAAAGTACCCTTATTTATTTGTGACTCTCAATCGCTTCAAAAGCAACATTTTTTAAATCTTAGAAATTACCCCAATTTCTCTCCTTTACTCTAAAAAACAATATGTTCTTACATTCTTGACAAACGGAATCACAAACGGGAACGGAATCATAAACGGAATGACAAATTAAAAGGAATATTGTAATAGATTCGCGATTATACGAACATTCTATTATATGAACAGCTGCATTAAATGCATAGAAAATATTTGAGATTAAATACTCTGTTATATGAACAGCTTGAAATTTCATGTTCATATAGTCGCGAGTGTACTGTATGTTAAAAAAATGTTTTTGTTTAACTTATTAATGCCCACAGTTAGGGCTGCCATGGACCCTATTTGTGAAAAGAGAACCTTTGGGTTAAAAAAAGAGACATTGTATAGGAAATTAACCAAATGAAAAAAGAGAACTAAAAGAGAACTTTTTTTGAATGTGAAAATTACAGAACTTATGACGTTTTCGACTGGCAGATTCAGGGCAGATTCAGAGCACGCTCTACCCCAGTTTAGAGCAAGGTATTTCGAGCAGATCTCGAGTAGATTTCGAGCACCTCTGCTTGGGAGTCGAGCATTTCTCAAAGAACAAGAAGAAGCATAAAACAAATTAAAATTAATTTTGATATATTCCCCTTAAGTTGACACTGCACTAATATATTTCTGACCAAATGAAATTCTTCTTCACTAGATGAAGAAGAATCCAAGAAATCAAAATCATAAATATCTTCCATTTACGATTCCACACGATTTTGTTAGCCTTAACCTCAAAAGAGCAACTCAAATCTGACTACATTAGGCAGATCACAAAATTGCTCGAAAAATGCTCTTTTAGTGCTCGCATACGGAGTACTTGCGTCACTCGAACACGTAACTCTTTTTCGAGCGATCAAAAAATCTCAGTCGAACACAAGATCTCAGAGTGAGCAAATTTAGAGCAACTTCAGAGCAAAAAGAGCATGCCAGTCGAAAACGCCATTAGAATGACTGCACAGAATTATTACAAAAAAGTGTCGGCTTTTCAAGCAAATGATTTTCAACCGGCTATTTCCTTAATCGCACAATTTTGATTTGTTTTGATTTTTACAGCAGCTGATCGTGGGAGAAGAAACTGTTCTTGCTGGCGCATACAATAAATAGCTTTACGTTACAATTATAATGTACAATTTCGCACCACACACAGAAAATTGTAGAGTAGAGTACTACTATACAATAAATAACGTGATCATTTTAATTCATAATGGAATTTTCGTGGAAAAATTTGTTTGGTTTTTTACGCATAGTGTGAGCCAAGAGTTTTCTGAAAAAAGAGAACTGGCAAGGAAAAAGAAAGAGGAAAAAGAATGGGGTTAAAAAAAGAGATAAGGTTCTCTTTAAAAGAGATATGATGGCAGCCCTACCCACAGTACTCAAACGAGTACATCGGATATTATCTGTGGTAATAAGTTTTTGATCAAATTTCACAAATTACCCATTTTTTGTTTAAATATCACAAATTACCCATTTTTTGTTTTTGTTAGTTTCATAATTTGTTTGTACAAAAGCAAACTTAAAAAAAAGCTAAATTGCAAATGAAAAACCTACAATAACCTCGACTCCAAAATACTTCTGTGAACTTTCAAAACCTAATGGCCACGTTCCCTTTGGCGAAAGTCTCAAATTACCCTAAACGTACCTGCTTTGAAACATTTCCTTCAGTAATTAAGTGGCCACTTCTTTCGCAACCTGTCACCGTATTTCACCCACATACTGCAACATTACCCCAAAAACAAACAATTTTTTTCGCATTTCCATTGCAAGTGTATGCGACCGGCTTTGTAAAAGTTTGCGGTGAGACATGAGGTTTTTTTTTGTTGCTTTTGAGTTACAAAGAAGAACGTGGAAGGCAAACACGGCAAGACATGGCGGTTTTCTTTAACTGGGGGGCTGCGCCTGGCCGTGCCTCGCATACAAAAGCATTTAGCAGTCGAGTAGGAATAGCTGCATACATTCGTAGAAAAATTGGCGTTGAGATTTTATAGCGAAACGTGACGGCTTGATTTATACTTGGTTGGTTTTTTTTCCACACTAGTGTAAAACTAGTAAAACACGATGGCGGTGGTTGTGAGTTTCTCGCCTTATGGCATAACATAGCATCAAATCGCCGCGTGAAAAGCACTTTGGACTTTGATCGCGACCCAAACGGAAATTGGACTTTGGACTCGGCAAAGTAGTAAAAATTCACAATTCATTCGACGATCGTTTCAAGTATGCGACCATTTCAGCTGTAAGTAGCATAGACTTAAACCCCCCAAGTCCCTGGCAGCCGCACGCAGACGAGTATGTGGATCGTCTTGAGCATCGTAATGTGTAAATTAAATTAAATTTATTTCTTTTATTTTGTGTTTTTCTGATGGTTTGCGGAACGAAAACCGCACCAGCAGAAATTAAATGAGGCGCGAGCTGGAGAAAGGTATTTTTTCTACCCGGCTGTTTCGTTTCGTTTCTTTCTCCATCATTGTGACAGGCCTCATGTCAAATTGTACCTACATAATTTTATTTTCCCACAGAAGAAAATCAAATTAAATTTTTGTTTAAAGATTTCATTTAATGGTTTTGATGAGTGACGGCATCCAGGTGCGTGATGGGATTTTACTCAGATAAATTTCACGTATGGGCAATAAGGGTAATTTAAAAAATAAATGAAGGGGTATTTTTTTCCAAATTACCACCTTGAAGCTAATTGGCTAAAAACAAAACCTCAAACCTGTTTTATTATGATCTTTGATTTTTAGATAGTATTTTCGAAGTAACAATGTTTACATTCCAGATTTAAATCATTGATTTTGCGTGAGAAGATTCATTTGCAAAAAGTTAATATAAATTTGTATAGACACTGCAATTGGAAATTTGTGAAATGTTTGAGAAAATAAAAAACAAAAAATGTGTACGTCGGAAAAATTTGAGAATTTAGGTAAAATTTTGAGGCGGGAGAGAAAATTTGGCAGCTGACCAAGAGCATATATTGGGGTCGGACATGTACTAATCTAATTTTTATGCAGGGGGAAATATGCATATACAACGAACGGATTTGAATTATTTTACGGATGGAAAAGTACCGGTTTGATTTTGCCATATTCTTTAGCCTTGATAAATTTTCCTAACCGAACAGCAAAGAAAATTTACGAAATATCATTGCTTTTTATAAAGATTTTTAATTGTTAGACAAAATTGCAGTGGCGAAGCGTCAGTGTAGACTACATAGACAGGACATGGTCAAAAAATATAGTTTACACCCAAAAAAGTACAAATTTATTGAGTACAGTAATCCCTGGATAACTGCACATGGGAAAATCCTGGATTATCCGACACTCATATAACAGCAAAAATTTTGCACTTATGCGGGACAGTAAAAAATGTTGTGCATTTATCAGGGTCCCTAATTGCAGAAAATTGTGCATTTACTCTCTAGGATTGTGAGATTACAACATAATTGCACTTGTTTTTACACTTTCCAGCAGGGTATAAAGGTACATACACACGATCAAGAAAATACAACAAAATAAAGTATTAAAAATTAAAAAGATAAAAGCACCTGTGCACTTATCCGAGGAAAAATACATGACGGAGAAACTTTATTGAAGACTATTGTTCTTGCAGTAATAGGGGGTTTGCTCTTAAGCGGGTTGCAGTTAAGCGATAAATATATGGAATTCCTAAAAATTTGCACGGGGTTTGAATTACTGTTGCACTTAAAAGGGTTGTGCAGTTATCCGAACATTACTGTAGTAACAATAAATGTTTATAATACCACATTTTCAATAGTTTCTATTCCTTTATGACCTTTTTACTTTCTTCTACGGAGTATAATAAAGTATTGTATTCATGAAAAATTTCGACCTCTTAATTTTGCCTAAAAAACATTTCCTGATCACTCCTGAGTCGATTGGAGTCATATTTAAAAAATGTCTTTCTGTCTGTCAGTCTGGCAGTCTGTGTACAAGATTTCTCAAAAACTAATAGAGCTAACGCCATGAAATTTTATAGACATGTTGGGTCCTGAAATGGGACGATCCTATCAACTTTTGGTGGAAATCCGTTAACCGGAAGTATCCAAAATGGCGGTTTTTCAAAAATCGCAATTTCGTTTTTCTCGATTTACTCCCAAACTACGCGTTTTTTAGTGGCCTTAAGTATGACAAACTTGGAGAAAATAAAATTTCCCACACTTTTGTCTTTAGCTATAACTCGATATCTCAACCTGTTATCGAGATAAACCGTTATTTCCAAAAAAAAACAGTTTTTTGGGATTATCTCGAAAACTAACGGGTTTTTGCTGACTGAATGTATGAAGTGAATTAATGAAAATGGCATTCTGCACAATTTTGTTTCTTACCGTTATCCGTTATCTTTTACCGTTATTGAGATATTTTCATTAATAAGTAAAAAATCATATGTTTGCGAATAATTTGCAAACTAACGGTTTTTCGACAAATCAGTTAAAAGGATAATTAAAGATGTTAACATTTTCTACATTTTTGCCATTTACCGTAAATTTATATCTTTTACAGTTCTCAAGTTATCTCAAATTTTGTACGTTTTTGATATTTTTGGATGAACCAAGAATTTATTGGGAGGTCGTCTTAGGTTGACAACGCGACAGGGCTCTAGCGTAAATTGCGCAGGGTCGTAGATTTTGTAGAAGAAAGTTTTGTGTTGACCACAAATGATATTTTTTTGACTAAGTTTGACAACACTATCTACTCTAACGCTTCGCCACTACAAAATTGTTTTTGCCTTTCGCTATGTTCGCGACCTTTCCATGATTACTTAAAAAAGCCGGAAAGCAAAGAAGTTCTATAGGAAAATTTTGAGGATAAAAAGTCCGAAAAGGTAGGACTGTGTCCTCTTGAAAGAAAGACACTCTTCTGTTTTATGCAAGGATTGACCAATATGCTTCGCCTCCAAACAAATAGAAGTAAATCTACAATCGCATCTGAAAAATATATTCAAACGGCGTCGAAACTGATAGATAATCAAATTTAAAGACATATCTCTAAAGTGAGATCATCTCGACAGTCTTCTAGTCCAATTAATCAAATTTTCAAAAAAAAATTACATCGCCCATCTGAAAACAATTTTCATTAATCATCATTAAATCGCACATGTTGAAAATCTGTTATTTCAACCTTGAATTACCGGTTGTGATTTTCAGGAAAAATATCAAGTCAATGGCAAGGTCAACAAATTCTCTACAACATAAAAATCTACTAGTTCTGATAGCATTAACCCAGAATAAACTTGCTCTGAAAAACAATTTATATTTTGCAAGCCACTGTTAACAACAATGTTTTGCATATTTCATACAAAAATGTATTCCTGTCATGTCCGCGTGCTATTTTAAAATTTCGGATTCGATTGCGATAGCCAGAAATAAAACGCGTAATTGACCGTTCATTCACTTCGCTTTGTGTACTTAAGAAAATCAACATTGAGTTAACAGGGTTTTAATTTCGATAACAATAAAAAAAGACAAACAGATCGATAAATAAATTCATCGATTAAATCAAGAAAATTGCCTACCTTGTCCCCGTAACACATAAAAATCAGAAAAATACTGAAAACCACATGGCAACATTCAGTACTTTTAATAACAACAATTTAAAAACCAATTAAAGCCAGCATATTATTTTTAATTCTGAAAAATTGGAGGTCATAACATAACACAAAAAAAAATTAAATATGATCGCTACTGGCGCTTTGACGCGACAATCTGGCTGACATGACAGTTGACGATCGAAATACGAGAAATCGATCACACACCAGATGACAGATGTGCTACTAAAACTCTCGTTCGGTTGAGCACTTGACGGAAATGGACTTTGCACTGTGAATCACTCAACAGTTGGGACATTCAAGCCGGCAGTGCGGTGCCGCCGCGCTAAAACGGATCAGAAAATGTCAAGTGAGGTTGATCTAGTTGACTAAAAAAAAAATGCAACCACAAGAAACCCAGCATTATTCACCGTAACGTCATCAGCAAGAATCAATCATCTGAGCTTTAAATGTGCTTTGCACCACGTACGCAATGTTTAGCATGGCACGTTATTAAAATCGCATCAATTGCCCATAATTGGGTATTTTGCTAAATTGCACCCCAGCGATTCTATGCGTTTCACGGCAACGGGGTAATTAATACTCGGACTCACTCACTCAGGTGCATTTTTATACCCATAATGCCTAGTCTCGTTCTTAAGTTACGGAACGCATTTTTAATGAAAATTATGATCATCTCGCACTCGCCTATTGATCAACAAGCACTTTGTAAAATTAATTAAATCAGCGGCAATATTCGCAGGTAATTGATTTTAGTTGTCAGAGAATCTGGTTGTGACGCCATTGCTAGAGTTGCAGCATATAAATATTTTGCAATGCAGTAAAAAAGTTAAATTGCACTATCTCGAGGTAAAATCTCAGCTAGAAATCCGCTTTTAAAAAATTTCGATGATCTTGAGGATAGAAAGACGTAGATTGAGACATGATTTTTTGTAGAAAAAAAACCGTTGAATAGGTTGTGCGTTTTCTCACGTCGTCGCTAGTTCTCAAGAAAAGGCAAATTCATTTTTCTTTGACGGAAGTTGGACAATCTCCAATTAAGTATTTTTTAATTCAATGACTTCAGAAGAAAACTTATAAAATGCTTAGTTTTTTGTTTAATTTTTGTTTTTTTTTTCATGTTTATTGGACGAAACAACAATGAACTTTAAAAATGCAAAAATTCTCACGTAGGGGAGGGTGGAATAGGTCCTTAATCGGCTTCGACTTCGGTCAAAAGTCATACCTTCGGCCAAACTTCGGCTTCGGCCAAAATTAAGCCGAAGGTTTGGTCGAAGTCGAAGGCAGTTCACTTGTCAAATATGATACGAAATCAAAATATGAAAAAACACAGCTTAATTCGCCTAACGGTGAGATGATACCCTTCTTACAAATTCAAACCTCATATGAAAAATATAATGTTGGAAGTTTTTACACGAAGACATTTGAAAAATCGAGAACTAATTGGAGTAGAAAGTTGAAATTTGCCCTAAAATTGGTTTTTTATCAAAAGATAAAGCTCTTCCGCAAATGGGAAAAATTGCATCGCTCTTCCCCCATCCCCATTCAAATGTAAAAGATTTTTGCAAGTTTCTCGAACACGGTTTATTTTTCACAGACAAAAAGTGCTTAGAATATCATTCTACATAACTCTGCCATACATCTCAATTCAATTTGATCACTCCTTCCTTTCCCCCTCTCTCACACAAATGGAAAATTTTTTCTCGATTATCTCGAAAACGGTCCATTTCTTCCAAAAGCGCGTTCGATAGGAACGATTTCCTATGGTATGAAAACTATTTATCTGCCAGTGAAATTTCCTCGTCAATTCAAAATATTTGACCTGAAATTTTTTTTGACATTTGTTTCTAAGAAATTAGAAATGTTTTGGGAAATGCTGTCTCCACGAAACATTTTTTGGCAGGACATATAAATAGGCAAAATCTAGGTCTAATCGAGACTCTATAATCCTTACAACCCTTTAAACTAAAATTTAAAGACCTTTTTTCGAGGACCCATGTTCGGAGAAGCCCACAAAAAAAAGCAGGTCCACAGCTGTTTCGAAACCAAAAGATTCATATAAAAGAATATACAAATATCGGAAAAAAAATTGCGGCCGGATAATTTTGACCAAATTACCCCACAAAAATTGATACAAACAGTCACGTATATGTGACGTTGTAGTTTTCCCTGAAACTCACGTCACACATATGGGTCACATTTTATTAAAAATGTAATGTGACACTAATCCTACTAAAAACTCAAGTCACATTTAAGTGTCTTAGATATCTGTCCCAAATATGTGACATGCAGAAAAAATGTTCGAAAAATCACAAAAAACTCAAAAAATGCGTGAGCGGTGAACGTGTTAAGGATGTTAAACACAAAATTACCAATTAAGTCTACACCACAGAAATATATCCCATAGAATGCGCCTTACTTGAACAGCCCGTATAAATAAATGGGCCAAAAACACTAATGCTTTCTCTATTTTCATAAGCCTAAAATTTATTTGCATACCATAGTGAAATGAATCCAGAATTGCCAACTTTGCTTTTATCAAGTTTCAAATTAAAAATGAATTTTAGCTTTTAAGTGAACTACAAACATTCTATATTCCAAAACGAAGCATGATACTCTGATCAAACTTACGTAAATGTGTTGAAAAAAAATCTGGAGTGATATTCCATAACTTGTTTCAAGCGTTTGTATCGAGTTAGAAGAAAAAGTAGTATTCGCTAGCTCTGTTTTGCCCTGTAATTTATTTTGGTCGAAACAGAGACAGCGAATACTACTTTTTCTTCTAACTCGAAACAAAAGCTTGAAACAAGTTACGGAATTCCATTCCTGAACTAGCGACAAGTTAGTCACAGTGACTTTTAACTTTAAATTAAGTTGGTTCATTTTATTTTTTTTTAACTTCCAAACCAATAATATATTTTTCTGATCATTTTCAGTAAAGATCGTTTTTTTCTAACATACAAGATTTCAATCCCTCTTTGCCAATATTACCATGTACTCTGGGAAAGTTTTCAATTTACTACTTCTATTATACGTCAATTGGAAGAAATTTAATTGATCTTCAAGGTCAATGCTAAGTTATGCAGCAAAAAAGATGAATAAATTGTACCCAACTTGTATCAATATATCTATTATTGATCTTTCGTTCCCTGCATATTCTATAAAATTGTCTATAAATATACATATCCAACTATACATAAATATTCCATGTGGGACATATTGCACGATTCTAAATGCAAAAAGCTCGTGATCAGCTTTTATATTGGCATAAATCGGTACCTATTAGATATCGTGTTGAAGACTGCGTGATAAGATTGGAAATGAAATTGTTACTATGGCGAAACTAATTAAGTAATTTTATATAATTTTAAATCATTTTTTACCAACTTTTTCCTGCCAATATACATTTTTTTTCAATGGTTTTTTTAACTTTTTCATCAGTCATCAATAATTACCTGTAAAGAAAAGAAAACTTCAATTAGAAAAAAATATTGACAGTAAGAAGTTTATTAATTATATTGGCGATTGACGACAGAGATCGTTACAGAAGGGAAAATATTTTACAATTTAAATTCATCTGCGAAACTAAA
The DNA here is from genome assembly GCA_964034945.1 of Chrysopilus asiliformis. NCBI lineage: Eukaryota > Metazoa > Arthropoda > Insecta > Diptera > Rhagionidae > Chrysopilus > Chrysopilus asiliformis. The sequence continues at coordinate 80,687,311 of OZ035961.1, read as the reverse complement.
TCGTATTCTTGGATCAGAAAAGCTTATTAATAAAAATTCGTAGAACCAAATATTGCAAGCGATTTTTATAAAAATTTCAGTTATGATATTAACACTAACTTGAAATTATTCCCTAAGGCCTCGTTTACATTTGCGATTTTTTTCTTGTTCCGCGAAATTTATTCTTCTATCGTACAATAAATTGACTTAGCAAAAGTTGTCAAAATTTGAATTTATTCAAACGGTCTTTTGTGAAAAAGTTCGGGTTCGGGCGTCTTTGAAGAATAAATTGCTGAATTTAGTGTCGTAGTGTAAATGGTTGTGAAACGTAAATTCAGTATCAAAGAATGAAATTCGCGAAATAAAGTGTCAAGTGTAAATAGCGCCTAACATCTAAAAATTGTTCAGAATTTTTCAAACACGTCCTTGAGTAAAAAAAAAAAACATTTTAAAATAAAAACAGATTTGTGCTTTATTTTAAAAAAACTTGCAAGCTCAACTACTTTGTTTATTGTTTAAAATTTATGAGCGTGCATGAAAATATTTATATGACTGAGTTGTGCACTTTAAAGGTCAATTCAACATTTATTGCACATTCCACAAAATTATGATTGAAAACTGATAAAATCTTTGCTAATTAATTGGAAATATTTTCACAATATTATAAAAAACTACTAGAAACACGGTTGTTGACGATGAATTGAAATTCTACAGGAATATCAATTTTAAATTATGATCTCATAAGTGATACCAGATGTTGAAAATTAACTAAAATCAATATTTATTAATCGAAATTAGTAACAAACAAAAATATTGATAACAGGATTGAAAAACTTTCAATAAAAGCATAAAATATTATATCACTTAACAAACTTTTAAAACCCTACAGATTTGATGCAATTATAAGTATTTTAAGTTATTTAAAAAAAAAGTTAAACTAAAATCATCAATTGCCCCAAAATAAATCTGGATGCAACCACCCACGTGAAAATTTTCGTAATTTGCATCACATATCAATACAACGCACTGTTGCATCAAAAAATGACGCCATATCTGTAATTGAGTAATGCCGCGAACCTGCGATGTTAACTTTTTCTGTTAACTGTAGTCTTAATTTTTTCCCCTGAAAAATAACTTTCCCTCCAGCGTCTCTAGATGAGAGAGAGAGAGAGAGAGACATAGAAAGAGAGAGAGAGAGAGAGCGGTCAATCGACTGCCTAAAAATGGCCACCAAGAAGATTTCAGTAACATTGCCGAAATATACTCAAACTTGGGAAAGTGGGGCCAGGATAAATGGAAACTTCTATACCTGGGATGGATTGTTCGATCCGAACATTTTTAACAGAAGTGGAAACTTATAGTAAGTGGGAAACCTCTATAAAGTGGGACGGTCCCGTGAGATCCAACATATCCAGGTTCGACTGTAATCACTAAAATAACTGAAATCTATATATATAAAGTCGTTTGTGCTGACTGGGACTAGAATACTGAAATTTTCATAGTAAATTTCTTCCAAGAAGTAGACGCTGATTAAGGCGAGGTTTATCGAAATTTCATTCCTAAGGTGGTAAACTGGGGGTGGATAGGTGGTTGGTGAGAAAAAATTCATAATGTGATCCCAGTGGGTAGAATTCTACCCACTAAATAATTTGTATGGGAATATGTAAAAAACGAAAACAATGAAACTTTTTTTTGTTTGTTATTCCAAAATGAAATTGTAAGAAAAAATATAGGAAAAGCTACAATTGCCAGGGGCCAATCGTCAAATACTCTATATGAGGACAGACAAAATTTTTATTATAAAACATATTTGTGTGGGAGAGGGAGAAAGGAGTGATTCAATCGGATTTAGATGTATGGCCGAGTTATACAAAATGCTATTCCAAACACATTTTACCCTGACAAATTTTTCAATACGACTAACCGTTTTCGAGAAAATCGCAAAAAACTGTTTCGTTTGTATGGGAGAGGGGATCCGATTTTGCCTGTTCAAGAACTTATTCTTGCCACAAACACAACTGTAAAAAATTTCAAATCTCTAGCTCAATCCCTTCGAAAGTTATAGTGTTCACTGGGCGCGTTTATACCGGTGCTAAAGTGGCAGTTTTTTCAATGTAGGGCCGGTATTGGCTGGGTGCGTGATGGCAGCGCCATCTAGCGGTTGCAACTAGGGCGTAATTTTTGACATTTGAATGACCGAACGAAAATCAAACAAATAAATAATTTCGAAACAAGATGTGAGAAGAAATCGGCATGCAAATCGCAAGTGAATAAAATTCAACAAATTGTAAAAACTTTTACAAGTCTGGTGTTGATAATTATTAAACGTTTTTTTTTAGATTTTTAGTAAATATGAGTTTATTAGTTATCAGAACCGGCTTTCAAGCTGTCACACACGACATCGCCTTTCAACCTCAGACTCCAATAAAGGGAAAAAATTTGGTTCTGGCTGAACATGTACGAGAAGTGGAAGAAGTGCGACAAAATGATCCTAACATCACCACAATTAAAGCTCGAATTATTCGCCGTGTTACTTCCCAGAATGTGAAAATTTCATTTCATATGTTGGCTTACTTTTTCCGCTTTACAGCAGCTATCCATTTGTTTCGTTGATCTAATTTCCAACTCGCTCTTGGAAATTTGTAGAATTTGTAGTTCCTGTTCAGTCCATTGTTCTTACAATTCACTACACAACACGTTCCGTAACCCATTTTAATTTTCCTTTTAAAAATATGCGAACAACCAGATTTTACCAGGTTTCACTGACAGTGACAATTTCTCGCCCGAAGTTGTCAATTTTAGCACTTCGTGCGCTGCGATCGATTTTGTTTCCCCACCATGTAGTTCGCACCCAGCCAATAAACGCATTCTACTTTAGCAATGCCTGCCAGTTGAGCAGTGGGTTTTTGGCACTGCTAATTTTTAGCGCTGCTATTTTCAGACGGTATGAACGGAATTATATTCTGGCAGTGCTGTTTTAACCTTAAAATTGTGACATTTTGTATTTCGCACAGCTGTTTGCGATGAGTTCCGCAGAGAACATGCAGCAAAATCCCTGTGGAAAGGCGAAAACAAATTGGTCTATAAAAAATATTAAAACTATCTGCCAGTGTGAGACTTCTGCGAGGTTTAGTTGCAAAACTACCTTGTTTTTGAGTTAAATTTTTACTTTGAACTTACCTTTTGGTCCATCTTAGCACCGGAATAAACGTGCCCACTGACAAACATACGGACGGACATGCGGAAATTAAAATATTTTGTCATACCGTCGTCGGGTCGACTCGATTTCTCCTTTTACTGATCAACACTACCCGGAGAAAAATCGCATTGCACGGATTTTACGCAACGGAGGCTATATGTGGGGTTGTTTCCGTCAAGCACGGAACGGAGCGGACGTGACGGAACAGATTGTATCTGGATGGGTGTAAAATCTGAGAAATCCAAAATGATGTTTCATGAGTTTACAACTGGGATCAAGCCGAAAAAGGCCTCTAGTTTTCAAAGTGCATTAAAACTCAGAAAAACTCACTTTATTCTTCGCACTTAAAGAATATTTTCCCATACCAAGAACAACACCTGCGGACGTTTAGTTGAAAACTAGTTTTACGAGCAAAATATTATCGAGTTCAAGGTTTTTTTTTTATCAAGAAGCGCTATTTTCAATGCGTATGCTATCAATTATGATATTCTGCAGATTTTTCTTACTTCAAAAACCGCTTCTACAACTTAACAAAATCTCGTTAATATAAAAACATTTTTTTTTTCGAAATTTGTTGAAAGAAATTCAACTTTACTGGATTTCATAATACAATAAGCCACAAATTCTTGTTTACCTTGTGTTAGAATTCCAGTGAAAAACAAAATTAGCGATGGGGTTGACTGGCACTTCGTACGAGTAAATAATTCTAATTTGCACAGCAAACTTAACAAAAAAAAAAACGGTAAGCAAATTAGAGAATTCCTATTTGAACGAAAGTAAATATTTTGATTAAAAAAAATTCTAACACTTTTACATACCTACATGCAGAAAATTAAGAAAAAAAAATTGCTTCATAAAAATTGTTTTTCTCGAAAATGTTGTGCGTTTTGCAAGAAAAAAAAATGTAAACAGCATGTGAAGACAACTTTATCGTTAAGTATTAGCACTTTTACCCCCTGTGCCTTCCGCGGAACACCTTTCTCATGTCTTATTTATATCAGTTGTGAAATAAGTTTTGATATGAATTTTCATATCTGAGAAATTGTTATCATTTTTCAAACAGTTTTGTTTACAAATAAACAAAGACAATTCCATGTTGATTTCGAGAAGATTTTCTTATTTTGCGTCATTCCTTCCAATTTTCTAAAAGTGGATCAAATTTCAAACGTGCTGGGAAATTGCAAAAGTTTAAATATATTCAAAACCCAGTATTTTTTTTAATATATTCCCGCAATAATAATCTCAACTTTTTTTTTTTGCAAACTCCTTCATTTCGTAAGGGGTTTTCAGCGAATCTAGATTGATTATCCGTCTTTATTTTGTAACAGAATAATTTGTAAACAATAAACGGACTTGGTTGGGGTTGAGAAGCGAAAAGATAACAAAAAAGGTTAACAACCCCAACTCGTACAGCTGAATGGTTGGAAAAACTGTGAGCCATTCTGAAAAACACTGGGAGTGAATACTGAATAGCGGATTATTGCGACGTAGATTTTCAACGCTTGAAAATCCACCCACCAAGGAGAAAACTTAACTCGACTTGACTCTTTAGAAATTCAATGCGGAGGGGTTGAAGTGGCGAACAGAAGATAGTTGAGCCGCCTTTCAACATCGTCTTTGATATCGAAATGAGTGCCATTCAAACGACCACCAACCATGGGTTTCAAATTATTCCTCCCCCCATGCCCCCCGCCCCCTCCCCCATTCACTGCAGCACCCAACATCTCATACTCACAGAGTGGCGAACGTATCCTATGCTTTCGCCCCATCTAAGTTTATTGATTTTTCCGGTTTCTTGTTCACTATATTATGATTATTATAGAATAGTCATTCACCCTTGAGTTTATACTGTTCTAGTACCTATACCAAGGGTGAAAAAAGGGTCAGGCTCCAAAGGATTAATCACTATATGGCATGCAAGTCATGGGCTCGTCCAGGGATCAAACAGCCGATTTCATTCCCAACGCAGCTCCCCAGGATTACTTCATGATGTCCCTAAGTTTTTGTTACCTTGACGCTTTTCACGGATATCATCCCTGGACAACCTTCCGCACAGAAACAGACAACACAGGAATTAGAAAAGACGTAAAAGACAACAAGATCCTGCAGATATTATAAACAATGAATGGATCTTTTTCGGTGCGGAATTTAATCAAAACCTGTGCGTGTCAAAGCTGTTCCCTCCTGCTTCTATTTTGTTGGGTTGTTTTTGCAAGATTTATTAATAGAAATTTAAAAAAATGAGAGTATTAAGCGCCACGCGAAAAACGCTAAAAACCATCCTCTGCCAATGGAGAATTAGAAAAAAAAACACCCCGAAATAAATTTTAATGTCGCGTCGCGCCGCCCCAACCCTCTTCAAAATTTGTGGGTTTTTCTATTTTCTTTTGAAGTGCAGAGAAAAGGATTGCGACTGCGAAAAAAAAATGTTTGTTTTGATTGGGGGAAAATTGAAAAAGTGGTTATCTTAAATTGCGACCAATCACCCGATTTTTTAGGGTTCATTGACCTGTGTCCGTTTTCATAAAGGAACCCAAGTAACATCAACAAAAAATTGAACATTTTTTGATTTTATTCCCAAAAATCTACAATCTACTACTGAAATCGGCCTACACCCAGTACGATCTCTGTTGTTGATGCGGTGCAACGAAAAACCCTACAAATGTTGCAATTTATCCATGGTTCGCCGTCCATGTAAAATTGTAGGTGTGGGCAGAGGGAAAGAATCTTTTTTGAAAATTCATTTTAGGAGAGCCAATCCCGCCTTAGGATGTACTACAATGAAAAAGGCGGTATAAAGAATATTAAGAATATCTTCAAGTGTGAGACAACCTGAATATTCCTTGGCCCCCTCAAGATCTGTCGAATCGCTCGCCAAACATTGTTTCGCCTGAATTTACCAAGCGTGTAAACTTAGCAAAAATATTGTCAATTTCTTAATATTGAATAAAACTTCTAGAGAGGCTGAGAAAAAACTAATTTTTTGAATTTCTTGACCATTTGAATTTTAATATTATTTATTTTGACAATTTTCGGACTATAGGTCGTATTGGAATATGTATGTTTGCTTCTACCGAGACCATTTCTATTCAAGTACCAGATTTCTCATGGCCACAAATGGAAAAATACAAAGAAATTAAATCTAAATGGAAACAATAAGGAATCGGAAAAGGATTTTTGAAAGAAAACATCAAGTTTTGATCCTGAAAATCAATGGCTGGATCTCATCAGAGTGACGCCATAATCTCTGTTACTTTCGATTGTTGAGCAAATAAAAAAATTCTTTAAATAATAAAATAATTCAACGACCAATCACCGCCGATCTTAAAAAAATGTGAATAATGTAGAAAAATATCGAATAAACTGGCAAACGCAAATATTCTGCAGAATTGGAAACTGTGGAAAGTAAAAATAACAAAAATTGGTCACCGAAATTTCAAAGAAATTCTCAAAATAAATTCATCGAGAACGTGATAAAAGTGAAATTCACTTGGCTATAAAAACAGTAAACGTAAAAAAACTACTATATGAGAAGTTGGTTACATGAATTCAATGGATGATGATAGCAAAAACTTTTCCTCTATTAGTAAAAAAACGCACAAACCCGACTGGGTAAGAAATAAAACGGATAAAATACAGGAAACTTCAGCCTTTGATAAAGAAATGAGAAATTGTACGTGATTCGTATTCGAAATATAGGCTTCAAGAGTTTCTTCTTCTTCAATGTTTCGGTTGAAAGAATTTTCAGCAAAAAACAGACGAACATGCAATCAAAAAGTTTAAAGTTGAACAACTTTTCCGTTTTACTTGTATAGTTTTCTAGCCAAAATCATAGTTTTTTTTTAATTTATTTTTGTCAATGAAATTCTTTTTTAATATGTTTTATAGTAAGTTCACATTTTGTAATTTTTGTGGATGTTAGGGATTAGGAGAGTTTCGCAGAATTTGGCATAATTGAAAATAGATTTAGGAACATTTTAAAGCTTTCGCAGGAAAATATTTGTTGGCCTATTCTAAGACGTACATCAATTACTACCGACTTGCATGAAATTGCATCCAACCGTTTTCAAATCATGATCGAACAAACAGTCCAACAAAGCAAAATCGAATCCGACACATTTTTGGCCACCACTCATCTTGACTGGAGCAAAAACGATATGATTGAAAACATACTGCGAAAACAGAAATCTATATTTTGATTGACAATTTTAATACTAGTCACCAGTGTTGGGACTTTACTACATACAAATATGTAGCAGACCTACTAAAGCATTGTATTTATGACGGAGGCCGACTCGAGAACGGAGGCAGATAGAAACTTTCTAATCACTACGAAATCCATTTCAGAAAAAATTATGAGGATGTTCGTGCATCTGTCTGTCAGTCTGTTCGTTTTACGTATCTTAAATAACTCAAGAACGCGTTGAGCTAGCGAACTGAAATTTTTTGTAAATGAGTTTTATGAAAATCGCAATTTCTGTCAACTTTTGGAAAAGTAACGTTAATTATAACGGTAACCTCCCATTTATTCTTTTTCTTTTTGAAAAAAAAAAACGGTTTTTTGAAAGCTCATAACTTTTTTTGAAAGCTCATAGTTTTTTGAAAGCTCATAACTTTTTTCGAAAGCTCATAGTTTTTTGAAAGCTTATAGTTTTTTGAAAGCTCATAGTTTTTTGAGAGCCTATGGGGAAAAACAACATTTAAAGGATACATTTTCCACATTTTTGGCTTTAACGGTTTTTACGTATCTCTAAGCGAGATGTCCCACTGGCCATCAGCTGCTGCAGCTTACTGATCCCGACATCAGTTGCACATGTAATCCAATGGCGCATGGCACACTGCAAAAAATGTGCAGCTGCGTGTTTGCGACACGTAGCTGACTTTTTTGAACTGACCTAAATGTAGCTGATATCAGGAACATGTCGGGTAGTTTCTAATGTCATTTTTGTTAGATTAAATAAAATAAAATGATAATTTTCAATATTTTTTTCATCTGGCGGTAATAATTGTTGTCAGTAGCACAGTCTATAAAGGTAGCATGGCCACTCTCTAGGTCAGGGGTCATCAAAGTAACTGTCGCTCCCTTTACAATCAAAATTTGTAACCACTACACATTAAAATACAGCACCGATTCCAACTCCAAAGTACGGTTGAAACCGCAACACACAAGCACTACAGCACACAATAAAAGGTCGATTATAAGGCTACGCTGTTAAAGTCAATCTGTGTGATGAGCCAGCCGAGCCACTAGCTGATGATGCTTGCTCTAGGTTATAGGCTCTCTACTTCATATAATGTTGACTTTACAATAATTACTAGTTGGGGACATCATAAAATTTTGACAAGTCTGTTTAACTAATAAACATTTGAACAAGAGAAAATAAATACGATGTCCATCGAATAGGAAAAATTAAACACAGGAATCGTACAAGCTGTAGGAAAAGGTAGATGCTTGTACGATTGCACAGATTCCGTTTTTTTAGCAGAGAAATAAGGACAAGTTCTTCCTCCGAGTCCGACATTTTGACGTTTGAGGTCAGCTGATCCCAGTTCAGTGTGCCATGTCAACTGATCGAATCAGTTCCTGCAGCTGCGCGACCTGATGTCGGGATCAGTCAGCTGCAGGAGCTGATGCGCCAGTGGGACATCTCCCTAACGGTTCTCAAGGTATTGAAAAGGAATTGGTTTTTTTTTGAAAATTTATCAAAATTTTTATGAAAAAAGTATATTTGTATGGAAGAAAAAAAGTATTCCATTGGTATGGGGGAAGGGGGATGCGTGGCCCGATTTTGCCCGTTCAACAAATTAGCTTTTCCATTTACGAAACGAAACTGTACGAAATTTCAAGTCTAGCTCAATTCTTTCGAAAGATATGGTGTTCACGGATAGACAGACAGACAGACGAATGGACAGACAAACGGACAAACAGACGGACGGACATGTGGAAATCAAAATCTTTTGTCGTCCCATACACCCTGGTGTAGTTAATTTTTGTGTCCGATGATTGGTTCGATGCGTAACTAACGGTATTCAAAATCTTATATATTTATATATGGTATATCATATAGAGCAGTGCTCCGCAACCTTTATTTGCATACGGCACACCAATTTTTTTTCTGGAAATCCGGGGCACACCACAAAAGAAAATATAAAAAAATTTGTGTATAAAATATTTATAATGAAAAAATTTTAAAAAAATTCCTGAAAGAATTATTAAATAGCTTTTTGAAATGTTTACCGCGGCACACCTAATATCATTTCCCGGCACACCAGTGTGCCGCGGCACACTGGTTGCGGAGCACTGATATAGAGTATAAAAACTGGAGCTAACCCAACCAAATCAATGTCATATTTGAAATCATTGATGCTAAATCACCCAAAAAGCATTCTTGCTTTCGGCCTCTTCTAAAAAAAACAATCTTAAAATATATTTTTACTTTTCTAATCAAAATCAAAACATTTGGAAGTGATAAACAATTTTCTAATCGCCCTGGCAACAAATTATCTGGATGCGCCTTAACCCAATTATGCTCTTGACAACATAATGTCTGAGAAGCGTTTTCAGAATCAAACACATAAGATTATTACAAGATTATAAAAAAAAGCATCAAATCAAAATCTCGACAAATGACGATGATTCTATACCTAATGTGACATTAAACTAAAAATAAAACGGCTGTCAATGGAGATAATTGATAAGACTTCTTGGCCAGCCCATGAGACACCCATTTTTTTCTATCATGGGAATTTTTTTTGCCACTCGTATATTTCTTGCTAATCACACTGGAATTCAGAATGTTTGTAAAACAAATAAATTGTAACTGGAAAATTATGGGAAAAATATTAATATGTAAACAAATTGGCCATTTAATTGTTTATGTGCCACTTCGATTGATAAGTTATCGGCACAAGGCGTAAAACCGGCACTTTTCGGCATACACAGACACCTTGGAGTCGCTCCCGGAGGGATGCCGGCATTTTTCGGGGTATCGGAGATGTTTTTTTCGGGGTCACTCATTTATTGGCGATTTACAAATCTGTGCTCGTCATAATATGATTGCATTTTCATTCACGGGAAATGATTTCATAAATATTGAATATTTTTAGACGTAAAGATGATTTCATTTTTTGTGAAAAGATTAAGAGGTCAGTAGGTTTTAGCTTTTCAGTATTTTTACTTTGTTCTAAGAAGCATAATATCATCCTTACTATATTGAAGAATTAAATCATTTTAACCTAATTCTGTCTAGAATATTTTGGATCTTTCCCGTTTTTATTTTTTTTTCTGAATATTAAATTACTTTCTAAAATTTAAGGTAGAAATCTTTGATAAATGACACTCACATAGTCTGAATTAATTTAAGAAAAATGACTCTTATTTAAAAGAAAATTTGATGAAAAAAAAACTTTTCTGTTTGATGAAATTTTCCCATTCCACTTCTTGCTAAACTTTCTAAACGTAGATGTGAAATTTTCACAGTAAACAGTAAAAGTAACTTTTCACTCTAATATTTAATGACTTTCGAATGAAATGAGGAAAATCCGACATATCCTTACGAAATTCGAAATAGTTACGTATATATCTACCACCATCCCCAAAAAAGAGACAGATTTGGGCGATAAACGTTGAAAATGGTCCATGTTTAAATCACCGGTAGACAACATGTGGACACCGAATGTCAGATGAGTGATCATCATGTGGAAAAAACAAATGTCCACCAAGAAGAAGAAATGTCTCAAGTCAAATCTATTTCTTATTCTATTTTAGATTATTTATTTTTTTGTTTTTCGGTGTTTCTCGAGAAGAAATGACTTAACAGCCTGCAGCTATGAGATGTGTCATCTTTGGACGTGAAAACTAATTGCCTTTCCAAAGGTCGAAAACGATTTTTTGGCCAAGTTTCCTCCGTCTTCTTGTTGCGATAGGAATTACTGTTTCGTTTTTTTATTTTTTGCTTTCTTACGATTTGCTTGACTCAACTAAATGTTTTTTCTTCATATACAAATATACGGGTATAGTTAATTTGCAGTGATTTGTTACAGCACCCTAGTCTGAGAACGATTAATTACAGCCAGAAGAAAGATTTAACTTTGTGAGATGCGAATTAACTTTTATCTAGTATATGATAATTAACCTCTCGGTCACATTTATTAATCATAAGATAAAATTTTACTTGCTTTTAAATTTGAAGAATTATGCAAACCATCATCTTTTCTCATGCTTAACAATCCAATAATTTATTCGACCCACGGATCATATAGCAAATTGCTGTCTTAAGTAGGTTATTAACAACAAAGCGACAAAGAAAATCCAAGCTCCCTTAGATGGCAAGACGGCATTCGTTCAGGACGCAAAGATAATTGAGATATAAAACTAAAGGATATCGGCACACGACAGAGACATTGCTACAGGCCAATTCGGTTATCTTTTGGAGTACCAAAGAAGACTTATCTAGAAACTGCAGTCTTTGCGACAAAAAAATGTACACAATTATTGCTCTTAACCAGGGTTTGAGCCCCAGACCGTTTCGCGGTCGATCCCCGTTCCGTTATAGAAGAGGAGTTTATAGAGAGAAGAGGAGTTTACAGAGAGAAGAGGAGTAGATATTAGCCCAAAATTACAAAAATTACCTCCCTTACAGATCTGTTATATCTATGGATACATTTTAGGATATGAAAGTTGCTGTGAAGAACTAATGCTAATATCAGAAATGGCTAGTTTTACTGCTCCGCACGAGCAGAAACTGTGAAGCGGCTGTACCGCAGTGCAGTCTTTGTTCATGCTGCACAGTAAAAGTAACCATGTCTGATACTAGCATAAATAGAAGTGTGTTTTCAATTTGAAAAACCGACTTTCATCAGAGCCAGCCTTAAGCCCAAATCAGACTGACGATTGTGATTACGATTGCGATTACGATTGAGCTTCTTCTACCAATGTGATCAAAGTGTTTAAGGGTAGGGACATTAAAGCTGAGCATTGAGATCAAAGTTTTAATATCCCTATCGTTGAAAGTTTTGATCTCATTGGTCAAAAATCTTCCATCGTAATCGTAATCGTTAGTCTGAATTCAGAGTAAAGCCCAAATCAGACTCACGATTACGATTAAAGCTTCTCGACCAATGAGATCAAAGCTTTCAGAGACATGAAAGCTTGGATCTCATTGGCCGAGGAAGCTCAATCGTAATCACAATCATTAGTCTGAATTAGGCTTAACGATTGCGATTACGATTGAAGCTTTTTGACCAATGAGATCAAAGCTTTCATGTCCCTATTCGTTACGCTTGCTTATAAAGGGTGGTTAAATTTTAAGGGCCGATGTTGAATGTGAACCACACCTAAACGTCAAGTTTTTTTCTGCATTTCATTTGACATTTCTCAATTTCAGACTAACTCAATTTAAACCATGGAAAGATACACAATCGAGCAACGCGTTAAAGTTATTCAGGCTTATTATGAAAATTTTCGAAGAAAATCATCTTCAGTGATGAGGCACATTTTCACCTCAGTGGATTCGTCAATAAGCAGAACAGCCGCATTTGGGCGAATGATAATCCAAGAGTGATTGTCGAAAAACCAATGCACCCACAAAGAGTGACTGTTTGGTGCGGGTTATGGGCTGGCGGCATCATCGGGCCGTATTTTTTCCAAAATGAGGCCGGTCAGGCAGTTACTGTGAATGGTGTTCGCTATCGTGAGATGATAACGAACTTGTTATGGCCCGAATTGGAAAATATGGATGTGGACGATATGTGGTTTCAACAGGACGGTGCCACTTGCCATACAGCTACCGAAACAATCGCTCTTTTGCGCGACAAATTTAATGGCCGTGTTATCTCACGTGGTGGCGATGTCAATTGGCCGCCAAGATCATGTGATTTGACACCGTTGGACTTCTTTCTTTGGGGTTATTTGAAAGAAAAGGTGTACGTCGATAAGCCAGCAACAATTCAAGAGCTAAAGGATGAGATAATTCGGCACATTAACGGCATAGAACCTCAATTATGCCTCAGCGTCATCGAAAATTTGGACCATCGGATGGAGGTGTGCCGCCGAGGTCGCGGCGGCCATTTGATTGTGTTTCTTTCCATGGTTCAAATTGAGTTAGTCTGAAATTGAGAAATGTCAAATGAAATGCAGAAAAAAACTTGACGTTTAGGTGTGGTTCACATTCAACATCGGCCCTTAAAATTTAACCACCCTTTATTAAATATGACCACAAAATATTTTTCAAAAAATTTTAAATCCTTAGCAACTCTTAAGGTAGAAATACACGACGAGAGACTTTGGTCTCTTAGACCAAAAATTTCGCCTCTGCATACAAAAGACCTGTGTATACACTTCGGAGACCGGAGATTTGTCTCCAAGTATCAAGTCTCTAGAGTCTAGGGTACAAATCTCCGGTCTCCGAAGTGTATACACAGGTCTTTTGTATGCAGAGGCGAAATTTTTGGTCTAAGAGAGCAAAGTCTCTCGTCGTGTATTTCTACCTTTAGATATGACAAAAAATATCTATTTTGTTGTTTTAGCTTTTAAAAAATTGCTAGATGTTCTAAAAATATTTCTCTTTTTCACACACACATAATCATTCTATGGAATGTAAATAAAAAACAGTTCAATTTCATAGACTATTCCGGGTCGAAATAAAAATAGTTTGAGACAAAGTCTCTTGTCCAAAGTACAAGAAAATCATTTTAATTCAATTCCAAAAATAAATTTTCTGTGCCTTATAAAATAGTCACAGATGGAAACTAAACTAAAAGCTATGAAAAAAAAATGTGATTACAAATCAAAAAGAATCCGTAAATAAGATTTTCGTTTCATTGAACTGCTGACGCGACGCGTGTTTCGTATTTAGGCCCTTTTGAAGGCAAGAAAAAAATTAAATTATTTATCTTTTATATGAATTTAATTCTGCATATTAATTTAGTTTCGGATTGTTTTTTTCATCATTCCAAATGGAAATAACTAAAAATAGCTGACGCCACACCACCATTCAATCTCAATTCTTGAAAACATCGATTCACCTATGATCATTCAAGCAAGGCTACGATAAAAAAAAATGTCGGTTTTTTGCATGTCATTCTCCATGCCGTTTGCATATCAATTTTTATGACTTGATGTTCATCTAGCAGAAAAAAAATTATTTTTTCTCTAAATCTCATAATGCGGTGAAATACTTTTTTAATGAAATACAAAGTCCCATCGAAACAAAATCGGATGCAATTTAAAGGTGGATTTTTAATCTCGATTTCCTGTAATTTCGAAATGGGCGCAGCGAAACGATTGACAATAAAATTTTATTAAAACTTGTTTTTTTTTTTTGTAAATTGTTACGGAATTAAGACAATTTGCATGGTGCTCTGATAAAAATTCAGGTACCCTTAAACCCACGATTTACAATTATGGGGTCTTAAATTATTTGAGTTGAACCTACATTTATGTATTGTTTTTAAAAGCCCTCTTTGTAGATAGATTTATGATGAAATTGCAACTTGATTTTGTCCGGATATCGTTGTCCGGACTTTTAGTTAAACAAAATTGGTTGCTAGCTGTTAAAATATTGATTGCTAGCTGTTAAAAAATTGGTTGCTAGTCAAATTTTACCTCCCTTACAGTTTCGTTTACATTCTAGAATGGAAAACATGCTCTGAATAACTAATGCTAGTATCAGACATGGCTAGTTTTACTGCTCCGCACGAGCAGAAACTGTGAAGCGGCTGTACCGCAGTGCAGTCTTTGTTCATGCTGCACAGTAAAAGTAACCATGTCTGATACTAGCATAAATAGAAGTGTGTTTTCAATTTGAAAAACCGACTTTCATCAGAGCCAGCCTTAAGCCCAAATCAGACTGACGATTGTGATTACGATTGCGATTACGATTGAGCTTCTTCTACCAATGTGATCAAAGTGTTTAAGGGTAGGGACATTAAAGCTGAGCATTGAGATCAAAGTTTTAATATCCCTATCGTTGAAAGTTTTGATCTCATTGGTCAAAAATCTTCCATCGTAATCGTAATCGTTAGTCTGAATTCAGAGTAAAGCCCAAATCAGACTCACGATTACGATTAAAGCTTCTCGACCAATGAGATCAAAGCTTTCAGAGACATGAAAGCTTGGATCTCATTGGCCGAGGAAGCTCAATCGTAATCACAATCATTAGTCTGAATTAGGCTTAACGATTGCGATTACGATTGAAGCTTTTTGACCAATGAGATCAAAGCTTTCATGTCCCTATTCGTTACGCTTGCTTATAAAGGGTGGTTAAATTTTAAGGGCCGATGTTGAATGTGAACCACACCTAAACGTCAAGTTTTTTTCTGCATTTCATTTGACATTTCTCAATTTCAGACTAACTCAATTTAAACCATGGAAAGATACACAATCGAGCAACGCGTTAAAGTTATTCAGGCTTATTATGAAAATTTTCGAAGAAAATCATCTTCAGTGATGAGGCACATTTTCACCTCAGTGGATTCGTCAATAAGCAGAACAGCCGCATTTGGGCGAATGATAATCCAAGAGTGATTGTCGAAAAACCAATGCACCCACAAAGAGTGACTGTTTGGTGCGGGTTATGGGCTGGCGGCATCATCGGGCCGTATTTTTTCCAAAATGAGGCCGGTCAGGCAGTTACTGTGAATGGTGTTCGCTATCGTGAGATGATAACGAACTTGTTATGGCCCGAATTGGAAAATATGGATGTGGACGATATGTGGTTTCAACAGGACGGTGCCACTTGCCATACAGCTACCGAAACAATCGCTCTTTTGCGCGACAAATTTAATGGCCGTGTTATCTCACGTGGTGGCGATGTCAATTGGCCGCCAAGATCATGTGATTTGACACCGTTGGACTTCTTTCTTTGGGGTTATTTGAAAGAAAAGGTGTACGTCGATAAGCCAGCAACAATTCAAGAGCTAAAGGATGAGATAATTCGGCACATTAACGGCATAGAACCTCAATTATGCCTCAGCGTCATCGAAAATTTGGACCATCGGATGGAGGTGTGCCGCCGAGGTCGCGGCGGCCATTTGATTGTGTTTCTTTCCATGGTTCAAATTGAGTTAGTCTGAAATTGAGAAATGTCAAATGAAATGCAGAAAAAAACTTGACGTTTAGGTGTGGTTCACATTCAACATCGGCCCTTAAAATTTAACCACCCTTTATTAAATATGACCACAAAATATTTTTCAAAAAATTTTAAATCCTTAGCAACTCTTAAGGTAGAAATACACGACGAGAGACTTTGGTCTCTTAGACCAAAAATTTCGCCTCTGCATACAAAAGACCTGTGTATACACTTCGGAGACCGGAGATTTGTCTCCAAGTATCAAGTCTCTAGGGTCTAGGGTACAAATCTCCGGTCTCCGAAGTGTATACACAGGTCTTTTGTATGCAGAGGCGAAATTTTTGGTCTAAGAGAGCAAAGTCTCTCGTCGTGTATTTCTACCTTTAGATATGACAAAAAATATCTATTTTGTTGTTTTAGCTTTTAAAAAATTGCTAGATGTTCTAAAAATATTTCTCTTTTTCACACACACATAATCATTCTATGGAATGTAAATAAAAAACAGTTCAATTTCATAGACTATTCCGGGTCGAAATAAAAATAGTTTGAGACAAAGTCTCTTGTCCAAAGTACAAGAAAATCATTTTAATTCAATTCCAAAAATAAATTTTCTGTGCCTTATAAAATAGTCACAGATGGAAACTAAACTAAAAGCTATGAAAAAAAAATGTGATTACAAATCAAAAAGAATCCGTAAATAAGATTTTCGTTTCATTGAACTGCTGACGCGACGCGTGTTTCGTATTTAGGCCCTTTTGAAGGCAAGAAAAAAATTAAATTATTTATCTTTTATATGAATTTAATTCTGCATATTAATTTAGTTTCGGATTGTTTTTTTCATCATTCCAAATGGAAATAACTAAAAATAGCTGACGCCACACCACCATTCAATCTCAATTCTTGAAAACATCGATTCACCTATGATCATTCAAGCAAGGCTACGATAAAAAAAAATGTCGGTTTTTTGCATGTCATTCTCCATGCCGTTTGCATATCAATTTTTATGACTTGATGTTCATCTAGCAGAAAAAAAATTATTTTTTCTCTAAATCTCATAATGCGGTGAAATACTTTTTTAATGAAATACAAAGTCCCATCGAAACAAAATCGGATGCAATTTAAAGGTGGATTTTTAATCTCGATTTCCTGTAATTTCGAAATGGGCGCAGCGAAACGATTGACAATAAAATTTTATTAAAACTTGTTTTTTTTTTTTGTAAATTGTTACGGAATTAAGACAATTTGCATGGTGCTCTGATAAAAATTCAGGTACCCTTAAACCCACGATTTACAATTATGGGGTCTTAAATTATTTGAGTTGAACCTACATTTATGTATTGTTTTTAAAAGCCCTCTTTGTAGATAGATTTATGATGAAATTGCAACTTGATTTTGTCCGGATATCGTTGTCCGGACTTTTAGTTAAACAAAATTGGTTGCTAGCTGTTAAAATATTGATTGCTAGCTGTTAAAAAATTGGTTGCTAGTCAAATTTTACCTCCCTTACAGTTTCGTTTACATTCTAGAATGGAAAACATGCTCTGAATAACTAATGCTAGTATCAGACATGGCTACTTTTACTGCACAGCATGAACAAAAATTGTGCAGCGCCTGTTCCGCAGTACAGTATTTGTTCATGATGCGCAGTAAAAGTTGCCAGTACAATGTTTGTTCATGCCGCGTTATAAAAGTTGCGCAGTAAAAGTCTTTGTTCATCATGCGCAGTAAAAGCACCCATGTCTGATACTGCCAAAAACTATTGGTTGCCAGTCGCCAAAATATTGGTTGCTCGCAGATCGGAATCAAAATTTTGAGACTTCTGAAATTTTGAGTTTTAATTGAACTTTTTCAGTATTTTTCCCCTGCATCAACCTTCAGCAATTTTTAATTCGAGCTTATTAAACGTTTTAATAGTTTCGGAAAACTAGCGAAGGCGAATTAAACGTGTTTCTAGATTAAGTTTATATCATTTCCAAACGATATAAACTTTTTCTATTAATTTTGTTCTAAAAAACGGGACTAAACACTTCAAATGTCTGATAGTGAATTTAATTAAAATTCAACTTAGAGGCAATTACAAATAATTTTCCCTTTTACAGCCCCTTCCCCCACTCCTCTTCCTCTTCCAGCTTTTTCGAAATTTTTGAATGGATTTTAAGGCGGCAGTCAACACGAACGCAGGTCCCGCTTTCGCCTAAATGTGGGACGTTTTTAACAGACAGCTCCTTACCGTAAATTTTTAATAAAAAACGAGTTTTTTTTTTTAAATTTCAACCACAACTGGACATTTCAAACACTCCAACACAAAAAGATATAACCTCAGACAAAAAGACACTCAAAGATTTACAGACAACGATAAAATTTTTTATACAAATGTCAGTTTAATTTATACAAAAAGCGTTTACAATTTTATCTGGATAGTATGATAAGAAGTTTTTAATGGACGAAATAATTTCGGTGGCAGAGAGAACAAGAAAAATCGTTTCAGTTCATCTGCTCAATTTACCACCTTAAAACTTTTATTAACTTATCCCCAAATGTTTGTTATCCAACTTATTTTTATTTCATTCTCAAGTCCAGAAACAAGAGGATCAAAATAAAATATCGTTATCGTATAGAATATAAAGGAAAAAATAAAACAGAACAAACATACAAAATGTTCTCAAAACTTGGTGGTTTACGAATCCATAGTAACTTTTCTAATCTTATCTCTGGTTAAACTTTCACCAATTTTGTTTCGTTGTGGACACTCGTTGTGGGACAGCACAAATAAAATGAAACAATAGAAGAAGAAAACATACATTTCTATGAAACAGTACTATAAAAAAATATATATAAATAAAGTGGCAAACGTGGCTTTGGCAGGAAAGTTCCTTAAAACTTTCGAAATATCCATTTGACCGCTGTCACTTGCACAAAAACTTGGCCACTGGACAAAAAGTCTGTCATCCGCATTTTTAGTTTTCTTGTGAGTTAACACAATCCAAACGCAATTAAAAAGCATTTAGTTATGGACTGAAAACACTACGAGTGGTGACATTTGGGGTTAGATACGCTTTGTGCAATCGAAATGATAAAATTCCTCTGTGATAGGATATTTTTGATCACAAAAGCCAATAACTTTGTCGATATTTGGATTTTGTATGCTCCATAGTAGTGCAAAAAATTCTGGTTGTTTGACATATTAGATTTAGTATACCGTTTGTAACGCATCGAACCAATCGTCGGACATAAAAATGACAAAGGATTTTGATTTCCATGTCCGTCCGTCAGTCTGTTCGTCTGTCCATTCGTGAACACCATAACTTTCGAAATGATTGAGCTAGAGACTTGAAATTTTGTGTAGTTGTGTTTTCTATAGCTTTAAGCCTGAGTTACATTGCGACGACAAGGCGACACGAGACGTCGACGAGAGTCGCGCGACATTATCGTTATCGTCATCCAAGTTACATTACCAGAGCTGAGAGTACGCGACAAACAATCCCACAACCTAACACATTTTTTTGAAAGTAAAGGATGAGAGTGCAGAAGGTAAAGAAAATATTATTATATGCTACTATGGATAATTTCTGCATTTTGATAAAATTGCAAATTTTTCACCAAAAGAGAGCAACTCAAACACAATTAACCTAACCAAACAATTCAACTGTCATTCGATGTCGTCGCGGCAAAAGTTCAATTTTTCAAACTTTGGTGGCGTTGTCGTGTCGCTGTCGTCGCAATGTAACTCAGGCTTAAGTTCTTGAACGGGCAAAATTAAACCATTCCTTCCCCCTTCACCATACAAACGAAACAATTTTTCGCAATTTTCTCGAAAACAGTGAGTCATATTGAAAAATTTATTTAGGTAAAATGTGTTTAGAATTTGATTTTACATAACATCATTTCTTATTTTTGACTGTTCTAACCTCGCGTTTGTCAGTCTGTCAGTCTGTTAGTCTGTCAGTCTGTTAGTCTGTCAGTCTGTCTACAAGATTTCTCAAAAACTAATAGAGCTAGAGTAGCGTGACCATTTTTTTTTGTTTTTGGAGCCAATGGGGGATAAAATGGGGGGGATAAAGGGGGATGAAAAATAAAAATGAAAAAAATTGTATTAATAAATCAAAATATTGATTTTTTATTTATGTTTTTCAATTTCAAGCACAAACTGATGATGAACTTGTCGATTCATTGTATTTTTCTTGAGAAGAGATTTGTTTCAACATATCTTTGTCTTTTTTCAAATAATCGAAAAACTCCAAACAGCTGAGATTGATATTGTTTTTGGTAAAAAGAATCGATTTAAGAATTTTAACTTGTAAACGAGTTTTTTCCGTCGTCCAAATTTTATTGATCGCCGAGAAAACACGTTCGACTGGTGCTGATGTTCCTGGCAGAGCGAACGCGTATTCGACAATAGCCGAAAACTCGAAAAATGGCGTTTCTTTCATAAATAAATCTTGGAAAAATGGTGGATTTTTCAGGGGGATGTGAGGGATAGCCAAGTCCGAAAAGGGGATAATCCCCCTCAAAGGGGGATAAATGGTCACGCTAAGCTAGAGCCATGAAAGTTTGCAGGCGTGTTTGGTCCTGGGACAATCCTACCCTACCAAATTTTGTTGGAAATCCGTTAGCCGGAAATAACCAAAATGGCGGCAATTTGGTTTTTTGTAATTTACTCCGAAACTACGCGTTTTTCAGTAGTCTTATGTAACAAAAGTTGTAGACAATAAAATTTTCTACATCTTTGTCTTTTCTTACAACTCCGCATCTCAAGCCGTTATCGAGATATACCGATATTTATAAAAACAAACAGTTTTTTGCGATTATCTAGAAAAAAAATTTTTTTTTGTGGTTTAATGTATGAGATGAATTGAAGATAAACATGTTTGCAATAATAGATAAACTGGCTTGCAAACTAACGGTTCTTCGAAAAAAAAAATAGTTGATGCATTTAAAATTCTATACATTTTTGCCATTTACCGTAAATTGACATCTTTTACGACATATTTCAGATTTTATAAAATAAAAATTTATATTTTTATGTAAACTTATTTTTTATTCGTCAGGTAAATTGTGCAGAAACGTAGATTTTTTATAAGAAAATCATGTGCTGTTCAAATCAGATATTTTTTAAATTGATTTACGAATAACACTAAAACAAAAGATTCTGGATTTGATTAGTTTCACAGCCACACTCTTTATCCTCAGCCTTGATGACAATAAATCACGTATTAAAGTTGAATTTATCCTATCAGGACGATATCATTGTTTTCAAAACAACAAATTCAGAACAATTTGAAATTAAATCATTCGCCAGACATTTTCTACACTCAATGACGATGACGATCCCGTACTGTGCTTTATCTTTCACACATGGTTTGCAATAATCAACATATAGGAAGTCCTCCATAGCAATCGCCAGCATTGCCAAACACAACAACATCCGATGCCTTGCACACAGTTCTCAGTCAACATGCATCTTAATTGAATTGTGTACATTTTATGCACAATGAAAAAGAGTATAGACCTCGAACATCATCATCTGACATAGTGATGTAGAACGGAAAAGGATGCTCATGACTTATACGTGATTCGAGTTTTGAAAATCGATTTATCCAACGCCACACATTCGTATCGCATTCGCCAATATCTGCAGGAGGCAGAACAGATATCGCTTATGCTCATTTCAAATTCGAAATGTGCTGCAGGGCGACACGAGTGTCGAGTACCCTATCCACATATGCTCAACGTTACCAATGGGATGTTACCGGATGAGCATGACTTGTTGTATCTCTTCTTTGTTAGTAGAATCACCTCATGTGAATACGAGCAGTTCATGTTGTGAGCACCAATCTATGGACCTTCGGGATATCCGACTATCTGCATGTGAAAGCAATTTATTATTCCCGGAAGAAGGAGGGCATCAGGCAAGGTGGCGACCTTTTTCATAGCCGATTTTTGGTGGCGCCCTAGTCGCGTTATTTAAGGTCGGCCTGTATTCAAGATAAGCTCCACTGAACGAAGAAGAAATGAAATGTCCCGAAATTATTGCCCCGTAAATAAGAAATGTAAAGCGACAACATTTTGATGATATCGTTATTTGTCTAGTCGGATTTAATGTTTTCCCGCAGACTGTTGGAAAGTTATTTACGCAATTCCAATGCTATAATTAAAGTTAACGTTTGCGATAACAATTTACACGTCTCTTGATTTCAATCCAAGCCGCATAAAATCAAAAACGTACGAAACGTTAAATCTGGAGTTATCGTTTATTCCTCACATACACACAAACGCGCGCGAGTTTACGCATTGCCGAAAATGGGAAAAATCCTTCAAAATGCATCGAGGGAAAAATTTTTCAATTATTCACTCGTAAAGTTTTATTTCAGCTCTTCAAATTTTGTTTATTTGCAATCAAGATGTATTTGCGCAATAAAAGTGGTTGAGATAATTCCAAGGAAAAGTCGAAAATTATGTGGAAAATATTTAAGTGACATTTTAATTTGCCGTCGTCATTGCAGTAAATATTTAAGTTATCAACAAGGTGATCTAATTAATTTTCAACTAAATAATATTTACTGTTTGCAAGCACTTTACGGAATTAAAAGTCCATTAATATAATTCTATTTACGTACTGCAAAGCAAAGTTTGTAATGAAAGTACACACATTTCTCCATTTTCAACAGATAAAATAAAAATTTTCACTTATTTACGAGTAGTTTATTTAAAATATTGCAATTTAAACAACTACTTTACCAACAATTATAGCACGGTCAACTCCATCACCTCAAAAAAGCTTCTAGTTGCATTCTTAATCGTTCACTTTTCATATACAATCCCAAGATAAAACCTGAGTCTGCTAATTCAACATAAAATAGTTCCGGATAAAAGCGTGAAAACTCACCGCTTGAGGTCGTACACCTGTCGGAACTATTTTAATTTCCACGCAACAACGCCAGAACTTGATAGTTGTTAGAGTTCAGAAAATTGTCTCGGCTTTAAAAGTCTTTGCGATCAGGGTTGTTATTATTTTCCCCAGCCACAAAAAAACCCCACCCAAAAAACCCAATAAATTGCACTGAAACACCATTAAAACCCAATAAAATCCACAATAAAACCCAAAAAAAGCCAATAAAACCCAGCAAAAAATATTTGATTTTAATTGTATATTCATCATCCTCAGCGTTACAGCTCTCGAAGAACCTGGGCCTCCCCAATTGAGGTTTCATAACAATTTCTTCCCTGCTTCGCATCTACAGTTTTACATGGATTGCGAACCATGGATGAATTACAAAATTTGTAAGGGTTTCACGTTGCAACCCATCAACAGCAGAGGCTGTGATAGCAATCTAGACCGATGATGTCGTTAACACAAGTTGAGTGAACTTGAATCACAGCGTGCGCCAGTCGGGAATTGGACCACCGACCTCCGGAATACGGGCCAAGTACTTTACCACTTGGACTACGCTGAAGATTTTATACGAAGGATAAAAAAATATAATCAGGGTATTCACAGTCCTCTTTTAAATTGCGAGTAATTTTACCGCTCGGTAATTCAGTCAAATTTAACAGATTTTTACTGAGACGGTAATTTGGTTCAAGGAAAAATGAATTACCGAATTCGGTAATTGTAGACATGCCTTGAGTCGTGTTTTCCGGCCCGGTTATTCGGTATCAAGAATCAACCGCGGGTGGCGCTAGTAATGTTTTTAGTTGTCAAATTTTCTCGCTGGCTTTTTGTTAATCTCATCGGACTGATGCAATTTTTTTCAATTTTGATAGCCGTTGCCACAATAGAAATTCAAAAGAATACATCAAACATGGATTTAAAGGTATGTGACATATTTTACAATCAAATTCGCAGTTCATGATTTGGTCACGTATCAAATAAAAGCGCTGTTCTCAAATCTGTGCTCTGGGATGTTCACAGCAGAATATTTTCAGTCTTTTAATATTACCGAAAATACCGAATACCGAAAATTAAAAGAGGATTGTGAATACCCTCATAATTTATGAAAAATTTAGACCTCTAAATTGCGCCTGAAAACATTTCCCGAGCACTTCTGAGTAGATTGGAGCATTATCACGAAAATGTCTTTCGGTCTTTAGTCTGTGTACAAGATTTGTCAAAAACTACTGCAGCTAGAGCCATGGAATTTCACAGGGATATTTAGTCCTGGAATGGGACGATCCTCTTAATTTTTGGTGGAAATCCGTTAACCAGAAGTGACAAAAATTGCGTCTTTTTAAAAATCCCGATTTTGGTTTTCGCGATTTACTTTAAAGCTAGACGTTGTTCAGTAGTTGTACGTATAATAAAAGTTTAAGACAGTAAAGTTTTCGACATTTTTGTCTTTTATAGCAAATCGATATCGTTTACCGTTATTGAGATATTCCAGATTTCGTAAAATCAAAATTCATATTTTGTAAATTCTCCAGGAACATAAATTTTCTATAAGAAAGACATGTCCTGTTCATATTAAATAATTTTATAGATTTTAAACATAACAAAAGCTATAATTGCCACTCTGGCAATTATTGGAGACCCGTATGGTGATATTCGTATCAAAATTCCACTTTGAAGTCAAACTTTCCAATAAGATTTTTTAAAATTTATTCCAATCGGATTTTGATGTATGGGAGATTTATGTAGAATCATATCCTAAATAACTTTTGTTCTTGGACTTTTTTGATAAAATTCACCGTTTATGAGATATTCAGAAAAAAAGTTTTCGTTCGTATGGGGGGTTCCCCCCCTAATGGTCCATTTTTGCCCATTAACGAACTTAGCCTCGCATTTTACGAAAAACGAATCTGCGCAAAATTTCAAGTCTGTAGCTCAATCCGTGCGCCCGCATTCCCCGCCACAGACGGACAGACAGACGGACAAACAGAGACGGACGGACGGACATGCAGAAATTAATTATTTTTATCATTATAAACACACTGGTGTAATTCATTTTTGTGTGTGATGACGGGATCTTGGCGTTACAAACGGTAAGGCAAATCTAATATACCCTTTGGTTTCACCATACGGGTATAAAAACAATTTTGCTAGCGCACAACGAGACTCCACTAAAGATGTTTTACCACCGGTTAAAAACAGTTGTCTAGTTTACTAATAAAACATCGTACCCGAGTAACCCAGACGAAAAAAAGACTGCAACATTTATGTTGATCTTAAATAAATAAATAAAAAAAATCTCCGCTGTTAAAGAGTATCAACAAAACCTTATAAATGCAGTAATGCAACCATGATGCGAAAATAAGGGTAACATATTTTACGGACAACCCCAAAGTCGTAAAAGTTTTATCACACCACTTTCTTTAATAAAAATGACTAAAAAACCACCTGAAACAATTCATATACGAGATAATAACATTAAATTAGCTTACTGTCATTTATTATGATGATGAAAACATTACCCAATTAAATGAAAACCAAATTCCTATCACAGTTCCCAAATTGGACTAATTATACCTACATTATAAGCGAACATACAAACATTTTCACATAATTATCGCATCTTATGTAAAAAAAAAACGGAATTACTCGTTTTGATTGAATTAAAAACACATTTCATCTGTCTGTAAATAAGTAATGTTGACCTTTGTCAAATTTATCCCATAATATTAATCCATTGATTTCCTGTCATGTTTAAATTAACATAACATTTATTTTGAAACCCTTTGAGGACAACCAACGACAGACTATATGAGAATCCGTTCGTTTCAATGTTGGTAACTTCAATCAAAAGTTATTTATTATTCATGCGTTGTTGGGATTTTTTCACAACCCGCAAGTCATTATTTTACCACCGCTAACCCTTCGAACTTTATCCTTTTCTACCAACAAATACGGTTCTAAACCACCTACCTTAGTTTGTCTGTCATTCTGACGAAAATATCCCACTGTGGATTGACCTGATCAAGTGTTTCACGGTTTCACACCATTTATTTCTTATTCAACCCATATTGAGCTCAGTGACATATCAAGGACATTTTGTCTTTCGTTTTATTTAAGAAATAAATCCACCTTTTTGACGTCAAGAAATAATTGAAATAGATTCGTTAAGTACAAAGAAAAAAAAATATTTAATATAATCGGCTAATGACGTCATCATCATCTGCACTGGCGTAAAACCGTGATCTGACGTGCTTAGGGTGGTTGATATATTCATAATATATAATTATTCTGGTGATCCATTACTATTCGTAAGAAACTCAGATATTAAATCGAACCCTCATAAATTATGTATTTCTTCAGAACTATCAATACAGCAAGTATAGCCAAGAAAAACAATATTTTCGGACCCTTTTTTGGGGGAAGTTGTAGTAAATTTAATCCCTGCGAAGGTTTTTGTAGTTCTGTCGTCTCTAAAATATAATCCTTTTGTAATGAAAACTAATTTTTCAATAAAAAAGATTGCGATTTTTTTTAAAATATAAAAATTTACAACTAAAACCAAATTTTAAAATCACAGACTATATCAATTTTGATTAAATCAATTAAAGCTTTTTGTTGGGGCCACAAGATTTAAACTCGCTTGAAAGTGTCTGAAAATAACACATTGCGTTACGTTTAACGCATCATATGACATCCCTAATAGCATTTTTGGTGTGTGGTACGTATCTGCCATTGGAAAATTATCTTATAAGAACCCGCTTCCGCGTACTATTCTTAAAAAATTAAGTTATACTTAGACTACTTAAACCGTACAAATCCTGGAACTGAAATAATTTTAATTAGGCATAAATTGCTAAGTTTCGTTAGTAAAAACGGCTTTAAGTGGCAAATACGTGCCATGCATTAAGAAATCTAGTATGGAGCAGCACGACAATAACCACGAGTATTGTAATTTTTATACCCGTATGGTGAAACCAAAGGGTATATTAACTTTGGCTTACCGTTTGTAACGCCAAGATCCCGTCATCACACACAAAAATTAATTACACCAGTGTGTTTAGAATGATAAAAATAATTAATTTCTGCATGTCCGTCCGTCCGTCTGTCTGTCTGTCCGTCCGTCCGTCTGTCCGTCCGTCTGTCCGTCCGTCTGTCCGTCCGTCTGTCCGTCTGTTAGTGGCGCGGATTGCGGGCGCACGGATTGAGCTAGAGACTTGAAATTTTGCGTAGATTAGTTTTTCGTAAAATGCAAGGCTAAGTTCGTTAATGGGCAAAAATGTACCATTAGAACGAAAACTTTTTTTCTGAATATTTCAAAAACGGTGAATTTTATCAAAAAAGTCGAAGAACAAAAGTTATTTAGGATATGATTCTACATAAAACTCCCATACATCAAAATGCGATTGGAATAAATTTAAAAAAATCTTTTTGGAAAGTTTGCTTTCAAAGTGGAATTTTGGTACAACTGTTCGAATTTTGATACGAATATCACCATACGGGTCTCCAATGATTGCCAGATTGGCAATTATAGCTTTCGTTATGTTTTTTATTAACCCCTGAAGGACCACCTCCGACATTTCTCACGGTGACGTTATTAAGGGTTTGTCCATAAAAAAACGTCACGCCAGTTTTGGGTACTTTTACATGCCCCCCCCCCCCCCCCTCCCCCTGACCCTGTTGACACTTTTTTTTGCATTTTTTTGTATGTATTTTTAATACCGCGGTTACACTACGCAAATCCGTCCTCGTTGACGTATGAAATGTAACATATTTTATGAACAATCTAGAACTGAAAATTCCATCCCAAAAATATTTCGGGGTGCAAATTTTCTGCTGAGAAGCTCGATTTCAGGTAGCATAGCGTAGATTTTGCGTTATCTCTGGTGCGATGCCAATATTCCAAGGTACTGAAACTTTTATACTTTGCCTTAGGTGCAGGGTTGTGAAAAATCCGGATTTTTTTTTTAAAACCCTACCCACTGGGTTTTTTTGGGTTTTTTTTTATGTTTATGCCAGGAGCTTAGGCAAATTGCCTCTAATGCCGAAGCACAGCTCAAGACATCATTCATTCAATCATTCATACAATTCATTCACACTCTGAATACTCCTCATCACACTGCAACGAAGACTTGGCGCGACAGTACATAGTTTTATTGAGTTATTAACCCTTTCGGTACATGTTTTTTTCTATGGGTTTTAAAAATACTCTCTATACAAATTAATGATGTTTAAGCTATTAGTATTCATTTAAAACAAACAAAAAAAAATTAAAAATTTTAATTTTTTTCAAATACATCCACTGTGGTCCAGCTTTTTACTCAAAAAATCAAAATTGGGTCAAAAATGCACTTAATGGTGCACTGAATGAGAATAGAGTGTTGAAAATAAATAAATAATAAGACAATTCAATTTTTTTAGCATGATGCCATATGGCATCAAAATACCGAAAGGGTTAACAACCCTGCTTAGTAGGGTAAAATGGGATAGCTTAAATTTCGCGGCAAATACAAGCCTGGGACAAATTACGGTTTTTAGTGGCTTAGAATGTTGCCTCAAAATCGTTTTGGCAACAACAAAAAATTTCTCTGGATTTCTGTTTTTGGATTAAATTCCAACCAAAAAATCTTGGATTAAATTCTAATCATAATTGGATTACACTGGACCTATGTAATCCAATGCCAAAAGTCTACAATTTTGATCAAATTGTAAACATTAATACTGAAAGTATAATAAAAAATGATTAAAATATGAGGCAAAAAATACTAAAATATTTTCAATAATTCGCGTGTATTAAAATCTAATTCAAAGGTTTCGTCAATATAATTTTTGGATTAAAAAGTACTCCAGGATTTTTTCCCGTGTATGAAACTTGCCGACTCTACCCCAATCTGTTTTAAAATTTCTAAAAAAAATAATATCGTGTCTAGCATCAATTAACAATCGGAGGTACATAACCGAATGTGACATTTTGTGAATTATTGTATATTCTGCAATGATGCGTAGACGTCCTAGATTGACACGCAAGGACTTTTCAACCTCCCCACTCATTTTAAGGTTAATGAAATTTAGTTTATACTACTATACAGGTCCTACTTTCCCTGGAACTTCATATCAATTCAATAAAATGTCAGAGTTAACTTCGAAAACTGAAGAAATAAACAATAACTGATGGGATGTCGGCCCGAGACACCACATTTCCAAAATATCGTCCCTAAGAAAATTCAAGCGACTCGATGGACACAGAGGTTGATGATATATGCCGTACCGAGGGAATTCCATTTCAGTTATTGTGAGGGTATTTGGCTAATGTAATTTTCTTGTTATCCTTACGGGAAATTAGAAAGAATGATTTTTCGTTTCCAAGAGTATACAGCCAAGGTGTGTGTGGAAAAAGAAGAAGAAAAACTCAATTTTCCAACTGTTACTTGTACATCATCATAGTGAATAAAGACGAATACAAATTAGGGTATATTGGGCGTACTTTGATATCCTCCTATACTCCATGCACACGCATTTTGTATACGTTCTAAGATCGCCTGTACGTAAGGCACTTGTACGAATAATAAATGAGGAATAAAAGTGATTTTGGAATAGGCGACCGGATGAGTTTTCCTTTTTTGGTTAATACCTTATTGCCGTTTTAAGCGCGGGGTGAAAAGTTTGATTAAGCGAAAAAAATCAAAAGGAAAAAAAAATATATAAATAAATACAAAAAAGACCCAACCGTAACGTAACTTTACTGTGAAGATTGTTATTTTTATTGTTGTGTTATTGTTATTCTTGTTATTGTTATTGCTGTTTAAAAGTTTTTCACGTGCACGTGCTGGAGCATAAGCAACTTAAGGAAATCGCCAGCTTTTTTCTTCCCTTCTATTTTCATTGGTTTCTTCCCACGGAAGTCCTTTGAATTTTCCTTGCTGCTATGATGGGCTTTTCCATGAATTATGATAATTCGAGCAGAACCAATGTTATTTTTATAGACCTATTTTCAGGATGAGTTTTTTTTAAAATGGCCCTAAGTTTTGACACGTCGCATTTCTTCCCATCCCGACATCATTTCCGAGGACCCTTTTTGATGTCTTTTTCAGATGAATTCATTAAATATTTATGAATAAATGATTTTTTATATACAAAAATGGCTAAGTAGATAATTTTGATGGTGAAAATTCGTATTTGTTGTGAAGGGAAAACAATTAAAGGAAAAAGTTTTGAAATTAAAATCACCTGGAGATTTTTTTTTCAACAATCCGTGAGCCCTAAAAAGTATAAATGTGTTCTTGGCTATGAGGAAAACAAACATAATTGTATTTTTTTAAAGTTTATGCAGAAAAACATAATGTGATAAGAAAATTAGGTAGCATTTGCTTTGTTACCTTTTTGTGTGAAAACTGCTGAACCAATTGACATAAAATTTGGCATAGACGTTTGTTAGATACCCAGTATCAAAAAAATTGAAAGGCGCAGGGAACTAGGGTGAGGAATAAAAGGGTTTAAGGAAAACTGATTCCATTGGCATTAGGCACGGAAGTACGAAACAAAATTGAGTTCGTTTGGCGCGAAGAGTCAGGAATTTTGAGTCAATGCACGTTACGGAAATAAGAGGCTATCCATAAAATGCGTCCCACAAATTTTTATCTTTTAGAAACCCTTTCTCCAGACTCCTCCCCCCCCCCACTTCGTCACGTTTTCTCGCACATTTTTGTACGGGATTGAATATCGCCGACGTCACACAATTGCACAACACCCCACCCCCCTCTCCAACCCTCAAGATGTCATTAAGACTTGGTAGAAGGGCTTTTAACAAGAACCTGCTTTTAGAAGCGTCTCGAAACTTAACCCCTAAGTTTCAATACTTTTTGAAAAATTTTTACTTCTCTCCAAACGAATTTTCTGAATCAAAAATTTCAAAATATTCAATCGTTCGCCAGGAGAAATCAGAGCCCTCTTTACTAGTTTCCACGCAGGCTTACAGGACATCCACAAAAATAATTTGTTATATTTTTTTAATGACCGATAAGCCAAGAAATTTTAATAGAATTCAATGCTAGAAAGTTCGCGTAAAAACCATGAATCAGAAATTATTCAATGCTTTAACACAAAATAACTGGCTTGATGGAGCTATTTTGCCTTCCCTTATAATTCGTATAAGATCTATGCCAATCGGAGTATAAGTAGTCGAATCGAGTCTAAAGGAGCCTCCACACGTTCAATGTTACTTGACAAGTATTATTGATGAAAATTTTCGTCAAGTAACATTGATGGAAATTGCTCCCACACGTAACATTGAAGAGCATCCAAACGATCAATGTTACTTGAAACACGAGTAAAACATTGAACGTGTGGAGGCGCCTTTAGCCCATCAAAATCCTGTAAGCCTGCGTGGAAGCTGGTAAAGCCGGCTCTGATGACGGTGAGCCACCTTCCGTGCCAGAAACAGGCTGCTAATAGGGTTCCTATGCCTGACCTGTTGGTGGGAATTTGGATGTGAAAACATCCATAAGAATAATATAACATTTTGTTATATTTTTTAATGACCTATAAGCCGAGAAATTCCAATAGAATCCTTTTTAATCTCTATTATGCTGTGCCAAAATTATAACTTTTGTCTTGAAACATATTTTAGAAGCACATCTTTCCCAGATATACGTTCTAAAATAGGTGTAAAAAATATTCAGAACGTAAATAATAAATAAACAAAGAGGCAAACATTTTCCAGCCATAAAGTATAAGATGCTGAGAGCATTAATATCTATAATAACAACATAAAGACACTAAGTGGCATAAAAGTTACACTCTTAATTATGCTTTCAACCCGTAACAAGTTCAAGCTGCAAATGGTAAAATACAAAACGTAATTAAAATATTATAGAAAGAAGCAACAAACCAAACTGATACAAAGGCATTTTTTTTATATTAGAAGCCACATAAAAAAAGAGTAATGTTAGCGACCACTTTAGGAGGCAAGAAGCTGCCATCAGCTCCAAATGGATGACATGTATGGGTGTTTTAACTGTGAATCACCGGGAAAATTCTCAAGATGACGATTCAATATAGAAACACTCAACGTTGGTTAAACAACGAAAAAGTATCAAATAACGGTCTCATCCAGTTAACCAACCATCCATCTTTCCATCTATGCAGCTTTATCTCTATTCAACCAGTTGTGTCTATCTGTCAATAGTGACATTTCGTGTGATTTGTCAATAAACCGCAATGACAGCACAAAAGCCGCAAACCGATGATGATGGTAGTGAAAAATGGGCCCTTGACAATTAAAAATCACCGCCCGCCGGTTGTCGGTTGATTCGTCCATTCATCATCGCTCGCACGCTCAACAACGAAATGGACTTTAGATTTCGAAATAAAGTTGGTCACACTTGAAGGGAAAAAAAACTGGCCAAAGATTCATTTCGCTGGAAATACGATCGCCGATCTTTGGACTTTGGACTGGACTGGACTTTCAATATACAAGAGATGAATCTTGATCCAGCACCACGATGTTTTGATCGTCATGATGATGTTT
Source organism: Chrysopilus asiliformis (assembly GCA_964034945.1). Lineage (NCBI taxonomy): Eukaryota > Metazoa > Arthropoda > Insecta > Diptera > Rhagionidae > Chrysopilus > Chrysopilus asiliformis. Next base: position 80,654,651 of record OZ035961.1, on the reverse strand, counting down.
ACGATAGCATCATGAAATACGAAACTAGTCCAAGTTTGTGATCTAATCGAAGATGATGGTTGCAAGAAGCCATCCTTTAAGTCGTCCACACACTACTTTATCATAAGTTTGGTTTTTTCCGTACATTTTGTCTTGTTTTTCGCTATAAATTGTCATTGCAATCGAACCTTTCTATGTCGAAGCTGACGTGGACAGAAGATTGAAGTAAACGAGAATTTCGCGATATTGAGATTGATTACGTATAGGAACACAGTTCAAGGGGATTGAAAATACTTCGAGCTCGAGATTCGACTTATCGAGGTTCGACTTATCGAGGTTTGACTTATCGAGATTCAACTTATTGAGGTTCGACTTATCGAGGTTCGACTTATCGAGGTTCGACTTATCGAGGTTCGACTTATCGAGTTTCTACTATAAATTACTATTGAGGAAAATTGATTTTTTCGCGACCAAATTTCTTAAAAACGACTGAATCGACTTGCATGGAACGTTCAGAGTCTCATCGAAAAATAAGCTGTCTTTCAAAATTCTCCTCCCTTCTTAAGGCTCAACTATAATTGACATAAGAACGCATATGTAAGTGTCAAATTCTCAACGAATGTTGACATGCATAGCTGTCAACATAAAAGCTAACCATAATAGGCATAGACTGACATAAGTAAAGTCAAATTCTTCTCAATAGTAATTGACAAAGTTGAAGGAAAAAATGAGTGAATTGAAAAAAATTAAAGAAATATTTGAAATTGTGAAGTGCTTAAAAGAATTAAGTGACCTGAAAGATGAACTGGATGAATACGGCAGAAAGAAGCGTTCATGTTATGTACGAGAAATCAATCGCGACAGGAAAACGCACGGATACTACGTACACGCAGAGAAAAAAAATAGTTGTTTTTAACAACTTTTCAATTATTTAGTAATGGCAAATCGTGACTATCACTTTTGTAGTTGATCTTTATTATAAAGAATAGTTGATCACAATATAAAATTGTAAATAATTACAATAAAATAGTTCTTGCCAGATTACATTAGTAGTAAAATTTTATTGCATAATCATTACTTTTAATTATTTTATTATAGATTTAATTTTAAAATAGTTATATTTATTAAAAAACAATTATTTTTTCATTAAGTCTACTGCGAAATAGTAGAAATTCAGACTCAAAATAATTATTTTGTGTTTGAAATTACTTTAAAATAGTTACTGTGTATTACAAAAGTCGTCATTTTTAACTATTTTCTAATCACTGTTATTACAAATTAGTTAAAATTATTAGAAAAATAATGATTTTTCAATTATTTTGCCCTGAATTTACTGAAAAACAGAAACTCAACAGAAAAAAAACAGAATGTGTTGTGCTACAAAAATATTTTATTTCCAGTAAAAATAACCTTAACAAGGATTTATCACAAAAGAAAAACTCAAAATCACATTAGCATGAGGATGGCATCACGAGAATCTATATAAAAAGTAGAATGTAAAATGAGAAATTTACTAACAAAAAAAAATTACCTTCTGTCGTATTTCCGTTCTCGTTATGTTTGTCTTTAATTTTATACGAAATTTATGAAAATGCGTGTGTAGACTTTCCCATTTGCTCACGCATTTTATCCAATCATCTTGGAGATATTTCAAGAATTTCGTCTAGTTAAAAAAACTGTATTAGTGCTCTGTGATTTAAAGCAAATATTGTACTTGTTATAGTTTTTATTCAACAAAATAGCATAAAAATGAATAATACCAGTTAGAGAACACTCCGCTTTCAGATGGTTTGATTCGCCTGTCTCTTTGTTAGCACAGTTCTTTAAGATTTTATTTTTCTGGAAAGTTAAGGAAGAAACGAATTTTATTTCTAAGTAAAAATGTTGGAAAAATTGAAAAAATGCAAAAAAATCTTACCGTTGAATATAGGATATAGAGATGATAAATCCCAAGAATCTAACAAGACGAATAGGGGATCCAGTGAAGTTTGATCCAACACAATAATCGGCGCACCCTCAGCTGCTTCTTGATAATCTGACTGTTCCATTTAATGCACTTGAAAAATTCACAACTTTACCACACGAAAACGAGGAGCAAAATGACGCGTCAGTAGAAAGTAGCAAATTTTTAATAAATTTGTAATAGATTTTATTACAAATTTGTCATTTTTACTATTATATAATTTTTTTTATTATTTCAAATCTGAAACCTATCATTATGTAGTTAAAATTAGAGAACTCAACTACAAAACGATAAACAAATAGTACCAAATAGTTATTTGTATTTTAACTATTTGTTATAATTAAAATTGATTATTTTGCTGTAAACACCGAAATGAGAGCATTTTAGACATGGTTACTATTTCGCACTATTTCTTGACTATTCTTTAACAACTTTAACTATTTTTGGATGTTCATCGAGATTCGTAGAATTATCAACATCAACTACCAAAAATAATAAAATTAACTATTTTTTTTCTCTGAGTGTAGTCACCTTCTTAAAAGTAAAAAGGCTTGATCCGGATCAATTTTTTATTCATACGAGAATGACCACAAATGTCTTTGACTATCTGTTGTCCTGCTTGAGTTCCTTTTTGGAAAAATTTTAGGTTATGTTCACTATTTACATATGCCAGTTCCATTTGTATCGAATTATTCATGCTTAACGAATGTTTAACGAAGGTTTGAAAGTGGCAACACTCTTGACATATGTCTATTGTGGGTATTAACACTGACTTTCTTATTCTGGAAATGACATATGCAGCTACATATGCGTTCTTATGTCAATTATAGTTGAGCCTTTACCTCCTCTACTGATCTCTAGTTGAAAGGATTAAATCCGATTTTTAGCATTAGAGAGATTATCACTCAAGAAAATATTTTGCCCACTAATATTTATCTCTCTCCTTGTGTTTATCCTTCATTTTTGTTAACCCCTCGTTGTGTTAACTCCTCTCCTTTTATCTCCTGCTCTTCTCAAGTGAATTGGATTCAGTTTTCACCATTAAGCAGGGTCTAGACGAGACAAGTAACTTGCGGCAAGTAAAGAGAGGCAAGTAGTTTGCTTCGTTTACACGTTTCAAGTAAATCATTTCAAGTAGAATGACAGCCGAAGGAAAACATAACCTAAAATTTTCTGAGAAAAAATATCACGACTCTTTTTTGTGGAAAAATTTGCGAATTTCGACCAGAAACTGTTTGTTGCCGACGAGTTTTTTATATCCGTGTCGTTTTTTCCTTAAAATGTTACGACGTTTTCTGGCAAAGCAGCAAATATAAAATGAACCGAAACACACACACATAAAACCACCTATTGTGTACACGGTTCCATGTTCTTGTATTAATTTTTACTTGCCACAAAAATAGAATGGCTTTCTATTATTTTCGAGAGAGCGGCAAGTATTCTCACACATATGCGAGCGTCGCACACTAGGTCAAATCGCGTGTATTTACGTCTACTTGCCGCAAGTTACTTGTCTCGTCTAAACCGAGCTTTAGATGGGACAGTCTTCAAGGAAATTCTATAACCACAAAACTCTACCCTGTCAATTTCCGTGCATGTTGTGGACCTCTGAAGAGTACGATCCGAGGATGAAGGCCGACCCGTGGGGTGAAGTTAGACCTCGGTCAGGGGCGAAGCGTCTAGTAAAATTATTCACATTAAATTGTGTTTAACCAAGAAATCTTTAGATTGATTAGAAAAGCTGCAGTAAATTTTTTTTTTCATCCCACTTCTGAAATATGTCAAACTGTTAAGGAAAGGAGTGCTCGTAATGACGGTATTCTTAATCTCGTAGAATCGAGGAAAAGTCAGAGGGGAGGGTAAAGGGAGGGAAAAATAAGCATAAAAACATAACAAAAGCTATAATTGCCAATCTGGCAATCATTGGAGACCCGTATGGTGATATTCGTATCAAAATTCGAACAGTTATACCAAAATTCCACTTAGAAGTCAAACTTTCCAATAAGATTTTTTTAAATTTATTCCAATCGGATTTTCATGTATGGGAGTTTTATGTAGAATCATATCCTAAATACCTTTTGTTCTTGGACTTTTTTGATAAGATGCACCGTTTTTGAGATATTCAGAAAAAACGATTTCGTTCGTATGGGGGGTACCCCCCCTAATGGTCCATTTTTGCCCATTAACGAACTTAGCCTCGCATTTTACGAAAAACGGATCCACGCAAAATTTCAAGTCTCTAGCTCAATCCGTGCGCCCGCAATCCGCGCCACAGACAGACAGACAGACGGACGGACAGACGGACGGACATGCAGAAATTAAATATTTTTATCATTCTAAACACACTGGTGTAATTCATTTTTTTGTGTGATGACGGGATCTTGGCGTTACAAACGGTAAGGCAAAGTTAATATACCCTTTGGTTTCACCATACGGGTATAATTAGCGTGAAGTCGTTTATGGACAGTCGTAAAAGATACAATTTTTTGTCGATTTCGCTCGATTGTTAGCTTTTTACTTAGGGTAAAGTATTGTATTCATGACAGAGACCGACTCGAGAACGTGGGAAGATTTCTGATTAGTACGAAATCCGTTTCAGGTAAAACTATCAGGATGTCCGTCCATCTGTCTGTCGGTCTGTTTGTCTTTCTGTCGACTAAGCCCGTTTTACGTATCTTAAACAACTCGAGAATACGTTGAGCTAGCGACTTGAAATTTTTTGTAAATAAGTTTTACAAAATTCCTAGGTTTCTATCAACTTTTGGAAAAATAACGGAAGCTATAACGGATACTTACCACATTTTTTTTTTTCGTTTTGAAAAATACTGTTTTTTTCTTAATATTTTGAAACCTATGCACTTTTTGGAAAAAATGAATATAACAAAATTTAAAGGATATAAAATTTTCTACAATTTTTGCTTTTAGGATTTTTTTGTATCTCTAACGGTTCTCAATATATTTGAAAAAAAATCAGTTTTTTTGAAAATCTCTCGAAAACTAAGCACTTTTATAAAAAAAAATGCATATAACCAAATTTATAGGAAATAAAATTGTCTGCATTATTTCTTTTGACGGTTTTTACATATCTTCAACCGTTCACGTGATATTTGAAAAAATATAATTTTTCAAATATATTTTCCGAAATAAAATATTGCAGAGGAAAGTTTTGTGTTGATCACAACTGATATTTTTTTTTAAATTTTGTAGGGTTGTTTAAAAATATTATTATTGGACAAAGCCATTTCCACTTGACATTTTTAGTATCCCACTTCTGAATTTTCTTACAATAATTCTTCTGAATTTTCTTACACATTAAATCAATGCTATTAAAAACGGTTTTTTAGGCCGTTAAGCTTTATGAAATTACCAGTGTTTGACGCAGGGCCGTACCGACTGGGGGGGGATGGGGGGGGAGGCTCCCCCCCCAATAAGTCTTCAGTTGGGAATTTGACCCTTAGGAGTTGAGAAATCTCACTTCTTGAAGATGTGAGATTTCCCAAGTTGGGAAATCTCTTTTGTCGATTTTCCAAAATCCCAACTTGTCTTTTTCTACCTCAAATTTTCTATTAGTGAACAAAGGCGTGTTTTATGACTTGTTTGTGTTTCCACATGCCATTCTGCTTTGGCGACAGCGTCACAGCGAGTTGGGAGAGAATGAATAAAAGGCTTTGAAAGAGTAGAGTAGACACTCGACCATGGGGGGAGTATAATGTTCTCATCAGTTTATGGCACAGAACTATATAACATAGTATGGTGACACAAAGCTCTGCTGAAAAATTGTCCCAAAAGTATTTCCCTCTTTATCATACTTAAACGCATCCACTGAACTGTATAATATCGCGAAATTCAAATTTCGTCCGCCGCGAAATTCAAATTTCACAAGTTTGAGACTAACTTTATGCGCCAACACCATTCCGAAAGTCTATTTTCCTTTGACAGCTCACGGTTTAAACGAAAGGACTATATTTATAGTCATACGGTTATCTCGCTCTTACTTAACTCGTTTTGATTCATTGAACTGTATTGAAATGGGACCATTTGAGACAGCAAATCGAGCGATCTAGTATATTCGTGCTGAAACAGTGAGTTTTGAAAATATAGTGTAATTGTTGTACCATCGGTGTTCGGATTTTTTAAACAAATGAATAGGTAAAAACTGTTTCAAGTAATATGTATTTAATTTCTTATAAGTTTATGTCAACACTGGATTCGGATAAAATCTGAATACAAAAGAAAGTGCCAAAAATAAGCGATATAAAGTCAAATGTACTTCTTGTGGTCACAAGTCGCATAAGATTATTAGTGTTTACCCTTTATTTAATTGTGAAAAATAAAAAAAAATTACTTTCTTCTACGGAGTGCAATAAAGTATTGTATTCATGAAAAATTTCGACCTCTTAATTTTGCCTAAAAAAAATTTCCCGATCACTCCTGAGTCGATTGGAGTCATATTAAAAAAATGTCGTTCTGTCTGTCAGTTTGTCTGTCAGTTTGTGTACAAGATTTCACAAAAACTAATAAAGCTAGAGCCATGAAATTTTATAGGCATGTTGGGTCCTGAAATGGGACGATCCTATCAACTTTTGGTGGAAATCCGTTAACCGGAAGTATCCAAAATGGCGGTTTTTCAAAAATCGCAATTTCGTTTTTCTCGATTTACTCCCAAACTACGCGTTTTTTAGTGGCCTTAAGTACGACGAAACTTTTAGAAAATAAAATTTCCCACACTTTTGTCTTTAGATATAACTCGATATCTCAACCTGTTATCGAGATAAACCGTTATGTCAAAAAAAAAAACAGTTTTTGCGATTATCTTGAAAACTAATGGGGTTTTGCTGACTGAATGTATGAAGTGAAATAATGAGAATGACATTCTGCACAATTTTGTTTCTTACCGTTATTGAGATATTTAGATTAAAATATAAAAAAATATGTTTTTGCAAATTACTGGCAAACTAACGATTTTTCGACAAATTAATTTAAGGAAAACTTGGAGATGTTAAAATTTTCTACCTTTTTACCATTTACCGTAAATTGATATCTTTTACAGTTCTCAAGCTATCTCAAATTTTGTACGTTTTTGATATTTTTGAATAAACCAAGAATTTATTGGGAGGTCGTCTTAGGTTGACAACGCGACAGGGCTCTAGCGTAAATTGCGCAGGATCGTAGATTTTGTAGAAGTAAGTTTTGTGTTGACCACAACTGATATTTCATTATATCAGTTGTTTCTTGTCAGAGATTCTGGGCAAGGAAAAGGAATTTTTATTATGTACATCCCAGTTGGGAAAAATTAGATGTTCGAGTTGGGAAAATTGAGACGTCTCCCCCCCCAATCCAGAACCTTCGATACGGCCCTGGTTTGACGGTTAAGCTTATGAATCGCCAATCCCACTTCTAAAGTTTATTATGTCAAATTTACAATTTTTAGCAATCGAAATTTAGTAAAAGTACACTCCATTACAATAATACCCGTTTTAATGTTGAAACTCAAACGAGCTGAGATTTCAGAAGTTGAATATACCAAAACGGTGTCTCATTTTAAGTATCCCACTTCTGAAATGCCAACTGCTTTAAATTCCAATAAGTAACAGTTTAATTTTATACAAATGATACACTTAAATGGCAGTGTAAAGCCCACTTTAATCGATTCAATCTATATAGCAATCTTCATGGTCAACAGAGCACACACATAGATTTCGAGTAATTCAGTAGAAGTTGAAGATGAAAATGAAGACGTTGATGATTCTGTTCGATGATCTTGGAACTTTGGACCGAACAGATGCGATGCGACACAAACAATTGACCGAGTTTAGGGAGTGGGTGGACTACTGGACTGGGCCACCCGGATACCGGCCACACATTTTTACGTATGTGTCAATGGAACTTCAACGAAGCTTCTGGGCTAAGATTTAAATTGATATCAGCAGTCAATGAACAGATTCTGTGGCCCTTATTTTCATCGCCCATCTACGAGTATCTGGAATCGTTGGCTATTAAATATTTAGCTGACGATGATGATGTTGGGCATTCGATTATCAACTCCATTGGAAAATCGATTAATCGGTAGCAAACTATTGAGAAACTAATGGGCATTCATCTCCAATTGAGTATTTATGAAGCAAATAAATTTATCGAATCTATCAGAAGATGTGCTCCAAAAATTTCATCATTACGAGAAGCTGGGAAACGTCTTCGCCTTTTTCGAATGAAAATGTCTCCGTATTGTCGTTGTTGAGCCGTGGTGGTTGGTGAGGTGGAATTTTCTCTGGATTTCGATTGGGACTGGATATCCGTCAAGTTAACCGTGAAAGGGCGATTTAATTTTTTTTTGTATTATCGTTTAATGGCAATTTTATGGTTCATTAAAAATCTGGTAAAGGCCATTAACGGAAAAAATGTTCTCGAAAGAAAAAGCAAAACCGGCATTTTTCTTTCTTTATTTCTTCTTTTCTTAGGAAATCAAATCATATTTCCCTTCTGTTCTGCGTTAGTCGTTATATTAATTCAGCCATGGTAACCAGTTGAAGGCTTCCTCCATATTGGATAATGGTTGTGGGCTTCGATTCCGTTCTACTGGTGGTTGGTTAGCTTTGATAATGCGATATGAATGTGAGCAAAACGCGAAATGCCAACTTCGATCGTTGTAATAAATTCTGTTGTTCAATTTCGATTTCCTTGCGGTAGCTTTAGTAACAAATCAATAATAAAGCCCCGTATAGAGTACGCTTGAATAATCATTCAATATACATACATCCCAAGGATCTTCATCATTCATCGTCATCATGTTGATATCCATCGCTATTGTATTACATTTTGTATCATCGTTGCTCAAAGATACCAAGGACTCGATGAGTAGGTATAGAAAAGGACGAGTTCTCTGAAGAAATTCTGCAAAAAAAAAAAAAGAAGGACCAAAAGCATTTCAGCTCCATTGCATGGAAGAAATTCCAAACATTTCACCATACTTTGTAATACAGATTTGATTTCAGAAGTGGGATAGCTTGCTCGCTCCCACTGAGAAATTCAATAAATAATCTGATTTAACAGAATCCCCTCGGAGGTCTCTAGGCTATACACAACGTAAACCTGATCCTCGGCCTCTCACTAACAAATTGATTACATTCTTCCGGGCGGATTTAGGTGGTTTTTGGGGTCGGTTATCTATCTTCAAAGTGAATTATGAATTGTTGCTAACCTCAATATACACTGTGTACCTCTAGACCGAACCAATTTCTCAGGTACAAGCAGCATCATAATAAGATGAAAGTTACAATATACACATATCGAATATCATAGCAATTTAATAATAACCCAAATAGGTTTCATTTCTATTCTTCATAATCTTCTTGATTACTCTGAATTGATAGTACAAGAGAAGCCTTAAAAAATGAGAAACTTCCAATATAATTTCAACAGCAATTTAGGCCAAGGTAATATCATATTATGCCCACATAGTCCTATTATTATCACAGCAAATTTAATTAGGCTCAAATTCAGGCTTATTAATAAAATATGTTTCTATTTGAAGAATCAATTTTTCCTAAAATTCCCTTTTATAACAGGAAAGGAATTTTAATTAAATCTTATCTGCTTCTAAGTCTCTGTAATGAACTCAAAATATTGAGTCTAATTAAATTCTGGACCACACAAAGGTGGTGCCGATCAAAAGGTTTCAGGTGGTCAATAGTTTCACAATTTGATGAAAAAATCATTCGAAGAGCAAAAACACCATTCAGAAGTGGGATACAAACAATTTCCAGGCACAAGAACAGATTTTTTTCCCACAGAGTTGCACCGAAGGGACTATAGTTTTATTTCTAGATTTTTTTTTAAAGTATCCCACTTCTGAATTGCTTAAACAGGGTCCAGGCAGGCCAATAGCGGGGCATGTGCTTTATGTGAAGCTGCACAGGAGCCATGAGGCTCTAAAATGGCTCAGAGAGGGCCGGAAAATAAATCCCAGGCACCACTAGAAGAACATAGCGGAAAAAAATTGTTTTTTTTTTTTTTGAAAAAATCCATTTAGGGTATTTATGTATATTTTTGCAAAAATTGCGTATTTGTATATTTTTAAACATAACAAAAGCTATAATTGCCAATCTGGCAATCATTGGAGACCCGTATGGTGATATTCGTATCAAAATTCGAACAGTTGTATTTCATTTTGAAGTCTAACTTTCCAATAAGATTTTTTAAAATTTATTCCAATCGGATTTTGATGTATGGGAGTTTTATGTAGAATCATATCCTAAATAACTTTTGTTCTTGGACTTTTTTGATAAGATGCACCGTTTTTGAGATATTCACAAAAACCGTTTTCGTCTGTATGGGGGGTACCCCCCATTTTTGCCCATTAACGAACTTAGCCTCGCATTTTACGAAAAACGGATCTGCGCAAAATTTCAAGTCTCTAGCTCAATCCGTGCGCCCGCAATCCGCGCCACAGACAGACGGACAGACAGACAGACGGACGGACAGACAGACAGACGGACGGACATGCAGAAATTAATTATTTTTATCATTCTAAACACACTGGTGTAATTCATTTTTATGTGTGATGACAGGATCTTGGCGTTACAAACAGTAAGGCAAAGTTAATATACCCTTTGGTTTCACCATACGGGTATAATAATTTGTGTAAATCGAGCAGCTATTCGGAAGCCTTCTCTCAACCACCACAAAATAAGAAGTTGAAAATGCCGAGAATCAGTGAAAAATCAAAATTAATTAAAATATGGGAACAAATGCTACGAAAAGAAATATTTTTTGTTGAAGCTGAATTTCAAAATTTCTCGAAATCTCCATTTTTAACGGTTGCGTAATTTTACAAGCCTCTTTACCGACCAAAATCGTCACGTAAACTTCCGAGGGTCGCGTAAAAGATTTTCTGTAGAAATTTTAACACTTCTTTTACGAGATGGTAAATTTAATCCCCCTATTGTGTAAAAAATCCAAACACAACATAGAGGAGGTTTTTCATAAAATATCTCACACTTTTAGGGGAGGGGAGCGCTGCCCTGCGGTGGTCTGACGGCGATACTAAACTACATACATAAAATCGCGGAAAAGTGGAACCTAGTGGAGGGGAGGGAGGAAGGGGGGTGTTAGAAAGCCAAAATTTAGTGTGGCGTATTTTATGGACAGCTTCATAGTAACAAAAAAAAATCCAAGTAGTAAAAGATCCATATTTTAAATCAGACATAGGGAACCATTCCATCATTCAAGCAACAGATTATGCCACAAAAGCATCGAAATACGTAAAACTATTTCAAAAGCTAATAAAAAATATCAGTTGTGGTCAACACAAAACTTTCTTCTACAAAATCTACGACCCTGCGCAATTTACGTTATAGCCCTGTCGCGTTGTCAACCTAAGACAACCTCCCAATAAATTGTTGGTTCATCCAAAAATATCAAAAACGTACAAAATTTGAGATAACTTGAGAACTGTAAAAGATAATTTACGGTAAATGGCAAAAATGTAGAAAATGTTAACATCTTTAATTATTCTTTTAACTGATTTCTCGAAAAACCGTTAGTTTGCAAGTAATTTGCAAAAATATATTTTTTTATATTTTAATCTAAATATCTCAATAACGGTAAAAGATAACGGATAACGGTAAGAAACAAAATTGTGCAGAATGCCATTCTCATTAATTCACTTCATACATTCAGTCAGCAAAAACCCGTTAGTTTTCGAGATAATCGCAAAAAACTGTTTTTTTTTTGGAAATAACGGTTTATCTCGATAACAGGTTGAGATATCGAGTTATAGCTAAAGACAAAAGTGTGGGAAATTTTATTTTCTCCAAGTTTTGTCATACTTAAGGCCACTAAAAAACTCGTAGTTTGGGAGTAAATCGAGAAAAACGAAATTGCGATTTTTGAAAAACCGCCATTTTGGATACTTCCGGTTAACGGATTTCCACCAAAAGTTGATAGGATCGTCCCATTTCAGGACCCAATATGCCTATAAAATTTCATGGCGCTAGCTCTATTAGTTATTGAGAAATTTTGTACACAGACTGACAGACAGACTGACATTTTTTAAATATGACTCCAATCGACTCAGGAGTGATCGGGAAATGTTTTTTAACACGTTGACGGACAGTTGCGGCTATAGCCGTCAAGTTCAAGTTCACTATGTGACATGACGGCAATAGCCGTCCAATACGAAACGGTCGTTTTTAGACACTGCGGCTGTAGCAGCACAAATGTGCATTTACCAGCGTACAAGTAGAAGCCTAGTGTCAATTTTCGAATTTCACTTGTTTCTACTGTCGAATTTCACTTGTTCGAATTTCACTTGTTTCTACTGTCCGTCAACGTGTTAAGTAAAATTAAGAGGTCGAAATTTTTCATGAATACAATACTTTATTATACTCCGTAGAAGAAAGTAATTAGATGAAAATTTCTAACGACGAGAAAAATGCGCCACAGAGGAAATCTTTTCCAAACAAATGCGTCGCAGGCGAAATTTTTTTTTAAAGGATACTTTTGGCATATTAATTTTTTCTCGTGATATTCCAACATAGACATTTTATAGAAACCCGTTTCTAATTTATTTTGGTACCTAATTAAAAATAAAAAAAATTTCAAAAAATGAATTATCAAATATATTTTAATTTAAAAAACCTTGGATTTAATTTAATTATTTCGTAAGAAGCAGATTTTAATTTCCGATTTCTGCGTAGACACGACAAAGAGTTAATAAAAGTTTTACAAAACTTTCTGCAAGAAAAAAACTTAAAGAACAGATTCTTAGAATTTGTAACTTCACATAAAGTCACAAGTCTCATAAAAGCAAGTAATTTTCCAGTATAAAACATCGTCTTTTTCTTTCTCTAAATTGAAAATTGAAAGAAAATTGAAGAACTTCTATATTTAGTGAAAACCTGAAGTACGACGGATATTCCTTTTTTCAGCTTGTGTGAATTTTCAATATCTCTTATAGCAAAGCAATTCTGAAGGTTAAGTTGATTTTTTCTCCCTGTGTGAAAAGTAAAAATAACAAGAAAAGCATAAGAACAAACTTGTTCGCATTTCAAAGTTTTCCCCTATTTGAAAATTTTCAATAAACAGCGCAAATAATGAGAAAAAGTTCGAACGTAAACGTGAAACCTACTTAGGGGTTGGCGAAAGAGGAAAAAAAAACCAAAATGGAAAAAATATTAAATTTAAAGGTAACCGAAGAAAAATATGAGGGAGATAGGATTAAGATCGACTTTTCAGAGTAAACAACGAACGTGTTTTCTACGTTTGCTGTTAGCTTTTCAGCATGACTGAAAAATTGTCTGTGGAACAGAACCGGCAGGTTCAAGGGCTGAAAGTTCATACGGCGGAAGTAGTTTCCCTCAAAGGAAATGAGAGAAGGGTTGATTTTTTATGTTGTGATGGGGGTATGTAGATTGAAAATGTTTTTCTACATTCGTTAGATGTGTTTGCGATTTACTCAACAACCTGAGGCCTGCATAACACATAATGGGTAAAAAAATGTGAGTTAAAGATTCTATCGATTCTTTCTTAATAAGTTCTAGGGTAAAATATTATAGGGGTGGCTTTTTATCAACATAGATTTTCTAAAAATAAGAGAAATTCAAAGGGGTTCTACCTTTTCTTATTAAATTAGATTACGTGTCACGTGTTGAACCGTGAGGCAAGATTGGTCACATTTAATAATAATTCACTTGACTTTATTCTTGACCTATAGGTTAGCTACTTTTTTTTGTAAACATTTTAACAGTTCATTTTTCATATGAAAATCAAAAGCATGACATTAAAAAATTACAGTGCAACCTCGGTTTTGTGAACGTTTCAATTTTTGAACAACTCCTGAGTCCAAAATAGTACCTCGTAAAATAGTAAGGCGTTATTCGATTTTTGCACGAAATTTCCGTTCATGCACATGTGGTTCAGTTCATGCACATGTGTTTTCTTTCATGCACATGTTTCTGTTCGCTAATGACCCGATTTATAAATGCTCTTCAGAAAAGCATTAAATTCCCGAACCGAGGTTCGGCTGTACTTGAAAAAAAAACTTATACAAAGGGATTTTTTTATAATCTCTTAAACTGGACGCAAGATTTTTGACATTTACCACTTAAAGGCCTGTGTCCACATAAAAGTTTATTTGCAGAAGTCGCTTCCAGAAGAGATTTCTGGTGTCATAACTTCTGGAAGTTCACTTGCAGTTAGTGTTTCCACGGGAAAAACTTCCAGAAGTCTCTGCTAGAAGCGACTTCTGCAAATAAACTTCCATGTGGACACAGGCCTTTAGGCTGAATTATAATTGCCGGCAGCAACAGCAACAGTAAAAACAAGAATATTTTCCTGTGAAAAATATTTACTTGACGACAGCGAGAATTTTACATTTTTTTCTTTAACCCGTTAATCCCCAACGTTGCGTATACGCAACTCTTTCAAAAATGGTTCCGAAAAAAAAATTTTTTTTTTAATGTTTTTGTCTTAATAAACATGTGAATAACCATACTACTGAGTTTCATTACATTTGGTTTATTTTTTCTACCCTTGGGCATTAATGGGTTAAGAATTTTACACTGAAATTTGACTTTTGTTGCGTTTTAATGGATGATTTCATTAAAATGTGTCACTATTAATAAATATCCATTGAATTGCTTCCAAGTCGCGGCTTTTTCCGACAATCGAAAGCCACGTAAAATCAGCTGTCAAAAATTCTGCGCTGCAAAGTGAACAAAACTGGCATCGGCGATGACAGCAGCGCTGCGACTATGGCGACAAAAGCCACTAGAGCTAGAACCATGAAATTTTACAGGAATGTTTGGTCCTAGAATGGGACGATTCTATTAACTTTTGGTGAAAATCCGTTAACCGCAAGTAACCAAAATAGCGGCTCTTTGAAAATCGCAATTCCGTTATTCGCAATTTACTCCGAAACTGCGTATTTTTCGGTAGTATTATTTACATAAAAATTGAAGACAATAAAATTTCCAACATTTTTGTCTTTACTATAACTACGGATTTCAATCCGTTATCGGGATTCACCGTTATTTACAAAACATAACAAAAGCTATAATTGCCAATCTGGCAATTATTGAAAACCCGTATGGTGACATTGAAGTCAAACTTTTGACTTTGAAGTCAAATTTTTCAATAAGATTGTAAGGCAAATTTGATATACCCTTTGGTTTCACCATACGGGTATAAAAAATGGGTTTTTAAATGGGATTATCTCGAAAAATAACGGGTTTTTGCTGGTTGTACGAATGAGATGAATTAATAAGTATGTAGGCGTCATACTGGTAACACTGACGACTCTGTCACTTTGACAGAACCGACGCCTCTGAAAGTACAGTTGGCATCCAAACTTTGTACGAAGTAGTTCATAATAAATTAAGTTGAAATCATTATTCTTTTATTTGTGAGGCCTACAAGTATGACATTCTCCACAATTTTGTTTGTCACCGTTACCCGTTATCTTTTACCGTTATTGAGATACTTTCATTCAAATATAATAAATTAGAATTTTGCGAATTGCTTGCAAACTAAGGGTTTTATGAAAAAAAAAGTTAAGTGAAGAATTAAAGATGTTAAAACTCTCTACATTTTTGCCGTTTAACGTAAATCGATGTCTTTTACCGATATCGAGATTTTTCACATTTTGTAAAAAAAATTTTTTTTTATATAAATTAAAATTTTATTCCTCGGGTTATAGCGGAAATTGTGCAGAAACGTAGATTTTGTATAAGAAAGTCGTGTGCTGTACGCATCAGATATTTTTAGATAGGGATAAGTTTTTGATTCCTAACCCCACGCAAGTTTAATTGACGTAACGCAACTGTAACAGGCGGAAATATATTACGAGGAAAATTAATCGAAATTTTTTTTTCAAATTAATTTTCGTAAAATTCTTGAATGTAATTTTATTTTGAAATTTCCATGTTTTTTTTCTCAGGTTCATCCCTTCAGCATAAGACTGTCTACTATGGCTTCGCTTCAACAAATTCCAGACTTACCGATTGGTTCCCATTTCCTTAATCGCATTCTACTTTCCACATCAATTTCCAGGCAACATTCTTCACATTGTTGTTTTGCTCAAATCTACTTAATTACCTCGCAAATCACATCGAAAATAAAAGTAATTCGTGACAAGGAGCAATCAATTTGCAAATGGATTTCAACCTTTAAATCTACATCGCTATGTATCTGATAGATACATGCATATATCGGTGAATAGTCAAAATACATGATAGATTTCGTTACGACTGCCAAAGATTCCTTCATACACAAATGTGTAATGTGAAAACTTTGCATAAATTGCTCCCTTAATGAAGACCTAAAATCATTGAATTGAAATATTCACTCTAAACTCACGCAACGTCGATTTATTGATGGATATATAAATATTTTCTGAGAGGGTGGCTTCTTTACAAACACCAAAAAGTTTTCCAACAGACTTTCAAATGCCAACGGATCGGGAGGAAGCGTTGAGGGTGTACAAATATAGCAGAATATTTCAAACTCAATTGAAATTTTTGTGAATAAAAAATTTGATTTCTTATGCGTTTAGCGCATAACCGCAATAATGATTTCCTTATAATTATGGAAACAAAAGCAATTTCAAGTTTTCCTTGTTATTTTTTTTTTGAATTTTTAATGGCAATATGAATACGTAATTTTGGCGTCTGAAAGTCGCAGTAAAAATTGCAAAACTGGGGCACGTTGAAAATGTTTACTTGGAATTTTTAATTTGAAATGTTCTGAATTTATTACTCAATTTGTATTTTTCTACAGTCCCAGCAGCATTTATGTCAACCGTGATGATAGCGGTTGACATATCGTCGATTGGGTCCAGGAGTGGTATTCCGTAACTTGATTCAAGCGTTTGTTTCGAGTTAGAAGAAAAAGTGGATTTGCTATCTCGGTTTCTCTCTGTAATTTATTTCGGTCGAAACAGAGACAGCGAATACTTCTTATTCTTCTAACTCGAAATAAACGCTTGAAACAAGTTACGGAATATCACTCCTGTGACTTTGAATTATCCGAAATCTCAATAAGGAGCCTCCACACGTTCAATGTTACTTGAAACATGAATCATTCAAGTAAAATTGTCAAGTAACATTGAACGTGTGGAAGCTCCTATAGACATGACCCCTTGTGCAATATCTGGAGAAACAATCGGTCGTTCAGGCGGAATTATAAGAAATTTTTCATGTTTAACTTTGTCCGAAACGGGTCACTTAAAAGTCAAATAAATGTGACTTTTGTTATTTATATTTTCAACATTTAAACGCCATTTATTTGATGTCTGTTGTTTGCGTTTTTCTAGAGTGACCTAAAATGTGTGGGCTTAGACCTCCCCCTCCCTTACCCCCTTCTAGCTACGCCTATAAAGTATACGTTTTCCCACACAGATGGCTTTAATCAGAAACCAAGCGACGATATGTCAACCGCTAATGTCACGGTGAACATTAACGATATTGGGAATACAGTAGGAATTCGGTATAGTAAACCCCTGACATAGTGAATCACTTGAAATAGTGAACACATAATCTTACTTATTCCATTTTGGAAGTTTTTGTTACACTATGCCAGATGTTTCCATAGACAAGATTGTAGAAACCCATAATCACGTGATCTGCGTGTAAACACGTTGGCTACCAGCCAAAAAAACGCACTCTTATTTCACTTACGATGTGATCACCGGTGACTCACATGGTAGTCAACGTGTTAAGAAAAGGAACGGAGAAAGCAGCTATGAAATATACTCAAAAAAAGTTGTATAAAAGAAACTTCATCCAAAATAATGAATTAATAAATTAAAAACGGTTTTATTTTTCATTTAAAAAATATCCATACTGGACCTTGAAATTGTGAATGTACGCAACATTGTGAACGTCCTGATTTTTTGCTGATTCCCTCTAGATTTCAAATTTCGCAACAAAATGCGAAAAAATTAGAACAAAAATCTTTAACATCAATCAATACTTTGTTTATATTAATCGAGATTTCTTTTTATGTATTTCTAAGACAAAGTATTAAATTTACGATTACATGTTGCCTAAATTTAGAAAGCAATTAATCTTATTTACTACTTTTTTATTGATAAGAAAACTCCGTGCAACAAGACGATGGATAATCTTCGATGGACATGATTTATTTTGTGTTAGAAACATGTTATATGGTAGCAAACTAAGTTGGGGACCTCTTAAAGCCTTCGACATTATAGGTCAAAGATATTCCAATCGACTGGGCAATTTACAACTCCAAGCAATGAACAGAATTTGTATTCGGGCAATAAATTGCCGCTTATCGGGAAATTTGTTTATAAACAAATTGAAAATACTGAAATAGTGGTGGCCCATGAGTCGAAACGATTACCGAACCGAACCCTCATGGTGATAGCGCAACAAATGATTTTACTGTTCTCTGCATGATAATTTCTTACGCATCATTATCACAGAATTTAACCTACGAGTTGTAAATTATTATATGCTTTTATACAAAATCAAATGACAAAAAATTATCTCCGTTTTAATCGAATTTTGACTTCATAAGAAGTCATTTAGGCAGAAAATTATGTGATCCGTTAGGTTAGAGGTTGGAAAGAGGAAAAACTGGATTTTTTCGAGACGATTTTCTTTATATATTTTTTTTAAGAATTACGATTTGTTCGGGGAAGTCATTTTTTTTTTGAAAAATATCAAGAGTCATTAGTTGCCATGGCAATAATTAAAAATTAATTGCTATACCCCATGAAGAAGCGTTTAAACGGATTAATTTAAAATGTGACATGGATAGACGTCACTAATTAAGATTTGCCACAGACGATAAGAATCGAGACTTGGATGAAAATGTTAAGGATCATAATCTAGCTCCAAATAGATCCTAAATCAGACTTTTTCAACAAAAACTTATGATATTTTGTGGGGTATAATTTCTAATATAGCTGTCAGTGTGGCTCAGTTGTAAAGCATTTAGCCGTGTAGGCCGGATTTTCAGTTCAAATGCGACACTCTGCCATTTCAAGCCCATTCAACTTGTCGTATCGCAATGCTTAATAATGACAGTTACTGTTTGGTACTAACGACACCATCAATCGATCTAAACTGCTATCATGACCTCTGGTGTTGACGGGCTACAACGAGAAAACCTTACAAACCTGAAACTTTTCAATAAGAAGCCCCCTCTTCATATGAAGCCAAAAAATATTTACTTCGTAACGTAACTCCACACTAGAGACCATATAATCTAGAGAGTGAACAATGGGACGTGTTAAAATGGCCGCCGAGCTGAAAAACGAGCGCGAAAAACTTTAAAAAAATTCGGTCTAGATTGCTATCACGGCCTCTGCTGTTGTTGGGTTGCAAAGTAAAAAAGCCTTACAAATGTTGTAATTCATCCATGGTTCGTAATCCATGTAAAACTGTAGGTTCGAAGCAAACCTCAATTGGGGAGGCCCAGGTTCTTCGAGAGCTGTAGCGCCGCGGATGATGATAAGAAAGTGAAAACTCATGTCTGAGGTATAAAAAAAAATTTGAAGTCATAGTGGTTTTAATCAATTGAAAAATTGTTTTCATACTGTTCTAATCTGGGTAAAAAGCTGTTCTAACTGACCTAATAGACTGTAGACTGTTCTAATTGAAGTTTAAAGACTTTCCTACTCAGTAGGACAATCTATTAAGTGCTGAAGTCCACTACTCTACACAAGTCTTCCACTTTCAAAATCACATTTTGACGCCATATTGAAAATACCGACAATGCCCCTCACAGGACCCGTAAAAGATAAACGATGACAGGCTCCTAGTGTGGTTTAGGAGCAGACATGCCTGACCAACTGGATGGAATTTTTCGGATATGAAAACATCCACAAAAATAACCTAACATTTTGTAATATTTTTATGACCTGTAAGCCGAGAAATTTATCAATTTTCTAAAGACCAAGTGATATGGAGTTTTGTGAAGACTGTTAAGTTTAATTTCCCTTGAAACTGTTGTGTCAACGCACTTGGCAGCCATATCACTTAGCCTTTAGAAAATTGATAAAAAAAACTTCTTGCTGGACTTTGAAACGAATATTTTTTGCGAATTTTTAAGCGTGATTTTAAATAAGAAAAGTTTAAATGTAGGAAAATATCTGTTTGTAGAAAACTTGAAATATTATTATCAGTTAAAAATAATAAATTAGAAAAAAGGAAAAGCAGGTCAAATACATTCAGAATTTCTTGGATTTTCTTATCAGTTTATCCGATAAGATAAAATTTTAGAAATAAGGAAAAAACAATGGGTTTGTTAAGAACTTCATGCATAAAGAAAGTTTTTTCTTTATTTAGAGACTGTCCATAAAATACGTAACGCAAATTTTAAACTTTTCCGACCCCTGCCCCCTCACAGGACCCGTGAAACGTTTTCGTGATTTTTTTTATCGAGTATATTACCGCCGTCTGGCCTGTTGAAGACTCTTTTGCGCCCTAAAAATGGGGTCACTCATTTTATGGACCGAACCTTATACATTTTTTAATATTGATAGAAATTAAGTTATTCTGGAAGAAATAATATTTGAGTAGAACTTTTTTTTACCTCAATTTGGTATTTGTTGTTACAATCTGTGAATTTCCATACAAATAGAGGATCAACGATTGCCTGTCTATCCAAAACCGGTTGTTTAAAGTTTAATTCATTCTAAACCCCAATTCAGACTAAAGGTACCTCCACACGTTCAATGTTACTTGACAATTTTACTTGAATGACTCATGTTTCAAGTAACATTGATCGTTCGGATACTCTTCAATGTTACGTGTGGGAGCATATTCCATCAATGTTACTTGACGAAAATTTTTCATCAATAATACTTGTCAAGTAACATGGAAAGTGTGGAGGCTCCTTAACAATTGCGATTACGATTGAAGCTTCTCGACCAATGAGATCAAAGCTTTCAACGATAAGAAAATGAAAGCTTCGATCTCATTGGTCGAGGAAGCTAAATCGTCATCGAAATCGTTAGTCTGAATTGGGCTTAAGACGATTGGCATAAAAATCGAAATTCCGGTTTATTTGTTGGCAGTAAACTCAAAAACGGTGGGATCAAATTGCATCAAACTGGGCAGATAAGTAAATTCTATACCAGTTCCAAACATAGGCTACAAATGGGTCCATTTGGACATCAAAACGAAAAGCTTTAAACGCTCGTATTGCTGTTTTACGTGAATTTTAACCCAGTTGATAGCAACACCCACATTTTGCTACAACTTTTCTACGGAAATTAATATAAAAGAACATATTTTCCTCGATTAAACTCAAACCAGGCTTTTTTATTCGTAGTTAAGCCATTTTGATCATTATTACAGCAAAAAGAGGCGCAATTTCCCATTTTTTTTGGCGTCATGCAAATTTGTTAGGTTTGGTCAACTTCCATTAAGATTTTCAGATTTTAAATTGCGAATTATTTTTAAGTTGTTGACGTCGACGACCTTCTTCTGGTGAACAAAGAATAATAAAACTTCCAGTAAAAACTTTGTTGGATTGGCGTTTCGCAATGAATGGAAAGAGCAACAAAAAGCCAACTCAATGGGAAATCAGCTGTGCGTCTCGTTGGAACAATGAAACCCAAGAGACTTCGCTTTTATTTTCTTGGCAAGGTTTTTTTTTCACCTGGCCTGAAATTTTGACAGATAAACCGTGCGTGAAGGTCGTTTCCGTTCATTTGCCTGCAATTGCCACCCGTTATTGGCGACAAACAAACAAAGCCCAATTAAATCACTCTACAAGTGGACCTAAATAGAAACCAATTGCGAAGTCTAGATTTTATAAAATTGGCTCAGATTCTCCATCGGATGGCAACTTGTTTCTGCGGCGATTTAAACTTGTGACATCAATTCCGCGAAGATTTTTACGACAAAAATAAATCAGTTTAATTAAGAAAATTCAACAAACCTTTTCCAGACATTCCTGTCCAATTGCCTTGGGGTCGCATTCGACTGCTTGCTGGGTCCCATTCGGCAGATTCACAATACACCACATCTTCATTTGGATGATTTTGCACGGGATTCGGAAGAGAAAATTTTCGTACTCCGGTAGTTTTACACTCGGAAAATTCAAGTGATCACTCGATGTTGTTGTTTCGCGTATTTTTCACACTGCCTTTTCCTAGATACTGTTTTCAAAAGGTGTACTTTTTTGCCTTTTGTTGTTTCTGTTTAACTGCCTGTGCATGTCACTCTTAACAGGTGAAATAAGAATAAAAATCACTAAAATTCACGTCAATTAAAGAACTCTATGAAATTTCCAAAAAAAATACGTTAAACCACGATTTTACGAAGAAGTGTCCTAAACTACTGTTTGTTTGTTTGATTTATTTTTCTTTTAAATTTTTAGTTTCCAAATTTGCACTAAGATTGATAATTTTGTTATTGTCCACCGCGAAAGTAGCGAAAATTTATTTGATTTTCCGTTGAATTTCTTTTGTATTTTGATAGAAAGTTGTGAGATTTTTTTATTTAATTTTTAATTCACTTAAGTGGGATCTATAAACAATGCCCGGTATATACTAATGCGGCATTTTTTAGTATAAAACGCAACTATATTTGCCTTGGTAGTGTTTTTCTCCGCTTTGGCTCGCTGTTGATCGAATCTTTCGTCCATGCTATGTTCACGAAATCCACTTTACAATTAAGCAGACTTGACTGTGAATTTTTGCGTTTGAGCGAGATTTCGTCTCGTTACAGCTGATTGAATTTTGGAAGGGGGTCGAAATGTTTTTTTGTTGTCAGAATGGATTCTTCTTCCCCGGTGAGTATTTCTGAGGAATTGGGAAGGCATGTGCATCGTCGCGTTTACGCGGAGCACCAAACTAGAGTGACTATAAGTGCTTGATTACACGGGTTGTGTGAGGCTCGTTAAAGCGCAAAATATACTTATTTATTTTATTTATTTATTTATTGAACCTTATGAAGGCATAATACCTTATGTGGTTACATTAGTATTTTACTTATTGACTAAATAACAATTTTTTTAAAAAGAAAAAAAATAAAATAATTAATTTACCATATTTCATAATAATACATTTCAAATGCTTTTTAATTAATCTTAACAATCAAAATATTGATATTCTTGGTCATGAGATCACAGTTCAAAATTCGTAAAAAAACGAAAATAATCATAATTTAATTTCATTCATAATACTTCAATTTACTTAATAATAACATTTAATTAAAAATAATTCAATCACAGCTTTGAGCATAAAGGTATAACCTGAATCGTACGTCGATGCGTCCGTCACGTTGACAGTTCGAGTAAAATCAACGGGCTGCTATGAGTACTCCCCTAATAATACGTTTTCCGATGCGGCAACCGCATAGAGTAGGTCGACTTTCTACTTTTACATGCGGCAACGCACGGAAATGTCATTTCGCAAAAAAGTTTGGTTACGATTTAAGCAATTTAAGTATGGAACAAATTGAAAGTAATTGTTTCGACGATAAACTAATAGAAGAAGTGCAAAACAATGAATTAACTCCAGATTCGTTGCCGTACCCAACTGTCACCGCATTGAACTGTCAACCGGACGGACGCATTGACGTACGATTCAGGTTCTAGCTTTAAGCAAAACATTTTAAGGCACAAATTTGCACCAGATGAAATTAGATTGCATTACTGTGTTGGATTATTCTCCTGAACACGTCGAATGCCTCTCAATTTAGTGAAATATTGAACCAAATCTATATTTTGTTACTGATCTTAAAATATTACCGTTAACGTACTAGATATGGTTTTTTCCTCATTGCAAATTCATTGCTTCTAGCTACTTTCACGTTTTTCACAAGTCTTTTTGTATTTTTGTTAATTATTTTCATATTTACAATTTTCAACTTCTGCGCACTATATTTGTGAGATATTAGCTGTATTTTTTAATGATCCGATTAACAGAGATTAAAAAAATGTAAACGAGTTTATTGTGAGTTTAAATTTGTTTTTAGACTATGTTGCAAAACCCATGTCATTACCAACTAGGATAGCAATACTTAAAATGGTCATATTTTTATTTTCATTTTTTTTTATCGCCTTTCACTTGCTACTATTTTTCAAAGTGAGGGCTTACTTCTAGAGAATTTTGATATTTAATTGTGCACATAAATAATTTTCGGGGATTTCCCCTTTTTATTCGCTTCCTCCATATTAACTCTAAAGGAGCCTCCACACGTTCAATGTTACTTGACAGTTTTACTTGAATGACTCATGTTTCAAGTAACATTGATCGTTTGGATGCTCTTCAATGTTACGTGTGGGAGCAATTTCCATCAATGTTACGTGACGAAAATTTTTCATCAATAATACTTGTCAAGTAACATTGAACGTGTGGAGGCTCCTTATAGGTGGTACACTGAGTCACTGTGAACCCAAGAGATAGCAAACATTTATGCCCTAAACACATGTGCAGAATTCTGCATGCAGCGGAATTTAAATACACACGTTTATATGAAGTGGAACACATGTAAATTCTGCATGCAGCGCAGAGCTGCATGGTATCTTAAATTCAACTTTCTCTGTGCAGAATTAGTGATGCCAACCGAGGATTCTTTTTTGGTGTTTGGCAAAATCGACTGTTAGCAAAGAGACTATGGACTAAATTCGTACACAGTGGAAAAGGAAAGAAAAGGAAAAGGAAAGTCCAGTAGAAAATATTCAATACTTTGTGTTGACGTTATCTATGTCTTTCAGGAACATAAGGTGATCCATCCATTTTCAAAGGTGATCCATCCATTTCCAATATAAAAATTGACCAATTCTTCTTCCATTGTTGACAGCAGCCGATGCGATGAAATGTCAAAAAAATCTGCTCATGTGTCTTAGCTGCAGATATGCTTGCAGCTCTGCATGCAGAAAAGGGCATTACTTTTACTTTCAAATCTGCACTCATCCTTCAAACTTCCCATATAAAATGCATGAAAAATGTTCTGGGGTCAAAATGACCCCAAGGTTCAGGGAATGTAAGTTTTTTAAGGTACAGACAAAAGGTTAAAAACAATTCTTTAAAAATTCAAACAATTCTCTAGAGCAATTCTTTAAAAATTTAATTTGCCCCAAATGGTATTTATTTTATAAAAAAACAAATATATTTTTTATTCCTAATCGAAAATTGTCAAGAAAAATTCAAAAATCGTCCAATTCACTCAAAATGAACTCTAAAATTGCCCATCGTCCTAAGTGTCGAAATGTCGATAAATCGCCATATCTGACATCGCTGCCCGGGGCAAAAAATTTTGACAGTTGGTATGTCCTCCATGGGACAAGTGTGTCATACATGTGTTTAGTCGGAGGAAAAGCCCTATTGCAGATCGTACACACAAATTGTGGAGGTGTGATTTTTTGACAATTGCAGCTTATTTGTGTGCAGCGAGGTTTTAACTTGAGAAAGACAAATTATTAACTTTTGAAACGTAAATAAAGCGAAACGCAAAGTCACACAGAAAATACTAGATAGAAGCGTTGAGAATCGTCCAATCCTCTTTATGTCAGTGGAAGGCATATCACAAAGTGAAGATGGTGAGTAGAAATACAGAAGCTCTAGAAGACCCACAACTCAACCTCAAACCCCCGAAGTTCTCTTGTGCCTGCCTAGAAAACGCCTTCTACTAACTTGCGATTACTTTCAGAGTTATCAAGATGAAGAGGAGGGGTATCAGGACTCGTTTCCAAAGGACTTCGGCTACGGCGGCGGCCCATTTGACCACGCGGAGACCGACAGTCAAAGTGGATCGGAGGCGAAGCCTCGTATTCTTTTGATGGGACTACGACGATCTGGAAAGAGTTCTATTCAGAAAGTGGTTTTCCATAAAATGTCCCCCAACGAGACGCTGTTCCTTGAGTCCACTAGCAAAATTGTGAAGGACGACATCAACAACAGCAGCTTCGTGCAGTTCCAGATCTGGGACTTCCCCGGACAAATCGACTTTATCGATCCAACCTTCGATTCGGACATGATATTCGGTGGATGCGGAGCTCTGGTGTTTGTCATCGACGCCAAGGATGATTACAATGAGGCATTGACCAAGTTTAAAAACACTGTCATCAAAGCGTACAAAGTAAATCCAAGGATCAAATTCGAAGTCTTCATTCATAAGGTGAGAAAATCTTTAATGTCGTGTTGATTTTGAGCTCAATCTTCGGAAATAAATGAAATTTATTTCGTTTGAATCATGCAATAAGTACAAAGAAACATTCAAATACTTCGGGCAGTTCGCTTTAACGCGTTTACATTCAATTGATTGATACTTTTTTGCGCGCTTATCTCTGCTGCCTCTGTTGAATATTCATTATCGCTAACTGCAAGAGCAAGTAAATACCAAACAACAATGTAACACGAAATGATAATTTGTTGATCACTTGCCACACCAATTTGAACAAAATATTTGTGGAAAAAAATCAAAAATGAGCAAATTATTTTTAAAATATAATTTATTGATCGAATTGATGTTCCAAATGAAATTATAGATCCAAAAAGTCTAACAGAAAATTGTTTTTTTTAGGTTGACGGTATTAGTGATGATTCTAAAATGGAATCTCAACGGGATATTCATCAGCGCGCCACCGATGATTTATCTGATGCTGGTCTCAATCAAATTCATTTAAGTTTTCATCTAACTTCCATTTACGATCATTCGATTTTCGAAGCGTTCTCTAAAGTTGTACAGAAACTGATACCACAGCTACCGACACTTGAAAATCTTCTCAACATATTTGTTTCAGTAAGTATGGAAGGAAATCATATGAAATTTAATTAGAAATGATTTGACATACGTGGAATCGGACTTTGTGGATATAGTAGGAATTCGGTATAGTGAATCCGTAAAAAACCAGGAAGTTCACTATATTGCATACGGTCACTATTTCAAGGTCCAGTGTAAATGCACTGTTTCCGGTCTAGGACTGCCGCAATGTCTCGCCATAGGTCTTTGAAAGAATTTTAGTACATTACCAGTAATTTCGGTATATAGGTAGTCAAAATGAAAGCTGCGTATTTCTATTACAGTTGTTTTTAGTGCGTTTTTTTGGTTATTCGCTTAAAAATTTTCGTGAAATAACAATATCTTGAGCTGGGCTTCGTCATTAAAGCGTCTTCTCCTAAGCTCTGGCTGAAACAATAAAAAAATGTTAATTTCAGCCCTTCCTAAAAGTTTGGCAACCTTTTTTGTCAGTAGTTGAGTAACGACTTGTTTTACAGTAGAATTTGTGGAAATAGGAGTTATTCGACGCCCAATTAGAATAATATACAATAACACAACTGTTTTAGGTAAAAATATTCTCAATTCGATTCCATTTTTGGCCTGCAAGGCCTACAGCACACCAACTGCTGTTGCAGCTGACTTGGGTAGCACTGGGTTGTAACTAGGGGCTGCAATACCGGAAACCGGTTTACCGGTTTACCGGTTTTACCGGCCAATTTTACTACCGAAATTACCGGTAAATTTTTTTAAAAAAAACCGGTATTTCGGTATTTTTTTGTATTAGTTTGGCGGGCTTAGCGGTCCAATTTTAAGAAATAAAAGCAAAAGTTGTGTTTTAATTTTCCAGCCTGACGTTTCGAGCCTTGTTTTGGTTCATCTTCAAAGGCGTTAAACGATCATTTAAATGCAATATGTTATAACTGTTAATATTTAGCCGTAAAAACTTTGTGGAAATCTTACGTTAAAAATGAGCCAAAACAAGGCTCGAAACGTCAGGCTGAAAATTAAAACACAACTTCTGGTAATTTTTTTTTCTAAATGAAGACCTCGGTGCAAAAAGCGATCATCCCCACTTTTTCAAATTTTTCAGGAGAGACAAAAAAGATATTAGCGTGAAGTTTTTGCTCTGGGACAAAGTTAAAAAATTACAATTTAAATCAAACATGTATTCTTACATCGTTTTAATTTGAGATAAATCCATATTTTGTTTCTGGCACCCAAGAGGATATTAGCGGTTTTCAAAATGCATTATTGGCTACAAAATACAGTCCAAAATATGTTCAATAGCGTTTAAAAATAAACAAATAAAAAAATATTCAATTTCACAAAACAAAACTCTCAGAAAAAATTAAAGATTTTTTGAAAAAAAAATTCTGCGTCAAATTATATGAAACAATGCTTTCAGTCGTCTCCTTTTCTTTAATAACTTTTTACACAGTCCTCCAAAGAGTCCGGAGTTTGCAGCTAAATATGCGCATTCTTTTATTCTTGCGCCAACTGCAATAACTCAATTGCGTCAAAAAGTGGAGGTGACCGCTTTTTGCACCGAGGTCTTCAAATGTTTTAATGAAATAACTTATGATACCTAATGGGCTTTTCTGATAATTCAAAAATGTCAAAATCGTAAATTTTTTTGTAAAAACCTTAATTATCGAAAAAGCCCAATATTTACAAGCTTTCCGAATGTAAGAGCAAACTGAAGTATACTTCTAGTACATGTACATAAGTAAATGATAAAATATGTAACATAATATGCAATATACATATCGTCGGCTAAAAGTGAAATTGTGCTAAGTCCATTATACCAAATTTGACAGAAGAGCAATAAAAACCCTTGTTAAATCATTTTAATTTTCATTTAAAGAAAACAGAGTCTCATTTACAGAAAACTGAGCCCAATTTTTCTCATTTAAAGAAAACTCAGTATTATTGAAAGAGAATTAAAACGATTTAACAAGGTTTTCATTGCTCTTCTGGAATATTATACCAAATGGACTTAGCACAATTTCACTTTTAGCCGACGATATTACATTAGAGAAAAAAAATCAAAACAAAACAGAAAAGAAAAAACAACCATATTTGGCATTTGTAGCCGTAATTAATGTATTTTGGTTTTATTATTGAATTGTTATAATTATGTTTTCTTGTTTTCTTGATTTTATGATTTACACTATAAATATTATAAAATTATTGTTACTTATTTCTTCGTACGTTTTTTTTCCTCTCACTGTCACCAATATGCTATACATGATTTGTTTTATCTAAATAGCGATTTACCGGTAAATACCGGTAAACCGGTTTTTACTAAAAATATTTACCGTTTACCGGTAAATCCGAAACCCGGTATTTTTGCAGGCCCTAGTTGTAACATTCGGTCTGTTATCATACAGAGTTCTCTGGGGATTACTTACTGGCAATTGTAATTGATCTTGTGCTTAATTGCTGTGGAGAGAAATACATCGAAAATTTAGCTTTTGCAAGCAAGATTTTTCCACAAAATCCCGATGAAATGTAAAATTCTTTTTTTCTGCTTAACTTCAATGGCTTAAAACCTTGTTTTGTGCTATGAGCTGACGCCTGATATCGGACGATCTGCTGCCCCTCCGTCATTTTTTAAGCTTTCAATGCTGGCTTCAAAATCACTTCCTGTATCAGCCATTCGGACAAAATAAACTTATTTTAAGCCTGGATTAGATATAAATTGCGACATATTTTTTCCTAACATTTTTACCCAAGATATAAAAAAAAATCTGACAGTTCGTCCCTACATTCATCTCGTGTATCAAGCGACATTTTCGAGTTTTTCAACTAATGGTGGGGGGTTGGGTTTTGGTCCAACCTCATTCAAACGCACCAGGTCCCAGAGAAAGAATCGTTAGTTTGCGAGAAAATGACTAAAATTAGTTTTTTTTTTCATACTGTAATGATAATATCTCGAGTTCGGATAAAGATAATAATTGACGGTCAAAAACAGGTAGTCGTAACTATTATTTCCTTTAACTTATTTCTTACATAACACCACAGAAAATCCGTTAGTTTTCGAAAACGTCAGAAACTAAATTTTTAGAAATAACGGGAAATCTCGATAACGGTTCGAGATATGGAGTTTTTTTTTGTAAAAACCAAAAATATGACAAATAATAATATCTTCAATTTCCTTCATATTAACCACTATAGAAAAACGTTTAGTTTCGGAGTTAAATGCAAAAAACCAAATGTAGTTTTTTTTTGCAAATCCGATTTTCGCTTTTCGTGGTACAACTTGATTTTTCAAAGTCCCGTTACTTTCAAAATATTGCTGCGACGAAAATCTGTTGCCGTAGATTAATTTCAGGTTTAATAGTTTTACAAGAAAATAAAAAACGTTCATTTTTCGAACACTTTTTCCACAATTTCCCCTCAAAGTTTAAAAGTATATCAAAAAATTACGTTTTGGCGTGCGGTATGAGATAAAAGTCAAAGGTCATGGAATTTTTGTCTAATCTAGACGATGTTTTAGCAATTTGAGTCTAATACTAAGTTCACACCGACGCAAAATCATGTAATTTTGCGAAATGATTTAAATCTTAAACCAACTAAAATTCATAGTAATCCTACACAAACTTCCTCGATCCATTTTTGAACCAACGTCGTTGAAATGTCAAACAGAATTACCTTAATCTCTGTGTGAACACTTTGGTTTAAGATTTAAATCATTTCGCAAAATTACGTGATTTTGCGTCGGTGTGAACTTAGTATTAGACTAAAATAGAAATTATCTGTAATGAAAATAAACAATTATTTTCCATTTCATATTTAGCTGCATCATAAACATGTCCATTTATTTATTTTTTCAGACCACAGGTTTACTAATATATCCTCTTCGCGTGCGGAACACGGCTTCTTTTTCTTATATTTCCGTCTTCCCAATCCAGCACAAATGTCAAAACTTCTCAAAACTGATGTACTGAAGAGAGCTGAATAAGTGATGCAGGGTTGTATCCATTGTTTTTGCTTGATTTCGTTCCTAATTTTGTGGAAATTGCATACTTTTAGTGATTTTGAAAACAGGTTAATGTACTGGAAATCTCGTGATTTCATTGAAAATTTCGTTCAAAATTACGAAAATCTTCAAAATTACGTAATTTTGCGTCGGTGTGAACATAGTATAACTTAAATAATTTAAGTCCAAAAATGTCTAGGACTTAAGTGCGACTTCAATTTTTAGGAATTAAACCACAAACTGTTTGTTTGTCAGGGCTACATACGTAAATCCAATGACAATACAATATGTCCACTACTTCGTCCTTGTAAGGATAAGGGAAGGTCCTGTAAAGATAACGTGATTATCCTTTCTCATAGATTTTCCGGAAAAAATTTTATATTGGGGGTTTTGTGGTCGCTGAATCCTATTCTGACTTTAAAAAATCTGTAAGGATGACGGAAGGTCCTGTTAGGATAACGTGATTATAATTTTCCTGAAATTTTTCGATAAAGTCTCATCTGGGGGTTTTTGGGATCGCTGAATTCGATTATGGAGTCAAAGTCGGTAATAATAATGTCATAGGCAAGGGTATATATTCGAGGACTTAAAAGTATAAATAAGCGTTGCGAAAGACAGACGTCATTTCTGATATTTAGTAATACTAATCAAATACAAAGTGACTAAAAAGGATAGAAAAAAAAATAAAAACGCTTTTATTTTTAAAGAAATGCACGAAAAAGGAAAAACAAATTTTTTGGGCACTGTGTATCAGAAAAAAAAAAATATTTATCTCGCTTTTATTTCTGATACAAAGTACCCAAAAAATTATTTTTTTCTTTTTAGTGCATTTTTTAAAACAAAAGATTTTTTTATTGAAACGCTTTCGGAGCGTATAAACCAAACTTTTTTCTTACTACGTCAATTTAATACTTTCCAAAAACAAAAAAAAGATTTTAATTTTCTTTTTCTTTATAGAATTCTGGAATTGAAAAGGCTTTCCTATTCGATGTTGTATCAAAGATTTACATAGCCACCGATTGTTCTCCAGTTGACATGCAAAATTATGAACTATGCTGCGATATGATCGACGTCGTCATAGATCTATCAAGTATATACAGGTAACTAAACACTTAACTCATAATATTGAATTATTTAAAAAGAATTTTCACAAATTTTAGTTCGGAAGAGACCGCATTCGACAACCAAAGTTCTAGTCTCATAAAACTTAATAACAACACGATCCTCTATTTGCGCGAAGTGAATAAATTTCTAGCGCTCGTTTGCATATTGCGCGAAGACAACTTTAGTCGACAGGGCGTCATCGACTACAATTTCTTGTGCTTCCGCGAAGCGATCAGTCAGGTATTCGAGCTGAGACTTAAGAACCAGAAGCTGGAAACGCTGGATGAACAGGACGAGGAGGACGACGATTACAAAAATTCAACATCAATCCCGAATGGCAATTCAGTTAATTTAGAATCAACGGATAATTCAGTTGTTCCTTAGTCCATTGCGTTAGGTCGATTTCTATTTTTATTTGTTTTCTTTGCTCCATTTCTGCTCTTTAATTTAACACAAATCAATTAAAAGGGATTTGTGCGACACTTACGCGATCACCTAGCCTACTTGTAATCAAAGATTTTAAATCTGCAAATATCTTCCTGGGAAAAGCGAAAAAAAAACCCTTTTCATAATCAATATAAAATCTGCCATATTTAAAAACATTGAAAACGAGACCATAGACAACAAAATTCTATTTAATGTCTTTTACCTTATCGTACTATAATTCACAGATTAAAACATTAAATCTGATCCGAAACAATATCAATATTGAATTAAAAACAACGTCGGTTTCTGTGGTTTAATTGATAATGTGGCATTCGTTTATATTCAATGAGATGAAAAATGAGGCGTTCTCGTTTTGTTTTTCGTTGATGGAATGCCCAACCCTCTCCGCTGAATACTTTTTTCAATTTTTATATATGTATATTTTAATATTTTTCTATTATATATCTTAATAAGGATGTAAAAAATATCGTAATAAAGTGTTGTTATTGAAAAATAAATCGATTTGGTAATTCTTACATATAGGAGAACGCGGGAAAAAGCAGGCACCTTAAGGCGAACCTCATATAAAAGACAACATACGGTGAGATGATATCTTCTTTTCCAAATTTATCCAGGAAAAAAAATGGCTATTAAAACCGTTAAATTAATAATTTTTTTTAAAGAAAACATGCTTTTGAAGTGTACTAAAAATAAAAATTTTACGTACCGTAAAACGGGCTGGCATTGGCCCTTGGCGGGTGACTTTGGACCAACTCACAAAAAAGTTTGTCATCCAAATATGGCCTACATTTCTCATATTACAGGTTTTTATTTTTACTTTCTTCTACGGAGTATAATAAAGTATTGTATTCATGAAAAATTTCGACCTCTTAATTTTGCCTAAAAAACATTTCCCGATCACTCCTGAGTCGATTGGAGTCATATTAAAAAAATGTCTTTCTGTCTGTCTGTCAGTCTGTCATTCTGTCTGTCTGTCAGTCTGTGTACAAGATTTCTCAAAAACTAATAGAGCCAGCGCCATGAAATTTTATAGGCATGTTGGGTCCTGAAATGGGACGATCCTATCAACTTTTGGTGGAAATCCGTTAACAAAATCGCAATTTCGTTTTTCTCGATTTACTCCCAAACTACGCGTTTTTTAGCGGCCTTAAGAATGACAAAACTTGGAGAAAATAAAATTTCCCACACTTTTGTCTTTAGCTATAACTCGATATCTCCACCTGTTATCGAGATAAACCGTTATTTCCAAAAAAACAGTTTTTTGCGATTATCTCGAAAATTACCGCGTTTTTGCTGACTGAATGTATGAAGTGAATTAATGAGAATGGCATTCTGAACAATTTTGTTTCTTACCGTTATCCGTTATATTTTACCGTTATTGAGATATTTTCATTAATATGTAAAAAATCATATTTTTGCGAATAATTTGCAAACTAACGATTTTTCGACAAATCAGTTAAAAGAATAATTAAAGATGTTAACATTTTCTACATTTTTGCCATTTACCGTAAATTGATATCTTTTACAGTTCTCAAGTTATCTCAAATTTTGTACGTTTTTGATATTTTTGAATAAACCAAGAATTTATTGGGAGGTCGTCTTAGGTTGACAACGCGACAGGGCTCTAGCGTAAATTGCGCAGGGTCGTAGATTTTGTAGAAGAAAGTTTTGTGTTGACCACAACTGATATTTTTAAATAAACATTTTGTCTGTTATCATATAGAGCAGTGGTTCTTAACCTTGTTGGAGGTACTGACCTCCACCAGTTTCATATGCGCGTTCACCGAACCCTTCTTAATTGGAAAAATAAAATATGATTTTTTCAAATTCAAAACATAGGTATATATTTATACATAGGTGCACAAAATGAACAAAACCATTAAAGAACAAATAACATGATTTTCACATAAAAACAAAAAGTGTGTGTTTTGATCTCCGCTGAACCCCGGAGACTGACTCACCGAAGCCCTGGGGTTCGATCGAACCCAAGTTAAGAACCACTGATATAGAGTATTTGACGATTGGCCCATGGCAGTTGTAGCTTTTCTTATGAAGAAATTCAGTTGTGCTTAACCTAGGCCATACAATTTTTGTGACTTCATTTAGCTTGGACATATGTTGCTCGGTTTCATTGGTGCAAACGCCTCTTAAAATTATAAAAAAAAACTATCATTTGCAACCGGTTTCGCCGGGCTAAAAGCGTCAGTGGAACAAAAGCTAGGAAAATAAAATTCAGTTAGTTATAAGTTAGGTAGTCTAGAGTAGGGCGGTCCATGGTTTTCTGTAGTTTTCTTCTTCGAAAAATGGTTTTCAAAAATTAACAAAAAGACAATAAATTCCAGCATTCAGATTCACTTTATCCTCTCATCTTATTCCCTAACTCTCCAGGCTACTTTTTAATGGATCTGGACTAGAGCTGCACCCCCGGCCGGTGAACATCTGTGCAAATTTCAAGCCGATCCGCTCGGTAGTTTTTAGGCCGGTTAGCTCGGTAAGAGTAACATAGGGGACAAACTAAGCTTCGGATTCACGTTACTCCCGCCCCTCACTCCCCCACCATTCGGGCTAATATCCAATAGGCCTTTATTGAAACTAGACTTACAGCGAACATCCATGCGAAATTTCAGGTCAATCGGTTTAGCCGTTGTCACGTGTAAGAGGGACAAACAGACAGACCACCAACTCATTTTTATACCCGTATGGTGAAACCAAAGGGTGTATTAACTTTGCCTTACCGTTTGTAACGCCAAGATCCCGTCATCGCACAAAAAAATGAATTACACCAGTGTGTTTAGAAAGCTAAAAATAATTAATTTTTGCATGTCTGTCCGTCAGTGGCGCGGATTTCGGGCGCACGGATTGAGCTAGAGACTTGAAATTTTACGCAGATTCGTTTTTCGTAAAATGCAAGGCTAAGTTCGTTAATGGGCAAAAATGGTCCATTAGTGGGGGTACCCCCCATAAGAACGAAAACGTTTTTTGCGAATATCTCAAAAACGGTGCATCTTAAAAGTTATTTAGGATATGATTCTACATAAAACTCCCATACATCAAAATCCGATTGGAATAAATTTTAAAAAATCTTATTGGAAAGTTTGACTTCAAAGTGGAATTTTGGTAAAACTGTTCGAATTTTGATACGAATATCACCATACGGGTTTTCAATAATTGCCAGATTGGCAATTATAACTTTTGTTATGTTTATATATTAGTATGATTACATTTTTTTCGGGAATTTTCGTCGAAAACTAGTGCACCAATTTTAACTACAATATTTGCAGAACCGCGAGGGGTAATATAGGCTACGCTTCCATACAGATTTCCCTTTCTTACCTCGTTTTCTAATATGTTTTAAACGGCTAAAGGGATTTTAATCAGGTATTCAGTATTAAACTAGTTGTCTCTCGATTAAATTAAATTGTGGAATTCGTCATTTGATTTTCAACAAATATGGGAAAAATATTGAATCAATAAAAACAATCGATAGCCGCAACTAACTACCATCACAAGATTTTATTTTGAAAACAAACAATACTTTCATCCTATCCGTTCACAGAGAACTTATTTATTTGTCGCTAAGAAAGTTTACGTTCCACTATCTCCTCTTAAAGTCTAAGCCTAAAATATTTCGCGCCTGAAAAGAAATTTCAAATTAATTGCTTGAAAAAAAATAACCAAAATTGGCTTAGAAATAGTCACCGTTACGAAGGCACTGGTCAAGCCATTCGGTACTTTCTGAGCGAAATTCTCAGTCTGTGTCATGAATGACTCTATTTGTGTCGCCTCATCAATTCGATTTTTAAGGAAGGCCCAGGTGGTTTGATGATCCACAGATGAATCCTGCAGCATAAATAATTCGGTCACCTTGAAGATTGTGGCCAGACCGACTCGGCGTGCATACCATTTAAACTGAAATGTTATGTTTTTTTTAGCAAAATGTTTTAACGTGGATTTGAAAAAATTTCAAATCTGTGCAATTTACCTCAACGGATCGATCGCCCGAGTAATAGCAAATGTCATCCACCATGGTTAAAAGTTGTGCAAGTGCCATTTGGACATTTTGCGGCAACGACATGATGGCCAACGCCTGCGGCCAGTGAGAAATGTACGGTTCGATCATCTGCAAACGCAGCTTTACCATACGATGCAAAAATTCGGGTATATCAGAGACCTGTGTTTCGCCGTTATTTGTTTCCTTGGCCATGTGCTCCACCAAACTTTCATTGGATTTGTTCAAAAAATATCGAATTAACTCGGCACCACCATTCGGGAATAATCCATGAATAACGCCGGGATATCCTGCCGCTTCGGATCCTTGCGTCAACGCTTGTCTAGTCCAGCCGTAGGTGGAAACGAATGGCAGTGAAGCCTCTAGGATTTTTGTCTTTATGGCATTCACTTTCTCCTCACTAGCCTCCGATTGCGGTGAACTCGTCTCCTGTTTTTCCTGTTGCTTGGAGAATTCCTCCTCGCGTTGCTCTTCTCGGGCACGGAACTCTTCGATGGTAGATGCTGTTGTGCTACCAGCATTTGAGCTGCCCGATGAATTGTACCGATTCACAGTGTATTGTAGTCGAAGCCCTGTAGCCAGGAGCACGATGCTACTGACATTTCCTGCATTGTCCTTGTGACTAGAATACTTTGTCTGTGATTTGGGTTTATGCGATGCGGAATCGAAGCCCGTTAGAGCAGTTATGGTTCGAAATTGCCGACAAATTTTTATATCTGCAAGGAATTTCGAGAAAAAATTAAATTAAAAACTAAGATTAATGTTTTGCATTAATTTTTGTAAACAAATTGTTTTTTTTTTTTATATTTTACTGCACTAGATGATAGATCGCAAATATAAAGTTGTCTGTCAGGGAAAATTTTCGCCCATTCAAACCTCTCTTTCCTCCATGATGAGAACCCCCTCTTCTGCTACATCCTAAACTACTGAATGCATTTTTATACGGTTTTTGGTGTTGCGCAGGCCGACTGTCAAAAAAAATTCGCCCACTCAAACCACTTCCTCCCGCGTTATGCGAATGCCCTCTTCTTTTATTTCCAAAACTACGCAACTTCATTTTTAGCGGATTTAAAAAAAAAATATATCTCTAATGCGACCAGCACATGACTTTCTTATATCGGGTCTTTCAATAAGGACATAACAATTTTGTATTTAAATAAAACACAGAATAATTGAGATATCGGGCTGAAATTTATTCCAGGTGTAGTGGACATGTTACATTTAAGTATGAAATTCGATAGCGTTCATATGGCCACCGCGAGCATGTTTGCTGATTCATTCTTTGGAGCCAATTTTCCACCACTCTCCCACACATATCGGCCGGAACGTTGGCAATTACGCGTTCGATATTGTTCCTGAGCTCCTCTAACGTTGTTGGCATAAACCAACGACTTAACATAACCCCATAAAACGAAATCCAACGGCGTTAAATCGCATGAGCGAGGTGGCCATTCGACCGGACCAATTCTCGAGATTACACGATTGCGACCAACGACTCAAAATTTCGGTAGTAACTTTTAATAATTAATAATTTCCAAACGTTGCTCGTTCGTGAACTTCACCATGATAAAAATGTAAACCTTGACTGACGTTTTAGCATTGCCAGATCACAAAAAAAGTTTTAGGGTGCGTTTTTATTAAAATACAAAATTGTTATGTCATTGTTGAAAGACCCTTTACAAAATCTGCACAATTTACACTATAACCCGACGAATAAAATATTAGTTTATATAAAAGCATAAATTTTTGTTTTACAAAATCTGAAATATTTGGATAACAGACGTCCATTTACAACATATTCATAAAAGACAAAAATGTAGAAAATTTTAGTATCCTTTTAACTATTTTTTCGAAAAACCGTTATCGCAAACTAACTCGCAAAAATCTTTTTTTTTTACCTTTTAATGAAAATATCTCAATAACGGTAAAAGATAGCCGATACAAGTAAAAGATAAAATTACGGCAAACATTATTCTCTTCGATTCATTTCATACATTGACCTCCCAAAAAGCAGTTTTTTCGAGATAATCACTAAAAACGGTTTTTTTAAATATTGGTTTTTTTAAATAACGGTATATCGCGATAACGACTTGAGATACGCAGTTCTAGTAACAGACAATTATGTAGAAAATTTTATTTCCGTCGATTTTTGTCACATACGTTAGACTACTGAAAAACGTGTAGTTTTGGGAGTAAAACGGCAAAAGTCGAAATTGCAATTCTTAAAAAGCCGCCATTTTGGTTACTTCCGGATTTCCACCAAAAGATCGTCCCATTCCAGGACCGAATATCCCTTTAAAGTTGTATGGCTATAGATCTAGTAGTTTTTGAGAAATCTTGTACAGCGACAGACTGACTGACAGACAGACTGATTGACAGACACAGACAGACAGACAGACAGACAGATTGACTGACAGACTGACTGACTGAGAGACAGACTCACTGGCAGACAGACTGACAGACAGACCGACAGACAGACTGACAGACAGACTAACAGACAGACTAACAGACAGATTGACTGAAAGACAGACTGACTGACTGACTGTCAGACTGACAGACTGACTGACTGACAGACAGACTGACTGAAAGACAGACTGACAGACAGATAGACATACAGACTGACAGCCAGACTGACTGACAGACAGACTGACAGACAGACAGACAGACAGATAGACAGACAGACTGACAGCCAGACTGACTGACAGACAGACTGACTGACAGACAGACTGACGGACAGACTTACTGACAGACAAACTGACTGACAGACAGACTGACTGACAGACAGACTGACTGACAGACAGACTGACTGACAGACTGACTGACAGACAGACTGACTGACAGACAGACTGGCTGATAGACAGACTGACAGCCAGACTGACTGATAGACTGACAGACAGACTGACTGACAGACAGACTGACTGACAGACTGACTGACAGACAGATAGACAGACAGACTGACAGCCAGACTGACGGACATTTTTGTAATATGACTCCCATCGACCCGGGTGTGCTAGGGAAAACGCACTTCGTACAAGAAAGTAATTGAGAAAATCATACAACACCCCAAAGAAAACGCCAATTTTAAATTGCTAAAAAACATTATATTGAGTTTGCATAAAATAATATCTTAGAAAAATTAGCGATTTTTTTACACAATACAAATTATATTCAATATCAGCATGCATCCAAAATGGTTTTACATCGAAATCGATAAAAAAAATGACTCTACTATGTTTAATATCTTTAAATGAATTTCCTCGCCTAAATCTCGTAAATGTGCTATTGCTGTATTTGAAACAAAACAAAAAAACACTACTGAAATGCCTGCGGGTTCGGCTGTGGCTAATTTTAGGGACCCTTCGTCGTATCGATGCATTCATTGACCCGTGCCAGCAAACTCTCGACTAGATCAAATGTTAACATGGCATTGGCAAGCATTTCTAACTTCTTCTCCTTCGTAATGTCGGGAATTTCCTCGCCCATAAGCGTGGACAGTTGCAAAATCCCCTTCAGCTCGTCATCGTCATCTCGGCCTTCGCGCACCCGAAACTCTTCCGCCTTGTAGTGAGCCCTGGAAATGTCTAAAGCACTGCGCAATGGCTTCAGATATTTCTCCTGGATCTCCTCCATAAAATCCCAGACGCCAGTCCGATTCTGGGTGTCGCGCAGAACGAAGAATCGAATTATATTCAACGCAGATATTATTTGATCGGAGTTCTGCATTAGGTCAGTCTCAATACTGTTGTTTAAGTGGCAAATGTACTTCAGGATCAGCGCCCGGAATTCACTGCCGCAAAAGTATGGCGACAGTGGTGTCCCATCTTCGTTGTTTAAGCGATCCGCTATTAGATTCTTGTAGACGATGATCAAGTAACCCAGCAGGCCGTTATGGGTCGTTATGCGAATTAAATTCTTGAGTAGGAAGAACTTGCCATCGTCCCGGAACTGCAGGATGTACTTTTTTAGCAATAGAATCCCATTCTTTCGATTTCGTTTCAAATTCGAATAAACGAGAACTTTAGTTAGTGAACTGCAGAAACTGGAATGGATCTTGATGTCCAGTGTATCGGATTCGAGAAGCTCCGAGCCCAAATCGTTCAGCAGCTGCGTGCCCAGACAGATTCCTTTGTATTGTAGTGTCCCTTCCGGACACTGTAGCAAATGGTCGACTAGATAAAGGCACATTTCGAATAAGTACAGCTTGCGGTAGATTTTCGGCGCATTCTCCGGTATCAGACCTTCGCTTATGATGAGATAGTAGAACACCCCAAGTGCCACCAACGGCGCTTTGTCTTCTATGAGGAAAATGTCTCGCGATGCGATTTCGTAGACGCCATCCTTGGGGAATTTCACCTTCCAGCGAATGCGACGCTCCACATAGGGCAGCAGGAAGAAGGGATCGGGAACGAGCTTCAAGAAACTCTCCACTGAATCTCGGGCGCATTGCAGGGAGTGCACGTTGGTCGGCTTATTGCGGTTGGACAAATCGAGGAGTGCCAGTGGCTTGCCGAGGAGCTGCAGGAAGAAGCACGATAGGACGTTCTTCCTAGTTATCTTTGTGTCCTTGAATGCGTCTCTCTCTTTCGAGAAGTCCAGGGAAATCTCCTTCAGGATTGGCTCATAGAACAGAGAAATTGTAATGTAATTGGTTAGGATCTTGTGCACTTGACTGTCCTCTTCGAGGAGCCTCTCCTGCTTTTCGTCGTACTCCTTGTCCAGCATCTCTGGATACTTGAGCTCGGATAGGTAGCTTTGAATCGAATTGAGACTCCACTCCAGTGCCCTGGCCTTATGTTCGCCCTTTCGCATCAGACACATTTGCAAGGCTTTTAGAACACTAACGAAGACACTCTCCGACTTGGTCGTCTCGATAATCTCAAGAAACTCGAACAGAACCTCATCTTGGCCAGCGTGCAAGGCGATAGCCCGCAGTAGTTCTTCGCAGCAGGCGTACAATTCCATGTTCTCGAGATAAACATCGTCGGTCATGTAGAGGAGGCATATTTGGATAACGTCTGTGATGCATTCCTTGAGCGTGACCAAACTCTTATTGTCCTGCAGGAGAACCGTTATCCCATCGTAGTGCTTCTCGATTATCAGACGTTCAATTAGCTGCACCAAATTTCTCGTTGCGTTTATGTCGCACATGACGAAATCTTCGCTCTGTACTGACCGCAAGCGAACTCAATAATCGGTGAATTATCTAAGTAACCGTTATAACGTATAATTGGCCCCGTTAAGCCACTTTTGAGCGAAAAAATATACAAAATCCCTAGCTAATAACGTGCTTTGTGTGATTGTTGTTGTTGGCTTTTTGACAATTGTTTTTGTTGCGCCAATTCGCATGCAAGAACTCACCGCGACGCATATTCAGCTGTTGTGAAACTCAGCACCACACACACTTGTAGCGTTTGTGATGAACCACTTTGACAGCTGATAAACTTTTTTCTCACGAAAGTCCTACGACTGTTTCTGAGAAATCGCACTGGACGATTTTCTCGAGAATATTTCAATTCTAGGCGAAAATACGTACAGAGAAATTGTTAATTTACTTACTTGGTAGCAGTGCCACTCTCGGAATCCTCGATAAACCGCAAACCCAATTCGCCATTGCAAGTGGAAAATGACTGCGTTTGATTAGACACAAAAGTTCATTTCTGCCGCCAGCTGAATTCATTCGCTGAAAATTCACTTTATGTTAAGCGGCATTTAGGCGAGTCAATTTAGAAATTTGTAGTTTCGTTTTCATATTTCGGGGAGTTCACATTCTTCTCTTCCAAATTCGTTTACATTTTTATTTTCCACATTCAATTAGTTCCTTGAACTTCTACTCAGGGCGTGAGCGAAATGGCCTAATTGCATGCTAATTTCAGTTTTTATTGGAAAGATTCCAGTATAAATTAAGATGCAATTAAACCATTTCGAACCATATATCTAATGTGTCATTGAGACCCTTCAAGTAGACTGAAAGTGACCAGACATTCAACCAGATTCAGCCATCTACACGTTTCAATGTTCCCTTTCAAGTGGAACGAAAACATGACCTAAATGTATCTGAG
Source organism: Chrysopilus asiliformis (assembly GCA_964034945.1). Taxonomy (NCBI): domain Eukaryota; kingdom Metazoa; phylum Arthropoda; class Insecta; order Diptera; family Rhagionidae; genus Chrysopilus; species Chrysopilus asiliformis. The sequence continues at coordinate 80,612,404 of OZ035961.1, read as the reverse complement.
AAAAGATATCACGGCTCTTTTTTGGTCAAAATATTTAGGAATTTCAAATGAAACTTTTTCGTTCAGCAGCATTTCTGCTATTGATGCGATAGTTACGGTAACAGTTCTTTAATATTAGCACTGAAATTAAATCTTAAAATTTACATACTGTCAAAACGTAAGAGAAAGTAATGCGCCGTAGGGGAATTATTTTTTGAGAAATCTGTTCTGTACTCGAAATTTTTTTAAACAAAATTTTTCACGCATCCAGCTCGAATATATACCTTTAAATTGGAAACTATACGATGATTTTGTTTTATTATAGTATTTTTCCGTTCAGATTATTCTAAAATGAAAGGGTGCCAAACTCAAGGGCTAACACGGCTAGTAATCAGTGATGGGTAAACGCTATGTTTCTCATTATTTAAACTTGTCGAGCGTAGCGCAAGGCTAGACTAGTGAGCCTACATATAAAGAGAGTGGTTAGGTCGGAACCAACTATTTCCGTTAAGTTTGAATTTTTACCTGATGATGACTAGTGAGCCTACATATCTAGAGAGTGGACAGGTCGGAACCAACTATTTCGGTTAAGTTTGAATTTTTACCTGATGATGACAGATTTAACCCAGAAGTATTTTAAACCATTTTTACTAATATTTTGTGTACGGTTTGAGAATTAAAAAAATTATTCAGCCGCTAAAATCGTGTAATTTTTAAAATAATAAGTCCAAAATACTACACTAACACAAACAAATCGCCTTTGCTTTGCGAAAAGATGGCTGAACTTTCGAAATAAAATTAGAGTTACTGTTTTGTGCCGTACTAAAGCTACAAACGGCACAAAACAGTAACTCCAAGATGGCCCACCCTTTAGAAAGAAAATAAAAGTGACATTAAAACATAAACTCAACTTTGACTTGAATAGAAGGTAAATTATTTGCGCTTTAAAATATTAATTACATAATTAAGATGCTAGTGTCGAAGAAGTTCGGTGAAGCGATCACGGTGTATTCTGAAACCAAAAGCACAACAGCGAAAACTACGTTTTGTATAGAATTCCAGCGGCTGCCTTCTCACAGGCAGGAATATAGGCGGAGGCTCTTGTGGACGCTGAGAAGACGGCCTCACTGAATCAATCATGGGCGAAGGGTTACTCGCAAAAGGGCGCTGCTCTGGCGGGTAGGCAAAAAAAATAAATAAATTACAACTAGTAATACACTCACTAATACATTAACAACCGTCCACTTACATTTTCGAATTCGGACGAAACGTCCACTTCGAAAGCACTTCGAAAGCCACCTGGCCCCTCTCTTTATATGTAGGCTCACTAGACTAGACGACGCGCGGGGAAAAACTTGTATTTGGCGTCCGCCCCTTTCTAAAAAAAAAATGATAAAATGCAGTCAATGTGGGCGTGATCAACTAATTTTTTAGTTGATTGGTCATAGCAAAATCAATTATGATTGATTCTTCACTATTAAATAATTTTTTACGCATGGTATGACATTTGCATTTAAGAATGTGTGTCTGTTTAAAATTTATGGCATTAAAATTGCTTTTTATCATAATTCTTTATTGATTAATTTTTTAATAATAGGATTTATTACAAAAATATACACAAAAAAATCATGAAAATTAGTTTTTAAATCATGATTATGATTAAAACTAATCAATCACAATCATAGTAATCTTTTACTAATGACTGAGGAATTCAGTTACAACTAAAATAACTATTTTCTGTAGAAAAAAAATTAAAAAAAATGTTTTTTTTTGTTTTGTTATAAAATACAAAATAAGCGCAACTTTGACAAATTTATTGAATCGTCAAAACAATTTTGTAAAACCAATTTACTTGACAAATACATATATGATGTTGATAGTCTAAATGTGGCCTAAAAGCTAGCAATATTGGGTATTATTTTAGTTCAACGTCTTTTCGATACTGTGTCTTACTAGTTCGGCAACTTCCCCGCGCTTTTGGGCTTTGTTTCAGATTAACGGTTGTTTTGCAGAGATTCGACTAGATTTTCTTTGTCCTGGAACAAAAGGTCCTGCAAGGATGGCCGATAATACGGAGATGGCTGAGAACTTCCTAAATCCAGAACTAACTGGTAAAATCAAGTCAGAATTCCTGGAGCTTTATCCGAAAATGGGCGAACAGTTAAGGTTAGTGCTTCACGATTTTTCATAACATTTCTTTCAGTTTCAAATGGCGACTAGTTCTTCGGCCGTGGTTTGGGCAAAATTTTTAAAATTCTGATGATATTGCACAATCCCCGGCCTGGAAAATGGTTGCAATGCATCGGAAATTCTAATTACTTAATAAATTCATTTAAAAGACTTGTGGCGGCTTTTTATTCAGTTGCATTTCAGTGTCTCAATTTTCGATGAATTCCTTGGTGTCCTAATTGAGGAGGGAGTCGCATTTAAAGTAGATAGCTCAATGGACGGGTTCCGGAAAAGACTCGTTGATGATCTTTCGGGGCAGTTTGGGAAAATGTGGGAGCGCCAGAGTATTGATCACAGTCTTTCGGTTTTGGATATATTGAAAAACAAATATATTAATCAGCCTCCAAGGTATATCGATTTCCACTTACGCATTGCCGGAGATTTTCTAAATTTGTTTCCTGTTTAGTCTGGCGCCCACCGCTAAAACCCCCCAGGAACAAACTTCGTCCCTCAGAATTCGCATGTTGCAAAAGAAAATCGCGTATTTCGAGAAGCAACTTGCGTTCCAGAAGAAGCAACTAGAGGTAAATTTCCACACGAGCATGTTTTTCCAAGAACTAATCCTGAAATTATTGTAGACGCTTGTTCCCAGCATCGAGCAAAGTCGAAAAGTAATCGAAGAATTAACAAGACGGCAAGAAGTCTTTTCTTTTCAAATGGATACACGTTTAGAGCACATGTGCGCGCAAAAGGATGAAATCAAAAAGCTGCATTTGCAGGTCAACGAAACCAACGGAGGTACATACACACATTCTGTGGAAATATCTGAGAACCCTCTTAATTTTGATTATTTCGCAGTTTAGGACTCTCAACATTCATCAAAATACTTTCGTTTATTTAAGCTGAAGCTTTCTTAATTTAAGTTAAAAAAGAAGACTGAATAATTTTACGTTTTTAAAGTTAGGACGCATACGTTTTGAGTTTTTGAGCTTTATTAAATGTTTATCTCTGTAAAATAACTGTAAAGCAAGTTTTTTTTTTCATTAAACTGAATTTTTGTACTTGATATCTGGCTTTTACATACGACTAGAACCGCTCCGCAGTAATGAAGAAACATGTATCGAAATCCATTCAGTATAGTAAATAGCGGGGGAAGGGGTTTACAGTAAATGGGTGGATTTGGATTTAGTTGGGAAAAAGTTTTCAGGTCCTAGAGTAAAAACCGCATCGAAATCTATTAAGTAGTTTAGAAGACAGAAGGAGAGGGGGTTTACGGGAACGGGGTGGGTATGAATTGAGTTGTTAACAATTTTCCTTGATGAACGACGTACCCAGTAGTGAAAACCGCATCCAAATCCATTTAGTAGTTTGGGAGATAGCAGAAGAGGGGTTCATAGACGAGAAGAATATTTGTCAACCGCAAAGCTAATCAATAATTTCAGAGTATATAGTACCGCTGTGTAAATTTTCAGTTAATTTGGTCCAGTGGTTTACGCGTTTTTCTGTTGAAACAGTTTTGTGATGGAAATAAATGATTGCGGGGGAAAAACAGGGGACTGTGGGAAAATAAAACATAGTCTATAACCTGACCAGAGGTCTAAGCAACATATAGGAAAAAATCGTATCCAAATCGGTCCAGTGGTATTCGAGCCAAGTCCGAACATACATACAGACAGGGCAAGGTGTATCAACTAGAGAGGTGGAGTACTCCCGTCCACTACTATCAAATATTGCGCGTGTGACGTCACAACCGCTAAACAGAATCGAAGGTGCCAGTGGTTTCTTATGGGAGATTTATGCGATTACTTAGATCTGATATGTTTATATAGTTTTTTTTTTGTTTAGGTGTTTTAATATAACGTACAAATAGATCAAATTAAAGAGTATATGCAATATGTATATGAAAATAGAGATAGTTTGAATGGAAAGTATCTTTTATTTGTAATCTTTTTAGTACATTGTTGTTTAAGATTGACGAAATTAATTTAGATTGACGAAAATCTTCGTCCGCTCTACGCTTTCTTTTCAGTATTTTCTGTTCCTTAAGTTTTTGATTAAATTGCTTGCATCGAATGTTAACACGAAGTTTAGCATATCTATTAACCAGGACAAAATCAAAGAAGAAATGAGAAAAATAGCTCCATTGAGAACAACAGTTTCGATTGAGTGCAATTATTTCAATAAATAAAATGAAATATACTTACTTCCTCGCCTTAGAATTTGTTTCATTTTTTTTGTTCAAAACCTTCGATTTTAACTCGTTTTCAAAAGCACTGCTATCAAAGTGCAGTGAGCATAACGCTAAACGTGCGTTATCTTTTTTAATTGAAATTTAGCTAAATCGTAACCATTTTTTCCTTATTTTTAGGAAACCGCTGGAAAGTTTTTTTTACTGGACATTTATTTTCCCTAACGCTTTGACATTTTGGCAAAGCACACTTTCTACCCACCATCGAAATCGTTTGGTGTTTGATACTGCCGAGATAAACTTATATTCATCGGTGCATTCAGAGCGCGGTTGTTACGTCACAGCACACTCACACTGGCGCTTGGTGTGTACGATACAAATGGGAGTACTCCACCTCTCTAGTTGATACACCTTGCAGACAGGGTGTAAAAGAAATTTGTTTATCGTGTTAAAGAAAAATAATAAAAATGCTTTTTAGATTTGAAAATTACTTATAAGTAATACTAATTTCGTGTGCGTGTTTGATGTATTCTAATTTTCTAGTGGTGTACGAACATTGCACTTCTGCATTTATGCATTGTACGGATAAATGCACACATTCGCATTTATGCGTGTAAAAAATGAACATGTTTTTACCTGAAGTTTAATAATTCTGGGGGCAACCGTACGAGTACTCTGTATGAGGACAGACCGAAGCTTGATTAAAAAAAAATTCATTATTATTGGGGCCTGGAGTAGAAGTAGTGCGATGCGATTTTGATGCATGGAGAAGTTATGTAAAGTCATATTCTAAACACATTTAATGTTCATAACCCACCGTTTTCGATAAAATTGTAAAAAAAAACTTTCATTTGTATTGGGGAGAGGGAAGGAGTGCTCCGATTTTGTCCCTTTACGAATTCGACCTCTCATTTTATAAAAAAAAAAACCTGCCTAGCTAAATTTGTTCTCAAATTTTTAATGTAAAATGTATTTAGATTAGGATTTTACGGTCAAAATCCAATCGGACCACTGCTTCTCCCCTTTCCCATACAAATAGAATACTTTTTCCTGTTTCCCCGAAAACTGTGCATCGTATCGAAAAATGTATAAAGATGACATCTTTATTTTACATAATCGTTCCATAGTAGGACCCCTCCTTCCCTCCTCCCCCATACAAATAACTTTTTTTAAATAAACATTTTGTCTGTCATATAGAGTATTTGACGATTGGCCCATGGTAGTTGTAGCTTTTCTTATGTTCTGGGAAAATGAGACTTTTTTTTAGCGAGTTGATTGAAAATAGTTTTCTTTTTAAAAGGTTTTATTAATATTATCATTCATAATTTAAATACAAAAGACTTTAAAATTAATCAGTATAATTATTTACATTACAAAAAAAGAACAAAAGAATTAATTTTAGATTAAGTTAGTTGAAATTGAAGATTCTCTATTTATTTCTTCTATAATTCTTATTAATTTATTTATAACTTTCGTTAGAGCACCATAACTTAGTCATTCTATTCATTGACAATATGAATGTGTATTATGTAATAGTTATTATATTGAAAACAAAAAAAAAATCAATGGATTATAAAATATAATAAAAAGTGCCTAATAATTGCTGAGTTATATAAGATGTAACAAGTAAAATTATAATTAATATATAAGAACTATAATTATTGCAAAAATTAAACCATATTTTTAATATGGATATGTACGAGTATATTGATTTATTTTGTTATATAAATAATTGCAGAATTTTTCAGATTTTCTTTGTGTTACGAAGACTTACAATTAGTAGACATAAAAAAAATAATTCTATTGAATCTTTATTCTCGTTAATTTCTTTTCGCCGAATTAATCAGGTATTTACAGCAGTGCGTTAGAAGATGCTTTTCGTTTAATGAATTATTGTTGTGATGCATTGAGCCAACTTCACGCGTGTAGACGTCAAGACCGTATTGACCTTCCTCTGGAAAGCTGTAAAAAATTAAATGTAATCAATTTTAAAAGGTATTAAAACAATAACCGGCGGACGAACTGAGTCACAAATAATTCGAATCAAAAGTCCATATTAGAATGCAGCAGCGTTTTCGGAGCAGCGGGCAGCAAAAGTTTCCCATTGGCTAAGAGCGAAATTGTGACGTACTAAAAGTAGGGAAAAATTCTCGCTGCTTTTTTAGCGCTATTTCTATTTTTGCTGACACTGCTTGAGCAGTAAATTTTCCATATACTTCGAATATACGCTATACGCCGTCAGAACGCTAATGCCTTCATTAATTTTATCTAAATCATCAACTACTGTAGACATTTTATGAACGAATAGATAAATTAACAAAATTTCACGAGAAAATCAAACAAATGAGAACTGTCAAACTGATTTTACTCCTGATCCGTGCTGCTCCATTCCGTGATGGAAGTCAGCAAAACCAATTTTGCTGCCGTGGCGAATGCTGCTTAATTCTGTTACACGCTAAAGCCTAGTATGCAGTTCGAGTAAAATGAAATTTTAACGCGGTCTCCAAATTGGCACATTAAAACCGAAGTAAAAACTGTTTGTGGAGAAAAAACATTGACAGCCGAGCACACACAATTAAAAAACCACACTCGTTAAGAAAACTGGAAACAGAACCTCTATTATTTTCATCTGTCAAATTTTTACCTCGAATTTAATGTACCGAACAGTTAAAATGCTGGTAAAATCAAGTGGAGACTTTCTACACCATCTAGTGAGGCAACATTGCAACATGAGTTTTTCACATCATTTTACCAGCGAACTGCGTACCGCTTGGTAAAATTTCTGAGGTTAAATTTAAGCGCAGTGTTAAATTTGTATGGAAAATTTGATTTTACTCGAACTGCGTACTACGCTTAAAGAATTATGCAATTTTACCAGAGTTGTGAAAACCCCGTTTTTTTTAAATTTTTTTTGGGAGTTTTTGGAGTTTTTTTTTGGGTTTTTAAAAACATTTTGACTAACATCAAATATTAAAAATGAATTATCTTGTATTTTTCTATTGCGGTAAAATCTATAATAACAGGTAGGGGAAGTATGCCCAAAATGACATAGATGGGTAAAATGACATACTGCAATATCTTGGAATCCGCGAATATATCAGATCTCCTTTTTACCTTAATATGTGCTGTTAGTGAAGTTTAACAACCTGAGGGCCAATTATGGGATTCGCGGCGGATCGCTTTTGGTGGCGGATTGGCATTTTGGTATTATACAATCCGCCTTCGCTTTAGCGAGTTCGCTTTAGGCCTATTATCAAAAGCGCCGGCGGATTTTTTGCGAAGGCGGATCTGTCAAATACGACTGCTATTTAGGTGGCGGATTTGGTTTTAGTTGGGGCGGATTCAATAAGCGGCGAATAAAAATGGAAAAACGTATAATTATAACAATTTTATTGACAAAATACATATGACAACAAGCAAACAATTAAAACACATAATTTTATTTAAACTTTCGTTTAGAGTAATAAACTAATTTTGGTTGATTTGATGAAATTAAATCCCGGCATTGCAAAAGGAATACTTTGCACCCCCGAATATAGATCGAAGACCAAGCATATAAGAAGACACTACTTGAATCCATTTAATTATAGTACTTTTGGATTTTACGAATCACAAATAAAAGCAAATATCACATCAATTCAGAAATAACCAAATTGTTTACCTTTGAATCTGACATTTGTATTGGAAGTAACTTGTCAGTTTCCATGGAAATATTGGAATAAAAATTTCCGCCTTCTTCGCATTTCATAATAGACTAAAGCGAAGCGATCGCTTTTGCAAAGGCGGATTCAATGCGATCCGCCGCGGATCCCATAATTGGCCCTCTGTGAAAACAATAGCTCAGTCTACTGAGTAGCGTCAGAGTGAAAAGAGTTAAAGTGTATACTCCAAAAAAAGTTTTTTTTAAGTGATGTTTTTTTCAATTTTCGGTAACTTTTCTTTTTTTTAATTGTTTATGTTTTAGCAAGACCATACATTGCTATGTTGTTTTCGAAATAAACTTGTTTGTTTAAAACAAAACAGTTAGCTTTTAATATTTTTTTATATGAAAGTCTCAATCATAGTATATGCCCAAAATGACATACTGATAATATCTACCAAAAAAAAAAAGAAAAGGAAGGTCACTAAAGCTTTTTTTTATGGACGACATCGATAATGAAGCCTTTACTGCTGACAACGATGCGCCAAAGGAGGAAAAAAAATTTTGCGTGTAATTACTCATGTCATTTCGATATGTCATTTTACCCATACGTATGAACAAAGCGAACTTTCGTAGGTCTCCGAATTTTGACTCATATTTTTTTTATTTGCATTTTCTAAAACTAAATGGTATGGAATATCAATTGATATTGAACCAAAGAATAAATTTGGAAATTATCATATTGTTTCTTCTTCAAATAAAAAAATTATTATCGAAAAAGTAAACAGTATGTCATTTTGGGCATACTTCCCCTACTCGTATTATCTATATATAAAAACATAACAAAAGCTATAATTGCCAATCTGGCAATCATATGAGATCCGTATGGTGATATTCGTGTCAAAATTCGAACAGTTGTACCAAAATTCCACTTTGAAGTCAAACTTTCCAATAAGATTTTTTAAAATTTATTCCAATCGGATTTTGATGTATGGAAGTTTTATGTAGAATCATATCCTAAATAACTTTTGTTCTTGCACTTTTTTGATAAGATGCACCGTTTTTGAGATATTCGCAAAAATCGTTTTCGTTCGTATGGGGGGTACCCCAACTAATGGTCCATTTTTGCCCATTAACGAACTTAGCCGTGCATTTTACGATAAACGGATCTGTGCAAAATTTCAAGTCTCTAGCTCAATCCGTGCACCTGCAATCCACGCCACAGCAGACGGACGGACGGACAGACAGACAGACGGACAGACAGACAGACGGACAGACGGACGGACGTGCAAAATTCAATTTTTTTTTTATCATTCTAAACACACTGGTGTAATTCATTTTTTTTGTGTGATGACGGGATCTTGGCGTCACAAACGGTAAGACAAATCTAAAACATAACAAAAGCTATAATTGCCAATCTGGCAATCATTGGAGACCCGTATGGTGATATTCGTGTCAAAATTCGAACAGTTGTACCAAAATTCCACTTTGAAGTCAAACTTTCCAATAAGATTTTTTAAAATTTATTCCAATCGGATTTTGATATATGAGAGTTTTGTGTAGAATCATTTTCTAAATAACTTTTGTTCTTGCACTTTTTTGATAAGATGCACCGTTTTTGAGATATTCGCAAAAATCGTTTTCGTTCGTATGGGGGGTACCCCAACTAATGGTCCATTTTTGCCCATTAACGAACTTAGCCGTGCATTTTACGATAAACGGATCTGTGCAAAATTTCAAGTCTCTAGCTCAATCCGTGCACCTGCAATCCACGCCACAGCAGACGGACAGACAGACAGACGGACGGACATGCAAAATTCAATTTTTTTTATCATTCTAAACACACTGGTGTAATTCATTTTTTTGTGTGATGACGGGATCTTGGCGTCACAAACGGTAAGACAAATCTAAAAAAAGTATAAAAATGGACGTTTTGTTGGTATGTTTGAAATTACAAAACTCTGTTTGTTGGTCTCTTGGTCTGTTTGAAATCACAAAACTCAAAAACTACTGGATCGATTTTTACGCGGTTTTTTGCAAAATGATCTGCGTTTGCCAGGAGCAGGTTTTAAGCTTTTCAAAAGATTTTCAAAATTCGAAACAAAAGGTCCTTTACAGGACCTATCCTTAATTATCTTTACAGATAATGCGAACATCCTTTTCCCATTTTCCCCTGGAAAAATTGGCCTTAGGGGGTTTTTGGGGTTGCTGATCACGAATCCGGTATAAGATTTTCAAAAAGAAGGTCTTGTAAGGATAACGTTTTTTCTCGAAACTTTTCTTTAGGAGCAGTTTCAAAATTTTAATTTTACTGGTAAATTTAAACTTTTTTCATTAATTAAAAGAAGTCACAAAGGATAATTAAAAATTGAAAAATTTATTAATATAATTTATGTTCTAAATAATTTTGAATTTTCTTATTTATATTAGACCAGCAGACCCTTCGTTGCAGGCTTAAAGTTTTTTGTATACATTTTAGAATGCCAAAAAACCATAAATAAGTTATTTAATAAGTTATTTATGGTTTTTTGGCATTCTAAAATGTATACAAAAAACTTTAAGCCTGCAACGAAGGGTCTGCTAGTCTAATATAAATAAGAAAATTCAAAATTATTTAGAACATAAATTATATTAATAAATTTTTCAATTTTTAATTATCCTTTGTGACTTCTTTTAATTAATGAAAAAAGTTTAAATTTACCAGTAAAATTAAAATTTTGAAACTGCTCCTAAAGACATTAAAATTTGTTTGTAATGGACAATAAGACGAAGACTAGAAGTAAAAACTTCTATTGGTTATGAATAGGGCTGCCAAAAATATGCACTAAAAAAGGCGAAATATGCGCATATAATATGCACTAAAAACGGCAAAATATGCACTTAAATATGCACTTTAAAAACATTAAAAATCCGAAATATAGTATATTTCACCCAAACTAGTGAACGGAACTTGTTAAAATGTGGTTAATTCGACTTATGTGGAAAATAAAAAAATTGAAAAAATAATAGTCTGTAAAAAAGATTGACATTTTGACTGACAAAAATTTTTTTTACTTGTTTCTAAATTGCAACTGTTAAATTTTAAGATATTTCGAAAAGATGTTCAATACTTCATATTGTCTATGGTATAATCGGGGTTAAAACTTGTAGAAAAATCTCAGTTGTTGCTACCACAAAACTTTCTTCCACAAAATCTACGACCCTGCGCAATTTACGCTATCCCTATCGTTTTGTCAACCAAAGACGACCTCAAAATGTACAAAATTTGAAATAACTTGAGAACGGTAAAAGATATCAATTTACGGTAAAAGGTAAAAATGTAGAAAATTTCATTGCCTTTAATTCGTTTTTCAAAAGTTTTTTCGAAAAACTGTTAGTTTGCAAGTAATTCGCAAAAATATATTTTTTATATTTTAATAAAAATATTTCAATAACGGTAAAAGATAATGGATAACTGTAAAAGACAAAATTGTGCAGAATGCCATTCTCATTAATTCATCTCATATATACAGTAAGCTACCATTTTTTTTTCGAGATAATGGAAAAAAATTAATTTTTTTGAAATAACGGTTTATCTCGATAACAGGTTGAGATATCGAGTTATAGCTAAAGACAAAAGTGTGGGAAATTTTATTTTCTCCAAAAAACGCGTAGTTTGGGAGTAAATCGAGAAAAACGAAATTGCGATTTTTGAAAAACCGCCATTTTGGATACTTCCGGTTAACGGATTTCCACCAAAAGTTGATAGGATCGTCCCATTCCAGGACCCAACATGCCTATAAAATTTCATTGCGCTAGCTCTATTAGTTTTTGAGAAATCTTGTACACAGACTGACAGACAGACTGACAGACAAAAAGACATTTTTTTAATATGACTCCAATCGACTCAGGAGTGATCGGGAAATGTTTTTTAGGCAAAATTAAGAGGTCGAAATATACAATACTTTAATACAATACTTTGTTATACTTCGTAGAAGAAAGTAAAAACACATATTTATTTATTTTTAATATTTATTCTAGCTGAAACAGTCGAATTATAATTTGAATTGTACAAAAAAAATTTGGTTGTTCATGAAAGTTGTAAAATATGCAACTAAATATGCATTATATGCATTTATATGCATTTATATGCAAATATGCACTAACGTGTCAAATATGCGAAATATGCAACAACAAGTGACCTTCATTCGCTTCTAAACTTATTGATTCGGATGAATAAAAAACTCCCGGAGCCGAAATCATAACGAGAAGAAATATGCAAATGCATATTTTTGGCAGCCCTAGTTATGAAAAAGTTCCTGAGTTATTATTTTTTTTTGGGGTTTGTTTTAATGGTGTTTTAATGCAATTTTTTGGGTTTTTGAGTGGGCTTTTTTTTAAAAAACCCAGTAGGATTTTTTTGAGTGGACTTTTAAAAAAACCCAGTGGGTTTTTTGGACTGGGGAAAAAACAAAAAAACAACCCTAAATATTACACACCTTATCGTAAACGTGACAACGTCATCTGAAACGCTGTGTGACACATATTTTGAGAGTTTCTTCTCTTCGAGTCCATTTTTATGTAGAGTCGCCATGAAGTCGGTAAGCGGTCTTGACATCCGGAATTGTAGTTCTACACCACGACCAGCGAATATCAACGGTTCCTAAAATTTTCATTTTGTTAATTTCAAACTCTAAAGCAACAAAAGTAAATCTTGACCTGATGTGTAATTGGAATAAGTCCAAATAGACGAGTCGCTTTAGTCGGGCCCCATTCGCCACTGGCACAATCCGGAAGGGGGACCATAACGGTTTGAAGTTCCTCGCAGCAAATCTATAAAATTTTCCAAATGTTTTCCACTTATACTTTTAAGCATAAAATAATTTCATTTACCTTGAATTTACAAACAGATTTGAATTTCATTGGCTCTCCCGTTAGATATTCCTGTGGTGTTACTGCATTTGCAAAGATGTCCAGTAGAAAAGCGCCAGAGCAAGGAGCATGGACTCGGAATGCAACAATATTTCCAATTACCGACTGCATAACGAATCGTTTTAGGGAAACTGCATCGTATGAATCTTCGTCGCTGTCATAGAATTTCAAATTGTAGTGGAATATCAGACATCCTTGCATATCTGTCGGCATTGCGATACGAACGGTGGCTGCTCCTGTTGAGATTTAAGAAAGAATTTTAGTTTTTATGATTTTTGGAGACTCCGGCTAACAAGTTTAAAATAGTCGTGCAATAAAGTTTTAATTTTGATTAAATAAAGTTTTAATCTTTTTTTTGTCTGAAAAGATCACCCCAGCCTATCCTTGACAGTATTTAATGTGTTCTACCACTCAAACTTGTATAATGGGGTTTTTTTTATCAAACAAGAATTTCAACTTGACATAAAATGGCTTTCTTGAAACTTTTAACCCTTAGAGGCACAGAAAAATAGCAAATATTTTCACCCTTGCGGCACTCGAAAAAAATTTTTATTTTTTTATTTTTTTAGTGGTACCATTTTAAAGTACCATACGGCAATGAAAGACGGTTTAATTGGTGGTACAATTTTGATACCACCGTGCAGTATTTGTTACAAAAAAGGTGGTACATCGCGTGTACCACCAAGCCTTTAAGGGTTAAATAGGAATTAGGTGACTATATTTGATACGGTTAAAAAGTTATTCTTTGGCAAGTGAAAAAGTGAAGACTTTTTTCGTAGTGGCTTTTTTTAAGTTTCCAGCAATAACGCGTCATGTTGAAGGTGCGAGAATGGTTTTTGCTTATAATTTTGCCGGGATGAATAAAAATTAAAATTTTGGCACTTTGTGCGTATAACCGCGCGCAATAAGTGGTATCAATAAAATGATAAAATGATTTAAATATCCACAGCAACAACAAAAAAAAAATCTTTTTTGTGGCTTTTCTCAAAAACTAGAGCCAGTTTGGCCAAACCACTGGTAGATTCGGAATCAGCAACGTCAAAATATCCTACAAAGATTATAAAATCTTTGGCAATACAAAAATAGTGGTTTTTTGTCGGGCAATAGTTTATCACAAAGTAATTCAGTTCAGTTTCCAAAAAAATAAATTCTATAAAAAAATTATTAAAACTTAACAAAAAGAAAATATAAAAAAAATCAAAATTGTCATTCTTAAGTTAAAAATCAATAAAAAACTTAAAAGGAAAAAAAATCGTACAAAAATTTTGTTCACTAAAAAAATTTACGTAACAAAAACGACATTTTTGGTGTCAATATCAAAGATATTGAATATTTTGACGTCGCTGATTCTGAGTCGGACTTTGCTTTCGCCAGATTCATTCTACTTCTGGAGATACCAAAAAGAAAATGTTTTCGATACCAAAAAAGTTGCTTAAAATATTTTCTTTTTCGTATCTTCAGAAATAGAGTGAAACTGGCCAAAACAAAGTTCGATTTAGAATCAAAATATGATTAAAAATACTACCCCAATATTTTTAATTATATTTTATGCAGATGGTAGATTTGTGGGGTTATACTTGATGGATTTTTGTGAAACATTTCACAAGAAAAAAATAAAAAATAAAATAAAGCAAAAATAAAAAAATGACGAAAAAACGAAATCATTTTTTTCAGTTTTCGTTACTTTTTTTCGTTATTGTAATGGAATTTTTTTTTTATAATTCCAGCCAGAACTTAGGGAAAGACCCTTTAATGCTGAAGCACAGCTCAGGATGATTAAATTTCTATTACGTTATAACGCAATTTTGAGGAAAAATATTTCGTTACGTTACGATAACGTTTCCCATCTGATATTTTGTTTTTAATTCAGATAGTACTTTTGAAATGAATAAATAAATAAAATTATACCTGTATCATCTGTAAAAACGACAGCACCATATCCTTCGTCGGCAAAATGAAGTCCATATCGGAAGAAGAGTGATCGCACAAACGGCAGATTCTCGAATTCTCTAAGCGTGATCGGACGTTTTAGGAGCTGCCACTCTTCTTGCAGCGGGAAGAATTCGTAAATGAATTCTCTCGGATCGGTTAAAAAATAATGATCGTCGTATTCGTATCTAAAATGGAAAGAAATCGTTACTAAACAGATTTTCAATCAAATATCCTAGTTTAGAGGCTACCGTAAACTATCGTTCTTTCCACGTCCCGTTTTGGGTGCCTCCTTGGCGTTGACTAAATGACGTGCACCCCAATTGCATTGAACGAATCGCCAAGCACCAGCGACGTAAACCGCATTCCAGGAATTTCTGAAACGGGAATCCTGGAATTTAACACCTGGCTGGTAGCCGGCGCTCTTCGAATATCCTTTTATGACAACACAATGCAGACCAGCGTAACTGCACAAACGCTTGAATAAGACGTGGTAACTTTCGGTTCCATATTTGATACCCCGCAAAAGTCCCATTGGGGTATCGCCACGAAGATCGTCATCAAAGTGCATAGCGTTCAGATTTTTAACAGTGATCCAGCGGAATATGGTCCGGGCCTTCTCAATATCCGACGTACATCGGCCAACGAGCTGCCGGACAAGATCCGTAAAGGTCTTTTGATCCTCTTGTGCAACCTGAAATTAAATCGAGATTACGATTAGTCCACGTTTTACCAAGATTCGACAATGAATTTTAGTTACCGAAATAGCAATCCGATCGACATCCTCGAACTCAATGGGATCCGTGTAAATTTGGAATTTGCTGACTGCCGGGGGAGCTGGTGGTGGCGCCATATTGGGATATTCTAGTGGTAACGTGCCTTCGGTGAACTCATCGTCCAGAAAGATGCTTTCGTTCTGCATGTATTCACTGCGCCTAGCACTGATCAACTCCAACATTTCACTCGATTGCCGATCGACAAGGGCTGCAGTTTCCGATCTTTCGTGCTCCAGCATTTTCCTGGTCAGACTTTCCTTCTTCTTGGTCTTTCTCAGGGTCATGTTTTTCTCGAGGTCCTCCTTCTGCTGTTCGTGCCGTAGCGTGAGAATGTTTTGTTCATCGCGACTTCGTCTTGATGTTGCAAGTTCCTTTTCGAATTTATGCGCCAGACGCTGGAGTTCCTTCTCCCATTCATCCTGGATCTCCGATTGTATCTTTCGATCTTCTTCCTCCCTTTTCCGGGCAAATTTTCTGTACAGATCGTCTTCTTCTTTACGGTGTTTCATCTCCAGATGAGCTTGCTCCTCACGGGCCTAAAATTTAATAAAAAACGGTATTTTTTTAGTCAGGAGTTTTTGTATCTAGAAGTTGAATTTTTTTTATATTATGAAATATCATATATGAGTTGAGTATATTAGATTTAGTATAACGTTTGTAACGCATCGAACCAATCGTCGGACATAACAAAGAACTGCACCAGGGTGTTAAGGATGACAAAAGATTTTGATTTCCGCATGTTCGTCCTTGTGTCTGTCCGTCTGTCTATCCGTATGTCTGTCCGTCTGTTCGTCTAATCGTCCATGAACACCATACCTTTTGAAAGGATTGAGTTAAAGAGCCTCCACACGTTCAATGTTTCTTGCCAATTTCACTTGCCAATTTCACATTGATCGTCTGGATGCTCTTCAAAGTTACATTTGGAGGCAATTTCCATCAATGTTACTTGACGAAAATTTTCATCAATAATACTTGTCAAGGAACATTGAACGTGTGGAGGCTCCTTTAGAGACTTGAAATTCTGTATAGTTGCGTTTTTCGTAAATGGCTAGTCTAAGTCCTTGAACGGGCAAAGCGGATCATTCCATCCTCCTTCCCTCATACAAATGAAAAAGTTAGTCGTATTGAAAAATTTATAAATACAAAATGTGTTTAGAATATGATATTACATAATCGTTCCATACATCAAAATCCAATCGGATCAATCCTTTCCCCTTTCCCACTTAAAAAATTTAAAAAACATCGTATATAGAGTACCTATTTGACGATTGCCACCTACCAATTGTAGCTTTTCTTATGTTTTAAATTTAGATACGCATATAGGTGTTACAGACGCCTTTGAAAGGGTGATTTTTTATCATGATACCTAAAATGTGTGATTACAGTGTAATTTCATTTAATATTTTCTTATAAGAACAGTAGCTCTTGGGCTCGTCGTTGACGGGTTGATTTAAGCCGAAACAAACTAGACCCCAGTTCTTCCTTTTTTTCCCGCATGCGCCGTTTTCAAGTAAATAGTAAAAAACTAGTTAATTTATATGGTGGAACGAGTGGTTCGATTGGATTTTTATGTATGGAAGAGAAATTTGAAATCGTGAAATAAGGCCTGAAATCATCGAAACTTGCAAAGCCAGCCGAGGCGCCATTTGAATGAAATTATATTCCATAACTAATTGAACGATTTACTCTTTTCAAGGAAGTGTTTATTTTATAGAAATTTTAAAAAGAAACAGTCCGCTGGTCCACCATACAGTTAGTTCACGAACTGAGAATTCGATCTATTTATAATATGTGTTTACGATCGGTCTGGCAACACTACGCTCCCAGAATCGACTAATTTTTCAGAGACTAACTAAAATTCATTCTGTCCCGATCGTGACGAGGAAAGCACGTACTTTTTAACCGAATTGTAAAACTAATTAAGTAACCGAATTTTGTATTATTAATCCTTTTTTGAATATACATATGTATCTATTGTTAGAATCAACGACTTGTGAGTTTTATTCAGTATCCGGCAAATACGTTAACAATATGACTATATCACTTTCCCATACATAAAAATCCAATTAGATTAATTTTAATAAACAGATTTTTCGAATATATTTTATTTATATAGTGCCGGAGAAGATAATACAAAATATTGTATTGTTTTGTTAGTGACTGTGAGTACGGGGATAGAAAAAATAGATGAAAAGAACATAAATATTCTATATTTTATGTAACAATTGCAAAACATTGATAGTTTTTCGTTGCATTTTACCGTTTGCATACTTTGAATTGTCATATCTATGTTAGAATTTTAAATATTCCCACTTTCATTGTGAATATAACAATGGCGATGTAACAATGACAAAGTTTCGTACATAAAACTCATTGAAAAGCAAATGAATGTCGCATTTGTTTCTGCCTTCACTTCAAGTGTTTACGATGGTTAATAAAAGTGATATTCCAGAATTTGTGCTGGGAACAAATGCAACCGCCCAGATGCAAAAAGCAACTTGGATGGATAACAATAATAGCTGGCGGACTCATTGATAGCAGACTGTGGTATAATTTTACAATTTGAATGCCCTAATAACAACAGGCCTGGCGATGTGGAACCAAATCTTCCGTTCATTTTCAAAACTAAAGAATTTTTATTAAAAATCTTTTTTTTTCCTATATTTTTATCTTTGTATTGTACGAATGCTAATTGAAATGCATTAATTGCAGTAATCAATTTATCTGCAGAACGTAATGGTAATGAATGAATATTCCCAGTGATATCGTTATTAACCCTAGACCCCTGTACTGGGCATTGAGTGCCCAGAACGATTTTTTGGGGTTATATTTTCCTATTGTATTTCTTACTTGTTTAACGAATAAACCACATTTTTCTGATTTTTAAACAAACAAGCCATCCATTTTCTATTAGAATTACATCTGAGTGCCCAAGTACACGAGTGCCGAAGTACACAATATATGGACGTTTTATAGTACACAGGTCTAGGGTTAATCAACAACAATATGTTTACGTCCGTTAGGACATAAAAAAATATATCATACTAATATATAAAAATGAGCTGGTGTCTGTCTGTCTGTCTATCTCTTACTTTTTCGTGGGAAAACTGCCGAGCCGATTTTGTCCGTTCAAGAACTTACCCTAGCCATTTACGAGAAACGTAACTATACAAAATTTCAAGCCTCTAGCTCAATCCTTTCGAAAGTTTGGGGTTCACGGACAGACAGACAGACAGACAGACGGACAGACAGGCGGACATGCGGAAATCAAAATATTTTGTCATTCCTAACACCTTGGTGTAATTAATTTTTGTGTCCGATGATTGGTTCGATGCGTTACAAACGGTATACTAAATCTAATATACTTCTATATGATTCATCATATAGAGTATAAAAATTGCACTTTATTTAGTTTATTTATCACAAAGTAAATCAGTTTAGTTTCCATAAAAACAAATTCGATAAAAAAAATTAATAAAACTTGACAAAAATCAAATACAAATAAAAACATAACAAAAGCTATAATTGCCAATCTGGCAATTATTGAAAACCCGTATGGTGATTTAAGTGAACGGCAAACAGTGGTATCAAAATTCCAATTTGAAGTCAAACTTTCCAATAAGATTTTTTTAAAACTTGGTCCAATTGGATTTTGATGTATGGAAGTTTTATGTAGAATAATATCCTAAACAACTTTTGTTCTTGCACTTTTTTGATAAGATGCACCGTTTTGGAGATATTAGCAAAAAACGTTTTCGTTCGTATGGGGGGTACCCCCCTAATGGTCCGTTTTTGCCCATTAACGAACTTAGCCTCGCGTTTTAAGAAAAACGAATCTGCGCAAAATTTCAAGTCTATAGCTCAATCCGTACGCCCGCAATCCGCGCCACAGACGGACAGACAGACGGACAAACGGACAGACGGACGGACATGCAAAATTCAACTTTTTTCATCATTCTAAACACACTGGTGTAATTCATTTTTGTGTCCGATGACGGGATCTTGGCGTTACAAACGGTAAGGCAAAGTTAATATACCCTTTGGTTTCACCATACGGGTATAAAAACAAAAAAAAAACTAAAATTGTAATTCTTAACCCTTTCGGCACGCGTGGTACATATACAGTACCACCAAAATTTCAAACATTCCTAAAAACTAGAAATTGCATGCGAAATGGTTTCTATTTGTACCAGAACCTTTCTGAAACTCTTCTTTACCTAAAATAACTGTAATTACCATTTTGTTACTTTCTTGTCTCATATCGTCCAGTTTTGTGAAGGAAGTCGACTGAACAACTGTCACGAATGGTACTAAAGAGTACCACTTAACATCCCGACTGGTACATTTGTGTACCACCTCCCACCATGTAACCCCCCTACGAAGGATCAAGATCTTTGCGCGATAGTATCTATAGCGGCTAATAAACATATGGAACATTTAAATTCGAGTCCTACTCGGCTACACGAATTGCGTGCCGAGAGGGTTAAGTTAAAAAATCAATAAAAACCTTAAAAGGAAAAAAATCGTACAAAACTTCGAAAAAAAAAATGCCCAAAAAAATGACATTTTTGGTGTCAATATCGAAGATATTGAATTTTTTGACTTCGCTGATTCTGAGTCGGACTTTGCATTCGCCAGATTCACTCTACTTCTGGAGATACTAAAAAGAAAATATTTTCGATACCAAAAAAGATACTTAACACTAGGGATGTCAAATTTTTTGAAAAAAACCGGTTTTCGGTTAAGCCGGTTTTTAAAACTTCGGTTTAAACCGGGCCGGTTTAACCGGGTCCAAAAAACCGGTTATTAAAACACCGAAAAACCGTTTTGTTCAAATTGGGTAGGTTAGGTCTTAGACGCAACAAATACACTAAAATACAAACAAAAGACATGAAGTGCCATATAATCCATTAAGAGGCCATAAATGGCACAATATAATATTGTATTTGGTTTAGAGTGCCTAAAAAGAAGTGTTTCTAACAAATCAGTTGCACGAAAATTAGTTTAAAATTATTTTTCCATACAAAAAAAATGATCGGTTTTTTTTGAACGGTTTTTGGTTTAAAAAAAACACCGGGTATAACCGTGCAAAAAAAACACCGAAGAAACCGGTTAACCGAAGCAAAAACACCGGGTAACCGGTTTAACCGGTTCTTTTTTGACATCCCTACTTAACACTCTAACTGCCACGACAGTTTTAAGCCTTTTTCGAATATTTAGTTGTCAGTCAAAAAGTTACTGCCTTTTTGAAAAAAAAATTGAAACAAAATTATACCTAAATGTTATTTTATTACCATAAAATGTGTGCAACTACAAAAAATCGTTGTGGTTGCAGCGAACACTGTAATAATTTTCATTGTTTCACTGTACACAACAGTTAGGTGTCAGGTCTTTTTGACTGACGTGGCAGTTAGAGTGTTAAAATATTTTCTCTTTTGTATCTCCAGAAATAGAGTGAATCTGGCCAAAAAACAAAGTCTGAAATAGAATCAAAATATGATTAAAAATACTACCCCAATATTTTTAATTATATTTTATGCAGGTGGTAGGTCTGTGGGTTATACTTTTATAAATTTTTGTGGAACATTTCACAAAAAAAAAAATAAAAAGAAATAAAATAAAGCAAAAATAAATAAGTAAGGTTTTTCGTTATTGTAACGGACTTAAATTTCTATAACGTTATGACACTATGAGGAAAAAGCCGGAAAATCGTTATTTCGTATCGTTATTTCGTATCGTTATTTCGTATCGTTATTTCGTTAAGTTACGATAACGTGACGAAACATTTCAGGGAAAATCGTCTTGGAAGTCAAGGTCATGTATTACTGATTTCCGTAATGAAAGTGTTAAAATGACATTTTTTTTTTTGGGTTTTTTCAACACAATTTTGTATTTGTATAACTCACTGATACCTGAAAGCGGCAACACATATCATGTTATGTATTCCTTAACTGTTTTTTAATCGTTTTCCCAACTTGTTATTTACGAATGCAAACTTTACAGATAAACCGCCACGCGAATTTGGAATATCAGTAACAAATTACCACTTTAGGGCACTACTATGTAACGCTGAGATTACTATAGTTCCGAACGGTGGATGTGCGCAAGGTGCAGGCATGCCTTAGATTCAATTTTGTGTACCTTAGATTCAGATTTCGTAATTTTTCCCAGCAACCATGCATGTTTGTTTGAAAATTCATTTCCTATTTTTTCGCAGCAAGTTTGATGGTGCGAACGGCTTTATTGTAAGTTTCCGACTTGTAAATATCGGTAGCTATCTATAGATACGAGTGGATAGACATGTTTTAGCCTTCTTTAAGATGTCGGCGGTTGTAGAATGCGGTTATACAAAGTGCCCAGTGGTTCAAGCATCTTATTGGGTCATGCAGTGTAATATCAAACGGAAAAATTGTATACGAAGTTGATTCGATTGCATAACAATCACCGCGTCGGCCAGTCAGTCAGTCAGTCAGTCAGTCAGTCATTCATACAACATTTCACAGGTAGCTCAGCCGATGAAGAATCCGAAGCAGGTATTTTCCGTAGATGTCGATTAAAGCGGGCTTTTTCTGGTAAAAAGGTAGAAAAAATCTTTTAACGAAGTCAGATATTGCATTTTTATGTGAATTTATGGTCCGACTTCTGAATTATCCGCAAGATAAAAATCTTTCTTATTCACATATACGTTCACAAGATAAAATCTTTTGTGCGTCTGTATGTTGGTCGGTTAGGACTTACGACTTTATCTGGAGACTAGGCTCGATGTCTGTCCAGCAGTCAAGCACCTCAAAAATGACCACTTAAATGATTTCCCGTTTTGCTGAAAACGCTTCAAATTTGCAGGTGAAAGTATGGAAAAGTCTGAAGAATGTCTGCGTTTGCAACTGTTTCAGCGAATCCCATTAAATGAGAGTTCAAGCAGCGGAAGTCTCGGGTTTTTTTTTTCTAGCTCAATTGTTTAGACTGGAGACAATTTAAAAATGAAAACAAACAATAATAATGTAAATTTAATATAATTTAGTATTATGTTCGCTCATAAATGCCTAATTTTTTTTGTAATTTTTTGGCACATCAACAGCTGGTGAATTGTTATGTAACACGTGTCAATAATGATAGCATTTGCAAGTGGCAGATACTACATAAAGAACGATGCACGAAAATGCCCCTTTACTAACTTTTGGGTTTCACTTTCGTATTACCCCCATTGGAAAGGTAATTTGCTCTAGTTTCATGGACATAAGCTGTTTTTTGGCGGGGAACTGCAGGGGGGTGGTCAGCTGCCATCTTAGGCGCACTGCTTTTTTCATGCATTTTTCGACGATTTTTATGCCCCCGGGCTAACTTTTGAACCAGTTGGGGTTTCACTTTCGTATTACCCCCATTGGAAAGGTAATTTGCTCTAGTTTCATGGACATAATCTCTTTTTTGGCGGGGAACTGCAGGGGGGTGGTCAGCTGCCATCTTAGGCGCACTGCTTTTTTCATGCATTTTTCGACGATTTTTATGCCCCCGGGCTAACTTTTGAACCAGTTGGGGTTTCACTTTCGTAGTACATCCATTGGAAAGGTAATTTGCTCTAGTTTCATGGACATAAGCTGTTTTTTGACGGGGAACTGCAGGGGGGTGGTCAGCTGCCATCTTAGGCGCACTGCTTTTTTCATGCATTTTTCGACGATTTTTATGCCCCCGGGCTAACTTTTGAACCAGTTGGGGTTTCACTTTCGTATTACCCCCATTGGAAAGGTAATTTGCTCTAGTTTCATGGACATAATCTCTTTTTTGGCGGGGAACTGCAGGGGGGTGGTCAGCTGCCATCTTAGGCGCACTGCTTTTTTCATGCATTTTTCGACGATTTTTATGCCCCCGGGCTAACTTTTGAACCAGTTGGGGTTTCACTTTCGTATTACCCCCATTGGAAAGGTAATTTGCTCTAGTTTCATGGACATAATCTCTTTTTTGGCGGGGAACTGCAGGGGGGTGGTCAGCTGCCATCTTAGGCGCACTGCTTTTTTCATGCATTTTTCGACGATTTTTATGCCCCCGGGCTAACTTTTGAACCAGTTGGGGTTTCACTTTCGTAGTACATCCATTGGAAAGGTAATTTGCTCTAGTTTCATGGACATAAGCTGTTTTTTGACGGGGAACTGCAGGGGGGTGGTCAGCTGCCATCTTAGGCGCACTGCTTTTTTCATGCATTTTTCGACGATTTTTATGCCCCCGGGCTAACTTTTGAACCAGTTGGGGTTTCACTTTCGTATTACCCCCATTGGAAAGGTAATTTGCTCTAGTTTCATGGACATAATCTCTTTTTTGGCGGGGAACTGCAGGGGGGTGGTCAGCTGCCATCTTAGGCGCACTGCTTTTTTCATGCATTTTTCGACGATTTTTATGCCCCCGGGCTAACTTTTGAACCAGTTGGGGTTTCACTTTCGTATTACCCCCATTGGAAAGGTAATTTGCTCTAGTTTCATGGACATAAGCTGTTTTTTGACGGGGAACTGCAGGGGGATGGTCAGCTGCCATCTTAGGCGCACTGCTTTTTTCATGCATTTTTCGACGATTTTTATGCCCCCGGGCTAACTTTTGAACCAGTTGGGGTTTCACTTTCGTAGTACATCCATTGGAAAGGTAATTTGCTCTAGTTTCATGGACATAAGCTGTTTTTTGACGGGGAACTGCAGGGGGATGGTCAGCTGCCATCTTAGGCGCACTGCTTTTTTCATGCATTTTTCGACGATTTTTATGCCCCCGGGCTAACTTTTGAACCAGTTGGGGTTTCACTTTCGTAGTACATCCATTGGAAAGGTAATTTGCTCTAGTTTCATGGACATAAGCTGTTTTTTGACGGGGAACTGCAGGGGGGTGGTCAGCTGCCATCTTAGGCGCACTGCTTTTTTCATGCATTTTTCGACGATTTTTATGCCCCCGGGCTAACTTTTGAACCAGTTGGGGTTTCACTTTCGTATTACCCCCATTGGAAAGGTAATTTGCTCTAGTTTCATGGACATAATCTCTTTTTTGGCGGGGAACTGCAGGGGGGTGGTCAGCTGCCATCTTAGGCGCACTGCTTTTTTCATGCATTTTTCGACGATTTTTATGCCCCCGGGCTAACTTTTGAACCAGTTGGGGTTTCACTTTCGTAGTACATCCATTGGAAAGGTAATTTGCTCTAGTTTCATGGACATAAGCTGTTTTTTGACGGGGAACTGCAGGGGGGTGGTCAGCTGCCATCTTAGGCGCACTGCTTTTTTCATGCATTTTTCGACGATTTTTATGCCCCCGGGCTAACTTTTGAACCAGTTGGGGTTTCACTTTCGTATTACCCCCATTGGAAAGGTAATTTGCTCTAGTTTCATGGACATAATCTCTTTTTTGGCGGGGAACTGCAGGGGGGTGGTCAGCTGCCATCTTAGGCGCACTGCTTTTTTCATGCATTTTTCGACGATTTTTATGCCCCCGGGCTAACTTTTGAACCAGTTGGGGTTTCACTTTCGTATTACCCCCATTGGAAAGGTAATTTGCTCTAGTTTCATGGACATAAGCTGTTTTTTGACGGGGAACTGCAGGGGGATGGTCAGCTGCCATCTTAGGCGCACTGCTTTTTTCATGCATTTTTCGACGATTTTTATGCCCCCGGGCTAACTTTTGAACCAGTTGGGGTTTCACTTTCGTAGTACATCCATTGGAAAGGTAATTTGCTCTAGTTTCATGGACATAAGCTGTTTTTTGACGGGGAACTGCAGGGGGGTGGTCAGCTGCCATCTTAGGCGCACTGCTTTTTTCATGCATTTTTCGACGATTTTTATGCCCCCGGGCTAACTTTTGAACCAGTTGGGGTTTCACTTTCGTATTACCCCCATTGGAAAGGTAATTTGCTCTAGTTTCATGGACATAATCTCTTTTTTGGCGGGGAACTGCAGGGGGGTGGTCAGCTGCCATCTTAGGCGCACTGCTTTTTTCATGCATTTTTCGACGATTTTTATGCCCCCGGGCTAACTTTTGAACCAGTTGGGGTTTCACTTTCGTAGTACATCCATTGGAAAGGTAATTTGCTCTAGTTTCATGGACATAAGCTGTTTTTTGACGGGGAACTGCAGGGGGATGGTCAGCTGCCATCTTAGGCGCACTGCTTTTTTCATGCATTTTTCGACGATTTTTATGCCCCCGGGCTAACTTTTGAACCAGTTGGGGTTTCACTTTCGTAGTACATCCATTGGAAAGGTAATTTGCTCTAGTTTCATGGACATAAGCTGTTTTTTGACGGGGAACTGCAGGGGGGTGGTCAGCTGCCATCTTAGGCGCACTGCTTTTTTCATGCATTTTTCGACGATTTTTATGCCCCCGGGCTAACTTTTGAACCAGTTGGGGTTTCACTTTCGTATTACCCCCATTGGAAAGGTAATTTGCTCTAGTTTCATGGACATAATCTCTTTTTTGACGGGGAACTGCAGGGGGGTGGTCAGCTGCCATCTTAGGCGCACTGCTTTTTTCATGCATTTTTCGACGATTTTTATGCCCCCGGGCTAACTTTTGAACCAGTTGGGGTTTCACTTTCGTATTACCCCCATTGGAAAGGTAATTTGCTCTAGTTTCATGGACATAATCTCTTTTTTGGCGGGGAACTGCAGGGGGGTGGTCAGCTGCCATCTTAGGCGCACTGCTTTTTTCATGCATTTTTCGACGATTTTTATGCCCCCGGGCTAACTTTTGAACCAGTTGGGGTTTCACTTTCGTATTACCCCCATTGGAAAGGTAATTTGCTCTAGTTTCATGGACATAAGCTGTTTTTTGACGGGGAACTGCAGGGGGATGGTCAGCTGCCATCTTAGGCGCACTGCTTTTTTCATGCATTTTTCGACGATTTTTATGCCCCCGGGCTAACTTTTGAACCAGTTGGGGTTTCACTTTCGTAGTACATCCATTGGAAAGGTAATTTGCTCTAGTTTCATGGACATAAGCTGTTTTTTGACGGGGAACTGCAGGGGGGTGGTCAGCTGCCATCTTAGGCGCACTGCTTTTTTCATGCATTTTTCGACGATTTTTATGCCCCCGGGCTAACTTTTGAACCAGTTGGGGTTTCACTTTCGTATTACCCCCATTGGAAAGGTAATTTGCTCTAGTTTCATGGACATAAGCTGTTTTTTGACGGGGAACTGCAGGGGGATGGTCAGCTGCCATCTTAGGCGCACTGCTTTTTTCATGCATTTTTCGACGATTTTTATGCCCCCGGGCTAACTTTTGAACCAGTTGGGGTTTCACTTTCGTAGTACATCCATTGGAAAGGTAATTTGCTCTAGTTTCATGGACATAAGCTGTTTTTTGACGGGGAACTGCAGGGGGATGGTCAGCTGCCATCTTAGGCGCACTGCTTTTTTCATGCATTTTTCGACGATTTTTATGCCCCCGGGCTAACTTTTGAACCAGTTGGGGTTTCACTTTCGTAGTACATCCATTGGAAAGGTAATTTGCTCTAGTTTCATGGACATAAGCTGTTTTTTGACGGGGAACTGCAGGGGGGTGGTCAGCTGCCATCTTAGGCGCACTGCTTTTTTCATGCATTTTTCGACGATTTTTATGCCCCCGGGCTAACTTTTGAACCAGTTGGGGTTTCACTTTCGTATTACCCCCATTGGAAAGGTAATTTGCTCTAGTTTCATGGACATAATCTCTTTTTTGGCGGGGAACTGCAGGGGGGTGGTCAGCTGCCATCTTAGGCGCACTGCTTTTTTCATGCATTTTTCGACGATTTTTATGCCCCCGGGCTAACTTTTGAACCAGTTGGGGTTTCACTTTCGTAGTACATCCATTGGAAAGGTAATTTGCTCTAGTTTCATGGACATAAGCTGTTTTTTGACGGGGAACTGCAGGGGGGTGGTCAGCTGCCATCTTAGGCGCACTGCTTTTTTCATGCATTTTTCGACGATTTTTATGCCCCCGGGCTAACTTTTGAACCAGTTGGGGTTTCACTTTCGTATTACCCCCATTGGAAAGGTAATTTGCTCTAGTTTCATGGACATAATCTCTTTTTTGGCGGGGAACTGCAGGGGGGTGGTCAGCTGCCATCTTAGGCGCACTGCTTTTTTCATGCATTTTTCGACGATTTTTATGCCCCCGGGCTAACTTTTGAACCAGTTGGGGTTTCACTTTCGTATTACCCCCATTGGAAAGGTAATTTGCTCTAGTTTCATGGACATAAGCTGTTTTTTGACGGGGAACTGCAGGGGGATGGTCAGCTGCCATCTTAGGCGCACTGCTTTTTTCATGCATTTTTCGACGATTTTTATGCCCCCGGGCTAACTTTTGAACCAGTTGGGGTTTCACTTTCGTAGTACATCCATTGGAAAGGTAATTTGCTCTAGTTTCATGGACATAAGCTGTTTTTTGACGGGGAACTGCAGGGGGGTGGTCAGCTGCCATCTTAGGCGCACTGCTTTTTTCATGCATTTTTCGACGATTTTTATGCCCCCGGGCTAACTTTTGAACCAGTTGGGGTTTCACTTTCGTATTACCCCCATTGGAAAGGTAATTTGCTCTAGTTTCATGGACATAATCTCTTTTTTGGCGGGGAACTGCAGGGGGGTGGTCAGCTGCCATCTTAGGCGCACTGCTTTTTTCATGCATTTTTCGACGATTTTTATGCCCCCGGGCTAACTTTTGAACCAGTTGGGGTTTCACTTTCGTATTACCCCCATTGGAAAGGTAATTTGCTCTAGTTTCAGGGACATAAGCTGTTTTTTGACGGGGAACTGCAGGGGGATGGTCAGCTGCCATCTTAGGCGCACTGCTTTTTTCATGCATTTTTCGACGATTTTTATGCCCCCGGGCTAACTTTTGAACCAGTTGGGGTTTCACTTTCGTAGTACATCCATTGGAAAGGTAATTTGCTCTAGTTTCATGGACATAAGCTGTTTTTTGACGGGGAACTGCAGGGGGATGGTCAGCTGCCATCTTAGACGCTTTCAGTCGAATATTTTAAAGATAATATAATTTCTTGACTGAAATGACTGGCTCTTTCTTATTGTAAAAAACATGTAATTCACAGCTGAATGTACTTAACATATATATTATGAAACAGAAATTATTTACACGTAAAATACGTAACAATATATTTTTCGGAAAATTAAAGAATTGATTTCACAATTGTTAAAACTTTTGCATTCAACATAAGTATGCCATGAAACTTGTCTCAAATATTTAATTGTTTGTTTTCATTCAAGGTTTGAATGTTAAAGGCGATAGTTATTTAATATACATATTGATTAGATCTGCGTTCAATTTAATTGCTATTACTATTAATCTTACTTGTTTCTAATTATCTTCATTATACTTAATACTCCTGTTTCTTAATAATTCCCATAATTCAATTAGCATTAGTATTACTCATTATTTAATTTTTATTAGTATAGTTTATTAAAATGAATAATTGTGCTGCTAGAAACTAGAGCAAACTAGAGCAAATTACCTTTCCAATGGGGGTAATACGAAAGTGAAACCCCAACTGGTTCAAAAGTTAGCCCGGGGGCATAAAAAACGCCAAATCCTGCATGGTTCTTTCGCATCGCACCGGTTCCTTTCAATGGTTCATGAATTTCTGGTGTGACGACGGATGCTAAAATTGCCAAGTCAGACTGTTTCCGTTCCACCTTTTCAAGTAAACTTTCACGAAAAAGCGTATACTATATAAAATTTGTGCGAATGTTGAAAAAAAATACAATGAATATGATTTTATTTTTCTATTTAGTTTTGAAATTTTTTCAACATAATTTGTCGAATCCAAAAAACAAAGAAGTTGCGTCTCTTTGTCCAAACTAAATATAGATTTTAGGTGATTTTGTTCATATTTTTACATTCAAGTGGTTTCAACTTAGGCACTGTCCCATAACTTTTTTAATTCCTTGATGTTAATTTTTCGTTATGAATATTCTGATGTTAGAGCTTAAATATGTCTGGTTTTAATTATTTTTGCATACCTACTAGTTTCGCTGTGACTGAAGCCTTAAGAGGTAAGTCGGTCCACCTCTGCTTCATAATAATAGAGTAGAATTTTATTTTCACATTAAATACTCGTGTGTAAAAGAGGCGAAAGTTTTTATTTATTGATTTGAGCTGCACCTAATCTTATTTGCGTGGCATTTTTTTATACGTATGCTAAAATATTAATACTAGAACCAGAGAACAAATAACCTAGAGAATAAACTCTTAGACCATGTTTACACACAGATTGGGCATGAACATGGGACTGAACGAAAATGTCGAAATGATGAGGAAGGGAAGAACGGGGACAAGATTGTGGTACTGAACCAGAAAACAAAGATTTTCCATTTTCAGCGTTCCGTGCATGTGGTTCTGATTGGTTGGTATTTTTCAGTGCGTATTTTTCTCGTTCCATTGTCATTTGCGTTCCAGTGGTGAAAGAATTCGGATCTCGCAAGCAAAAATGTCTACATGGAATAAACTCTAACATAAAGCATGCTTGCTGCTGCCAGAAACTTTTTATTATCCATTTAAATTTTTTTTAGTTTATTCTGACGAATATTAATTGAAAATAATTTTCCTTTAACTATTCAATGAAAAAATTCAATTACGTTTCGTTTCCAATTGTTTCCTGGCAAACTGAGAGTAGCGTTCAGTTCCAATCTGTGTGTAAACACGAGCAACATTTTTGATTCAGTCCCATGTTCATGCCCAATCTGTGTGTAAACAGGCTCTTAGAACAAATTTTTAGAGAAAATTTTTCCACTGTGAGATGAAGCAAGAGGATCCGATGTAACACGGAAAAAATTATCCATTCGATTCCTCCATCTCATTGAATAGATACGACCAGGGAACAACCATTATATAGAATGGAAAGTAAGGCCTTTCCTCATTAACTTCCACTAGAGTAAGCACTACACTATAGAAATCGGGTTTTTTATCTCACTTCCCCTTTCTGCTGTCATACACTCGACAAAAAAAAATCAAATAGAACAACCTGTTACAATACATACACAAAAGTGCTGGCACTTTTGTTTACATTTTGCATGACATTTCATTGCAACATTGATTCATTTCATTGCAACGATTGATTTTGATAGATAATTACATTTTAGCGTGTTAACATTTCATAATTTCACATCAAAATGAATAAAGCACAAATTCACCACTGTTTAGTGAAGGAATGTTCCGCCAATTCAATTAAAAACCCAAATAGAAAGTTTTTCCGAGTCCCATCAACAACAGAAAGGTAAAGTATAACGAAAGATCGACAGAATTGCACATGAACGGGCCTTAAAACAATTGAAAACTAAAACTAAATTAAATTTAACACCTTTCAACACATAAGAATATCACCAATATTTAATGGAAATATCAAATTCTCCATAAAACATTTCCATTATCGGATTTTGTTTTGATTTGTTTTCATTTCAAGTGACAGATGGGAATCCATATTGCCACACACCACCAAATCGATCAGTGTTCATGTACACTGTCATGTAACAGCTATAGAAATCCTCGGATGTACGCTCCCAACACAAAAAATTTTGTTAGAGCTTTCCATTCTATATAATGGTTGTTCCCTGATACGACGAAAATGATTAGAAAATGTTCTC
Organism: Chrysopilus asiliformis; assembly: GCA_964034945.1. Taxonomy (NCBI): domain Eukaryota; kingdom Metazoa; phylum Arthropoda; class Insecta; order Diptera; family Rhagionidae; genus Chrysopilus; species Chrysopilus asiliformis. Next base: position 80,581,222 of record OZ035961.1, on the reverse strand, counting down.
TCTGCTTCGTGCTCCCTAGTCTAAAAGTATTTAACTTTTAGGCCGTAGCTAGTGAATGATAGGAACATTTTTCCCCCCTTCGAAGGGGAAATTTGTCAAAAATTTGTTCTAAGAGTTTATTCTCTAGATTTTTTGTTCTCTGGTAATAGTATGTTTGAAAAAATTAGAGACTCTATTGCAATACAACTTGCAAGAACATCTAACAAAAATATCAGTTGTGATCAACAAAAAACTTTCCTCTGCAAAATCTAATTTTGGAAAAAAAATGTAAAAAATAATTCGAAACTTAGGGTTTATTGGTCAACATTTTTGAATAATATTTGCTTCTCTCGAAACTATTTTTTTTTCTATTTATTTGTACCGGATTTCAATATTTTGAAACTTTTAGTTCAATTGAAACAAAGGAAGGGAAAATTGAGAAGAAAGCGTCAGTCAAGTTTCGGTCCGAAGTGTAGTTGACCTCATCAGAACAACTGCTACACTTCTATTGTTGACATGACGACCAAATTCAGCAAATCCTAAGTTTCGAGATATTCAAATATCAAAGATATTCAAATATCAAAATTTTATTGTAAAAAATAATATTTTTTCAAATATCTCGAGAACCGTAAAATCCGATAAAGCCAAAAATGAAGAGAATTTTATATATCCTTTAAATTTTATTTTATCCTTTTTCCATAAAGCGCATAAGTTTCAAGGAATTTTCAAAAAACTGTTTTTGCGCTCTGCGAAACCGCGCACTGTGAACCCTACTTTGTATGAAATATTGGGGTTAGGTCCCAGATAACATATTAGAAAAATTCCAAAAAAAAAATAGAAAATAGTTTTTATTTAACGACATATTTAAAGTAATACAAAGATATGATATGTATTACTAATCTTTTTGAAAAATTAGTGATTGATTACCCGATTTTGGTTTTTCATTATGCATTTCTACGTATGGGGCTAAAGCTGCTGTCAAATTTCACCGAAATTTTAAGGCACGCTCCATATCAGGGTCCATATTAAGAGCTTCTTGTTAAAGTTGACTACCAAGCATTACAAAATTTGTCAGTTTTTCGTGCGTAAGGTTTTTCTTTCTTATAACCTCTATAACTTCACTTTCATCATTTTCGTCGCTATAATTATCGCCGAACTGTGTCAAAATATCGTCAGCAGTCATATTTTCTTCATTGCTTGCAAGGACTTCCATGATATCTTCTGACTGTAAGTCTTCAAATTCGTCCCCACCAATGGTCTTACCTAATGTCCCAATTTCCACTAAATAAAAACACTAATTTAAGCACGAAATTACCAAATATGTACGAAGATACCAAATTACCAGCTGATTCCTTCTTGTCGGGGATTCACCAAAATATATGTTCAGAACATGTTTTTTATACGGAAATTATAAAAAAACCGCGCAGATGCGAAATTTTTAGCGCGCAGTTCGAAATTTTGGTATTAAAAACTTAACCGCGCAGTTGCGAAACCGCGCAGTCCGAAACCGCGCAGTTCGAGGGATTACTGTATACCGTTTTAGGTACCCGTTATAACTAACGTTACTTTTCTACAAGTTGATAGAAAATTACGAAAAACTCATTTACAAAAAATATTAACTCGCTAGCTCAACGCGCTCTCGAGTTATCTAAATGTGCCGCTCCACATGAGAGTAAATACGCGAGTAACTCTCAAAAATTCTCGAGAGTTACTCGCAGGAGGTTGTCCTTTTGAGAGTTAATTTCGGCGATTTTTCTCTTTTCAATACCAATATCTTGATTTTTTTTGACATCTTGCTTTGGCGAGTTCTCGTGAGCTACTAGCGAAATTCAAACGCCGTTCGTATCTGGCGAGCAACTCCCCGAGAGTTCAGTGGGTGCGTGTCGCCTAGAGAGTAGAATCACTTTTAACAGCTTGCAGAAACTAGCTCGCGAGTTCTTGCGAGCGACTCTCAGAGACGTGTCCATTTGTGAGTAGCTGCTATCGAGAGGTTCTCGCCGGCATTTACTCTCATGTGGAGCGGCACCTTAAGATACGCATAAATCGACAGATAGATTCATGGGCAGCCTCAAAATCTCGCCAGAATCGAATTTCGTACTGATCAGAAAGTTTCTATCCGCCCTAGTTCTCGACTTGGAGTAGAAGTGCTAAAGCGATGCTTTCCTCGACATCCATTTTATTGAAATTACTCAGCTGTCAAAACGCTTACGAGAACGATTCCCTAATCGCTCATGTAAACGGCATAGGGATTTTTTAGTCGCCGCGATCTTTTAATTGCGCGACTGAGTGGTTAAAAATCGCTCATGTAAACAGACACTAATTGTCGATATTTTTTTAATTGAGCTGAAATTGGCTAATATCCCTTCTTTAATTTTATTTATTGAGAAAAACTTAAATTTCTTACAGATCGATGTTCGATTGATTCAGAACGGAATAAGATTTTTGCAAAGGTGGATATCTGTGTCATTGGCACATCGTTCGATAAATAAACACCTCCGCTTGTATGCTTTTAGTGACGTAACATGGTTACCATGTTTCAACGTAAAAATTCTTCGCTAGCGGATGCGCAGGCGGCCTTAAATCTGTAGGTAATAAATAAGCAAACTCGGCTGCTGCTGTAAGACAAGTTTCTGAAACAGAAATTGTTGTAAGAATCTTGTATGGTGTTCAAATTTAAATACTCTCTTCTGGTTGATATTTCACTGATATCAGAACTGTATTTTGTGGTTGAAATTATCAAAACTAAATTATTTTTGTTAAAAAACTTAAATTTTTGTCACACGCGCGATATATTTGAATATTTAATTGCAAGTTCTGGACTATCAGGTAATTAGGAATCTTCTCTTCTCTTCTGCACGTTTTTTATTCAATGGCCACTAAAAAAATTGAAAAGTCTTTTAACGTTTGCTGTGAACAGTGTAGCTAGTGTTTAATGTGTAAAAATATTTACTACTTTTTCGAAGAAAATAATACCTGCCACTCGAGTTTTATTGCAACAAATAAATTTCTTGACTCTTTTTAAGTTTAATGAATATAAATTGAAATTTATAATTGCGCTAAATAATTTGACATTGAATTTAAAACGAGTATAAATTATACCAGACTTCGTTTGATTTAAGTTTTTTTTTTGTAAAAATACGGTGATCAGACGTCCCGCATTACGTGAGATAGAGTTGCAATTCAGTCGTCTATCCCGCAATAATTACGGTGACCAGACGTCCTTTATACGAAGGATAGTCCTTTATTTCCCTGCCCTGTCCTTTATTTTTTTCTGAAATGGCTTTTTGTCCTTTCTTTTGCTGTTTTTTATTTGTCCTTTTTTTATTGAAATGACCATTTTATTTACTTTATAGCTTCGGAAAGTTATGTCAAATGCTTTGCATTTTTTCAATTCACTGAAACGAACAAGCACATTTCGGAAACATTTAAATCCATCCTTTTCCATATATTTTTTTTGGTAAATAAGTCGAGATTAAAAAGTATTTTTGGATTATTAAAATACCATCAAAGGTTTGGTAATCATAAATTCTTTATTTTAAAGGAAACACTTTTTTTAAAAGCTTTTATTTAGTTTCACTTGTTTGTTGTTAGGGTCAAAACTTGTAATCGAATTTTGACCCATTTCCATTCTTATAATTGACTTGAAATTTGGCACACATATGTAACTCCTATGACGATATGTATTTGAGAAAAAAAACAAAATGGCGGTCGGCAGACGCCATTTTGTTGAAATTAAACTAATGAAGTACACATCGTGTGGGGTCTTAAATGAAAGGACTTCGAAAACAAACTCAGGGAAAATTAAAATCGCGACTAAAAAGGATAAAATAAATAAATAAGCTTGTTACGGAAGTATCGAATTTACCTAATTTGTTTAATTTAATAATATGAACTGTATGAATTTCGAAGTACTTGTAAATTATTAATTATGTTGGGTTTCGTTTTAATCAGGGATAGCTTTGAATTTTGTTTACTTTTTGAATTGTAAAAATCAAAATTTGTAGTTGCAAGAAAGCTAGCGACCGAAGAACACTAAAAGTTTTTATAGCGCTTCACGCCACAAGTATAAAATAAATAAGGAGTTTGTTATAAATAAATGTGTTTTTATGTTCGGGCAGCTAATAAAATTTAGTAAGTTATAAAATCGGTCTTTTCTATCAACAAAGCTTTTTTTAAAAAACAAACTCGGCTTTGGCTTCGGACGAAGGTTAAGAAAAAAACCGAAGTTCGGTTTCGGCCAAAAACTGACTTTCGGTAGGATTCTTTTGATGGTCTACTTGCCGGTGTAAATGAAGCTTCACAAAAAACTTTTTTGATAAGCTACACCGTTTTTGAGATATTCGCAAAATTCGTTTTCGTTCGTATGGGGGGTACCACCCCTAATGGTCCATTTTTGTCCTGAACGAACTTAGCCTCGAATTTTACGAAAAACGGATCTGCGCAAAATTCCAAGTCTGTAGCTCAATCCGTGCGCCCGCAATCCGCGTCACAGACGGACGGACAGATGGACGGACAGACGGACGGACGGACATGCAAAAATTAATTATTTTTATCATTCTAAACACACTGGTATAATTCATTTTTGTGTGTGATGACGGTATCTTGGCGTTACAAACGGTAAGGCAAAGCTAATATACCCTTTGGTTTCACCTTACGGGTATAAAAATGTCGTACTACCAGTGTCGTAACTGTAAGTTAAGGACTCTTCATATAAAAGTTAAATGTTTTTTGAATTAAGGGACCTTTTCATAGTTGAATTTGGAAAACTTTTTGATCTGAGCGCCCTTAAAAATTTTGCCTTTCCGCATTGGAGTTTTGCCAATGCATCAGTGGCGGCTCGTGTATATTTGAAATGAGGTGGCAAAGTTTTTTTTAGTTCTATAATTTTTTTATGATACGACCACAGAACTATATAACCTAGAACAACTGTCACCATACAAAGCTCTGCTGAAAAATGGTCCCAAAAATATTTCCCTCTTTATCGTACTTGAACGCATTCACTAAACTGTATAAGGTCGCGAAATTCAAATTTCGTTTGCCGCGAAATTCAAATTTCACAAGTTTGAGACTAACTTTAGGCGTCAAAAACTAACTTTAGTTTTAACTAACTTTAGGCGCCGTAAAAAAATCTCTTCATAGAGGCTAGCCTCCGATGTTTGTGCTTAGCAAAAGCTGTATGAAAGTATTTGTGCGAATCGGAGGCTAGCCTCTATGAAGAGATTTTTTACGGAGATTGGTGTTCGTATTCTATATGTGGCTATGCTTCTGCTTAGCAAAAGCTGTATGAAAGTATTTGTACGAATCGGAGGCTAGCCTCTATGAAGAGAATTTGTAGTTTATGTTTTAGAGAATTCGACATTAGAGAATAGGATTTTCTTTTAAATTATTATTTTTTGAACATACAGATTTTTATTCAGTCCATTATGGTATAAAAAATTAAAGGCATACGTTAGAAAAACATTTTTATAAAATGTTATGAGGAGGCAATGCCTCCGTTGCCTCCCCTATAAAGCCGCCACTGCAATGCATGATACTAAAGTTCCCTTTATATTCTTTATTAAATTGGTCAGAAGTTTTTTAAAAAATCAATGCATAATTGGTAAATGATTGAAATATTTTAGTTTTTAATTTCCGGTATTGTTTTAAATAATAGATAGCTATTAGTTGTTTAAAACAAGTATCGAAACATATTTATCGCATTAAGGTTGAATATTCTCACAAATTTAAACGTTCTGATAAAATCAATGTTGCCACAATTGTTTTGCTGTAGACCGAAATTATAGTGGCGTAATATCGTGTTAAATTACACTCCAGTACTGTACTTGCATTCGTTGCAAACAGTTTTTACGCGCAATAAAATCCCAATTCAGAAATTTAATTGTTTCACGCTAAAGTGAATTTCGCTAAAGTTACAACTTTGCTATTATTAACTTTAATTCTGTTTTGTATTAATTATATTCAGGAAAAATTAGATGTTTCTACTACGTTCGAATGTTTTTTTTATTGTTGAGAATGGTATCAGATACATGTTGGGCTGCTACCATGATTTACACCTTTTATGTTAATTAGTGTAACAAAGCCTTAGTTTAAAAAAATTGCACCTACATGCATGAATTCAATTATTCTGGTTTTCAATTTTTTATGGAATAATTAAAAGCAGAATAGTTTTTATTTAATAGTAATTATAATAAAAATTTAATAAAGAAATTTCCATTAATTTTATTCAAATAAAACGAGCGAAAGTTTTTCAATCAGGCTATTTTTGGTGGCACTGATTCTGAATCTGGAAGTGATTTGGCTAAATCAACTCTAGTTTTTGATATATAGAGTGTGGTTTTTAAATTGGTTCATACGTTTATAGGTATATTTATGGTGTATCTCAACAACTACAGCTGTTCTAGCCATTCTAAGCGTCACGCCACCAACTCTTGCTACATTATGTATTGTCTCGAAATATTTAGAATGATAAAAATCGGTAATTTTCGATTAGTTTTATTGAATGGAAAATAAGTCACTATTTCTTAAAAATCTATCTGGCATTTTCTTCGAGGAATTTAAGACATTATCAATTTTCTGGAAAATTTCCAAAGAAAGTTTGAACTATTTTGCATACGATTGTTGAATAAAATCAATTTGTATGACTTCCTTGAGAAAGTCTGAAAGTTGAAGCAACGCCTAAAACACTCTTTGAATAACAATTTGGGAATTTTAGGTTATCTTGTTAAATATTCTCACTTGGTTTTTTGCACCTCATTTTATTGTCTCGAAAAGGTCATTACCGATCGTGAGTATCCATTTTTAGTAAAAGTAAACAAAGTGACATCATGGATGCGAAAAGACGGACAGATATGAGGCCTCACTCTGCAAACCTATAAAACGCAATTTTTACACCATTTGCATACGGAATAGATGCCGAATCTAGTGTGCTTGAAGGGAAAAATAGATGCAAATTCGTTAATCTGTTTAAGTAGATTCCATCCGTTATGCTGAAAAAAATAACTACGAAGTTGCGCGCGCATTTTTAAACTATGTACAAGAATTGCGGATGTGTTCATGGCACGCACATGATAGTAACGACCTTTGCGTATCTTTAAAGAGATTTCTTTTTAATGAATTCCATCGTGAGATCACACTAAGGGCAGTTAAGATAATGCAGATGGTTAGTGAAAATCTTATTGTAAAAGTACAAAAGGTACTTGATTAATACTCATGCTAAAAGCATTTTACTTTTTTTTCTTGAAGCTATTCAAAGAAGTGTTGTAATTGAGTTCTATATAAGTTTTTTCTACATATTTCTTAAAATTCAGTACATAATGTCCATTCGGTTTTTGCTTTTTTTGTGATTTTGGCCATAGTACCTAACATAAATGTTGGTTTATGAACTTATTCTGTTCCTGAAGGTCGTTCATAAACCGAAGCGTAATTGAATTTCACTCAGCATTGAGCTTCCCTCAGTGTTAAGCTGACTTTTTTTTTGCCTTCATACCTAATCAAAATTCAGGAACCAAAATACTGTTCATAAACCGAAGTTCTTTTTGTTTTCAAAACAATTTCATGAATCGAACCTAGTTTTCACTTTAGTCTGACGTGCTTACTGCACTGATTTTGACTTGAATTACACTATTCACTGAGGTATCGCAATACTCGTTTATTATCACAGTTTTTTGGCTATCCCAAGTAACACAAAGGTCGTTAAATAGACATTCACGCCCCTGTGCACAACATTTCGCCTACGTTCTGACTTTAATCGGACTTTAATCGTGTTGATCCAGTGTTAAAATCCAGAACGATTTAGAATTTGAATTTGGAAAACTAGTTTTTTAAAGCATTAGGAGCTAAAATATTCTTTCATTGCTACGTATTTCTCAATAACAGGGAGAAACTTCAACCATCAAATATGTATAATAGTTGAAAAAATAATTTAATTTCTTTGATTGATTCGGGCCAAAGGATTGGACTTTCAGTAATTCTTGGCAGTTTTTTAACAAATGGAATCAAATAGAAATGTTTTGTTTACTTTATTCCCATAAAAAAAATAAAGGTGTCTGCTTTTAGGTATGGCTTTGACTTCGGTCAATGTCACGCCCTAAATATCTTTGTAACTTTTCCAATTAATTACGAAAAAAGAGTTCACTTTTCATGACTTTTGTTGGTTTTTTTTTACAGTGCTGTGAAGTAAAAGATATCTTCTTTTGTCGTATATTGTTGAAATAGAACTCACCAGGTAAAAATCGATTGGCTTCTCTCGGCGTTTGTTGTACGCCTTTTGGATTTCCGTTTGCTTGAGCGCGTGCGCAATGTGAAGTGCGCTAGCGTCAAATCGACCATATTTGTAGTCGGAGTCAATTTGTGACGGTGAACTGACATCTCGGTTACCGTGATATCCATTCGGTGTTGATTGGCGTGGCTGGCCTGCATTGACAATATTTTTTTGGTTGTAAATTAATTAGTAACACTTTATTGTAAAAAGAAAGATCGGCATACAATGAAAAGTCTTTGTTTTCTCATTGTGATTGTAATTGCTATATGACTCTTGTAAATAGTACTATACATTGTAGCTTTCAGGTACTTACCATCAATATCTGTCCTAGTTCCTCTTATTTGCTCATTAACATATTTGTTTGTCTTTGGGGCATTCAGGGCTTGCCTTATTCCGACTGATGTCTGATCTAAATGTCCGGGGCCACTCTTTGGTACATGTGAACTACAATAAACCTGTAAAAAAAACAATTTTAAAATTTAGCTAGTATTTCGTCAACGAATTGCGCTTAAATTGGATATTCTTATCATACTAATATATAAACATAACAAAAGCTATAATTGCCAATCTGGCAATTATTGAAAACCCGTATGGTGATATTCGTATCAAAATTCGAACAGTTATACCAAAATTCCACTTTGAAGTCAAACTTTCCAATAAGATTTTTTAAAATTTATTCCAATCGGATTTTGATGTATGAGAGTTTTATGTAGAATCATATCCTAAATAACTTTTGTTCTTGCACTTTTTTGATAAGATGCACCGTTTTTGAGATATCTACAAAAAACAATTTCGTTCGTATGGGGGGTACCCCGGTAAGGCAAAGTTAATATACCCTTTGGTTTCACCATACGGGTATAAAAATGAGTTGGTGTCTGTCTGCCTGTCTGTTCATCTTTCACGCAAAAACGGCTGAACCGATTGACTTGAAATTTGGCATGAGTGTCTGTGGTAGTTCTGGTTCCAACTTAGGCATACGGAATAGTAGTGCGAGGGGTGGGGTGAGGGGCTAAAGTGATTTAGGCCCGTTTGCTGAAACAAGTCATAGCGTCTTATATTCAACTTAAATTATTTAAGACCCAGAATTTCTACGGTTTAAGTAGGCTAAGCACAACTTAAATTGTTATGACTTGTTTCAGCAAACGGGCCTTAGAAACTTAGTTTTTGCGCTATGTTACTCTTTCGCGGAGAAACTACAGAACCGATTGGCCTGAAATTTGGCATAGATGTTCGTCGTGGGTCCAGCCCCAACATAGACCCATTTAAAAGTAGCTCGAGAGGTGAGGGGAGTAAGTGGAGTAAGGGGAGGGGGTAAAGTCATCTCGAAACTTAGCTCTTCCCCTATGTTACCCTTTCGCGGGGAAACTGCCGAGCCGATTGGGCTGAAATTTAGCTCCAACATAGACCATAAAAAAAATTGAAAGAACTTAACCCGGCAACGACGAGTATGCAAGCTAGTTACAGATAAAAATGATTTCAACTTTAAATCGGAAATTTGGCCGGTATTTTTTTTAGAATTCGAGTCCTTAAGGTGCCGCTCCACATGAGAATAAATGCCGGCGAGAACCTCTCGATAGCAGCTACTCGCAAATGGACACGTCTCTGAGAGTCGCTCGCAGAAACTCGCAAAAACTCGCGAGCTAGTTTCTTCGAGGTCGAGCTGTCAAAAGCGATTCTACTATCTAGTCGGCAGGCCTCCACTGAACTCTCGGGGAGTTGTTCGCCAGATACGAACGGCGTTTGAATTTCGCTAGTAGCTCTCGAGAACGCTAGAAGTTAAAAGCTCGAGTTCGCTACTAGCGATAGAAAAATCGCCGAAATTAACTCTCAAAAGGACAACCTCCTGCGAGTAACTCTCGAGAGTTTTTGAGAGTTACTGAAGAAGAATCTTCAGAGTGTAGACAATTTTCTTTAATTTGAGGATAAAGAGATATCTCTAAACCAAAGAACATACTTTGTTGGCCAGAAGATACAAATTTCTCTCAGTGCACGATTGACCATTTTGATATTGAAAGTTCTAAATTCAACCGTAAGGACAACATAACAAAAATCGCAGTAAAGAAAAGGTGTTTCTTTTTAGCTATTTATGTCCTCCATGACGACTTATTCCCAGTGATAGGCATAATTTTCCATGGGGATATATCGGATGGTAAACCGTTCTAAATTCTTGTTGTTCTCCAAATTAAGGAACTCCTAAACTTTACTGTACGAAAAAGTAAATTTAGTTATAAATTTAGTATTAGTTATAAATTTAAAAAGTTATAAATTTAGTATGAGTGTCTGTGGTAGTTCTGGTTCCAACATAGGCACACGGAAAAGTATTGCGAGGGGTGGGGGGAGTAAGAGGAGGGGGTAAAGTGATTTCGAAACTTAGTTTTTGCGCTATGTTTCTCTTTCGCGGGGAAACTACTAAACCGATTGGCCTGAAATTTGGCATAGATGTTCGTCGGGGGTCCAGCCCCCATTAAAAGATAGCCCGAGAGGTGAGGGAGTAAGGGGAGGGGGTAAAGAAAATCCGAATCTTTTAAAGAAAAGCATGGGCAACTTATTCTATCTAATTTATTGCCAATTGAATTTTGTTTTCTTAGATTTTGTTCTACTCACGCTTTTAGCCGGACGTAGCCGGGTCCAAATTCTAGTAACACCATATTTCTGTGGAAGTTTACCGATGTTATAACCTCCCCACCCCCCTGAGAGCTCAGACGGGGGTCATGACCCTTCTGGACGATCAAGGCATTTTATTTTTTTGTTGATGGGTATTTATTTTTTAAACTTTATATTATTTTTTCTATTACCAATTCTATTTAATTGCAGAATGACCCTGTCACGCTAATTTCACCGATACCTTGCCAATATCCATTTACCGGCTTTCTTATCTAACGGTACGACAACTCAAAGACACAATCAGCAGAATCAAATTCTGACTCCAACTCCTTCGGCTAAAAAAAATCATCAAATCACCTTAAATTCCAAATAAAACATTTGCTTTTGGTTGCAAAACATTCAGGTTTGACTTAAACTAGAAGGACAAACTAGAGAGTGGCCAAAGGAGGTAAAATAACCGGTGCGGAGTTGGAGTCGACAAATTTTCTCCGCCTTTGATTCCAACTATTAAACTCTCTAGTGAAAATTGACCGACTCTGACACCTAAAACAATAATTTTGTCCCGACTCCTACTCTACTTTCCTGTAAGAAATCAGGATCTGTCAGACGGTAAAATCAACTTTAAAAAATTTGCATTAAAATGATGTTTGATGCATTTAAATCAAATACGAGACAGTTGTTTTAAATAATCTGCATTTAAAATGAATGTTTTGGTATTTGTCTTTACTATTTTCGCTTTTAATTCAAATAAAAAACATTTGATTTTGGACTATGAATGAAAAACAACTATATTAAATGAGAGTTCCTGAATCAACTACATGCCTGATTTCTGTCAGTGTAAGGTTTTATAAAAAAGTTACTTTAGGATGTCGTAAGTTGCCAAATATATGATGACATTCAACTTAACTCAAGAAATTTAAAATGATAAGAATATTTTTTTTAATTCAATGTTGTTACAAAATTTTTTGTGACAGATTTTTTTAGTATGATTTTAAAACAATGATCGTATTTCCTAATCTAATATATTGCCAAGTGAATTGAATCAGAGTTAAGTATGCGTGCTAAATTGTTCTCCATTTTTGGGGACAAGTGGATTTAAACAATCAGTCAGTCAGGTGAATTTTCTTGAAAGAATGCCGAAATAGTGTTATGTAAAAAAATCCATAAACAATTTACCTCTTTGTCCTCTTGCTTATGTTGATTGTTGTAATACGTTTTAAGTGTCAATTTTGTGCCACAATGGACACACTTGAAACATCCGGAATGAAAGAAGGTGAAGTCTTTCAATGGCCCGACACGATCAACTTGATAAACGATTTCGTTGCATCGGAGGCATGTCGACTCGTAAAAGTTCGGCCGGTACATTTTTCATTTAATGTTAATTTAAAAAAATCTAATGTGGTGTTTAAGTAATTTTCCACGTTTTATTCAAACGATTTTTGTTTCTCCAGGTGCAATGTGCAAAATTCTGAAAAACAGTATAGCACAGGTACGTTTGACTCCAATTTCACCTTAATTTAAATCGATTGTTGTTGAATAGATTTTTCTTTTTGGTATTTCCATGTGGTAGTTGTAACTAATGCCAGTTGCTCTTACTACCGCTGTTGATTTTTCCAGTCATTATCTGTAATGCAAAAAAAAAAAAATTATCGATTTTTTCAAACACTTGTTGAATTAAAAAATAATTGTGCAAATTCAAATCACTAAATACCAAACTGGGAGAAAAGGAGTAAAGATTTTAGGCCTGCTGCAAGATTATTTTAGCTAGTTCAGCTACAGAAGGCATCTGTTAAATTGCTGTAGGTTAAGGGGGAAAAAATGTATTTGCAGGAAGTGAAGTTAGCCTACAATATTAGAACAAGTTTTCCTGGGACACAGATTGCAGCGATGTCAGAGATTGTAAATTTTAGCATGCCTAAGAGCCTGTTCACATTGGTTGAAATAGTCCGCCTAAATAGGACAGAAACTTGCAACATTAGGGCAAGGTGAGGAAGTGGGACTGCTGATAGGAAAATCATCCTCAAAACTAAAATCTCCGTTCTCAGAGTTCCGCCGGTCGTGCTCTGGATTGGTTGGCTGCCAGCTGCCACCAGGGTTCCCACCCCAAAAGTGAAAAGCGGAGTGTTACTGATCGAAAAATAGTAGTGTCAGAGGGATTTCAGTAGTGTCAACTTTTTTAACAGTCATTTAGAGTTTTATTGAGACAACACATTTTGAATGTTACCGTCTAATGTTTTATTGCATACCATATCAGTACATTTTTATATTAGTACAAAAATCAATTTTTTAAAATTAAAATTAAAGGAAGGAATTAAGTATTATATGTCCCTTTTGTTCAAGGATTGAGTGCGTTTAGTCAGTAACTATTTCATAGGGAATGCCTGAAGTACTTAAATATTTTACAAAAAGAGTCTGAATGATTATAAATTACATATTTTTTAATTTTCCCCAGATAAATGAACTTTTCAAATCTAGAAATTAACTTTCTTTGTAGCACGTTTTTTATATGGCGAAAAAGGTAGTGTTTTGAGTTTTTCAGTAGTGTAAGTAGTGTTAGGTCAAATTATGTCGAAATAGTAGTGTAAAACTACGATAGTAGTGTAAACGGGATCCCTGGCTGCCACACTGAATGTGTTCCATTGTCATTATTGTTTCGGTCGTTTTCGATGCAACACATCGCAGAGCAAAAGGCAGTTCCGTATTACTTGCAATTCTTTAGAAATGTTCCGTGGTTCAAATAGTGGTTCAAATAGTCTCAATCTGAACACGAGCAATATTTCATCCGTCCTATTTAGGCGGACTATTTCAACCAATGTGAACAAGCTCTAAGCGGTGAACAATTTTCTCAGGACAGGTAAACATCACAACTGCACCAGGGGAAATTAAAAAAGTTGGGAAAAAAATCTCCTGCCATAGGTGAACAAAAAATATGTTCACTTGTAGTACAAGTATGTGTAAAGTATTGTCAGGTGAACTGGAAAGCTAAGGAATAAAAATTTCTACGCTGGAAAATTTTCCACATAGAAATTTTCTTTCGCTCATAATTCGCATATGTTTTCTGAGTATATAAGCCTAGTTCAAGTTGGATTCAGTATTCACCGATCGGGTCCATCGGACTCATCGAATTGCTCGCTCGGCTCGGCAAGCAAGAAGGACGTGTGGTAGCTCGCTGTGCCCTACGATAGAATACAGAAGACAAACTCCATACATTAAATAAGAAAAAAACTCATGTAACCGGAAACAAATAACCCAGAAATACCCAAAACGTGACACTCTAATTGGTCAGAAAAATCTGAGATTTTTGGGATACAAAGAATGAACAAGTAATATCGACCACCAAGCGAATTAATAAATGTGAAACAGAGAAAGAAATATACTGTCAAAAATTAGAGACGCAGCGGCGTTACCAGATGAGCTAGATGAGAAATGTATTTTATCAATGATTACCTAATATAGATAAGAAAGTTCTCCTAAAATATTTGGTTTGAGAGAGGGACAACTAGCGACATGCTGGCGGTTTCAATTTCTGTGTGAATACTGAGTTATTTATGTGTGCGGCCTCATCTCAAGTGTTCCCACATCTCAGTTGTAATGCGTAATTAGTTGTAATGCGCCTCGAAAAAACCATAAAAAAATCGCACTACACAAATTTGATTCTCAGCAGTCAGTTAGTTAAAAATCAAAACAAACCACCAATTTCGGTGGAAAATTTAGTTTTCGTGTTAATTTCGTTGATTTTTAGTGTATTTCGCGATTTAAATACTAAAAAAGTGTTATAATTTGCTTGAAAATTTTCGTGAGCTGTCAGGCCGCTGTCGGAAGCATGATGGTGTTAGTGCAAGGGTTGTATAAATATAATACAAGTTTTTGACTGCTATAAGGATACGAAAATCTCGCTTGGTTTAGCCCTGACTAAACGACAAGTTTCTTGTTTTTTCTTTAACTCCATATGACATGAAGGAAAAAAAGGGAAAGATGGTGTTGCTCGGTGACTTTTTTTTATCGCGCATCTCTTTTCTCTGCCGTAGGTAAACGGAAACTTCCGTTTACTTCCCATCTATATTAGGTAATCATTGATTTTATCTTTAGAAATTAAATACAGTTCTAAAATAAGTTGTACATTATGTTCGTTTGAATATAAAAAAGTTAAAACTTTTTTATCAAACGTCCTCGTTGCTTTGAAATTAGCATCACGTGTAAATGTTTCCCTACTGTTACTAAAACTTCACCTGGACGTTGAACAGCATTGTAAATTCCGATCTCTTTGTTCGTATATAACCTGCATTTTTTTTTGTTATTGCCGTGGATATTTCAATCATTTTAGGGTAATTCGATACCGCTGAATACGAATGTGGAAATAGTTTTGCTGAATTCGTTCCAGTTTTGGAGATTTGGCAAAAAGAAGAATAATTATTGTTCTTAAGCAAGCCTATTTACCTAGAAAAAAAACCAATCTCAAAAACTAGAGTGAATTTAGTGAAACTACTTCCAATATCGGATTCAGCGAAGTCAACTTACCCTAAAATAATACAAATATCCACGACAACAACAAAATAAAAAAAAACTTTCAGTTTATATGGAACTTTTTAAAAAAAAAAAGTTTTTTTTTGCTTTTCTCAAAAACTAGAGCCAATCTGGCCAAACCACTTACAGATTCGGAATTAGCGACGTCAAATTATCCTAAAAAGATTGAAAAAAGGTAATTTTTGTCGCGTACTGTTATTTATAATCTAGAATGCGAATTAATCACACTGGAAGTAGTGGCTGGTACGCTACTGGATGTATTACCCTATCAATGTCAATTGTTTTGTTACACCAGAATGAGTATATTTGGTTGATTCTCTCATTTTCAAATACATCCACAAGTACCGCTCCGAATACAAAAAAGCGCAAAACAAAATTTATTGAATGAACTCACCTGAAATTAATAAATAATTACAGTTCATCTTTGCTACACTTTACTACCTATTAATTATATTTTTAAAAAATGAAACCCAAATTTTAATTTCCACTTTTCAGTTACATTCAACTAAAGCAAATGACTTGTAAAAACACCCCGAATATTCTAAACGTAACTTTTCTGTCAATTATTGTATTTAAACATAATTCAGAACTGCTCCCATGTGGGTGGATTTGAATTTTTGCTAATATGACGCCATACTTTTTAGGTGCTTGTGCTAAATTCCCATTATTCTGTTCTATGATGTCGATATAATCGCAAATTTTCAGTTTCATTTGACCTTCAGTCTGTGTTACATAATAGTTAGGATTTCTTAACAAAAGATAAATGTATATTTGACATATTAATTCGTTTCGAGCGGATATTTTTTTTTAATTTTTAATGGAAAATTGTTTTGTGAAATTATAATATATAGTTTTCGTTTGTGATTTTTTTTGTTTACGGAAATCAATCTGTTTGAATAATTTGTTGTAAAATTTCTAAATTCAAAAACAAAAAACTATTCATGCGTGGGAAAATCGGATCAGGATAAAAGTTAATTAACAGAATTTAAATACACCAAAACCTCTATTTGCGTCTTTAAGTGTGACCAGGGGAAGACAGATCTCGGAACAACACAGATCTGGGTTTTGGTGTGGTTGTAAAATATAGAAAAAAAGACTTTTAAAGGTTCTGCAGGCCTAAAAATATCGGTTCCAGTTTCAGGTCCATCAAATTATAATCTACAGGTTCCCCATCCGTTTTACTTTCTCCAGACATTGTCAGCTTTTTAAGAACATTCTGGGACATCCGGCCTGGTCTCTGTTTTAAAATGTGTGCGGGGAATTTTGAGCCAATTAGAAATTCGCTGGAAATGGAGTTACTTTTCTTTTGAGTACATTTAATCTTGAAATACCAAAGTTTTCGCTTGTGGCACATTTCTTTAAAAAACCATACTAATATAAGTATATAAAAATGAGTTGGTGTATGTATGTCTGTTCCTCTTTTACGCGAAAACGGCTGAACCTATTGAAATTTGGTCACTGTAGGCCTGGTTTCAACAAAGACCTATTTAAAAGTAAATCAATTTCTGGTGGGGGGAGTAGGGGGAGGGGGTAAAGTGAATCCGAAGCTTGGTTTTTCCTCTATGTTACTCTTTCGCGGAAAACTAGCGAACCGATCGGACTGAAATTTGGCACAGATCTTCGTTGGGGATCCAGGCAATTTAAAAGTAGCCCGACCGGTGGGGGAGTAAGGGGAGGGGGTAAAGTGAATCCAAAGCTTGCTTTTTCCTCTATGTTACTCTTTCGCGGTAAAACTACCAAACGGATCGGCCTAAAATTTGGCATAGGTGTATATAAGAGCCCAACTATGATAGACATAAGATCGCATATGTTAATGTCAAATTCCCAACGAATGTTGACATACATAGCTGTCCACATAATAGCTAATCTTCATTTTACCTCAAGTGGAAATTAATATGGCCACAATATTATTAAATTAACACTAAAATTTTAGGTTATGTTCACTATTTACATATGCCAGTTCCATTTGTGTCGAATTATTCATGCTTAACGAAAGTTTAACGAAGGTTTGAAAGTGGCACATGTCTATTGTGGGTAATAACATTGACTTTCTTATTCTGGAAATGACATATGCAGCTACATAATATCTATCATATTATTATATGTCTATCATAGTTCTTATGTCTATCATAGTTGAGCCTTAACTCCACCAAAATGTATCCCGTGAGTTGTGGAGTCAAATAAATCCGAAAATAATATACTGTTTTCAATTTTGATATAAATTTCTTTTAAACACACATCATACACAAACCAATCTCAAACCGACGTTTTTAATCACAAAACCTATTTTTGAGGTAGTTCGGTTTTGGTTCCTAGGACTTCAAAATTGGGTTCTGGTTTTGGTTTGGTTTCTAAAATTTTAAAAATTTGATTTTGGTTCTGGGCACGAATCATGGTAACCGACGCGTCTGAAAAAACGCGTCTTAAATTTTCTTCAGGGTTATTGTTTTCCCCAAAATCAAACAAGTTTTCCAAAAGTGCAAACATTTTGACAAATGTGACAATCAAAGCACTGCATTGAACTGAAACAATCACGTGTCGGTAATCAGGATTGCAATTCTGTCGCGTCGATTTGGGTGTTTTGCAGACGCGTCGGTTACTATGATTCGTGCCCTGGTTTACTGAATTTTTAATGGTTTAGTGGTTTTGGATCTTACACAAGACTTTCTGGTCGAAAAATATTCCACAGGACAAGTCTGATCTAAAATAGAAAATAATACGAATTTTTTGATTCTAAAAATTCAAATTTGATCCGCGCGGAACCACTAAAAAATTTTTGGATTTTGGTTATGTTTCGGTTCGGCCATCTTTTTTAAATCTGGTATGGTTTTGGTTCGGTTCGGCCATTTTTTTTCAAAGTGGTTCAGTTTATGGTTTACTCAAATTTCAACGGTTCAATGGCTTTTGGTACTGTTCTAAAAAACCGGTTTGCATCTCTGGATTTAATATACCGTCTCTAACGCATCGAATCGATCGTCGGAGACAAAAATGAACTACACTAGGCCGTTAGGGATGAAAAAATATTTTTATTTCCGCATGTCCGTCCGTCTGTCTGACCGTAAACATCATAACTTGCGAAAGGATTGAGTTTGATTTTTTTACAGCTGCGTTTCTCGTAAATAGCAAAGGTAAGTTCACGAAAGGGCAAAATTGAACCATTCTTTCCCACTCCACCATGCAAACGAAACAACGGTAAGTCGTATTAAATAATTTAATTAGATAAAATATGTTTGAAATAGGATTTTACATAACCCCTCCATACATTAAAATCCAGTAAAACTACTCCTTCTCCCTCTTCCATACAAATTGAATACGCTTTTTCTATTTTCTCGAAAACGGTGCATGGTATCGAAAAATTTATAAAGATGAAATGTGTTTAGAATATTATTTTACGTAAATATTCCTTACATCAAAATCTAAACGGACTCCTTTCACCCTATCTCCAACAAATGGATCTTTTTAAACAAAAATGGTGTCTGTCCTTATATAGAGTATTTGACGATTGGCCTCTGACAATTGAAGCTTTCCTTGGGCCTTACCAATGACCCGTGACTAACTTAGTAACAGCTTTTGGTGTGTGCGAAACGGGCTATTTGCTTGCTAATTTCGGTTCAAATCCTAGTTTTTATTGAAAAGTTTTAAATTCGCTGTCATAAATGTGTGAAAACTTACTAGAATTAGCAAGCAAATAGCCCGTTTCGCACACACCAAAAGCTGTTACTAAGTTAGTCACGGGTCATTGGTAAGGCCCCTTTTGTTTTGTATAATCGATAAGTTAAGGGTAGACTTTGTTTTTTTTCTAATCTATGCTTCACATATTCTCCAAAATGTTTCATTCAGTTTTAAACCCATTCAGTTTACTTTTTCTTTCAACAAAATATCGTTTTATCTCATATTACTATATTTCACGTATTCATCGCCTTGAAAATCCCCACGAAAAAAATATCATAGATAAAAACAATCACCAAATTTTATGCGGAGATTGCTTGCCTACAAGCGGATCCATTAATGGATTTGGAAAAGAAAAAAAAAGATTGGGGGCTCAAATTGAAATTCACTCTTTGCCGCCAATCGTATCCAAATTGTATAATGTGAACTTTTTCCTAACATTTTTTTCCGGAGTTTGTTGACATTAACAAATTTCAGATTTAGCGCTCGTACTCTTCGATTATGGTATGCCCACATTCTGATTCATTTAAAATTGAACTCAAAACGTAAGAAAAAAATCTTTAAGTGAAAGTTGTAAGATTACGGGTACGATGGAAATGAAATTTTTTTTATGATTATTTTAATCTAAATCGGAGCAATTAAAATGCCACACGAAGATTCGAAATTTAAGTCATTTAGCGATGTTTAAATCTTGTAATTGCTTCGATTAATTGATGTTAAACTAGCAAATAATCTGATAAAGTGCTAAGCAATCTTTTCAAGAAATCTTCGTTTTTAAGACGTTTAATATTCATATCTGTTATTCATTAATATTTTATTTATTTAAAATCAAGAAATAAAGAATTTGTTTACGAAATAAGTAACAGATTAGATCATTTGGTTGTAGAGAAACACAGATGTAACATAAAATTTCTCAGTCAAATATTTCTCAATGTCAAACGGTTAAAGTTGAATTTATGAATATGTTTTTGTGTAACTTTTACATATTTCTACCATCTAGTATAGAATCATAACGTTATTTATATAAAAAAATATTTTTATGGATATTTTTCGCAGAGGTATTTGCCCTACGGTTTATGATGGTTTAACATTTTTGCTAGGAAATACGAGTAGAAATAAAAGTTTGATGTAATCACCAGACAAATTGTTTATGATTAAAAGTTTTCAACACACATTATATGTATATGTGGGTTGTTTGAAAAGTTTTAAGGCTAGCAGGAATTTGTGACATATTTTGTACCTTTCATTTAGATCTAGCGTTCAAATTCAGCTGAAAGGAGGAGAGAAGGAGTGGTCCAATTGATTTTTGATGAGCTATGTTTTTATTTTGATAATTTTCGGGCTATAGGTAATGTTTGAATATTTTCGTTTTCATTTCTATTCAAGTATGTATCAGATTTCTCATGGCCACGACTGAATAATACTATTAATTGTCATAAAGATAAACTTAAGTTTTGCTAAGCAGGATGATAAAATTAAACGTACAACTTAAACCCCTGCCTATTAATAAACAAATTTAATCCGGAGTTTAGTTAATCAACGAAACTATTATGTTTTCGGTTTAAATCTAGTACAAAATTTCAAAACGTTAAACATCAAATGCTATTTTTATAAGATTTTATTGGCCAATAAGTGCAAATAAATAAAACGTAGTACACACCGGAGTTCGCGAACTGTTCGTGTTTAGTGTGGACGGTTGTGCGATATGTTCGCAAACAGTTCATCAAATGTTCGGTGCAGAGATATGCATTACTCCGATCGGAGTAGATCTACTCTAATTTGACCTGCTTTACTATATTACTCCGCACTAGGGCTTCTCATTTCCCGTACAAATTGAAATCCCGGGATTCCGGGACACAAATATTCAAAATCCCGGGATCCCGGGAAATCCCGGGATTCGCTAACAAGCAAGAATTTATCCAATTAGATGGGAGAAAAATGTGTGAAATCAAAACAATACAAAAAAAATGCGTTATTGATTTTCAATTATTAATATTTTTAATTACAAAAACTTAAATACAAAATATTGGTAACTTGATCTATTTTGAATTTTTCTAATTTTAAAATATTGGTAACTGGAGTACAATCTATATTATACAGTAATCCCTCGAACTGCGCGGTAGATACGTTCCACAAAAAGAGCGCGCACTGCGAAACCGCGCAGTGTGAACCCTACTTTGTATGAAATATTGGGGTTAGGTCCCAGATATTAGAAACATTCCAAAATAAAATAGAAAAAAGTTTTTATTTAACGACATATTTAAAGTAATACAAAGATATGATATGTATTACTAATCTTTTTGAAAAATTAGTGATTGATTACCCGATTTTTGTTTTTCATTATGCATTTCTACGTATGGGGCTAAAGCGGCTGTCAAATTTCACCGAAATTTTAAGGCACGCTCCATATCAGGGTCCATATTAAGAACTTCTTTTTAAAGTTGACTATCAAGCATTAAAAAATTTGCCAGTTTTTCGTGCGTAAGGTTTTTCTTTCTTATAATCTCTATAACTTCACTTTCATCATTTTCGTCGCTATAATTATCGCCGAACTGTGTCAAAATATCGTCAGCAGTCATATTTTCTTCATTGCTTGCAAGGACTTCCATGATATCTTCTGACTGTAAGTCTTCAAATTCGTCCCCACCAATTGTCTTACCTAATGTCACAATTTCCACTAAATATAAACACTGATATAAGCACGAAATTACCAAATATGTACGAAGATATCAAATTACCAGCTGATTCCTTCTTGTCGGGGATTCACCAAAATATATGTTCAGAACATGTTTTTTAAACGGAAATTATAAAAAAAAACGCGCAGCTGCGAAATTTTTACCGCGCAATTCGAAATTTTGGTTATTAAAAACTAAACCGCGCAGTTGCGAAACCGCGCAGTCCGAAACCGCGCAGTTCGAGGGATTACTGTATTTTCCTAATTTTGAAGGAAATTCGTTACTAGAGGGAAAAACGAAATTCGTTACTAGAGGGAGAAACGAAATTCGTTACTAGAGGGAAAAAGAAGTAAAAATTACGCAAATTTCGTGTTACAATATTTTTAATATCGTTAAAAAGAGTAAAAAAAATATTAATAAGAAATAGCGGGATTCCCGGGAAATTTAATTGAAATCCCGGGATAACGGGATGATATTTTACCCCGGGATCCCGGGATCCCGGGATCCCGTTTGAGAAGCCCTACTCCGCACTGTACTGAATCTACTCGAATCTACTCTGCTTTGGAATATTTACTATATTTTTCGACATTTTTGTTTTGGGTTTATTATTATTTGATCACCTTTTTTTGATCTAGTAGTTTCTGGCTTCAGAACAGTAAATTGTATATTTAATGCCGATTGTAACTCATTAGGCGGTCCCTACACGTTCAATCTTGCAGTCAATCATCGCATGCTGTGAAAGCATTTTGAACGTCTATGGTGATGCTGTTATGCAAAATTCCATGATTGCCAGCATGCTGGCCAATATCAAAATCATTTTGATATTTTTCAAGGGAGCTTTGTGAATAACGGCATGCTTGAACGTGTATGGCGAAGCTGTCAATCAATTCGTCATTTCAGCGTAAGTTTTAGTAGTGAAAAGATGTCGCATATAAAAGACAAAGTTTTTTAGGAATCCTTTTTTGAGTTATACAGACAAATAAGTGACACTGCGTCTTGATTAACAATTTTTCATCCCAAGAAATATCTCACCGCAATGAGATTTTTTTGACAGCTGGGCCGAAAATCTCTTGAAATTTTAGTACTCAAAATGGCGATGAAAAGAAAACACCTAGTCGCCGCTTTCGCAATTAATGCAATACGTGAAATTGAAAATGCTGAAACAGAAGGACAGACGAAAAGAAACACCTCTTAATGTTATATATTCTCTTCCAAAGCTTTTTGTATCGTATTGTTTGTAAAAATTAGTTATTTTCACAACTACTTGTCGGGAGAATTTAGATTCCGCCATCTTGAATCAGGAAATTCCAAGAAATATTGCAATTGCAAGATTTCAAGAAATTTATCTCTGGAATTTTTTATCGCCGTCAACTTGAGCTGTGATTGGTCAATCAAAAATCTCTGCGATGAAAAATCCCAAATGAAGACACGGTGTGAGTTGTGGATGACGAAAAGCGAAAAATATAACGACAAAAATTGTTTAAATTCATATTTGTGCTGTGAGCTGTCGGTTTCGAATTAACTGACGCTTGCGTGAAAGATTGAGCGTCTAGTGCAAATAAGCTTTTTGCTGTGACAGCATGATTGACTGCAAGATTGAACGTGTAGGGGCCGCTTTAACTTATTTCAAAATTAAAATCGGTATTTTTCATCTCAAAAATTTATTTCTTTACCGAAAAATCGATTAATAAAATTAAGTATAGCTCTTTATTCGAGAACAACCATCAAATAAAAAAGTGTTGTTATTTTCAATAAAAAAAAATACTAAACATAAACTTTAATTTTCACTTTGTGGCTAAAATACAATAATTGTTGAACGACTCACAGGCGAATATTAGTACTCTAGGGTTAAACAAATGTCAATTTGGACAAAACTTATTACTAAATTTAGAAAAGTAATAAGAATTTACGATGTAATATCTTACTATGATTTTTAATAACTTGTCAGTGGCAACAAAATCCCTGGTTCAGTGGTGTGTACGAAGCTTTAGGATCAATGCTGCATCTTGAGGTCTCGAAATAGTAGTAGTTGGTGACCCAAAATAGTAGTTCAAAAAAATAGTAGTATATATCAATTATAAATTTTTTTTTATCCGAGTAGCCGTACCACCTCAAAAGTGGTCAAAATTTCTCCGAAAATAACTCTTATGTGTGAAGTGTAAGATTCATTTCAATTCACATTAAATTTCGATCCCGAGCACCTGATGGATGGATCTCATCGGAGTGACGCTATAGATTTATTCCACTGTTCTGACGACGAAGGATGTGGCCAAGGAAGGAGAGTTTAAATTTCTCTATTTAAGTCAGTTACAAATTATCTTTTCTATTTGTGAATTATACGACGGAGTTAAATGTTTTAATATCAAAATAAAAATATTAAAAATCCTAGTGGTCGAGAAATTAGAACAATGAAAGAGCTATATATTCTAAACACATTTTGCCTTTATAAATTTTTCGATACGATGCACCGTATGACTGTGTTTACATTAGGACTCACTTTGAGGCGGCACGTCATTCGTGAGGGTGAGGGACGCAGTGGGGAGGGAAACCAAAAAGAGCGAACGAAGTTTAGATTCACTTAAAATTATCGGTCGCAAACCGGTTTTTGAGTCTGGTCGTTGAAACCTGTCGTTTAGTTTTGTTGATGAAACCGATTTATGAATCCAGATAAAGCGAACCGTGTGCACACGGCAGAAAAATGAGGAAAGACTCAAAGTGAGTCCTAATGTAAACACAATCTATACGAGAAAATTGCAAAAAACTTGTATTTATATGGGAGAGGGAGGAAATTGTGGTTCGATAAGATTTTGATGTAGGTTATGTAAACATATTTTTATGTAAATTTTTCTATGGGCCTAACCGTATTTGAGCAAATTTTGTAAAACTATTTCATTTGTAAAGGCTAGTACTGTAACACAGCGAAACGAAAACGAAATGTCAAATCCCATATAAAATTCCAAAAAAATTTCGCTGTGCGAAATTTCGTTCGCAAAAGTAGTACTGTGCATAGAGAATACAAAATCCCGGGATTTTCTCGTCCCGGGATTTCGGGATTGTTAAAAAATTATCCCGGGATCCCGGGATAATCCCGGAATTCGCTAAAATATTCAATTTCAAACAAAAAAATAATTCATTTATTGAATAAAAACAAAACAAAAATATTCTTTTTGAATATAAAATAAATTACTAAATAAAAATAGAATCATAAAATTAATTAAGAAGTATTCTGGAAATATGCACGGAGAAATACCAGAGCATCTATGCTCTGATCTCCAAGTCTAGATCTTAATTTGCTGCCAATATATCTCGCCGCTGAAAAAGCCCGCTCCGCTTCAACGCTTGTAGGAGGAATTGCAAGAAGATATTGGTATGCTAGCTCCAAATGGTGTCCACGAGTCCCCCCATTCTCATATACAGCCATCTCTTTTTTGACCAACGCCAACAAATCAGTTTCTTTTTGCATTTCAATATCAATGGATTTCATACTTTCCATGATTTTTTTTTGCAATTTTTCCTTCAGAGTTAGTTGATGACATCGCTGAGTTTGTCCAGGATTTTTTTCTACCTCCACTTCTCGATTACCTTCTAAATTGGTTCCACTGTTCAGCCTTTCAAGCAAAGATTGAACCTGCTTCCTAATAACGGTTTTACTAGGCCGTAAGAACATTTCATCTAAAATTTCTGAGCCTTCTGAGAGTTTTCGGCGAGGATTTTGAAGATAGTTTAGTACACCAGATAGGTCCTCACGACGTCTTTGCTTAATACGACGAGTCAGGGATGCCAACATTTTGTTTGCGAACGTTGAATCCTTTTCGACGAGTTGATTAATCAGGAACTTTAAGGCCGCATCAGCTATACACAGGTTGGAATCCCGTCGACATAGTGTTTCTACTGTTAGTTTAAGAGGGGTAAGCACATCGATAATTTCTTTCATTAAAGCAAAATCTGAATTCTCTAAGCGAATCGAGTAGTTAAGATCTATAAGAGATTTTTGAATGCTGGTTTTCAGAAGGACGAAGCGATCTAGCATAACTAGAAGGCTGTTCCATCTTGTTTTACAGTCCAGTAGCAGCGAAAGTTCTTTTCCGTGTTCTGACTTAACGTATTTTTGAAGGACAACGTCATTTTTCGTAGGCGACCTTTTAAAATATACAACTATTTTTCGAATTTTCTTAATCAGTTCGTTTATATTTTGTTCATTGGTAAAAGCGGGGACTTCTTGAATTAGTTCATTTTGTGGGATTAAAGTTATCCGTGATTCTTCAATGTCCAAATCATCTAAATCTTCATCATCAGTGTCACTGACATCTAGTGGATAATATTCCGTCTCTCCCGAAGAACAAGCGTTAATATTTTGCAATAATATTTTCTTATTATAGAGGACATCGCAGACCGCCAAATGGAGACCATGTGCGAAACAAAGTTGATGCTCGTTGCTAACGAGGTTTCCTAGCTTCACCATCACATTTGGACCGTCGGTGACCATTGCGACAATATCGTCTTGAAGTGAAATGTTGTATCGTCCGATATGTTCTTCTAAAATTTTAATGCAGGCTTCAGATGTCAAAGATCCCTGAATACGAGCTAAGCCCAAATTCCAGAAGTTTCCGCATGAATGTACATTCATATATCGTTTATTGGCGGTAGAAGTCCATTCATCAAAGGTCAAGCTGAATCTTCCTCCAGACTTTTTGTATTCAAACATTTCATCAGTTATTTTTCCCTTGATCACATTACTGTAATCTATTACTTGTTTCTGAATTGATACTGCAGACTTTGGCAAGTTATGGTAACCTTTTGCAAATAATAATTCTCTGAGATCGTTAGAAGTTATGAAAACTCTGAATGAAAATCCATCCAATGCCGTCATGCGTGCCAAAAGTTTATTTAAAGGTTCAGTTTGAGTAGTCGGAAAATAATCTACTATTTTTTGTTTAGGTGATGGCTGTGAAGGTCTATCAAATTCTCTGCTTTCTTGACTGGTAGATAGAATATTTGATACTTTTATATTATGTTTTGACGATAAATGCGTGTGTAAGCCTTTGGTGGATCCCCCCAATGTCTTAAGGACAGCCAAACATCGCTTGCATTGGGCGGTTGTTCTGTCCTTTGCAACTAAAAAATAATACCACACGGATGACGTATCGGTATCTTTTTGGTGTTTAATAAAATCATTGGCACTGGACATTTAAAAAGATATATTTTGAAACTTGTCCAACTTCCAACAAAATTGCAGTAAAACTGTGCACAAATGACGTTTGTTTTATTTCTCACACGATGAACTTTAAGCTCATGAGCTAAGAAAAACTTTTAAGTATGCAGCAAAAAACCTTTTGTGTAGGTAATAAAGTACAAATTTGTAGTGCAACACATTTTGTATTTTTCATTGCTATCATAGTCCCGATAATCCCGGGATTGATAGTTTTCAATCCCGGGGTTGTCGGGATCAAAAACCAGCCGGGATCCCGAGTATTGCGGGATCCCGGATCCCGGGACTGTATTCTCTAACTGTGCACCAGCGAAAACGAAAAATTTTTTGGAGAAAAAATCAGCTGGTTTGATCGGCTTCCGCTATTCACCAAGAGATGTCAGACACAATTTCTCCACATTTTTCGCATCTGAAAAGAACGCCCTGAGGCATTCTTTTCGCACGAAATAATGACAGTTCAAACCAGCTGATTGTGATTTGATATTTCGGTGACAAGAAAATAGAAAAAAAATTTTCTTGGAAAATCAAGATTTTTCACATAAAACAACGTTGCTACAAATGCTTTTTTTAGTATACGAAACACAAACACAAAATGACAATTCAAATGTCTCCAAAATCTCCAAAGCGAAAATTTTCGCAGTCGATTAATGCCCAGATTTTTTCGTTTTCGTTTCGCTGTGTTACAGTACTAGCCTTAAGGAGGAGAAAGAAAGAAGTGGTCCAATTGGATTTTTATGTATTGATGGGTTATGTAAATTTGTATTCTAAATTATTTTTATTTACAGAGTTTTTCAATATAATGCACCGTTTTCGAGAAAATCGTAAAAAAAAAGTTTGCTTTGTATGGGGAAATATGTTTCAAAGACACAAAAACTTTTTGTCGCAATTTCGTTTCCAACTTCAAAAATTTGTAACCGCGTTAAAATGAATTCGCGTAAAAGGAGACTGTGTAAATGCGGAAAAGTTGCGTATTTTGCGTCATCTTAACCTCTCTATTTAATAATGAAACTTTTTGTTATCATTTCTGTAATTTATTAATATTTTCAGATGATCAGAAAACACCACAAACACAGATATTTTTCAAAAAACACTTAAGTGTTTCCTTTTCGTTTGACAATTTTTGGGCGAAAGTATTTTTTTTTTGTTTCCAAAACCATTGATAGGTTTGTTTATGCGTATCTTTTACAAAAGAAGAAAATTTTTAAGGTTTCACGTACTGCAAAGAAACTTTTGATGGCAAGAAAATTTCCATAACAAAAGTCAGGTTAGACTTTGGTGTTTTATGAATTCGGAGTAAAAAATAGATCGTCTTCAGATTGAACGAACGTGAATAAAATTCGGTGAAGTGAAAATTGCCATTCTGTTGCTTTTGTCTTTTAATTGGAAAACAAGATGGACTGTCACAAATCTTCTTAAAATTCAATTTTGAGAAGAATTAAGTTGAGTCACGTATCGACTTTGTTTTATTTATTCATTCTGGAGTGAAAAGAAATTCGCTGACCTAAAATTTTTCGCACGGAAAGTGAATTTAAAGTCGGGTGTGTAATGTAAGCCATTCAAGTTTAAGCTTGGTCACAATCACCTATCATTAAATTACATATTGATGACTTTTTTTTTTGTTTTGAAAAAAATTGTAATTAAAATTCTTGGCATTTCTTATAATAGAAGTAGATTTCACCTATTTTTTGTGGTTGCTTACTCTATAATCTAGAAAATTAATCATAAGCAAGGTCTAATATTAATTAAGTTTGTTAATTATCACTGAGGGTATGGGATACGATTTAAATTACATTTTCAATAAAATTAAATCACATTATTTTTATTCTATGACTATATGGTTATATTTTTCAATCTAAAAGATATAACTCTCAATCAAGGAAATTTTAACTAAATAGAATGTGAAACATGAATTTTTTTAAAATTGATTTACATCTGTTTTGTTTTACTTTGCCTTTATCAAAAAGAAAAAAAAAACAAATATTAATTCGAGTGGGAAATTTGATTTCAATACAATGTTCTAAAATTTGATTTATATAGCCCTATTCTGTAAAGGCATTTTTAGAGAGGAGAAGAGGGGATTATCCGTTTCCGTGAACCATCCTAGCTAATAAATAAAATTTAGCACATTTTTTTTGCACATTTTTTTGTATAGTTTCAAAGTTTTTTAAAGCATTGTTAAATATTTTAAAATTTAAAGATTTGAACGCAGGATATTAACGAAAAATCTGAATATATTTTTGATTTTTTATATTGGCAGGAGCGCCTTGAGAAGATTGGCCCGAGGGCACCAAGGTGCCTAGATCCGGCTAGTCTGGTAACGGTCAGTGACCGATGACCAGTCACAACTCCGTCACAAGAGCAAGATTTTTGGTATTCAGAGCGCAGTCACAATTTGGACAAGTCAGAATTGTTGTCAAATTTGTGGCCGTCTTATGAGAAGATTACAAGATAAAAACATAAGAAAAGCTGCAATTGCCAAACTAAGGTCAGACTACTACGTCAGATAAAATTTTTATGAAAAGATCCCATTTGTGGGGAGAGTGGAAAGGAGTGGTCTGATTGCATTTTGATGTATGGAACGGTTATATAAAATCCTATTTGAAACACATTTTACCTTTATAAAGTTTTCAATATGACTCACTGTTTTCCTGTTTTCCAGAAAATAGCGAAAAACTGTTTTAATTGTATGGGGAAGAGTCCGATTTTGTCCGTTCATGAACTTAGCTGTGCCATTTACGATAAACGCAACTATACATAATTTCACGTCTCTAGCTCAATCCTTTCGAGATGGACAGACAGACGGACATGCCGAAATCAAAATCTTTTGTCATCCCTGACACCCTGTAGTTTGTTTTTGTGTCCTAAGATTGGTTCGATGCATTACAAATGACATACTAAATTTAATATACTCCTAGGTAAAGGATATAAATACAATATAGAGTATAACGACAACAAGATAACTATTTTATGCACTATTTAACTGAATGCGGTATTCGATTCGAGTATTTATACTCCGATGCCACAAACCTTATGCGAATTATAAGGTTAAGGTTAAATTGTCCGTACAATAATGCAAAAATACCCTGCGAGCGTGTTTTTACACCAAAATGAGAGTAAAAATACGAATATTGGTCGAAATTTTACGCAAGGTTTAAAATTACCCTATTTCTAGTGTAAGATTAATGTTTTTTTGGGTGAGTTTACAACTTAAATGGTGTGCGAGCTAAATTCTGATTTTTTTTCGAAATTTTACGACGTTTTTGCAAATTTACCCCGTTTTTACCCCATTTTTCGGTTTAAATTCAAATTCATTTTCTACAGTGTACTCTGCTTTGGAATATTTACAATATTTTTCGACATTTTTGTTTTGGGTTTATTATTATTTGATAACTTTTTTTTATCTAGTAGTTTCTGGCTTCAGAACAGTAAATTGTATATTTAATGCCGATTGTAACTCATTAAGCGGCCCCTACACGTTCAATCTGGTAGTCAATCATCGCATGCTGTGAAAGCATTAACTGTTTAAATTCATATTTGTGCTGTGTGCTGTCGGTTTGGCTGTTTCGAATTAACTGATGCTTGCGTGCATGATTGAGCGTCTAGTGCAAATAACCTTTTTGCTGTGACAGCATGATTGACTGCAAGATTGAACGTGTAGGGGCCGCTTTAACTTATTTCAAAATTAAAATCGGTATTTTTCATCTCAAAAATTTATTCATCTTAAAAATTTATAGAGTAATAACGACAACAAGATAACTATTTTATGCACTATTTAACTGAATGCGGTATTCCCAAAGAGTGCAGCGGAGACGATTTCTGGTCATTTCACAGACAAAGCAGATTCTTTAGCGATAAAAGAAAATTCTTTTAGAAAATTTACAGGTTTCTAAAAACATTGAACCTTTTGCTATAAATGAATGCATCATTCATTTCTTCCAGCATAGATTTGCAAAAATTTTAATTATTTTAAAATATTAGAAAAACAGAGAATTGGACTAAATAACCACCAAGAGACTGTCAAAATTATTCGACGCTCTGAAATTATAGTGAGGTGATTTTTTTGTTACTTTACTTGTGACCCATCGAAAATACTAAATACTTTTTTGTTGTTCGCTGTAGTTGAGCTATCGTATTGGAGTTTTATGTGTGGGAGAGATGTGTTCTTTATGATTTTTCATATTTCTTCTATAAAACAAATATTTGGCTTACGAATTAAAACCTGGGGTTCATACAGAGAAATAAAATAGTAAATCTATTTATTTTAGAATGAAGAATCGTGACTATTGATAAATTAGTTATTTTCAATTACAAGACATAGTAAATTTTACTACCAAGTAGTTAAATTTATTATAAGTTATATCCGTTTTTGGCTATTTTTGTAATTGAAATTAACTATTTATATTTTAGTTATAAACCCGATACTCCATTATAAAATAGTTAGAGTTATTATTTTTTATTTGGTTCTTATTTAGATCTGTCTACAAGAATGAGCACACCGTGTTGGAAAGCGTGTAGAATGGTGCTAAAGTGGCAATTTTAGATTTTAGAATGCGTGCAAACCAATTTGGGAGCTGGCAACGATGTATATTTCCACTTATTTATTTACTACTTGCTTATTTATACTTAAATTTACTTCGATGTACCCTGAAATACTAGTTTAAAGGTATTTTAAAAACACAAATTGCCACTTTGGAAACATTCTGCTTGCTTGCCAACGCGGTGTGCAACTGTGCTAAGGCTCGTTTGGCGAACTATTCTGAAAACATTAAGTTGTGCTTAGCCTACTTAAATCGTAGAAATTCTGAGGCTTGAATAATTTAAGTCGAACATAAGTTGCTAATTTTCGTTGGTGCAAACGGCACCAAATTATCGCCATATCTTATGTAGGTTTAATATTAATTAAGGTAAGTGTACATATTGCGGAAGCCAGGAGATTAGAATTAAGCTTTAAGCTGAAATGCTTATTTATCGAAAACATACATTTGCTTGTGAAATTTCTGGGTGAAATTCGTACTATTTTAATAAAAACGGATCGTTCAAAATGTACATAATTCGGTCGTTCGTCGATTATAATAGTATTAACAGTTTGGAGAAATTTTTTTTTCAAAGATAGTTTGATTAATTCTTTAATCCTTGGTCAATAAACTAACAGCAAAAAATAAGTTCTTATCACTATTAAAACGCATAAATGGTTATCAAATTTCCCTAAGTAATTTCTTTAGATTTTAAATACGAATTCGATAACTTAAGCTAGCATCAGACGAGCACACAAAACTCTCACACGTGTGATGACTGACGTCACGAAAAAAACTCAACACACATTTCACACGAACAGTTGTATCAAAATTCCACTTTGAAGTCAAACTTTAAGATTTTTTCAATAAGATTTTTTAAAAATTCTCCGAATCGGATTTTGATGTATGGGAGTTTTATGTAGAATCATATCCTAAACAACTTTTGTTCTTGCACTTTTTTGATAAGATGCGCCGTTTCATTGAATATGTACAAATATAGAAGAATAATGATTAGTTTTCACCTTGGGCCGATGGTGGCGAAAGTGTCTGCGGTTCAAGTATTAAATAAAAATCCCCCAAACTTAAAGCTTAGGTATGTGTATTAACTAAAATACCCTAAAACTTTAAGCACAATGGGAAATTTGTAATCGCAATGATCGCGGTTTATCATTGTGTGCTGTACGTGTTCAGTTCATTCCTCGTATGACACCATAAGAATCAACGCAACACCGCTTTGCTTCTTAAATGTGTGCGTGCTTTTTGGTCTGGGATATTTGTGGGGAAATTCTCAATTTGAATCTAAACTAAAAGCTACAATATTACATAAAAATGATCACTATCGCCACCATCGGCCCAAGGTGAAAACTAATCATTATTCTTCTATATTTGTACATATTCAATGGCCGTTTTTAAGATATTCGCTATAACACAGTATGTGTGAAATGGCACGAATTCATGCCACTTCACACATTGGGACATTTACACACAGTCTTCACACAAACCGAAAAATGTCATCACACATACCACGTTTTACACAGGGTTATCAGACGGAGGCAAAATTAGTTTCACACACGTCAAAAAAATTGTCGTAACACAGGTTATCACACGGTGTGTAAATAAAAATTCTGTCACAATTTAAGTTATCAGACGGTGTGAAGTGGTGTGGCAATTTTGTGACGTCAAAATTCGTCAGATATCACACGTGTGAGGGTTTTGTGTGCTCGTCTGATGCTAGCTTAACTGCACTTGATAACAATTAATTATGAATGTAAATATACCTAAAAGTTGAAGAAAGTATTTGAGAATGCATGAATTTTTTATTCTTCGACAAACAAAAATCGAAAATTAAAAAAAAAGTTTTAGTTAGAGAAAATGTAGTAAAAAGTATTTTAGTGTATCAGAAATAAAAGCGATATAGATATTTAAATATTTATAAGCGAGATAAAATATTATTTTCCTTTGAGATATCCTTACAGACTTCTTAATGTCTGAATCGGATTCATCGACCCAAAAAACCCCCAGATGAGATTTTTTCCGGAAAATTTGAGGGAAAGGATAATCACGTTATTCTTACAGGATCTTCCGTTATCCTTACAGTGAAAATATTGTATTGTCACCGGAGTTACGTATGTGTGCAAAATTTCAAGTCAATCGGATGAAATGGGCCAAAATTGGATTGCAAGATTTGACCCTGACAGACAGACAGACAAACAGACAGCCAGATACGAAGGCAAGCTAAATAAAAGCTTTTAGAAAATATAGAATATCGATCCATATTAGGGACAATGTACACTTTCCTTAATTGCAGTAAGATTTTTTTAAATCGATTTTCTTTGGTTTTTTTGTTAACATTGGCAACATATAGAAATTCATATTGCGACATATATTGTCACAAATAAAGAAAAAAAAATAATAAGACATAATCATTTGCAAAATTCACAATTTAAAAGTGTGCAATTCATAAAGACAGCCATAAAAATTTATGAAACTTAATAAAACTTTCCTTGAATATTGAAAGTCATAATCGGAAACTAATGCAAAAATTCACCTTAAGCAAAGTGCTGGAAGCTAATTTACATCTTAAGAATCACCTACACAAAATTTAAGAACCTCAAAAAAGAAAAATTTAATTTAATATCCCGTATGGTTGGACTGAATTTTGGTATCAAGACACAATTTGTCGTTATTGCGTTGGCCGAGCGCGAATGTTGATTTTCGAGTAAAAGTGATAATATTTTGATGCCGATCACCTAAAATGATTTTCCTATTACGGGACAACCTGTGGACGTCATTATGTCTGTGGTAATAAGTTGAAGTAGATTAAGTCGATTTTCAGACGAAACCAAATTGAGCTGTATTAGCATTTCCACACAGATTACTTTGGTTTCCCCTAAAAAAATGTACTTAAGTTAATTTAACTTATTACCACAAATGTGTGTTTATATAAAAAAAATGGTCATATGGAGTTTGTTTTTCAAGTTTCCTGAATTAAGTGTGATGTTGGGCATATACATAATTATAGGGGGATAATAAGTAGTTCAGATTACTGTTCTTATATTTGATGTGACGACCAATCGATCGATGATCTCAAATTGGTAACATAAATGAAAGTATTTCCATTTTTGTCAATGGGATTGTTGTTCAGTTCTGGGAGTGGAACCTCGATGGAAGTTTAAAGGTAAATGTTTTTGTACTTTTGGAGATTTTGATATATCATATAGAATTATATTAGTATACCGTTTGTGACACAAAAACGAAGTAAACCAGGGTGTTATGGAATGACAAAAGATTTTGATTTCCGCATGTCCGTCCGTCTGTCCGTGAATACCACAACTTTCGAAAGGATTGAGCTAGAGACTTGAAATTTAGTTTGTATAGTTACGTTTTTCGTAAAAAAGGCCAGCTTCTTGAATGGGCAAAATTGGACCATTCCTTCCTCCCTCCCCCATACAAACGAAACAGTTTTTTGCAATTTTTATAAAGTAAAATGTATTTTAAAAATTCATAAAAGTAAAATGTATTTAGAATAGGATTTCACATAACTCCTCCATACACGTTGGACCACTCCTTCCTCCCTCTCCCATGCAAACGAAACATTTTTTTGCAATTTTCTTAAAAACGGTGAGTCATATTGAAAACTTTATTCAGGTAAAATGTGTTTAGAATAGGATTTTACATTACTTATCCATATTGCTTTTACCTCTCCCATACAAATGAAATACTTTTTCCTGTTTTCTCGAAAACTAACGATGCACAGTCGAGAAATTTGTTTAGAATACGATTTTACGTAATTTATCCATACATTAAAATCCAATCGGATCACTCCTTCCCCCTTTTTCCCATACAAATTGCTTTTTTTTCTTTAATATTTTTTTTATAATTTATAACTATTTAGAATATGATTTTACATAACCGTTCCATACATTCAAATCCAATCGGGACACTCTTTTTTCCCTCTCCTATTCAAATGGATTTTTCCTACTATTCAAATTGATAAACATTTTGTCTGTCATCATATAGACGATTGGCTCCTGGCAATTGTAGCTTTTCTTATATTGGATCATCAGAACATTGAAGGAAGGTAATTACGTCTATCTTATACAAAACAGAATTCCGCACATAATTATTTTTGTCGATCACCAAATGTTTTGTTAATTTCAGTTTGATACGACTGGGAAAAATTCCTATTCAAATTGCACCAGATGTTCAACGATTCTTCTCTTGTTGAGTCCATAATAAAAATTAGTAAATTTCACTTTTATATTGACTATCGTATCTAAAAAAAAATATGAAAATATTGCGCACAATTAAGTATCTCTACGGCTGTCAAAGTCAGTTCGCTGCTGTTTTTCCCGTAAAACACTGCGAAAATCCAGTTTTCAGCTCGACACGGCATTAAATTTATATTTGTGAAAGTGGTGAGCACGCATTGTTAAATACGTTTAAAAAAAACATTTTCTGCGATACGATTTTGATGTTGAAGATATAGAAATCGATTTGATCGATCGAATTTAATTGAGAAATTTAAATATTCAACTGTAGATAATTTCAACGAATTTGACCGCCCCATTGAAGTCAATGGCCGACATCGGTTCGTGCTGCTGGAATTGAAACAAGTGTTCACAATGCGTTAACTTTGTTGCTATTTTTCAACTGATAATAATTTCGCAATTAAAATACTTTTCTTGGATTTTTTTCTTCAGTTTATTGGACTTAAGTTTATGTAATAACAAATGTAACCACAACATAACCTTCATAAGGCTGGTATCAATGACCGTTCAACTCAGGTGTAGTACAAATATTTATGGAATCGCATTTGTCAAAATAGCAGACAAATCGAGTGTAAATTTAGTTAAACGAATACTAAATTAATTACATATTGATTAAAGAGGGTGTACGTACATGTTTGTATTCCATTTTATAGCGGTTGTTGTCTGTCTGTCGCTCTGTCTTATGTTGTTTCTAATATGAATTATTTCACTTTAGAATGTTTTTATATTCAGACAGACAGACAACCGCTAGGAACTGGAATAAAATCGGACCATCATATTTTCACGGCTCACAGTGGTAAAGAAATGGAATACTTTTTTGCTATTTCCAAGTTGGCGTTTTAACATTTGTAGCCTGAAGATAAACTGCACTATTTTTTTTAAATTTTACAATGAGAGAACGGAATTCTACATTTTGAGGACCAGTCTTTACAATATTAGTACCATTCACTACTGAGGTAGTATCAAATTCCTTTCTAGGCCTCCCCACTGCATCATATAGTGGCAAGACAAATGAGTGAAAAGTTTTTGAAAAAATCTTTCAATTTTCTTTCTCTTAGAATGTTTTCTATAGCGCCTAAAGTTCAAGAGAGATAGAAACCAGTGACGTTTAGAATCGCTTTGTTTTTTAGGTTTTTTTAGTAGATAAACACAACAAACTGCACGGACATGGGATCGAATCCCGGTCGCGACTTCCATTTTTTGATATTTTTATACCCGTATGGTGAAACCAAAGGGTATATTAAATTTGCCTTACCGTTTGTAACGCCAAGATCCCGTCATCACACACAAAAATGAATTACACCAGTGTGTTTAGAATGATTAAAATAATTAATTTTTGCATGTCCGTCCGTCCGTCAGTGGCGCGGATTGCGAGGGCACGGATTGAGCTACAGACTTGAAATTTTGCACAGGTCCGTTTTTCGTAAAATGCGAGGCTAAGTTCGTTCATGGGCAAAAATGGTCCATTAGGGGGGGGGGGGGGGGTACCCATACGAACGAAAACGATTTTTGTGAATATCTCAAAAACGGTGCATCTTATCAAAAAAGTGTAAGAACAAAAGTTATTTAGGATATGATTCTACATAAAACTCCCATACATCAAAATTCGATTGGAATAAATTTAAAAAAATCTTATTGGAAAGTTTGACTTCAAAGTGGAATTTCGATACAAACAACTGTTCGCCGTTCACTTAAACTTTGAACAATGCCATATCACCATACGGGTTTTCAATAATTGCCAGATTGGTAATTATAGCTTTTGTTATGTTTATTTTTTATAATTGGTTCCTAAAATTCGGTAAAAAATGCTTTACGTCAATTACTTTGCAAAGTAGTTTTAAAAAAGTACTTTCTGCGTACTTTTTACATGGGACATGGGTATTGAAAAACAAAATACAGTAGAACACGCTTAAATGCACATCGAATTTCGCAGAATTTTATGTGCATTTATCCGTGTTTTGCATTTATACGTAGCACGGAAGCACGGATAAATGCACATTAATGTGCAATTATGCGAGTAAAAGATAAACATGCAACTTTAATATTCCTGTAATAAACATTTAAATTCAACAAGGCTACACAAAAACAAAGAACCTAATTAAGAATTCATTTTATCAAATAAAAATAACAATAATCACTTTTTTTTGTGTAATTACATTTCATTTTTGCACATGTGCATTTAAGCGTGTAAAATCTCATATAATTTATACTTTTGCGGATGTGAAAATGATTGCATTTAAGCAAGTATTGCAATTAAGCGTGTTTCATTTATCCGTGTATTTTTGTATGAAAAATGCTCAAAAATCCTCCATGCACAAATTTTGCGTGCAATTACACGAGTTTTGCATTTACGCGTGTTGCATTTAAGCGCGTTCTACTGTAGAACCTCTGTACTTTCAAAGTACTTTAAAAAAACTACCAGGAAAGCACTTTTTCTGCAGGGTGTACAAAATCGGTTTTCACAAATTTTCTGAAACAGATTTTTGTACTATTTCCAATACTATAATATAATACATTTGGTCCTATTTTTATGATACATCTCGAATCAAAACAGTCCAGAATTTAGGCATGCTTTCCCACCGCCCCAGAAACTTAATTTTTGTTCTGGGTTTTTTCAATTTAGGGCTATAATTTATTAAACCATTAAGGTAAAAATACACGACGAGAGACTTTGGTCTCTGGTCTCCAGGGTACAAAAGGCAAAAATCTCCAAAGTGTATACACGATCACAGGCATTTAAGTCTGGAGATAAAAAAAAAGTCTCCGGAGACGTTTACTAAAAAGTCTCTACAAGCAAAGTCTCTGGAGTGCATACAAGACGCAGGTATCTCGTCTCCAAGCATAACAACAATATCACTAATCTAAAATATAAAATAAGTAAAAACACTTTTTTCTTTATAAAAACTGACCTTTAATCTCAAAATAACGAAACAAATTCTCGTTCCCACAAAACAATTTCCTGAAATGTCAAAAGTCGTCTCCGGAGACCAAGAGATAGATATCAAAACGTTTTGAAGACCGGAGACGGATTAAAGAGACTCTCTCATTAGTAGCTACACGGCACTGTTGCCGTTTTCAGCGACTTGTCTCATTTCTAGCGACTTTCATGCCTTAAAAAGCACGTGTTGAGATTTGAGATTTTTGGGGACTTTTCGGAGATTTTCAGCGATTTTCAAAAGTTTCTTAAGAAAAAAAAAACTTTGTTGAACATTTTACTAATAAATATCATACTTTTCACAATTTTTTACATTTATGCTTATTGGGTCAACAACCTACCAAATGTATATAAATAAGTACCACAGAATCCCCCTATAAGAAAATACATGAATCACTCAACTTAAGTAAACGTCAAATTTATTTTAAATTTTGTTTGCTTTGCTGTAGGTGCAGTGTGTTTTTTAAGAAGACAAAGTTTTTTTTTATTATTATATTTTATTATTGTTAAAAGCAAAGAATAAAAGCGATTTGAAAACAAGATATATGTTTAAATATGCATTAAAAAAAGTCTCAAAACTAGCGATTTTTGCCTATAATTTCGGAGACTTTTGAGATTTTTTTTCCTCATTTCAGCGATTTTGGGCT
The DNA here is from genome assembly GCA_964034945.1 of Chrysopilus asiliformis. Taxonomy (NCBI): domain Eukaryota; kingdom Metazoa; phylum Arthropoda; class Insecta; order Diptera; family Rhagionidae; genus Chrysopilus; species Chrysopilus asiliformis. The sequence continues at coordinate 80,541,935 of OZ035961.1, read as the reverse complement.
TGAGGTCTCCGGCAACACTGCTACACGGCAAGAAACTTAAGTCTCCCAGAGACCCAAGAGACAAATCTCCGGTCTCCGAAGTGTATACACAGGTCTCTTTGTATGCAGAGGCGAAATTTTTGGTCTAAGAGACCAAAGTCTCTCATCGTGTATTTCTACCTTTAGTGCTCAGATTTTTTCAATATTGAAATTTTGAGGAAGTAATTTGACTGTTTGTAGGACCCAAATCAAAAAAACAAGAGAAACATTTAGATATCTCACAAACGTACCCAAAGCTGGCGCAAGCGAGATAAATAAATGACAACCTTTCAAGAAAGGCGATTTTTGCGTCACATATATGTGGAGAGCCTATAATCTAGAGCAGGCATCTCCAGGACCTGGCTCTTGCGGCTCCTCGTACATATTATTGAACCAGGTACATTTTACTTTGCCCGCATTAATGTTTTTGTCAATACTATCTTACATTAGCATTCAGAAAAACGAACCTGAACGAAAGGCCGCCGAACGTGATCGAACATCTCTTTCCACCACCAGTAAGTTAGAATCGATATGCAGTTTGATTTGTAATTAGTTTGTTTCAGACTTTCGATGCAAGAGGATGTCATTCGTCTGCTTAATATTTATTAGATTTGTAATTAATTTGTAATATTTATTAGGTTTTGAATGCCGAGTAGCAAATGCTTCGAGTTCAGGTTGTGGTGGTTTCGACGTGGTGGTGGTTGTACCGAGACAGTTATCTTGGAGACCCCTGATCTAGAGAGTGGACAATGGAACGTGTAAAAATGGCCGCCGAGCTGAAAACGAGCTGAAAAACTTAAAAAAAATATTTCTTGTTACAAATGATTGCTAAAATGACTGAAATCGGTTAATATACGTAAAAAAGTCATGTCTGAGGTGTCAAAATAAATTGGAAAGTCGTAGTTGTTTAAATAAATTGAAAAATTGTTTATGGACTATTCTAATTTTAGAAAAAGCGGTTCTAACTGGCCTAATAGACTGTTCTACTCAGTAGGAGAAACTACTGGAGCTAGAGCCAATTTTACAGGTATGTTTGGTCCTCGAATGAGATAATCCTTTCAACATTTGGTGGAAAACCGTTGACCGGAAGTAACCGGAATAACTGCAATTTCGTTTTTTGTTATTTACTGCGAAACTACTCATTTTTCAGTAGGCTTAAGTATGACAAAACTTGGAGACAATAAAATTTCCCACATTTTTGCCTTTTACTAGAACTGCATGTCTCAAGCTGTTATCGAGATTTGCCGTTGTTTAAAAAATATTAGTTGTTTGCCATTATCTCGAAAAATAACGGATTTTTGGTGGTTAAACATACAAGATGAATTGAAGAAAATAATGTTTGCCACAATTTTGTTTTGTATTGTTATATGCTATCTTCTACCGTTATTGAGATATTTTCATTAAAATGTAAAACAATTGATTTTTGCGAATAGCTTGCAAACTAACGTTATTTCGAAAAAATATATCAAGAAACAATTAAAGATATTTAAATTCTCTACATTTCTGTCTGTTACCGTAAATCGATATCTTTTATCGTTATCGAGATATTTCCAATTTTTTAAATAAAAATTCACATTTTTATATAAACTAAATTTTAATTCCTATAACCCAGCGTTTCTCAACCTTTCAGTATTCGCGGCCCAATTTTCAATCATAATTTTCATCGCGCCTCCCTGCATACAATAAAATGTATGTCTATCTAGAGTGTCTATCTAATATTAAGCCTTCCTTCGAAAATCTTTGCTCTGCATGACAGGCCCAAGGAAGTCACAATTAATTATTAAATTTGTTTTTAATTTAGTAAGTTGTTAATAAGTTAATTATTAAATATTATGTCGAAATGTATTTTGTTTTGCATGTGTGTGTGTATTTTCCTTTCAGTCAGTTAATCAACTTTTTTAAATATTTTCTCTTGGATATGCTGGCGACCCTCCTTAAAAGTACTCGCGCTGCTATAACTCGAGGAATATTCGTAATTTACCCATGAACGTAGATATTGTATAAGAAAGTCATGTTCTGCTCACATCAGATATTTTCTCTGAGTGTACTTAACATATTCTTAGCACAAATCCTCAACATTTATTTATTTAAAATAATTTATATTGAAACCAGTGAATTGGACAAGTACTAAACACTTTTTTGAGAGATAGAATCAGCTGTTTTGGGTTACCTTTGGTTTCCTCCAGACTTATTATGAAAGTCTAGCGAGTTTCCTGTATATTTCCTGAGTTTCCTGTACAGTTTTCCTGGTATATATCCTGTATATACTGTGCTGTAGGTCTCACGAAACTTTTAGCTGCCGTTAAATCAAGTTAGGATGTTCTTTTTGCTTGAAACTTTCCCGCCAACTCGATTTAGCGGTTGCTACAAAGTTCGTGAAACCCGCCGTTAGTGTGTTTAATTTAAAAAAATGTTAGTACCTAGTTATGAAACTGAATAATGATTGAATAAATTTTCCACTGTGCCCCAACATAACATAAAACATTAGATTGAGAGCATCTAAGATTGGTTGTTTTTTCTCAAAGATTTGCCGAATGTTATTCCTCTCGTACAACGAATTCTCGTGGAAATAGACAGTCGACAAAATATCTTCATAACGAAGAAGAGTTTCGTTTAATAATCAACAAAACACATTTCTTGACGCTGGAGTAGTTCGTTTGAGATAATAGACGGAAAAACGCGATCTTTACATTTGACTGGTATGATTTTAATCGCGTTTCGGAATGTTTCATGTATGAATTTTCAGCGAAAACGACAAAGAAACCATTTCTTGTCTCGTTCAGATTCATTTGCCAATGCAATTCGATGGTAAGAAAAGAAATTTTTAAATTTTAATTGACCGCGACGGGTAAATGAGTCCACACAGAAATATAATAAATGATCGATTGCATTATCATGCGATGCAATTTTTTACATTTTTATGTTTTGTTTAAAAAAATGCATTCCGTGCACCACCACGTCTGATTAGTAACCGTGAAATTGCATTGAATTAATCAAACATTCGAGTAATTAACACCAACCAAGATCAAAAGATGGCCTTTCTCTTTTCGGTGTTTCAATCATAAATTGATGAGAAATCTTCGTCGTATTTAATTTAATTTTTACGACAAAAATAGACTTCGAAAAATGACGCCAGCCACTGAAAAGTTGTCTTTATTTGCAGTTAGATTTTCGACGATGATAGAAAACTAAAATTAAAGATGGTTTTCATGGCCGATGTTGGAATTTTTTGGTGTGAATTTTTGATCGTCAAATAAAAACAAAAGATTTAAGCGACAAACTTGATTATGTTTGACGAAGAAAATTTCCTTAATCGAAAAATCACATAACTGCGTACACTTAAACCCGTTTCCAATTGCAAATTCACAAAGTTCGCCTTATTTAATTTACGACTGGTATTTTTGTTAATCAAATTTTGAAATTCTAATTTTAGAAGTTTCGATCAAAGCAAAACACATACGTAATATTTGACCTCCAAGAGAAACTATGCTGTTTGTTGTTTGGTGAGATGGTTGTATGTAGAACACTGGTAGATATACTTAATCCATATAATTGGTGCACATCCACAGGAAGGTATTTTCTATTTGATACTCTCTCTCGATTGATTTTTATTGAGAAATGTTCTACACACGAGTTTAGGGTTCCACTAATAACACTTTGATCACACCATATAAGACACCTGTACGAAAAATAGCTCGAAATTCAGTTGAAAAGTATTCCTCCGGAGAGGAGATACGAATTTTTCTGATAACTGCTTTGGATTTTCTTATTTTTTGTTTAAGAAAATTTTCTTCAAATCACTGAACTTTCTTCTTCGAATGTATAATAAACACAGTTATACACCGACATACAACCACATTCGCAAACTGTTTGCACAAGCAACAAAAATCAATGTTGAATAGCAGCAATAAGATAATGTATGTATTACAAACGATATAAGAAATAAATAAATAATAAAAAAAAAACTTTAGAAAACGGACCGCAGTACGTCAATCGCGGACGATATTTTACTCGAGACTGAGGTAACTGCTATTTACCTGTGGAGTTATGCTGTTCGAGTGAATTTTCCCCAAGCGATCGTGGAGCGCTGGAAATTCTTCAATGGAGCAAATTTTCTCACCAGCTTTTACCCCAACACGATCACTATTGAAACGTACGTTACCTTGAGAACTTCAAACTTACAATCACACCTGTCCGTAATGTAGCCGCATGCTGCTCTACCTCAACTGGAATTACTCTCAAACAACATCAACATCGATCGGTATAAGCGGGCAAAGTAGCGATTTCCGAAAAAGTACTTTTCATCCATAAACGCTCCACATCTTGGCCACCAAAAAAAAAGAGCGGCCGGCAATGGTGGGAAGGTGGAATAAGGTGATGGCAAGCCTCTCGTTTTAATTAAACAACAAGTTGGTGGACTCGAATTTAAAATCCAAACATTCGCATTTTTATTCAGCATGGAATTCTTTAAAACGCAGCACTTTGCCTCACATCAGCTTCAAATGTAATACAATGTGGTGTTTCTATTTGCACAGGTAGATTACATACGGCAAATGGTGTACTATGTGTTGAAAATGTAAAGTTTCGACCTCAAAAGCATTTTTTTTTGTTTTCGAGAAAATCAACATACATTGAAATCTCGTGGTACAGGTGAGTCATGTAGGTATGTGTCTTTTTGGTTATGGTTGAGTGAATATTTTCGAGTAAACTTCCAGCTACACTCGAAATAATAATCCCGTATTACTTTGAAGTTCTTTGTACTTAAAAATTATTTTGAAATCCAGAGAGACAATATTAGTACTTTTTTGATCCTGTGCGTTTTATCAATTTTAGGTCACTTACCACAACGCATGTTTTAAGAAATCATGATAATAAAACATAAGAAAACCTAGAATTACCAGGGGCCAATCTGACGGACACAAAATTTTAATTAAACAAATCCATTTCTATGAGAGAGGGGGAAGGGAGTGGTGCGTTATAGATTTTAATGTATGAAATGGTTATGGAAAATCAAATTCTAAAGACATTTTACCCTTAATATTTTAATACGACTCACCGTTTTCGAGAAAATTGAAATAAAAGTATTTAATTTGTATGGGAGGAAGGCGTGGTCGGAATGGATTTCGGTCAATGCATGAGTTATGTAATAGTATATTACGCAACAAGGGGCGAAAGTCAACGATTTCAAGAGTGTGAACTTAGCTGCACGAGCGAATTGAGGGCAGATATCACACGAGTGAAATCGGTGACTCCGCTCCGAGTTGCGTATACAATTTTTCATAACAAATTCATTGAAAATATGCCTTGAGATGCCATTTAAGCGCGATTTTGGTATTGAAGAGTAATGCAAAAGGGGGTTTCAGCAGAAGTTAATTTTTAAAAGAAACAAAACAACTATATTCTATAAATTCGTTTTATTACTAAGAAATGTTGGTCAAAACAGATTTTAATTTTTAAATTTCTTTCCTTTGAAATAAAAAATCAACATACCAAAAAATGGAAATCGGTAATGCCCAACTAAATCACACGCAAAATACAATGTGAAATGCAAAAGTGCTGATCAGCTGTTTCAGTTTTTCTCCCCACTGAAATGAAAAATCAACATAACAAAAAATTTTATTTTCGATGCATGTGTTATGAAAAAACCGTTTTCGAAAAAATTACAAAAAACGAGAAGGAGTGGTCCAATTGCAGCTTGATGTATGAATGAGTTATGTAAAATCTTATGCGATTCAAGGTTTTCGAGAAAAGTGTAAACAAAACTGTTTCACTTGTATGGTGGAAGTTGTGGAAAAAAAATTGTCTCTAGGGTAATCCCTTCGAATGGTATAGTGTTCACAGACAGGCAGACCGACGGATAGACAGACGCACAGACTGACGGACTGACAGATGGACAGACTGACAGACAGACTGACTGACAGACAGACTGACTGACAGACAGACGGACTGACAGACAGACGGACTGACTGACAGACAGACATACAGATGCACGGACATCCTCATAATTTACGAACTGATCAGAAATTTTCTATTTGCCCCCGTTCTTGAACCGGTCTCCGTCATGAATACAACATTTTCCTTTATTTAGAAGATGAAAGTGAAAAAAAAAACTTTCTTAATGATTTTTGAGAAAGTAGATTATCCTCACAGACCCTTCAGATACAAACATCTAAATTTCTAGGTTAGATTCGCGAACTTAGATAGATTGACACACGGGAAAACATAGATTAAAAAACTTCAGTGCGATAAAATCCAACGAAGATGGGTTGATTACAAACAATTATTACCAAAACGGATTTTCCTTTCACTACAACTTACTGACCGAAATGCCTGCGAAAAACATTATTATAACAAAATCATTTAAAAATTGTCATTAAACATCAACAACAAAATACGACGATGTGTAAAAATTTTTTTTAAGAAAATTGAAAATTAAGATTTCTGTGCTAGGGAAAGGAAAAAAAATCTCGTTATTAGAGGTTTTTGGCAAATTTTGTTATATAGAAAACTAGCTTACATACCCGTCGTTGCCGGGTTAAAGTTTTTTGTATAAGTTTTAGAATACCAAAAAACCGGAAAGAACTTACAAACTTATGAGAAAAATTTTATCATTGCAGGATGTTCCGTTTCGAATTAGTCTAACGCCAAACACCAAATTCGGGATCAGCGATCCCATAAACCCACAAATATCAATTTTTCCGAAAGAAAAAGGGAAAAATAATATTTGGTTATCCTTGCAGAAAATTTTAACGCCGAGTTCGTAATCAGCGATCCCAAACATCCCCTAGTGACACTTTTCAACCTCCTGATGGGCAGGATTCATGGCGAAAATCAAGGTTTTAAAACACCCAAGCACGCAAGCATGTGAGATGAAGCAAGAGGATCCGATGTAACACGGAAAAAATTATCCATTCGATTCCTCCATCTCATTGAATAGATACGACGAAAATGATTAGAAAATGTTCTCTCTGCTTCGTGCTCCCTAGTCTAAAAGTAATTAACTTTTAGGCCGTAGCTAGTGAATGATAGGGACATCATGTAAGAAAGGTATTAAAACCACTTCAAAAACCGAAATCACAACGGATCCCGCTTATTAAATTATACACAAAAAATATTTAACAGTGTTTTATCAAAAAGAGGAAATATTTTTCCATCAATGAAGTAAATAAACGACCATAGCGATCAGTGAAATTTCAACAAAATTATCTTAATCTCTTTGATATACTATGAGATACTTGTTTCTGCCGCCATCACCTTTACCATCATCATCGCCTTCATACGTCGTTTGTACACATTTTCATTCAAGATATTTAAAATCTAGTTCAATTATAAATTGCTGGCTAAGTTATGCAAAAATGATGATTTCAATGATTTTTTTTATGACAAGTATCCTATTTGGAGTAGAGTTTTGAGTTTAGGATTTTAGATGCTTTCTAATGTAAAGATTTGTGCTATTATTTAAACTGTTTTTGCTTACCATTTTCTTAAAATATCGGCATCTGCTACCTTAAATCACATATTTTACATTTATTTTTACTTAGATTAAGCCTGGCAGACATTTTGTGCCACGAAAAAAAGATGAACTAAGCTACTATAAAACATTTAAATTTTTTAATCATGTATCTGAAGGTATTAATTTTTATATTTTTAATACGTGCCTTAAAAGAAATATAAAAAAACTTATTCAATTTTTAGGAATATTGACACCAATAAAATTTAAAAAAACACGCGTGATCTTTCAAATTTTAATTCTTTTAGTTAAGGGATGGCTTCTTAAATTTAAATTTTCAGTGCTTATTACAAGATCTTTAAAAATTACAATCTGAATTTTGTATAGTTAGAAAGAGAAAATATAATGTCCAATTTAGCATAGAACATAACCATATTTGAGCCAATCTCAAAACCTCATTATTAAACGCAAATAGCAGAGGCAGCCACCGTTTTTATTTCCATTTCCAAAACCTACAAAATGTTTTCAAAATGAATTCTAAAATTCAAAGAAGAATTTACTGAGGTAGCTTTTTTTTCAATTCCGTGTTTTTGTCTGATATTTGTAAAACGATTATTTTTTTTACCGTTAATTTAAATCAACATACGGGCTTTCAATAATTGCCAGATTGGCAATTATAGCTCTTGTTATGTTTTTGTTATCATTCTAAACACACTGGTGTAATTCATTTTTGTGTGTTATGACGGGATCTTGGCGTTACAAACGGTAAGGCAATTTTAATATACCCTTTGGTTTCACCATACGGGTATAAAAACCGTAGGTGCGAAGCAGGCAAGAAAATTGTTATAAAACCTCAATTGAGGAGGCTCAGTCCCACTTTGGGATGTCGCGCTATTTATAGATAGATAGATCGTCGTAAGTCGTATATCTTAAAAGTCGATCTGAGGTACACTCAAAAACTCCATATTTAAATTCAAACAATGTGTTATGCCTCTTTTGTGGTGAATATCAGTGTTGTTCCTCTACGCGTAGACTTTAATTGTCTACACTTCAGTGTAGACAATAGCGTAGACAATAGATTTGGTGTAGACAATGTCGACTTTGCGTAGACAATGTAGACTTTCTCATATCTGTCAAAACAAATTTATCAGTGAGTTATATATCTAATACTATACTATATAGGAAATGGCCTATTACAAGAAATGGCGAGACGCTGGTGTGCCTAAAGAGTTAAATTTATATGAAAACTCGCTAACTGGGCTCCTCAGCGACACCAGCGTCGTGCCTTTATTGTCTTTTTTGCTTGTATGTGAATCTAACCTTATTTCCTATCGTTTTATGCAGTGAGTACGTGACCACAGTGAAATTGTGTACGACAACTCTCAACGGAATTGAGCTAAAGACTAGAAACAAACGTGTTTTTCGAAAAAATTAAACAGATAATCTTAAATGAGCAAAGCCATCCCATACAAAAGAATCAGTTTTTTAAATAAACGGTTCGTTATATTGAAAATTTGTGTGAAATAAAAATGGTTTTAGAATTCAATGTGATTTCACTTGCAAAAATTAAAAAAAACTGCTTAGATTGCATGCATAGAATTAGAATTGCCATTAAAGTTTGCTCCGAAGTTCTCATGTACAACATTTGGCGATTGCTTCCTGGAAATTGTGATTTATTATGTTAAAATTAATTGAAGAAAATGAGATTTTAAAACTAAATCAGCTATCCTTTATTTTATTGATTGTCTACATTGTCTACGCGTAGAGAATAGACCATTGTCTACAGTAATAGTCTACGCGTAGACAATGGTGTAGTCTACATCACGTAGACTACGCGGCACAACACTGGTGAATATGTAACAGAGCTTTCGTTGATTTATCTTCTATGCCTTTTGGCATACTCCTCCTTACGCCTTGTATCGTTGCAGCTTCACATATATACGAGAAAAAGTAAAATGTGGGCGGTTTTCTTGTGTAAAAATAACTATTATATTGTTTTACTCTAGAAAAAACCCTTGAATAAAAATATGTGAGTTTAGTGAGTCTAAAACATTTGAAATTAAGTATCAACTAAACCGAGTTTTTTGAAAACTGAAACAGTATTCGTTTTCTTAGGTTCAACTTTTCGCGATCCTACTGTACTTTTTAGTATTCATATATCCTTGCGTCTGAGATACACTTATGGACTTTATGATTCCAGAATCGAATTCAACGAGCCCAGAAACCCCCACATGAGATTTTTTTCCCGCAAAATTTGAGGAAAATTATAATCACGTTATCCTTACATGATCATCCGCTATATTTCCAGACTTCTTAATGTCAGAATCGGACTCAGCGAACCCAAAAACCCCACATAAGATTTTTTCCCGAGAAATTTGAGGAAAAGGATAATCACGTTGCCCTTATAAAACATTCCCTTGTCCTTACAAGGACGAAGTAGTGAAAGTAATGTATTGTCATCGTAGGTACATGATTTCAAGTTAACCCGTTCGGTACATGTTTTTTTCTATGGGGGTTAAAAATTCTCTCTATACAAATTAATGATGTTTAAGCTATTAGTATTCATTTAAAACAAAAAAAAAATTAAAAATTTTTATTTTTTACAAATACGTCTACTGTAGTCCAGCTTTTTACTCAAAAAATCAAAATTGGGTCAAAAATGCACTTAATGGTGCACTGAATGAGAATAGAGTGTTGAAAATAAATAAATAATAAGTCAATTCAAATTTTTAACTGCGTTGCCATATGGCATCAAAATACCGAATGGGTTAATCAGCTGAGTGGAAGGGGGTCAAAATTAGATCGCACGATTTTACCCTGACAGACAGACAGACAGATACAAGCTAAATAAAAGCTTTTAAAAATATTTACATGTTTACCCAGTTGAATGACTTTTTTGTTTTCATCGGTCTGAATCGGACAAGTAAATGCCATTTCATAACCCTACTTGAAAGCTCAATACCTGTCGAGTAATCGCTCGAATTCGAGTTCGTGAATCGCATTTGATGAACTCAAAAGAAATTTTACTCGATTCAAGTTCCTGAATAACACGCCATCCAGACCTGCCGGAAACGTTGGCATGACGTTTCAGTTCCAGAAATGCGTTGAGCAGTAAACTGAGAGTAGTAAATATGACGATCTGTGATTTCACTTTTTTCTTTAAAATCTCCGCACTAAAATGAAATTCGGGCTCCAGCTCCTCCCACGATGCCTTTTTCAAATAATTTCTTTGTAGAAATTACTTTTAAACAGCATTCATTTATAGAACGGAGCGTCTCTGCACGTGAAAAATTAGAATCCGCCATCTTAAATTCCATTTCTGTTACCAAAGATGTCAGCAAAAACTGTCAGACTTTTCTGTCGTAACAGCTGACATTTCAATCTTCACTAGACGTAACATCAGACGTAACAGCGACAGTGACGGGATTCATGGCAGGTGTGGATTACTAGTAAGAGCCCTGATGACGGTGAGCCAGTTTTCGTGCCAGAAACACCCTCCTAATGGGGTTTCAGAGCGTACATGCCTGGACTGTTAGGAGGAATTTTTCGGATGTAAAAACATCCACAAAAATAAAAATTTTGAAAAACCCCCCTAAAAAATTGAAAAACTCCTAAAAAAATCCTTTAAAAAGGATAAAATAATCATTACAGTAAATTTAAAATTTGTGTGCGTCGGGAAAGCCTATTGGTCGTTGAATTTGTGGAGGAAGGTTGTCCTGATGCAAACCAATTTTAAATTTACTATCCTTTTTAACGGATTTTTTTTTATTCTGGAGTTTTTCAATTTTTTAGGGTTTTTCTTTAGTCGGGGATTTTTCAAAATTTTTATTTTGTTTTTTTTTCACTCTTTTTAAAGATAACAGTGAATAAACTTGCAGTGGATCAGAAGATAGAAGGAGAGGGGGTTTAAATAGAGGGGGGAGGGGAAACTCTTGTACACTAAAATATTCCTTTCATTATTTACAAGCAAATTGCGGAAGCGGGATCGAAATCGGTTCAGTGGATCAAAAGATACAAGGAGAGGGAGAATTTTTAAACGCAAGAACCTTGCGGCTCTTATATCCAGCCGAATGCCAAAAACGGGGCCGAAATCGGTTGAGTGGTTCAAAATTTATGAGGGAAGGTCGCACAACCTTTAAGCCAAACGCATATACCATCTCCGTTCCGTCGGGGGTAAAAATAATATATAACTTTGTTGTATTTTTTTATGCCCTGTAACCCGAGTAATCCAAAAGAGTTCTATGTGCTTTGCCCGGACGTATAGAACACTATTTAGTAGACCAATTGTAATAAGAGTTATATGCTTTTAAAATAACATCAAGTCCACTTTTAAAATAACATTAAGTTTAGAGGAATTCTAAATAAAAGTGGAATTGTTCAAATGGCTCTCCTGTAAAGTTAGGGAAATGTGACATAGTGTTCTATACCTCCGAGGTATAGATATTAACATTTGAATAATGATGTCCCAAACCTTTTCCATATTAAGCTTTAGCTGGAACAACTTGAAATTCATATTGAAGAAAACGAATTTTATATTTTCAAAAGTTTTATTCAAAAATTAAATTGAAACGAATCTGTAAAAAATGTGATAAAATAACATTAATTTGTTGACGAAACTTTGATAATACAACAAGTACATATTTGTAATAGTTTTGTTTAAATGCAAACTTTTTAAACTTAAGCCTTACACACTTATAATTAGGTTTTTAAGTTTTACACAACGCTAAACTCTTAAATACTGTGGAATGTTTCTGGTAATTTCAAACATGGAAAGTAGATACCAGATTTTTAAGACTTAATTAGGTACTAATTAGTTTATCGATTTCTAATCGTTTGTTAATTGAGATTTTGTTTTATTTTAAATTGATTCAAAATTGATTGTTAAACATTGGTCGGTATCAATTCCATTATATCCAATTAACTTTCTAGTTTCGCTTTTTTTTACTTAAAACAAGAATTGCTACACATTTAAATTTTCTTTCTGATTTATGTTTTAATTAGTTGCACAAATCGTTTTCCCGGACATAATTTTTTTTTGTTTTCTGCATTATCCTTTATATTTGAATCCAAAACTAACTAGCTTTGGTTATTGAAGATTAATAATTAAGTTTTTTGTAGACTTTTTTGCATATGTGCAACATGATTATACTCAAAAAAATTAAAACCTTAAAGTAACTGTTGAAAAAAATTATCCACAAAATGAAATATGAACTATTTTTAACTTTCTTAATTAAACTTGCTATCGCATTTTTCCACTGCTCCACATGAGAGTAAATGCCGGCGAGAACCTCTCGATAGCAGATACTCGCAAATGGACACGTCTCTGAGAGTCGCTCGCAGAAACTCGCAAAAATTCGCGAGCTTGTTTCTGCGAGCTGTCAAAAGTGATTCTACTCTCTAGTGGACACGCCTCCACTGAACTCTCGGAGAGTAACTCGCCAGATACGAACGGCGTTTGAGTTTTACGAGTCGCTCTCGAGAACTCGCCAAAGCAAGATGCCAAAAAAATCAAGGTATTGGTCTTGAAAAGAGAAAAATCGCTGAAATTAACTCTCAAATGGACAACCTCCTGCGAGTAACTCTCGGGAGTTTTTGAGAGTTATTCGCGTATTTATTCTCATGTGGAGCGGCACCTTTAGGCGTGACTCAGTACCGTTATAAAAAACGAAAAAAAATTCTCGATGGTTTAGAAAAAACTTTTACTAAATAAAACCAACTTGTTTTAGGCGCCGTTTACATCGGATACTTTATTGAGTGGATTTTATTCTACGATACTACATTCAGATTTCGCAGCTGTTTACATTACGACATAAAATTCTGAAATTTATACTCGAAAGACGCGGAATTGGAATTTTTCCATACAAAATCGTCAGAATAAATTAAAATTTTCACAACATTCGCTAGGTAAATTTATTCTGCGATAGATTAATAAATTCGCGGCATAAATTCTAAATAAGACTCACGGAGACATTCAAGAAAAAAAAACGCAAATGCAAACGGGGTTTTAGAGTTCCTAAAATGCATAAAAATTTATGAACTGTTATAAAAGTCCATTATCATGCAATAATGCTTTTCAACTGTTTTTTTTCTCTCTTGCGACCCCCTTTTTCATAATTTAGAGTTATCAAACAATTGGTGGTACCTTCTCCGACTAGTGTCGAACGATTTTAAGATTATTGCAAAACTACTTTAAAAATATGTCACAGGAGAAATTTCCTGAAAAGAATACCAGGCAAGATGCAATTCCTGAAGATAAATGCGCCGCAGGGAAATTAAAAGTGAAAAAAACTTGATCTGAATTTGAAGTTTCTTCTTTATACAAGCTACATTTTACATAGATACGTTAGTTTCGTGGATATTATATAAACATGGATATTATATAAAAAAATATCAGTTGTGATCAACATAAAACTTTCCTCTATTTATATTTATATTTATATTCGGAAAAAATATTATTTTTTTCAAATAACTCAATATCCGTTAAAGAAACAAATAAACTGTGAACGGAAAAAATGCAGGAAATTTTGTGTGCTTTAAATTTGTTAATATCAATTTTTTTTCATAATAACGCATAGTTTCCGAGAAATTTTCAATAAAATTGATTTTTTACATGGGAACCGTTCAGTATTTCAGTGTGTATTGAAGTAGATTAAGGTAGAAATAAGCAAGTATTAAATAACTAAGTCGAAACACACTTTTTTTTCACCTTTCATATTGTTTTGTACCCCTTTTAAAAATTGACCTTACACGCCATCCAGACCTGCCGGAAACTCTGACAGAAATGTTAACAGAAATGTCATTAGAAAATCTTGTTGTGACGTAGGTGGGCTGCTGATTCTGGCATGACGTTTCAGTTCCAGAAATGCGTTGAGCAGTAAACAACTGAGTAGTAAATATGACGATCTCAGTGATTTCACTTTTTTCTTTAAAATCTCCGCACTAAAATTAAATTCGGCCTCCAGCTGCTCCCACGATGCCTTTTTCAAATAATTTCTTTGTAAAAATTACTTTTAAACAGTATTCGTTTATAGCGTCTCTGCACGTGAAAAATTAGAATCCGCCATCTTAAATTCCATTTCTGTTAGCAAAGATGTCAGCAAAAAATGTCAGACTTTTCTGTCGTAACAGCTGACATTTCAATCTTCACTAGACGTAACATCAGACGTAACAGCGACAGTGACGGCATTCATGGCAGGTGTGGATTACTAGTTAGCACCATTATGCATGCCTGCCGACGCGGTGCGCGCCTGTACTAAGACGGTTCACCGGCGACATACGAAAGGCAACGAAAAGTTGTGAGTTTGGCTTCAAATTTTGATGAAATGGTGACATCATGCAACATTTGGAACTTCGTTAGACGTCAAAAAGGATAAAACAGGAAGTTACTCATTTGGTGATTGTAAGGCCATAAAAATGTCCACATCGATCAGTTTTAAAGAATAGTTAGACTTGTTGACTAACTCTGCAAAATATGATCTCAACCTATAATAACCTGATCGAAAACAACTAGGGATCTGATAAAAAGCCTGTTGAAACGAAAAAAAAATCAAGCACAAAGAGGTATGTACTGGGAAAAAATTTGAGTCGTCCTTTGAAATTTTCTTTGTAGAGTTTCAGTCAAAAATACGTCAAATCGTTGGACAACGTGCATTTCTTCCGGGTGATTTAACGGAATATCAATTTAGAAATTCCAATTGAAAGATTTTTAATAAATTATTTTGTTTTTTTTCCAATGCTTTTAAAGGTGGGCAATTTTTATGACCTTGACCTTGCCTGAAGCACATTTTGCTTAAAAAAGACTTTTCGCTGCAGCGCATTTCATTATAATAGTTTTCGAAGGGTGAACATTTTTTTCTAAACATTTTGCCTGTTGCGTAGTTTTTCATATATTTTATTTAGAAAAAACACCTTATATTTTTTCACTCAGATAATATTGTCCATAGACAAAAATTAAGAGAAACCATCTTGAAAATTTCCCTTTTATTTTTTTTTAATTCACTTTTTTTTAAATAGATATTGGCGCTAGAACAGTGTTTTATCATAGTCGACGCTTTGCCTTTGTTCAACTAATCGGTACTAAAAAATATTTAGTTATTTGAAACCGGAGGTCTTGTAAAACTTTTTTTTAAACAATACGATTAAAAAAATTAATGGAATTTAGAAAGGAGTGGGTATTTTCTTAAAAATTGACAATTTCATAATTGTATTTCCAGTTTAGCTTGGAAATCATATTTAATTCGTTTCAATACCATAAATATAGATTAGAATGACTTTCAGCCCCTGCTTAGACTTTTTCGGGAAACATCTTGAATCGGTTTTACCGATTGTTTTTAATCCGTTAAAATCTCTTAGTTTTTACGCTACTTATTAAAATTTTATAGTTTCAATATTCTCTAAATATATTAAAGTTGTATGCATATATTAATTAGGAAATATGTTTCAAAGCTCTCTTCAGTAGTTAGTTTAGTTTTTTTTTTAAATATCTTTCAGTAAGTAAGTTTTTAAGTAGATGTATTTCTATTGACTTCAAAAATTGGTAGTAACAAGGCAGAATTTTTGGTTGAAACAACATTTTAATACTCATAAAAGTCTATAATTTATTTATGTAAATTTTTTTTTCATAAAATTTTATTTAAAATTTAATATTTTTTTTTAAATATTTGTAGTTATTTTTAAATGTCCAGCATCTTGTTTACAATAAATTTAAATTTATTCATATATTTTTTTTTTATTTACGAAATGATACAAAATAAACGTTTTTTACGAAAATGCATTAAGTCGAGCGCTATGCACCGAAATTAAATGAATGGAAAGTGAATTTCTGAGAAATATAGAACAAAATACATCGCTTTTTTCTTTAAATTGCTCTTTTGGCCGGCCGCTTACAAAATGCGGTTAAAAAGTTTACCACTTAAGTAAAATCAATTTTCCAATCGGTTTCTGTGTGACTTTTTAACATTATTCTTACTAAGTTAATAATAAATTACATCCGATAAAAAAAAATATCTAAAATCAAATCTTATTAGTAAAATACAGTTTTTTTTATACACGTCCATTATTGGCCGTTGGACTTGCTGCTATCGTCGTTAATTCCTGTCTCGTGGTAGGTAGATATTTTCGTTGTCGGCTGTCAATTAAATCCGATACGTAATTTGCCTGAAAACAAAATTAAAGGATTGAATTATTATGGAAAAAGCTTGATATCTGAAATGCAAAAGAAGATTTATGGCGAGTTTCACGACCGCGAAATTAAGTTGGCGATCGCAATTTCAAGCAAAAAGTGCCTGCTAACCACGGCTGTTGAGTCTACCCGACTCGAACTCCTGAAAGTCTAGGCCTAAGTCTCACTCCGACTCTTTCGGTTAAAAAAATCATTAAATCACCTCAAACTCCAAATCAAACCCTGTTTTTGATTGTAAAACATAGAGGTTAGGCTTAAACTAGATGGACAGCGCTCTCTAGTGGCCAATGGAAGAATTTTCTCCGACTCCGACTCAGAATCCGACTCCTAAAGCAATAATTTTGTGTCGACTCCGATTCCTGAACTCTAATTCGATTTCCGAGCAATAACTCGATTTAGTGGCCGCTAGAAGTTTCGTGAAACCTGCAATTGGAGTAAGTTCGAAATATTTCGAAGCACATGTATGCGAAATTTTAATCCGCAATTCGCGTGCGTGCGTGACTGCATTGGAGCAATTATTTTCACGGGAAATTGATAAATGAAGTAAAGAATCTGCTGATTACGATAAATTGAAAGATATTAGACGAGTTTTCAGATATTCCATAAGACAAAATAAAGCAAAAATTGAATTTGGTATTAAGAAGATAAATTAAGTAAGGAAAAACATTTTTCTAAGTGATTGTGATGTAAAAGAGTTCCACTAGGTACTGCCTTTCGCTTTATTACTTTTTGACTAGATATTTAATTTAGTAGGTACATTTAGATACTAAATCTATTTTTAGATTTTTTGCGACATTTTTACTAAGTAGATATGCAAGTAACCAAAAATGGTTACATACCGGTTACGCGACGGTCGCACAACGTGGGTTGCAAAATATATTTTTGCCGAGTTTTATTTTGTTACAAACAACTGTTAAGCAATAAGGAGGGATCCCCAAACTTGTATCGCAACTATAAATCAGAAAAGGCTGTAAGTAAGTATAAATTTCTTGGTAAAAGTATAAATTTCAAAGTTGACTATTTAGACTTCGATAGCACAGTTTGTAAATAAATTTTAAACGAGCACAATAGAAACAACGCAAAACAATAATAACTTTCCGACTGGTCACAAAGTAACCGATTTGCAACGGTTTTTGTGAGAACGGATTTGCCAACGTTACTTTGCGATTAGGCTCATATTGTAACCTAACTGGCATAATTGGTAACCTAACTGGTATTTGTGCAGGAGGTACGTGAAATGTTCCTGGAGGTAGTCCGAAAATTCATAAAGATTAATACAATCATCTGCTGGGAAGCAGATCAGAATATCGGATTTTTAAAGGGTCTTTACGGGATTTTTTTTTTTTAAATGTTGGCAATTCTAAATTTTGTTAAAAGCACAAGTTTTTTCGGATTTCGTTTAACATTTTCTAACATATTTTATGTCAAGATTACCAATCAAACCTAGTATAATTCGGTGACAAAATTAATAATAAAGTGTAACTCATCGGCTTGGCTTCTCTTTGAGGTACGTGTTATTTCAGTACACTCTCGAAAAAATCCGGGGACGAATTAACTCCGCCTGAAAACATAGCTAAAAGTTTAACACCGTAGCGCGGAGTTATTTTTACATTTGTATTTTACGGAGCTAAATATTCAATTTAACACCGTTTTGACCTAAATTTTAAATGAACTCCGAAAAGGAGTCAAAATTTCACTAAAACCCCTTTTAGGAGTTATTTAATTGTAAAGGGTGTTCACGTTTAGAAGAGGCTTGCCAATTGGCTTCAACAGCCTATTGGGAAGGCAAATGGTTTACAATTCGAGAGGTCCCGTGTTCGAGTCCCGGCAGAGACATGCAAGAAAAGTTTTTAACAAGTAGGTAATATTAACTTTGGAAACACGAAAAAAAAACTCAAAACATCTCAAATGCTTGCAAAAAAAGAGAATTTGTTAGGTTTTTTTTCTTGGTAATAAATTGGTTTAACACCGAAAAATTGTTAAAAATTAACACCCATAAGGAATTGTTGTGAACTCCTAGCCCGGTGCTCGATTTTCTCCAATAGGTGATGGACTCCCTCAAACTCCCTTTCGGTGCGTAATCGACTCCATTTTTTCGAGAGTGTATTGTCAACATTACCGCGCTCGAAATATTGACAGATTTTTAATATCAAAACGAATCGATTTACGCTTAAACAACGTTGGGAAATACTGAAAGTTTTTCTTCCAAAATTATTGCAGTGTTGCCGAAACAGTGCGAATTTTGAAAATAAATGTTCGATCAAAAAATTACACCAGTCGCGATGTGACGCCGTTCGACTTTTTTTTGTGGGTTGCCGTTAAATATCGAAATTACGATAACAAGCCAGAAACGAATCAGACGCTTAACACGTTCGCTGCCGGTCGCATTTTTTACGGGAATTTCAATATTCATTTTGTTAAAAAAAAAATCTGGCGACACTTTCTATTATTTTTTCCTGCAAAACATGTTTTCAACAAATTGTTAATTAATTTTTTAAATTTCTGTTCGATTTTTTCCTTTGGTCACTTTTTTGCATATCTCAAAATTTAGTATGGATGACTCACCACTGGAAGTCTGTGCAGGGCTCAGTTTTGTCTAAAATATTGAAAACTAAAAAAATGAACTTAGTGGTTGTTTGTTTGCATAAGCAGTTTTTCACGCAATAAGTTTTTTTTTCGTTTTTTTAGCTAATTATTTTGTAATAATTATTTTGGTAATTATTTTGTGAAAAAAAAATCTGATATTAAAATTGTTTGAAAATTCTCTAAAAGACATGGAAATTAAATCTTCGAAAATTATTAGTGCCAAATTTCGATTCTCTCCAATCTTAAGCAGGGTTTATACACAGCGAGTAACTCGCTGCAAGTAAAGGAGCCGCTCCATTGCCATGACTTTTTCCCATGACAAAAAAATGCAGGAAACTAGAGCAAGATAGACTTATGTAGATCTAAAAAGGAATGACTGAATACAAGGTAAACGTTTTCCCTTCCAGTTTAACAACTTTATAGCAATCATAGCAAACCTTATGCTATGAATATAATGTTCAAATTGGCATGGTAACAAAGCTTTTGACTATGCATGCGAAGGGGAAAAAGCTTTTAAAATGACATTACGCTATAATAACAGTTTGAATGTGTCCGTGCTTACTATTCACATACAGGGACAAATGTGATTGTAGTAGAAATCGCCATAACATCGCCATAAAATCGCCATAACAAAAGAGGGGAAATTATTTTTGCATTTGCCGACAAATTTTTGCAGTTGATTCTTATCTCCCTTTCTCGCCAAGGCATCTTCACATAAATGTGTCTCATTTTTTTTGTCATGGGAAAAAGTCATGGCAATGGAGCGGCTCCTTAAAGAGAGGCAAGTAGTTTGCTTCGTTTACACGTTGCAAGTAAATCGTTGCAAGTAGAATGACAGCCGAAGGAAAACATAACCTAAAATTTTCTGAGAAAAAATATTACGGCTCTTTTTTGTGGAAAAATTTGCGAATTTCGACCTAAAACTGTTTGTTGCCGACGAGTTTTTTATACGCGTGTCGTTTTTTCCTTAAAATGTTACGACGTTTTCTGGCAAAGCAGCAAATATAAAATGAATCGAAACACACACACATAAAACCACCTTATTTGTACACGGTTCCATGTTCTTGTATTGGTTTTACTTGCTAGAAAAATAGAATGGCTTTCTATTATTTTTGAGAGAGCAGCGAGTATTCTCACACATATGCGAGCGTCGCACACTAGCTCAAATCGCGTGTATTTACGTCTACTTGCAGCGAGTTACTCGCTTCGTCTAAACCCTGCTTTACGGTTTCCTTCTATTTCGACACTTCGACCTTTACACCACTATGCAATTTTTAGCTTACCACTATAAGCGCACATAAAGTTCCAATGATTGTGCCGGAGAGCGCATCGGACCAATGGTGTTTATAATCGGAAATTCTGCTAAGGGCTGTGTACCAAGCCAGCATAACAAGTAAAAATTGTAGAAAGTGTTTCAAAAGCTTTGATCCCTTCCATGACATCCTTGATTGCAGGTAAATCTAAAAATTGCGCCCAATTAATAAACTTCTATTATTTTTTTAAATTTCAAATTAACTTACAGCACAGTAAACCATTGTGAATGCTGAGAAACTGGAATGTCCACTAGGAAAGGAAAGACGCATTTCCTTGATGAGTCTCAGATTTTTAGGTGAACTTCCACAGATGAAATCTTCAATATATTTCCCATAGTTGTGGGGCGCGGAGCAATTGGAACCATCTGGCATTATTGGATTACAAACCTGAAATTTAAAATATATTTCGTTATTATGTAGTCGGAAATAACAGAAAAGCGTTTGTCTGTTTTAACGATTTTTACTTTCCTCTGCTATAGAAGGAAAGTATTGTATGCATGACGGAGACCGATCCGAAAACGGGGGCAGATAGACACTTTCTGATCTGTACGTAATCCGTTTCTGGTAAAATTATGAGGATGTCCGTACGTCTGTCTGTCGGTCTGTCTATCTGTCTTTTTTGCGTATTTTAAATAATTCGAGAACGTGTTGAGTTAACACGTGTTGAACGTGTTGGGTAAAGGAAATACAATTTTCAACATGTTTTGGTTTAACGGTTTTTGCGTATCTCTAACGGTTCTCAACATATTTCAAAAAAATCGAGTTTTTTGAAAATTTCTCGGAAACTATGCGCTTCGAAGATAATATCGGATGTGAACAGCGCATGACTTTCTTATACAAAATTTACGTTCCTGCGCAACTTACACTATTTTTTTTACAAAATCTAAAATATCTCGATAATGGTAAAAGATATCAAGGGTATTCACTCTTTGATGCATTTGGTTGTGTATCAGTGTATTGGATGTATATTTACTCGACCTAGCAAAATTTTTCATACAAAATCGGTTACACTTTAGCTTTTGATTTGCTTCACTCGAAACCTTGTTTTTGGTCTTGTATAGTGGGAAGTGTAAATTATGACAGCTGAAACGTTTGTTTTCATGTTTTGTGATCTTCATATTTTTCTCCGGTAAAAAGTGTTTAGTGGCGATAAATCAATAAATATGGCGCAAAATGTTATTCAGCAGCGAAAGCGGAAAAGAGAGAAACCCAACAAGAAGTGGAGTGAAGCTGAAATCGCGAGTATTTTAGATTTTCTGGAAGAGGAGAAAGATTTTGGGTTTAGAAAATGTAAAAATATGCTTTTTCAAATGCTTTACGGGGTGTTCACGCTTTCTTGTAAAATGCACTTGTATCCATGCTACATTTACACCGATACTCAAAAGAGTGAATACCCATATCGATTAATATAATGATAAAAAATAACGGTAAAAGGCAAAAATATACAGGGTATTCACAGTCGTCTTTTAAATTGCGGGTAAATTTACCGCTCGGTAATTCAGTCAAATTTAACAGGTTTTTACCGAGACGGTAACTTGGTTCATGTAAAAATGAATTACCGGATTCGGTAATTGTATACATGCCTTGAGTCGTGTTTTCCGGCCCGGTTATTCGGTATCAAGAATCAACCGCGAGTGGCGCTAGTAATGTTTTTAGTTGTCAAATTTTCTCGCTGGTTATCTCATCGGACTGCAAATTTTTTCAATTTTGATAGCCGTTGCCACAATAGAAATCCAAAAGAATACATCAAACATGGATTTAAAGGTATGTGACATATTTTACAATCAAATTTGCAGTTCATGATTTGGTCGCGTATCAAATAAAAGCGCTGTTGTCAAATCTGTGCTGTGGGATGTTCACAGCAGAATACACTCAGAAAAATTGAGGCTAACTCGACGACCTACATACGGCGTAATTGGCCTCGGGCAGGCGCGCGTTCGCCTGCATGTGGGCAAGTAAAACTGAGTTGACTTGTGGTCGGAGAAATTCTGAAATTAAGCCACCAGCAGGTGAAGTAGGGCATTGGGAGCTGCACGAGTTGACCTTAGATAGGTGAACTCTGGCCGCTAGCTGGCTTACAGACACCTCTGTAAGGTCAGAGTTAACCTGACAAAAAGTTGACCTGGACATTTTTCTGAGTGTATTTTCAGTCTTTTAATATTACCGAAAATACCGAATACCGAAAATTAAAAGAGGATTGTGAATACCCTGATAGAAAATTTTAACACCTTTAATTCGGCCGTTAGCTGTTTTTTTCGAAAAACCGTTAGCTTGCAAGCAATTCGTTATTTTTTACATTTTAATGAAAATATCTCATTAACGGTAATATATAACGGATAACAGGAACATATAAAATTGTGGAGAATGCTATTCTCATTAATTTATCTCATAAATATAACCAGCAAAAAAAAAACGGTGTTTTTCGAGATAATCGTAAAAAATAGATTTTTTTGAAATAACGGTATATCTCGATAACGGCTTGAGTTACGTAGTTCTAGTAAAGGAAAAATTTACTGTCTTCAGCTTTCGTCATGCATAAGACTACTGAAAAATGTGTAGTTTCGGAGTAAATCGCGAAAAAAAATTGCCATTTTTAAAAGGCCGCCATTTTGGTTACTTCCGATTAACGGATTTCCACGCATTTTAGGATTGCCTCATTTCAGGACCGAATGTGCCTGTAAAATTTCATGGCTGTAGCTCTATTAGCAATCTTGCACACAGACAGGCAGACAGAAAGAGTGACAGACAGAAAGACATTTTTGTAATAATACCCAAATCGACTCAGGAGTGCTCGAGAAATGTTTTTTTTGGCAAAATTGAGAGGTCGAAATTTTTCATGAATAAAATCGTGCCTATTCTGGAATGCGAAGGAGCGTCAATTTTGTTCGGTTTCCACTCAATTTATATTTTTGAATCCGCTGCGTTTCACTTCTCTTCGATTGCGTATGATGTACATAGTAGCGTTTTGAGGGTAGAATTACTCATTGCAAGTTTAATACTACGTATACTATGTATAAGAAAGTAAAAATGCATATAACCAAATTCAAAGCAAATAAAATTTCGGCATTTTTTCCATTGACGGTTTTTTACATCTCTTTAGCGGTTTTCGAGATATTTGAAAAAAATATTATATTGTACATATTTAAACTAAATACATATTGCGGAGGAAAGTTTTGTGTCGATCACAAATGATATTTTTGTCATATAAATGGAAGTATTTTTACAGTTTTTTTGTTACTTGTTTCGAATAAACTTTTTGTTTTTGCAAAGAAATTAATTGCCCAAACATTGATTTGACGTGCTTTTATGGTGATAACCAGAAGTTATATTTTTATTGCCCCCATTGTAGACCTAACAAATTGACACCGAATTAATTTCCCTTGATTAGAAGTTTTTAAAAAAAAATATTCGAGGACTTGTGCCAAATATATTTATTTTCGACTTGTGATTTTTTTTGACGTCGTTAATGTTTGTCAAATCGATGTCAATGTCTTTAAAGTGTGGAAAAATTTTTAACTGACGTAAGACAGAACTTGAAACATGACAACCGGTTAAGGCGAGGAAATCCCTTCACACAGAATTAACTAATGATAACAGTTTAATTCCTTATCGGTCAAATATTTAACAAAAAAAGGCCACAAAATTTATAGCATAGTGGATAATAATTTGTTGGAATAACTCGAGTAATAAACAAAGCCGAATTAGATATAAAAACCTTGTGCAACCGCATAACAAAATAGATCCATTCTAGTTTTCCACTAGTGAGGTTCAAATAAATATTTAACAAGTTTTACTTGGTGGGCTTAGGGAAGTTGTTGCGTTAGATAAAAAAGAGGAAGTAGTTTGGAAACCTTAAGGAAAATGAATAAATTTTTAAGTCTTCTGGGGCTGTTGTGCTTGTGTTCTACGGTGTTTTCTGCACCAATTGAAGACAATGAAATTGAAGAGTCAACTACTGGGGATGAAGAAATTGATCTTTCGGGTTTTGACAGGAGTTTATTGTACAGGAATCCAGACAACCAAAGTGGCGAAGCTGTTGCTCGGTGGTCGCCGGATGTTCGAATGAATCCCGAAGAAATGGGAAACTATTTAGAGGGAGACATTTTAATGCCTCCGAGCAGCCTAAGGAACGGTTTAGCTTTAAGGAGCACCAGATGGCCTGGCGGTCGTCTTCCTTTCGTGATCCAAGGAACTTTTAGTAAAAAGGACCAGGCGATCATTAACCAAGCAGTCGCCGAATATCACTCTAAAACTTGCATCCGTTTTGTCAGGCGAACAACTGAAACAGATTATATCGCATTCACCAATGCCAATTCCGGGTGTTGGTCCAGTGTGGGACGTGTTGGTGGCAAACAGGATGTTAACTTGCAGAGCCCGAATTGTTTGACGCAGGTTGGAACCACAATTCATGAGGTTTTGCATGCTCTCGGCTTCCTACATGAGCAAAATCGCAGCGACAGAGATAGCTACGTGACGGTTAACTGGAATAATATCCAATCGGGACTTACGAATAATTTCGATAAAGCCAGTCCTGCCACAACTACTGATTTTGGAGTAAGATACGATTATGGAAGTGTTATGCATTATTCGGCGTATGCTTTTTCGAAAAATGGCCAGCCAACTATTATTGCAAGGGTAATTATTATAATAATTTAAAATTTGAATTTAAAAAAAAAAAGGTTTTTTTCCGCAATTCAAGTCTAGTCTGTCTGTCTCTCACTAAAATAAAAACTTGACTATCGTTTCATTTTTGGTTTTTAATACAAATTTTTTTAAACACCGAAAAGCACAAATCAAATTTTCAAAAAATATTTTTTAGAGCTCCAGAACTTCTAACATGGGCCAACGGTCGGGATTTTCTTCAAGTGATCTTGCAAAATTGAATAAAATGTACGGATGCTCTCGCAGGGGATAAAATTGTTGCTACGATTTTCGAATGAATTTTTGATTTATATACAATATTTTAACATATTTATTTAATTAACTTATTAAAGGAACACATTTAGAGGCACAATTTTGTATTTACATTGAACATTTAAGGAGGGTTTTTTCCTAGTAATCTGATTTCTTGATTAACAGCAGACTTACAAACCAAAAGTTTGATTCAATTTTGGTTTAAAAGTGAAATGAATTACTGGTTTTGGTTCCTAAAATTTCAAAATTTAGTTCTGATTTTGATTTTTAAAATTCCAAAAATTTGGTACTAGTTTTAGTTTTTAAAATTCCAAAAAATTGGATTTGGTTCTGGTGTTACTTCACTGAATTTTCAATGGTTTAGTGATTTACTTCGGCTGGAGTTGCTGTCAGAGCTGTGGAGGAGTCGAAGTCGGGACAAAATTATTGCTTTAGGAGTTGGGGTCGGTCAATTTTCACAAGACAGTTTAAGACTCGGAGTCGGAGAAATTTGTCGATTCTAACTCTGGCCCGGTTATTTTATTCCATTGGCCACTTTCTTGTTTATTGTCCTTCTAGTTTAGGTCAGCGATGTCCTCCTACTACAATTGTAGTAAATCTACTACTATTTTGGCCTTTAAAAGCTTCAGTGCGTAGTAAATCAAATCTACTACTATTTTTTTGTAAAATGCATGAATCAACCAAAAAATTGTGTTATACATGTTAAATGTAAAAAGCTTCTAACGAAATTAAATATGAGGCAGCCAATACAAAAGAAGTTTTTAAATGTAATTTTCTGAACTACAGCAAGTTTTTTGTTGATAGAATTTTGATATTATGAATGATAAAGCTATTTAGCTTTAGTTATACAACTTGGTATATCGGCATAGGAAGAAAAGGTTTTTTTTTGAAAATCTGCTACTATTAGTATCAATCTACTACTATTTTTGGTCCAATCTACTTCCCTCCTAAGGCAAATTGGGACCATCCCTGGTTTAGGTCAAACCTAAATGTTTTGCAACTAAAAATAATGTTTGACTTGGGTTTTGAGATGATTTAATAATTTTATGTAGCCGGAGGAACCGGAGTCGATGGTTGAACTGCCAGTCCTGGTTTCTGTACAGTACATCACATTTCTTTTTACCTAAATCTTAGTTTTCGCTGTACTTATAACGGCGGTTTATAGGGGGTTGTTTTGTTTTGCTATTAACGTCCATTTGAGTACATCTGGATTGTGCACTATTAAATCCCAGCTTATCGCCGATCTTAGGTTTTCTAATGTCCCAATTTTTTGACAACTTTTCTTTATACCACCTTGGTTAGAAGAACGTTGCCAGCGCTTTAGGTGAGACAGTGATTTCACTTTCTTGAATTTACTTTGAACGTTTCCAAAAAATCATATCTTCTTTACACCAGTGATACCGCAACAGGTCGAAATAAGACAATAACCCAATTGACCAAATTGGTTGGAAAACCAATTGGATTTCCAATCAGCTTGTACCAAGTACCGAAGGTACGATTTATGGAATTTTGACTGGAAATCCAAGATTTTTTCCTGTGAAAATGGTCCTTTTTGTATCATAAGGTCCATAATTCCAAATGTTCCCACAAATATTCTTACACTTTATAAAGGAAAATTGCGTGGTACATTTGGACACGGTACAAAAATTCCAACATTGGTCAATTGGGAACTGCCATAGAGGGATAAGGGAACAGAAAATGCCCCCAAAGATATAAGCTTGAATTTTTTTCGTAGGTTGCCACCATCATAACAAATAATTTTCCAAAATTTCAGCCCAAAAAAAGACAGGAAAACCTGTATAAGCCGGACTCGCACGGGAACGGGAACGAGAAATTTATCCGGGTTAGACAGGATTCCGGCTTATACAGGGTCCGGCTTATACAGGTTTGACTGTAAATGGTTTTAGAGAAAATAAAATAAAAAAAAATTGTAAGGGGTTAACGAATTTTGATCAAATGAATTGCAATCTGCTCGTTGAGAGTCCCAGTTTTCAAAAAAAGTATGTATAAGGAACCGTAAAAAAATATTGTTATGTGTTTAAAAAAATATAACGGTAAGTTAACCGGTCCGTATCACTAGCATTTTTTTCCCAAAATTGCCTTAATCCCTTACATATAATCAAAAAAGGCAATCGGAGGTTCATAAGAAAAGCTATAATTGCCAAGGACCAATCATCAAATACATTGTATGTACACTCTAGAAAATTTTATTGTAATTTTACCCCTATAATCGTAGGAAACAATTTTCCTACGATAATAGGAGTAAAATTAAACCGAGTTGTAATGGCTTAAAAGCTATGCATTTTTACTCATTTTGTGGCGTACAAAAGCCTCTTTTACGGGGAACTTTAAGCTAAATAAGAAGTAAAAGTACAATACTGGTGTAATTTTACGACATGGATGTTTAAAATTACCACATTTTTGTTGTAATTTTCCTCCTATTTGGTAGCAAAACCGCGTCTTAAAGGTGTAATTTTACGACATTTTTTGTTTAAAATTACACCGAAAATGGTATTAGAATTTCTCGGCTTATACGGTCTGCAAAAACAAAAATATTATATTATTTTTGCGGATGTTTTCACATCCAAATTTCCCGGGCATGTCTGCCATGTGGCAGGCGCCACACAGGATTTTGGTAGAGTAAAACTCGATTCGAGTATTTATACTCCGATGCCACAAACCTTATGCGAATTATAAGGTTAAGGCAGGGAACAACCATTATATAGAATGGAAAGTAAGGCCTTTCCTCATTAACTTCCACTAGAGTAAGCACTACACTATAGAAATCGGGTTTTTATCTCAGTTCCCCTTTCTGCTGTCATACACTCGACAAAAAAAATCAAATAGAACAACCTGTTACAATACATACACAAAAGTGCTGGCACTTTTGTTTACATTTTGCATGACATTTCATTGCAACATTGATTCATTTCATTGCAACGATTGATTTTGATAGATAATTACATTTTAGCGTGTTAACATTTCATAATTTCACATCAGAATGAATAAAGCACAAATTCACCACTGTTTAGTGAAGGAATGTTCCGCCAATTCAATTAAAAACCCAAATAGAAAGTTTTTCCGAGTCCCATCAACAACAGAAAGGTAAAGTATAACGAAAGATCGACAGAATTGCACATGAACGGGCCTCAAAACAATTGAAAACTAAAACTAAATTAAATTTAACACCTTTCAACACATTAGAACATCGCTAATATTTAATGGAAATATCAAATTATCCATAAAACATTTCCATTACCCGGTTTTGTTTTGATTTGTTTTCATTTCAAGTGACAGATGGGAATCCATATTGCCACACACCACCAAATCGCTCAGTGTTCATGTACACTGTCATGTAACAGCTATAGAAATCCTCGGATGTACGCTCCCAACACAAAAAATTTTGTTAGAGCTTTCCATTCTATATAATGGTTGTTCCCTGGTTAAGGTTAAATTGTCCGTACAATAATGCAAAAATACCCTGCGCGCGTGTTTTTACACCAAAATGAGAGTGAATATTGGTCGAAATTTTACGCAAGGTTTAAAATTACCCTATTTCTAGTGTAAGATTAATGTTTTTTTGGGTGAGTTTACAACTTAAATGGTGTGCGAGCTAAATTCTGATTTTTTTTTCGAAATTTTACGACGTTTTTGCAAATTTACCCCGTTTTTACCCAATTTTTCGGTTTAAATTCAAATTCATTTTCTACAGTGTATACTGACTAAAAAAATTTGTATAGGAGAGGGAGAAAGGAGTGGTCGGATTGGATTTTGATGTACGGAACGGTTATGTAAACTCATATTCTAAACAGATTTTACCTTTATAAATTTTTCAATATGGCTAACCGTTTTTGAGAAAATGGAGAGAACAATTTTCCAAGGGATAGAAAATGGGTGTTTATTTACCCTACTATTTGACTTTTTCCGGTCAAATGCAAAAACAGGTAACTTTAGTTTTAATGGGGCTTTCAAAATATCCAATCGGTTTTGAAGCACGACAAATATAGGGGAGGGGGGGGGGGGAGGGGTGAAAAAATCAATTATGGGCTCATGGTAATTTTAAAATTTTCTTTTTGCAGTTCCATTTTACTCTAAAAAACTTGACTTTTGCTTCGTTTAAATCTGACTACTGATTGCCGAGTTGCTTGATTTTTAAGAAGGAGAGGAGGTGGGGGTTTCTCCTTCACGGTAAAAACTGGAGTCTAATTTTAAGACTTTTTCCTTCTATTTTTTAAACTTTTGAAAGTTTAGTGGAATTTTAAACTATTTTCTCTATTTTTAAAACTTTTTGAAAGTTTAGAGTATATTTTAGTCGAAAAGTTTAATATTTAGTGAGTTTCGGTTTATTTTTAAGACTATAGTTTAAAAAGTAAACTTTTTCTTTCTTAAAAATTTGTTTTAAACCTCTCCGCCTTATTTCTAGACTTTTAATCGAAATATTAGACCTATAAGTTTGAGAACTAAACCTTGTAAGTTTTACTTCAACTCGGATAAAATTGAATTAAACTTTTTGTCTAATATTTAGTCTTTTCAGTTTATTTTTCTTTTTCAAATTCATCAGTCGGTCGGTCAATTTTTAGAAAAGTCGCGAGGCTCGAATTCGACTTTTCGGTCTAAAAACAAAACTTCAAAGTCTACAATTTATTCAGTTTTAGAAAATTGTGACTACTTTTTAATCATTTCAGCCTATAATTAAAACTCATTATTCTAAAATTTAGAAAGTAAAGTCTGGAATTGGTTTATTTTAGAAGTCTGAGTATATTTTCTATACATATTAATCTAAAATTAAGAATTTAATTTGCGGGCGTGGATGGCTCAGTCAACTAAGTGCTTGCCTTGTGATCCAAAGAGCAGTGGTTCAAATCCCACTCAGGGCAAAAATAATTCGGCTTGAATTTGAATTTGGAACTTTTCTGCTCATGAACCTAAACACTTCGGCATTAGAGGCAATTTGCCTAAGCTCCTGGCATAAACATAAAAAAAAGGTTTGAAATTTAAACTTCGAAGTCTAAATTTGAGTCAGTTTTAGAAAATTGTAACTACTTTTTAGTAATTTCAGTTTGAAATTAAAACTTTTAAGTCTTAAATTTAGACCGGATAGTCTTATTTACCCGGATAATTCACGAATTTTAGAAGTTTATGACTATTTTTTAACCATTCCAGTCTTAATTTAAGACTCAGACATCATAAACTTAAACCATAAGGTTTTAATTTGAGAATTTTTAGAAATTTGGAACTAATTTTTAGATTTTTTAGACTAAAATTTAAATTTTAATACCTTAAATTTAGACCGGATAATACTATTTAACCCTAATCAGCTCAGGCTAATTTTGTCCTTAATCCACGCAGGCGGTGTCTGAAAGACACCATGCCGGAAAAATAGAATAATTTAATAAAAAAATTTTTTTTTGAGTTTGCATTTTTTAATTCAGTTAATAATATTTATTTATTTGTATATACATTATTCGTACTTTTTATAATTGTAGCATAAAATTGATTTTTAAGAATTTTCGTTACAAACATTTTTCTTGGATTTGCACTTATCTGCTTCAAAGCGCGACCTTAGAAATGGGGACACAGGAAGCAACGTTTTCTCTTTTGGGAAGTGCTACAGTTATTATCGCCTACTACAGTCCGATATTTTGCGAAATAGAAGCAAAGTGATACCAAAATAACCTTTCTTTGCTGGTAAAACCGTTACGGTGTCTTTGAGACACCGCCTGCGTGGATTAAGGGTAAATTTCATAAAAGCGAAATATTATTGTTGTAGTAAAAAAAATTAATTTTTTTTTTTCGTTTTTAAAAAGTATTGGCTTAAAAAAACAAAGTCAAGGAGCATGAATGCAACAACTTTTTTAACATTCGTAACAATCACTCTCAACACTGCATCGATGTCTCAAAGACACCGCGAATGCGGATTAGGGTTAAAAGGAGAATAATTTCAAACTTTTAAAGTTTGATTTTTAGGCTCAAAAAGGTGTTGACCTATATGTAGGAAAAAAAGTCTTAAAATTAGACTCCAGTTTTTACCGTGTTCAAACTATTTTTCACGGGTCGCTTAGTTTTCGGTTTATTAGATATAACACATCCAAAAATTACCAAATGGACTTTTTCTTGCCAGATCATCCACTTACAAACGGCATTGTTTTCGCAATATACGATTTCACAACTTTTCAATACATTAAATTTTAGTGGAATTATTCTTAAAACATCAATTTTGACATCAAATCATATTCCAATTAAAATTCGTTTTGTAGTTTTTGTAAGAAGTGTTTTGGGATCACCTTCCGGAAATTGTATATAGTTGTAAAATTTTATAACATGGCTTTGTTTGCAATTAATGGGCCTTCCACAATCGGATTTTACTGTAATTCAAATCAAGCAGAATGTTATAAACATCAAAATAACTTATTTTAATAATAAGGGAAATAATTATGATTTGAAGAGAAATACGATAATCGCGTTGGTTTTACTTGGTAGTTAAACTAATGTTATTGTCATCCTACGGAGCCACCGTTGCGTTGTTGATTGCCTTTACCGCGTCTTGAGTGGGGCCTAAATGTCTACGAATGCAGAGAAAGGTCAGAGTTTTCATACACAATTTGTCTTCTAATACGAGTGCATGGGTTTCAATTACTCTGCGCTGTACTTGAGTTTGAAATTCTCGTTGCAGCGATAAAGTGTGATCGCCTACATAACAAAAACGACTAGCATAGAAACATAATTCTTATGGCCTTCGGGGCATTCGGAGGTCCCAGAGGTTCCACAGGTACTCACAGGTAATAAGTTATTTGGTGTCGACAAGGGGTATAATAAGTATTGCTATAAACGAATTGGCTTCAGAATTTACAAGTAGGCACCTGATGCAGTCCCATTAAATCCATTCAATAATTGAGATATTGAATAGTAAATTTTCACATTCTATTTAATTTCTTAGACACACAGATTGGTTTATGAGTCGTTAGTTAAGACTTTATGGGTTAAGTATTCACTCCGGTTTTAAAATAAGAATGAAATTTAGTTTTTCTTAGTTTTCGTTAAGTTATTGTGAACATTTTATCTGAAGTGAAAATTTGCGACAAAATGTGTGCAATCTTGATAATAAGCCAAGCGCACATCTTTTACTCTTTTTTGACGTCTGTGTCGTGTTGAATTAATTGAGAGAATGAATAAATAGAATTCAATTCTTGGAATTAATGGGCAAATAAAAGAATTTAAATCTTATTCTGTGTATTTCATGCTGTGTAAAAGATGTTGTGGTCTGGCGGCCTGAAAAAATTCACCAAATGGGCGGAAGTTCGCTCATAAATGCAGGCGGGCAAAAGTCTTTCTTCTTACGATCAAATCTGATTTTATCAAATTCGCAAACTTCATGCTTGGAATCCACTGAATTTTTGGTCATTTATTTATTTTTTTGCTTATCACATTTGTTGCACAAGAGATGAGGGCAATTTATTTAATCAAGAGAAAAAAAATTAAGAAAATATCAATCAAACTGGTTTCAGGATGTGAAAGTTTTGGTTTCTCACAATTTTATCAAAAACTAAGTTTCTGAACGAAATTACAGAATACCGATTTTTTTTTTAAAGAAACTTTTTATTTTTTACATGTTCTAGTATAGGTTTAACGTACAAATATTTTGTTATTTTTGATTAAAAAAAATCCCGCATTTGTAGGGTTAAAGACTTGCGCCAACCCAGTATTTTCATTACTTTAACCCTCGGTATTGCTTCAACCGTGGGAGGAATTTTGGTGTTACATCAAAATCCAGTTGGACCGTTCTCCCATACGAATTGCATACTTTTTTTATTTTCTCGAAAACGGTGAGTCGTATTGAAAAATTTATAAAGGCAAAATCTGTTTAGATTATGATTTTGCATAACCGTTCCATACATCAAAATATAATTGGACCACTCCTTCCCCCTTTCCCCATACAAAAGAAACAGTTTTTTGCAATTTTCTCGAAAACGGTGAGTCATATTGAACAATTTATACTGGTCAAATGTGTTTAGAATAGGATTTCAAACAACTCACCCATAGACCAAAATCCAATCGGACCCCTCGTTCCCCCTCTCCTATACAAATGGATTTTTTAAAATAAACATTTTGTGTGTCACACTATAGAGTATTTGACGATTGGCCCCTGGCAATTGTAGCTTGTCTTATGTTTTAAAAGTAATTTTTTTCTAGATCGTGATAAATATTATTTTTAATATAAATCTGGCAATGATGTCGCATATGCCCAATGCCTTATAAGTTCTACATAAGGTTGATTTTACAATTGCATGGTGTTGTATGTTCCATACTCCACATTCTGTTCCACCCTGGCATGGCGGATCCCAAAAAATCGAATTTTCGATTATTGCGTATTGTTTCACGTTTGGGTTGGATATTTTTTCGACTTTTTTTTCGAAGCACAAACTAGTGAAGAATATTTTGTTTTTAATTAAAATGCGCAAATGCAAGGAATGTTGTGTCTGTCAAAGAGGGAAGAATTTTTGGTTCCAGTAGTGCCACTTTGCCAAAATAAGTGAATTAGGATGATACTTTATGGTGAAAAATTTGCATGCGTATTTTTGCTTTTTTCAAAGTAGAAACTAGGAAATTGCAAATAAAGATGTTTTTAACTTAAATTGACTTTTGTTTTTTTGTACTTTTGTAAAAATTTCTAAGCAACTGATACCCACAACTTGAAAAATATCAATTCGTTCCACATTTTTAGGTGACATTGTGGCAGCATTTTTCATCTATCAAAAGTATACCCTTAAGAGCCAGTATACACGACCACCTATTTACTCTCCTTTTTTGGTTCGTGTTTACACGTAGCTTTTTTAACGACGTTTTTTGGTTCCACCATGACATTATCTCCACAGATAAAACAATTAAAATCGGAAAACCCAATAACAATTACAGTTGATAAAATATTTAAAACCATAGCAACGAAACATCTTAACAACCAATCAGACACTTGAAATTTTAGTTTTCGTTCGTCTTTTCCTATCGTCATTCCCACAGTACCCCGCGCCATTCAATTTTAACGAAACGAACGAAAACACATCGCGTCTAAACAGGCTCTAAGATAAATACACTAGGGAAGATGTGTTGAATTTGATTTAAAAGTATTAATTAATTAAAAAAAATCTAATCGCGGTTTTTTTTCTAATTTATTTTTTCAATGTTTTTTTTTAACTTACGCTAATAAAATGAGGTCGAAACCGCCCAATTGTGTATTTGGCGATGTCGGTTACAAGTTGACTGCATGCCGTTCCAAATCCAAAAACTCCAATTTGTTTATAACTTTCTGAGACAAAAGTCGGTATCTCAAAATCGAAAACTTTATATCTCTGATACATTGAGTCGCCATTAAATTTGATCTGCATGAATTCTGTTGTTAAAATCTGAAACAAAAAACGCACAATTTTCAATTATTAAAAATTTTGACTACAAAAACAAATACTCTGAATATTCTTAAAATACATATGAAAAATGAAAATTAATGATGTCAGAATATTGCCGGCGGTCAAACGTGTAAGAAGGGCCCATTTTTAGTTGCAAAGCGTAATAAATTAAAATCCAATGAATATAAATCAGAAGCAAGTTGTAAATTATGTTGCATAGCGTTCGGCACGCATAAAAATGACTTCAATTGATTGAAATTTGCGTCTTCACCTGAACTCAAGCAGTTTGATTAAAACATCTTCAGTTCGGTTTTATGTATTTTTTCGCAGCAGGACTCTTGTTGGGTTGTGAATATTTTGATAATTTCTTTTTATGTTAAACCGATCGCCATTGGCGGTTTAAGGATTTTTAATTGAAAGTCTGTACATGATTAAAATATTAAACTGTTTGTAATAATGTTTTGCAAGCGTGAATCATTCATTTGTAATTAAACTTAAGATGGCGTTTCAATTTACTTAATACTGTTATGCATTTTTATGACGTGTTGTAAGTATACGGAGAGAAATCCAAATAGGAATATACGAGACAGTAGACTCTACTGCAGTGATCTCCTAAAAATAGGGAATTATTCCTATTATTTGGGGAAAATTTCCTATTTTTTGGCGTGAATTCCCCTTTTGTTTGGGAGTCATAATCAAAAAATTTCACTGTCTCGCATATTCCTATTTTTTTTTAGGAATCTGTCCTATTATTCTTAGGTAATTACTCGGCCTTTGGCCTCGGATCTGACTTTTACGGGATGACCATTCCAATGAAGAATACCGCATC
Organism: Chrysopilus asiliformis; assembly: GCA_964034945.1. Taxonomy (NCBI): domain Eukaryota; kingdom Metazoa; phylum Arthropoda; class Insecta; order Diptera; family Rhagionidae; genus Chrysopilus; species Chrysopilus asiliformis. The sequence continues at coordinate 80,506,246 of OZ035961.1, read as the reverse complement.
AAAAGGCATACAGATAGTAGGAAACTGGTTCAAGGGGTGGAGAAGGCGTAGATTTTATAGTGGGCGAAAAAAATTTCTTCGGAGCTCACCTTCTAACGGTGAAAACCTTTTGAATTGCAGTAACACTGAACATTGACAATGTTTTCGTCAAGATTTTGGTCAGTACATTCGTATATCTTAGCGATGATGGTTGATAAACTTCGTCCTGTCCTGATCCCGATTTTTTAGATTTTTCTATCTTTTTTAATTTGGCTCTAAAATTTATTCACAAACTATTTTTTTTCACGGTATCAACTGTGGCATGTGGATCCACTTCTCTCATTTTATCTAGTACCTAGTTTTTCATACGCTTCCAGGTTCAAATCTTTATTAATATAATGCATAGATTTTACTTTCCATCGACACTCATTCTTCCAGTAAAAGTCAATTAACTCACTGAGGAATTCCCGCGAACATTGCCGAATATCGGACATATTTCTTTGAATAACAGAGAGCAACTGGTATATTGACAAGTAACATTTATCAATGCTCTAAACCAGTGGTTCTTAACCTGGGTTCGGTCGAACCCAGTCTCCGGGGTTCAGCGGAGGTCAAAACACACACTTTTTGTTTTTATGTGAAAATCATGTTATAATGGTTTTGTTCTTTGTTCTTAATGGTTTTGTTCTTTAATGGTTTGTTCTTTAATGGTTTTGTTTATTTTGTGAAGACCATTGAAGAGCATCCAAACGATCAATGTTACTTGAAACATGAGTCATTCAAGTAAAATTGTCAAGTAACATTGAACGTGTGGAGGCCCCTTAATGGTTTACGGGTTATTCTGTTAAAGAACTTAATTTCGTACTGATCAGAAATTTTCACATTTTAGGAACCAATCCCAAAAGCCAGAAATATTATTCACCATTGCTCCAAAATCGAACCAGACTCAAAAAAATTTTGATTTGCATCTCTGTACTGAGTTAAGTTTTTGAAACATAACAAAAGCTATAATTGCCAATCTGGCAATTATTGAAAACCCGTATGGTGATATGGCATTGTTTCAAGTTTAAGTGAACGGCGAACAGTTGTATCAAAATTCTACTTTGAAGTAGGGATGTCAAATTTTTGAAAAAACCGGTTTTTTGGTTAAACCGGTTTTTAAGACTTCGCTTTAAACCGGGCCGGTTTAACCGGGTCCAAAAAACCGGTTATTAAAACACCGAAAAACCGTTTTGTTCAAATTAGGTAGGTTAGGTCTTAGACGCAACAAATACACTATAATACAAACAAAAGACGTGAAGTGCCATAAAATCCGTTAAGAGGCCATAAATGGCACAATATAATATTGTATTTGGTCTAGAGTGGCTAAAAAGAAGTGTTTCTAACAAACCAGTTGCACGAAAATTGGTTTAAAATTATTTTTCCACACAAAAAAAATTATCGGTTTTTTGAACGGTTATTGGCTTTAAAAAAAACACCGGGTATAACCGTGAAAAAAAAACACCGAAAAAAACCGGTTAACCGGTTCTTTTTGACATCCCTACTTTGTAGTCAAACTTTTCAATACGATTTTTTAAAATCTGTTTCAATCGGATTTTGATGTATGGGAGTTTTATGTAGAATCATATCCTAAATAACTTTTGTTCTTGCACTTTTTTGATAAGATGCACCGTTTTTGAGATATTCGCAAAAAACGTTTTCGTTCGTATGTGGGCTATCCCCCCTAATGGCCCATTTTTGCCCATTAGCGAACTTAGCCTTGCATTTTACGAAAAACGAATCTGCGTAAATTTTTAAGTGTCTAGCTCAATCCGTGCGCCCGCAATCCGCGCCACAGACTGGACGGACGGACGGACAGACGGACAGACGGACGGACATACGGACAGACGGACGGACGGACGGACAGACGGACAGACGGTCAGACGGACAGACGGACGGACAGACGGACGGACGGATTGACAGACATGCAAAATTCAATTTTTTTTATCATTCTAAACAAACTGGTGTAATTCATTTTTGTGTGTGATAACGGGATTTTGGCGTTACAAACGGTAAGGCAAAATTAATATACCCTTTGGTTTCACCATACGGGTATAAAAATTTAGATTTCGTCCATATATACATAGATAGATTTTTTTTGGTTTTCAAAGTCACAGCAGAGAGTAGTATATTTAAGTGGCTGTTATTGAAAGAGGTTATGAAATTAATGAGGGGATGAAAATTAGTTATATTAACTAATAAATTCCTGAAAAATTTAAATGCTGTCAGTTTCGAGACCGAAAACTTTAAAAAACCCTAAAATTTCAACATTTTGAATATCAAATTGTAAAATTTCGTTTTTGCCTCAAACATTGCAAAAATTAGGAAACTAATTTTAAAATTATATCAATCGAAATTAAATCTATTGAAATTCCGTAAGTTAAAACCGCATAACCGCCTGTGGACACAAGAATCATGTAAATGTTCCCACACAATTATGTGAAATCATGGGGACAGACGCGTGGCTTCCATTATTGAAGAAAATCGAACTTCAAAACAAAAGTTACATTTCTCGAAACAACGTTCGATATATGGCAATTTACAGATATATAAATACTTAACATACTCGCACAATACAATTTTACATAAACATTGAAATATGTATTGTTGTTATTGCTGCTGTTTAGTCAATCGCTTCCACATGCAGAGATCACGACCCAGATTCAATTAAATTCAGAATTAATTTAACTTGAAATTTTGCCCATTTTCTGTGGCACACATCCAAACTTCAAACATATTTCCGAGCATAAAATTGAACCATTAAAGGGCATCTGCTGCTTGGTAGATTTTTTTTCTGAAAAAGGCAAACACATGTTCCACGAAAATAAGCCCAAATTCCAAATTCCCAAAGCTAACATTTCTGCAAAGAATGTTTTTTTGTGGGATTACAACCAAAATATCCCGGAGTGCCGAAAATGGGGAAAAGAAGAGCAATTATCCTCTAGGGTGGCCTTATTCTAAACTTTTGTACAAAATGTAAACACAAATTAAATGTCAGATCTTTTATATTTTTTTCCTCCTCGATTACATAAAGTGAATAAAAAATCACTTTTGGGCCGGCCCGGTTGGGCAACCAAGAATACGATGTGTGAGCTTTTTTTTATTAAATAAATTATGTCAACAGTGAAATGCACTTTGACAGCTATTGAGATTAGATCCAATAAGACCAAGAAAATCATCTAAAATGTATCTTTGGTGGCGTTTTAGTATTTGATTAGACTGACATGATTTGATTGCAAGAGAATGTGGAAAAATATTGTGAAGACGAGACGAAGGAGTGATAATTGGTTTCAATTTCAGTCCAAGTGCCTTTTACATGTGAAATGTCAATAAATGCGATAAAAAATGTTTTGTTAATTCTCTTTGGTAGAGTATTTTTAGTATTGTGTTGACAACAGATTCTACTTCGTGTAATTAAATTTAGAATAGTAAGTAAATAAGGAAAAATGTTGATATAGATTTTATTGTTGTATCTTTAAGAATTAGGTCATGTGAATATTTGAGCATTTTTAGTTTTCAAAAAACCAGTCCTTGAGTGCGAAATTATACTTTGCGAGTTAAGGTTTTTAGTTTCTTATTCGTGGTATAAAATTTTGACTTCTTAATTTAGCCTAAAAATCATTTCTCGCTCACTCCTGAGTCGATACAAAACTATACCAAATATTCCCCCTACTTTTTACCCTCTATCTTCTTAACTGTTAAAGCAATGTTCATGTGGTTTTCGCCATTGGGTAGATCTTCCCCTAAGCAAATTTTCCACTAACTAATATAGACCCATCCCTTTACGTGTAAACCCCTCTCCAGCAATTTCCTGAACCTTTAGGGCAAATGTGCTGCGGTTTTCGCCATTGAGTAAGTTTTCGCTCAAAAAATTCGTCCCCCCTCCTACTTCTTACATGTCCGAAACCGTCAGGGCAATTCTGGTGCGGTTTCCGTCATAAGGTGGATCGTTCTCACGCAAAATTTTTGCCCACTCAAATCAAACCCTCCACTCTCTTCCTAAAGCGCGTAACTTCAACCGCGTAATGCGAAGCGCGCAATTCAAAGTGCGTAATTGGAATCTAGCAAATCGAAGCAATCCGAATCGCGTTTCTCAAAGCGCGTAATTCGAAGCTCAGAGCGCATTTCTCAAAGCACGTAATTCTAATCGGGTAATCCGAATCGCGTCATCCGAAGCGTGTAGATCAAAGAAGCGTATAGGTCGAACCGTCAAATCCGAAGCGCGTAACTTAAACCGCGTTGTTCGAATCGTGTTATACGAAGTGCGTAAATCAAAATGGAATTCTAAATCCGCGTAATTTAAATCGCGTGATTTTAACCGGGTAATCCGAATCGCGTCATCCGAAGCGCGTAATCTAAAGCGCGGAATTCGAAGCGCTTAAGACGAAACGCGTAATCCGATTTTGATTTCCGCATGTCCGTCTGTCTTTCCGTCCGTCTGTCTGGCCGTTTGTCTTTCCGTCTGTCTCTCCGTCTGTCTTTCCGTTTGTCCATCTGCCCTTCTGTCCGTCGGTTTGTCTGTCCGTCTAGCTGTTCGTCCATCTGTCTGTCCGTACGCCGGTTCGTGAATACCACAACTTTCGAAAGGATTGAGCTAGCGTCCATTCGAAGCGCGTCATCCGAAGCGCGGAATTCGAAGCGCTTAAGACGAAATGCGTAATCCGAAGCGCGAAGGTCAAACCGCGTGTTTTTCCCCGACCAACTATATCTATTTTTTAAAGATCTACACAAGTTTAGTTTTCTCAATTTTTTCGAAAAATAAGATTGCGCTTACTCGTCGTAGGACGTCGCAGGGCCTTAAAGCTAGTAGCTTACCCGTCGTAGGGCCTTAAAGCTAGTAGCTTACCCGTCGTAGGGCCTTAAACATAGTAGCTTACCCGTCGTATGGCCTTAAAGCTAGTAGAGAATAAAAATCTGGGAAATTTAATTTTCAATTTTTGAACCTTAATCTGGGTCCTTTTAAACTACGTTTTGCAAGTTTCTGGATTAAATTTTTAACGCTTAAATATTTAGATAAAACTTAAGAAAAAATTCTACTTACTATCAGTATTGGAAGCACTAGACCAATAATGTACAGCATCCAGTTTTTCACAGTTGAATCATGGAATGGATGTCGTAAAGATTCATCATCGCAAAAGAAACCCCGTTTGTACGGTTCACCCCATAAATAAAAGAATAATATAGGAAATCCAACTGAAAATAATGAAAAAGATAAAATTTTATTACTTTAGAATGACAACAATTTAAAATGTGCATACATTGTGACTACTCTATAATTGAACAAACATGTTGTATAAAAATATTATCTTATACCAACATAATAAAAATCTTTTCTTCATAATAAGTAATCCTGTTAGGCCACGGGTTTGGCTCCACGCTGAAGTAATCAGAGTAAATTTTTATGACTTCAGGCAGCATCTGGTTAAGAGTATTACGTAACAACTTTGATTCGGAATTTTTGGGGATAATCGTAAAACAGAATTTTAGATGAAACGTGATAATTGAAACCACTGAACGGATTCTACCCGATATAAGGGTTTTATTTTCTTATCCACTTCAAAAGTGATTCACCGCAATTAACACCGTTGTACCACTTTACACTTTTATTCGAAAAGATTCTTGGATTTCTGAGATACAAACAATCCACTGTTTAAATATTTGTCAACACTAGGGGAAGTAGGTACTCGAATTTGTAAAAAAAAAATGCCGCGAAACAAAAAAGCGGCAGTTCTAAGGCGGTCCGCATAAAACAAATTCTCCCTACATAAATATTTAAAGGAAAGCCTTTCGCTTTTGGTGAAAGGAATCCTAAGATGTTCAACAATTGAGACATTTCATTTAGTAAAAGTAAAGAAATAATTTGGATCTATTATTGGGTTTATAATACTGTTTTAATTTTATGATTATGGTGTTTGGTTACTGAAACATTGTAAGAGATCTTAAGTATAAGCAAACCTTAGATAACATTCAGATTAATCATAAAAAAAATATTTTATGTTAATTAAAAGTCACTATCACGTTTTAGATCGACGGTTCGCAACCTGTAGCCTATTTCACTTCACCAGACTACAAATTATAATTACAAATTTGTACTAAAACAAAAGGAGCCAATAATTTACAAGTTTTGTTAAAAAACACTTACAAATTTGTAAGTTGGTGAAATAGCTACTGGAGTGCAGAAACAAATTTTTGGGGTGCGAGAGGGATTTTTTGATTTGTTAGATAAAATTATTAATTCCACTAAACTGTACTTAAATTTGATTTCATTCGTTCAATTTTAAATTGGATATAATTTTAGTTTCACATACTCAAAAACTTCTTATGTAAATATTTGAAATTTTTCACAAAAGGTCAAATAATCGTTTTGAAAGCTGCAAAGTTTCCAGAGAAGAGTAATTTCAAGTTTTGTTCCTTTTATACACAATCATACTCATCATCATACTAATTAATATATAAAAAACAATAAAAAATTTTTTTTTAAAAAAAAAACTTTTATTAAAAAAAAATGCACTAAAAAGAAAAAAATAATTTTCTGGACGCTGTGTATCACAAATCTAAAAGCTTTTAAAAAGCGAGATGAATGTTTATTTTATTGTTTTATGCTTTATCTCGCTTTTCAAAAGCTTTTATATTTGTGATACACAGCGTCCAGAAAATTATTTTTTTCTTTTTAGTGCATTTTTTTTAATAAAAGCTTTTTTTTAAATTTTATTTTTATTTTTTTTATTTTGTTCTTTTTAGTCTTCGAATATATGTATATCCTTACATTTGAGATGTCCTTACAGGCTTTTTAACTTGAGAATCGGATTTAGCGACCTCAAAAAACCCCCAGAATAGATTTTTTTCCGGAAAATTTGTAGAAAAGGATAATCACGTTATCCTCACAGGACCTTCCCTTATCCTTACAAGGACGAAGTAGAGAAAATATTGTATTGTCATCGGACTTATATAAGTGTACAAAATTTCAAGTGAATCGGATGAGTGGAAGTGGGTCAAAATTTGATTGCAAGATTTGATCTGACAGACAGACAGACAGACACGAAGGCAAGCTAAATAAAAGCTTTTAAAAAACTGAAAAGAGAAAAAAGCACTAAAAAGAAAATAATAATTTCAAACTATGTCCATTAATAGCGTATTTAAAATTTGGCTTTTTTGGAGTGGCGTTAAATTTACACTAAATAAAATCGTTGTAAAATTTCTATTGTAAGAGCCGTGTCTATAGTTAATCTGTTTGACAACAAAATTTTTGGAGTCGATCTTAGTTCTTAGTTAGCCTTAAGGGTTAGAAAGTATGTAATTTATTTTAGTTGCAAATTTAACGCCACTCCAAAAAAGCCAAATTTTAAATACGCTATTAATGGACATAGTTTGAAATTATTATTTTCTTTTTAGTGCTTTTTTCTCTTTTCAGTTTTTTTTTAAAGTCGGTTTTATTTTTTTTAGAAATTTTTTTTTTATTTCGAACGTTTTTAGTTTCAATTTTTAAAATAGGTAAAATTACAAAGGGTTTGAGGGGATAAGTCCGGAGATGAGAAATATATAAAAGAATCTTCCAGATATTGTACTGAACACAATACAAAGAATTTTACTCGATATCCCAAGCAGGGTGGGGTTTGAAGGGGTAGGTTAACACGGGGGAAATATATAAAAGAACCTTCCTTGTGTTGTACTGAACACAACGTAAAAACATAACAAAAGCTATAATTGCCAATCTGGCAATTATTGAAAACCTGTATGGTGATATTGGTATCTTAATATGAGCACTTGAACCAAAATTACACTTTGAAGTCGAACTTTCCAATCAGATTTGTTAAAATTTATTCCAATCGGATTTTGATGTATGGGAGTTTTATGTAGAATCATATTCTAAATAACTTTTGTTCTTAGACTTTTTTGATAAGATGCACCGTTTTTGAGAAATTCGGAAAAAACGTTTTCGTTTGTATGGGGGGTACCCCCCCCTAATGGTCCATTTTTGCCCATGAATGAACCAGGGTCCAACCAGGAACTTTCTCTACAACTTTCTCTTTGGGATGATCAAAATCGGTCCACCCAGTAAAAAGTTAGGCGTGAACATACATTAAAAAAAAAAAAAAATATTCAGGTGGAATTGAGAACCTTTTCCTTTTTGGAAGTCGGTTAAAAATGAGTTGGTGTCTGTCTGTCTGTTCCTCTTTCACGCAAAAACGACTGAACCGATCGACTAGAAATTTGGCATGAGTTTCTGTGGTAGTTCTGGTTCCAACGTAGGCATACGGAAAAGAAGCGCGAGGTGTGGGGGAGTAAGGGGAGGGGTAAAGTGATCTCGAAACTTAGCTCTTCCAGTATTAAAGGCGTGGCCGGAGGGCGCGTTAGAGGCCGAAGGCCGAGGAGCTGGGGGAACCCGAAAGCCGACCTGTGGGTTGGGGGTGAACCGTGAAGCGGTTCGGGGCGCAGCCCCTAGTACACTATATGAGAATCATGAAGTATATTTGATTTAGTAAACCGTTTGTAATCGAACCAATCGCCGGACACTAAAATGAACTACACTAGGGCGTTTGGGATGACAAAAGATTTTGATTTCCGCATGTCCGTCTGTCTGGCCGTTTGTCTTTCCGTCTGTCTTTCCGTCTGTCTTTCCGTCTCTCTCTCCGTCTGTCTTTCCGTCTGTCCATCTGCCCTTCTGTCTGTCGGCTTGTCTGCCCGTCTAGCTGTTCGTCCGTCTGTCTGTCCGCCGGTTCGTGAATATCACAACTTTCGAAAGGATTGAGCTAGAGACGTAAATTTTTTTACAGTTGGTTTTTTTTGTAAATTGGATACCTTGCCCCCCCCCCCCCCATTCAAACGCAACAGTTTTTTGCAATTTTCACGAAAAATTTATAAAGGTAAAATGTGCTTAGAATAGGATTTTACATAACTCATGTATACATCAAAATCCAGTTAGACCACTCCTTCCCTCCCTCATGCAAATAAAAAAGTTTTTTGGGATTATCTCCAAAAATTATGCATTTTATAAACACGAATGTGTTTAGAATTTGATTTTACCTAACCGTTCGATAAATCAGGATCCAATCGGACTACTCTTCTTCCCCTTTCCTTATAAATGAATTTTTTAAAGAAGCATTTTGTCTGCCAAAGTTTTTACATAACAATTCCATACATCAAAATCCAAACGGAACACTCCTCTTCCACACAAATGGATTTTTTCAAGTAAAAACTTCTAGTCTGCCCTCAGTATTTGACGATTGTCACTTGGCAATTGTCGCTTTTCTTATGTATTTCTATTACGCCTTGGTTTAGTGCATGAGCTGCCAAAAATAAAGCTAGGGTCTGTATTTCTAATCCAGTGTTTGCCAAACATTTTTAGGGAGCTCACGATATTAGTTTTCCAAACATTTTCAGGCAGCTCGCGATATCACAATTTTTTAAACAAGAATTCGATCTTTTCTATGAAAGTTGAAAAACTAAAAAATCGCAAAAAGCGCCGGTTATTTAAGAAAGAAACCTGAATTTCAATTACTTTCCAACAAAATCATTTTGAATATAAAAAATTTTCACTTGCGGAATTTTTACTTTTTAAAAAATGTCGCCTGCGGCGTATTTCTCTTAAAAAGCTTAACAATAACAGTATAATCTGTCGATCATCGCCACAGCAAGGAATCGTTAATTTTTTTTGTAATTTAAATATCGAAAAAGGAGGTCGCGAGAGAAAAGGGGTTAACAAATTTTAGTCTGGTAAATTGGTTTGCTAATGTGGTGTTACAAAAGTATGAAATTCAATGTATGGGATTTTTTAATCATGTTGAATAGTCAAAGGTTTTGCTAATCTAAAATTCATATCTGATATACCTAAAAGGGGTTGTTGGTGCGCCTTAAGAAACCGCACCCATACGAAGAGAAAAAAAATAGTAAATTTAACTATTTTATAAAGGGGAATCGGAGCTAGAACTAGAATAGTTAATTTCAATTACAAAAATATACAAAATCCACTATTTTTAAAATAAATTTAACTACTTTTAGTAGTAAAATTTACGATTTTGTTGTTAAATTTATTATTTTGTGGTTCTTTGAATTAACTGTTTTATTAAGTTATAGTTTCGATTCCCCATTTTAAATAGATGGATTTGTTGTTTTTTCTCTGCGAACAGGGCCGCCCCCTTTTGATTCTTCTGAGATCAACCGTGTATTAAAAACATTATTTTACAAATCAATATGTAATAAAATCTCCTTACCAACCCAATATTTTGGAAAAACAAATATTGGTGAAAATCATGTTTGGTAAAAGAAAATTCATAAAATTCAAAGACAAATTGTAGAAAAAAAACTTAAAACAGTCAAATTGCGTATTTAACAAAATATTTGGCATATTTCCCTTAGAACTTTGTTACTTCTTGTGTTTTTTTCGGTGTGGTTCAGTAACCTCGTTTTATTGTTTGCCTTAACTCATAAGTTTTGTGTTTCTTATCGAAAAATTTCTTGTTAAAAAATTCATTTTTTTTGCGTTATCAGAACAAGAAAATATTGATCCAAGTTCTATACTAATAAGCAGATGTTAAATACTTTTCTTCTGTAAGGATTAGAAACCGCATGCGTGCTTTATGTAAATTTCCTCTAGTTTTACTTTTATACATTTAGGCCGATGGCTTTAAGTGAGAACAATATTTGAAGGGTGTAAAGACACTTAAACTGAAATTCAAACATATCAAAGAAAATAAACAAACAAATTGAATTGGAATAAATGAAATAAATAAGACGAAATGTCTAATACAAGTTTGTTATCATGAAAATTGAATGAATTCTATTAGAATTTCAAACATTCATTCAAATGGAATGAAACAATTATGCTGTCTGTTGTCAAGAAATGACAAATGTTTTTCCATGCATTAACTAAATATGAAGATTGTACATAAATTATGCATGTCATTTGCCTTTCTAACACCATTCTTCGGCTTTTGATGACTCTGTCAATAGTTTGAGACTTCGTTATAACGCACTTCAAACAAAAACCAGATGAACAAATTGAAGACGACATGTGACGAGTATGGAGTCTTGTGTATGGGGAATTCACCTGGCTCCTATCAGACACTGACACATGGCATCGTGTAAACAGAAATCGACATATCAGCGTGTAAGATGTAAACAAATAATTACTTTAGACATTATGCTGTTATATGTATCCTTGTGTAAACTAATTCCCAATTCACCAAAACGAAATTACTCGCTTCAAAAGACACACAAGTCCCATTAAAATGGAATCAGTGCTTCTGCCTGTGTATGATTTATGACTTCAACTTTTTTTTTTCATTATTTGAAGCCCATTTTTGAGGAATGCCCAGCCAGTGAATCAAATGAACTGTGATGATTATGTCGAAAGTTCAAAAATTCTTCCCTAATGAGGATCTTTAAATTGCTCAAGTGCGTGCTACCTGCTCTAATGACATGCCAGGATTTGTTGAAATCTAATACTTGCAATTAGAGGATGTAAGAGGTGCCTTTTTTAGATTTTTCCGGTTTTTTTTGTGCGTCTTGAGTTGATTTTTCTTTTACTCCTTGTTCCTTGCTTCGAAATCTGAGTAATTGTGCGTGGACATGTGATTTTTCCCATGAGTGTGTTGCCGTTTTTAGTATCATACGCCAATTAGTCACCGAATATTTGGCCCCAGTGGTTTATATTTCAGAATAACGTAAGTTAGAAATAGGAAGAATGACTCGTAAACAAGTTTTTTCGTATCGATTTTGTATTTGAAAGTTTTATGGTTTGTTAATAAATACAAGACGAAAAGATACTCTTAAAATACCATATATGGGAGGAATCAAAACTTTCAAATATTGGGCAAAATTAAATTCGATTTGAACATTCGAAATGAAAAGTTTTTAAAATTATTTCTTGTTAGATTTGTAATATAATAAATTCCTGTAAAAATATAGTAAATATAGTAATTCACAAAAGCTATTAAAATAGCTCTTATCGTCGTAAAATATTATAATTTGTTATAGTTTTGTAAACAACAACAAAATACACGGCAATATTTTAGCTACTTTATCACATTTTTCTATGGTATTAATCGCTTGGTGTAAAATATTAAATTTGGGTAAATATTTAAAACTAGCTTGCATAGGGTAGACCGGGGCTAGTAGACCCACTTTTTATAATCTACTTTATAGAGGTTTTCCTGTAATTATTTCAGGTGCAGTAAAGACGTTTTTGGTTGGTTTATTCAATTGTGTTTCTTAGTCAATCTTTTATTTTGACTAATCATAAGTGTTTCAAATATTTTTTTTCATTTTAAAAAAAGTTGTTCGATGAGTCGACTAACCCCGTGTCTGGGGTTTGTTGACTCTGTGAACGGGGTTATTTGACTCTATACTTTTTTTGGGGAAATGTGTTGGAACATATTAAAAAACTGTAATAATTCTGAAAAAATGTATTCTTTAAAAAATTAATAACATTTCAGATTAACATAAATTAACACCGATTGCGAGTGTCGTGTCGTTTTCGACAAGAGTCGTTTCACGTGTTGTTGTTGGTAGAAAAACACTAACAACAACACGTAAAACGACTCTTGTCGAAAACGACACGACACTCGCAATCGGGGTTTTAATTTCATCTAATTTAAAAAAATATAATTAATTAACAAAAAAATATAGGTAATTCATATCGAGTCATTTAACCCCAGTATACTGTGAGTCAACTAGCCCCAAGCCGCCATTTTATTTTTAACACACTCGTGAAAAAAAAATGAAAAAGCATCGATCAGAAAATGCTTCACTAACTTGTTAACTCATACATACATTTTCACTTGAAATCACTGACGAGTTCAATACAATGAAAGTGTAAGCTACAAAACAATTTAATTAACAAGAAAAAAAATTCCTCACACGCTTGAAATTTCGTTTTCCCCCCTCACAGTTCGTTCCAAGAGCACTGTGGTCTAACCACGTTGGTTCACTCAAAGCTGTCAGTCGACTGAATAAACAGTCCAATTCACGCAGGTTTATTCTCAACCGTGGTTGAGTTATTCGCAATAAGTCTACTTACCCCTGAAGCCAACTAGCCCCGGTCAGCCCTACGCGTCGTTGCCGGGTTAAGTTTTTTCAGATTTTTTTATGGTCTATGTTGTAGCTAAACTTCAGGCCAATCGGCTCAGTAGTTTCCCCGCGAAAGGGTAACATAGAAGAAGAGCTAAGTTTCGAGATCACTTTACCCCCTCCCCTTACTCTCCCACCTCTCGGGCTACTTTTTAATGGGTCAATGTTGGGGCTGGACCCCCGACGAACATCTATGCCAAATTTCAGGCCAATCGGTTCAGTAGCTTCCCCACGAAAGAGTAACATAGCGCAAAAACTAAGTTTCGAAATCACTTTACCCCCTCCCCTTACTCCCCCCACGCCTCGCGTTACTTTTCCGTATGCCTATGTTGGAACCAGAACTACCACAGACACTCATGCCAAATTTCAAGTCAATCGGTTCAGCCGTTTTTGCGTGAAAGAGGAACAGACAGACAGACACCAACTCATTTTGATATATTTGTATGATAAGCAAAAATGAACCTAGTGAGCTTAGCAACCTGTTCCTTTTGACTTACCCCTGGAGCCCAATGAACGCAACGCGAACGCAACTAGAACGCACAAACTGTCACTTACAAGTTTGTTCTGTAGAAATCATTTTAAGTGAGCAGAGTGAACGCAGTGAACGCTCCTACAACGCAAAAGTTTGCATACTTCTAACTTTGCCGCACCAATTCTGCGTTGACAGTTCATAAAGTGAGGTTGGGGTAATGTCGTTCGAGGAACAATTGATAGCCTTAGTGCAATAACATACCAATAACAAAGATAAAGACCAACAAAGCAAATTATCGCTTCAAAATTATCCATTTTTGTAATTTTGCCAGCTTTATACCACTTTATATTATGTCACTTGTACTACTTCACGAGATGCCATTGGTCTCTGCCGCTGAAATGTTGCGCTGCGTGACAGTTCACAGCGTTGCAGTAGCGTTCGCGTTGCGTTCATTGGGCTCCAGGGGTTAAGGAGATGACCCAATAGAAGCTTTGCTTGCTTCGCTTGCTTTACTTTGCTGAAGCATGCGAGGCGATCAAAGCAAGCAAAGCATCTCTAGACCAGTGGCGTGCGGTCTAAGGCGCAGATGGCGCAGAGCGCACCCTGACAAATTCGTTCAAATAAAATAATTTGAACGAATCAAATAAAATAATTTGAAATTTCCACACAAATTTCATCCAATCTTACACTTTTATAACGATACATCTTCATATTCAATATGCTTCTCGCGCAGTAAATCAATGCGCGCCTCCAAAGAACCAAAATGAAAGAGGAAATACCAATTCGAATACTTGGACGAGACACACAAGTAAAAGTTTCGTAAAGGGGGAACTTAGCATCAGGCATATCATTCGATTTTTCTTCATAAGCGCTGTAGAGTTGCTGCGCTCGACTCTACATGAGAAGCTATCGCACATCAACGCATGTTTCAATGATTTTTTTGACGCACAGAAAGTGGTTTTGTTCGTGTATCATTCATGTTTCAGGCGCAGCGATTTAAATGCGCACGATCCGTCGATTTCAATGAATAAACTGCCGCAACTTGAATGGGGATATGTAAAAAATGGGAAAACGTTTTTCGAATGAATTTTTTGGTGGAAGCTCATTCTTTGGTTAGACTTTGTTGGATAATTACTGAATTTGCGATTTGCGTGTTGATTTTCTTTGGAAAATATGAGTATTCATACCTGTGACGTATGTTTATTATTAAAACAGCCTTTCTCAAGGCTAAATTTAGAAGATAAAAATATTTTTATCAAGAAAAGTCGTCCTATTCCTAAAATTGATTTGACTCAGAAAAGTACTGTTAAAGGGAAAATTTGTGAGCGACATTTCAAGGTAGAAAATTATTCTAAATTTAATTGGTTGACGGCATGTGCTGAGAGTAAAATATTATTTTGTTGTCCACACTAAAAGTTTCCGGCTCTTTCTATGACAATGTAATTGACGATTTTGCAAAATCAGAACGCAGAATCGATTTGGTGTACAAAGTTTAGACAAGTCTGCGCACCCTTATGTGGTTTGCACCGCACGCCACTGCTCTAGACCCAATGTACGGTTTGCTATGAGCGCTTTGACAGCTGGTAATTCTATTGTAATTATATCTTCTGAGTGCAATCAGTTTATTATGATTATTTAATTGCAATAGTAAGAGACAATCGGATACGAATTTGGGTTTTTGGGTCCGAAGAAATTTTATAGGCGTACCAATACTCTGCGTTCCCATTTCCCATTTTGGTCGAATACAAGTATCTCAAATGTCTAATAGGTTCCTGTTGCAGGTAAATGTCACTTGCTAGAGTCATTTCTAATAGCCGATACGTGCCGAGCATTATATATGCTAGTTGGGGGCATAAAGAAATTCTTATTATTGCAGTCTTCAACGTTTACGAGGATGTTTGAACTAAAAAATCCTCGAGTAAACTTAAGACAAGCGTGTAAAAGCGCTGCACAAATTTTGACAGTTCATTTTCAAGGTGGTAAAATTACGAGGTTTACGCTGTTTACGCGGGTCTGATATTATACCCACAGAGAATGTGTTTCACCGAGAATAGCCCTATTATGGATGTCACGGCAGGCGTCTCACTGCGGAAACTGCGTCACAGTGACTGCTTTTGGTATTTTTAATTCCGTATCAATTTTTTAGTGACTCTAGTGTCACGAAAATTATATTTAGAGAAAAAATAATCATTTAACATCTTTTAAGTTCAAATTTTATCAGCTCTGGACATTTATGGTCTTCTAATATTTATCTCGTATTATACATATTTTGCCTCTATTATTTGATGAAAAACCGATAAATCGTGTCCAATATTTTTTTGGTAGCTTCCGGATGCAAAAAATCTCATTGCCAAAGTTTTAACACTTTTGTAATGGCACTTGTTTTGGTTATCGGTCGGGTTTTTTTTCTATTTTATTCATTGCAGATGGTCGAAATAAACTCAAAAATCTGAAAGTACAACGTGATCGTTTCTGAAACATGAAAAAATTATAACACATTCAACTCAGATTAGATCGGGTAATTTCAGTGGATTTGAAGTATCTCTTATGGCATAATTTCCGTGTTTTAAATTTTAAATTCTTCTACACAAAAAAAAAACTCCACCGAACTCGATATTTTTTAGAAATAAAACACACTTTTATTAAAAAATCTAACGCTATTCAGTTGAAATTTGCCAATTTGACAGCTCATCGCAGACAACGCCTACAGACGCAGTGAGCCGAGTCGCTGAAAGTATGACCCTTGGAGCACAATGAATGCAACCGAGCCGCAACCATCACGCATCCAAATGTCACTTACGAGTTTATTTCACAGAAATGCTTTTGAGTGAGCACAGTGAACGCATTGAACGCAACCATCGACGCAAAAGTTGCCAAACTTTGAAGTTTAACGTAACAAGTCTGCGTTGACAGTTCATAAAGTGAGGTTGGGGAAATGTCGTTCGAGAAAAAATTGATAGCCTTAGTGCAATGACATACAAATAACAAAAATAAAGCCCAACAAAGCAAATTATCGCTTCAAAATTATCCATTTTTTCCATATTTTTCTACTTTAGTTCACTTTTTATTTTTCTGTGATTGTCTCACAACGCAACAAACGACTCTCTACTGTGCTCAACCGCTCCTGAACTGCGTTGCGTGTCAGTTCGATGCGTCCTTAGTTGCGGCTTGGTTGCGTTCATTGTGCTCCAAGGGTAAGGAGTTCTGTAATGCCGATTGCTCGGCGACGTGACTCACCGAGTCACCGTAAACTTTAAGTCCCCATGACTTCCATAATAGGGATATTATGGTCGCGAAGCGCGAAAACGTAATTTGATGTATGGAAGAGTCATTTAAAATCATATTGTAAGGATTTTTTGAGCAAGAGATACTTTTTTTTAATATTTGCGAATGAAACCTGCAAATCTGCGAAAAAGGAGGATTTTAAGAATCGGAATTATTGACAAATAGCTACCACGAATAAAAGATAAGTAATTATCGCCTAAATCCACCAAGAGAAGGTAATAAAGAAGCTACAAAAGAAAAAAATTATTTAATTTGTATTTAATTGGTATCTTCCAGCACACAACGAAAGCACTGCCTACGACAGTCATCTCTCTAAGTGCAGTAAATGCGCTAAATGGGCTGCAGTAAATCTTTTGAGATGACGTTACGACAAGGAACATAAATGCACTTAATTACTTAATTGCCCCGGTCTTAGGGTCTTAGTTTTTCAAGACGAGAGTTTAGTGACTAAAAGAAACTTATCTTTGCGTTGGTGAATACAAAATAGCCTAATCCGGAAGACAATTGTCTCTTGTTTTGACTTACAAGATTGTGGTGCACTCGAAAAGATCCCGCTGCTAAAGTCGCCCAAAAACTCAAGCGAAACGCGTTTAACTGAAGTAGCATTAAGTATTCGAGAACTCTATTTACTCGATTGCGTTTTTACATGCGTCAAGTTGACAGTTGAATTGGGTTAAGAAATGAAATTCCCACGCACGAAACTCAAGATTCAAGATTTCTTCTTCAAAGTCCTAACCGTGTTCGCGGCAATGTAAGCAATCTGACTTTTTCTTAATATATGAACCAGCACCACTAGGATTCATTCTTATCTTTCAGGTACGCGTATTTTTTTTTGCTCTAGAATTCCTGTGAAGGTAAAGGGAAGCGGACTTTGCGACAAAAGGTTTTGAATAAATAAAAACTTTTTCAGTTGAATGTAAGAAGATTTACCTTGCAATGCGTGATTTTTTATGTTTGCCTTTAGGACTAGTTTTACTACAATGCAAGATCGGCAGTGGTTGATTTTAAAAAGGGAGAGTTTTTTTTCACTGTTTTTTTTATCTGCGTATTTTGAAAGAACTTACCGAACATTTAGGGATTACG
Source organism: Chrysopilus asiliformis (assembly GCA_964034945.1). NCBI lineage: Eukaryota > Metazoa > Arthropoda > Insecta > Diptera > Rhagionidae > Chrysopilus > Chrysopilus asiliformis. The sequence goes on along the minus strand of OZ035961.1, from coordinate 80,488,320 downwards.
CGGCCAAAGACGTTTATTACGTTTTTAGACCGTAATAATTTCTTTATCTGCAGAGCAAAAAATCAAATAGTTTTGTCCCAATAGGGTTTTCTGAGGCGGAAAAGTCGTTAACACGATTGTGATTTTTTCTAAGTGTATTTTTGTATTGAAGGCTGGATTCAATTGCGTCATGTGCACGAGATGGTATTCACTATTATTGTGTTTCATGTCGTAATAATCATCTTTCTACGCTTTTATTGAAACGAATTAAGTCGATCTCTAATGCTAATGCCATGATTGATATGATTTTTCTTTTTAGAACTCGTTCCCATTTCTCAATCAAATGTGTGCAATCGAATTTTTTTTTCTAGAAATTATGATTAATATTTCGGTATTAAGCTGTAATTATCCTCTGCTTAAATGGTAGTTCGTTTTAGTGGTGCCAGACTGGTAAATTTAGGGAGAGATTTTAAAGGAAATCTTTAGTTAAGAGTTCAGGAAAATGTAAATTGTGTGTTTTTGCATTTCTAAATTTTTGGGGTAACGAAAAATTTTGAGGAAAATTTAAGAGAAGGGTCAGTGAGGCACAGGAAACATACAAATATTTTTTTTTATCAGATATTTTGGAAAAATCAAGTTTTTCAAATGTCTCGCAAAAGAGAGTTCCCTTAAAAGGAAATTTCGCAAAAATTCGAGGCGAACCGCCCCACCGGTAGGGGCTGCAATACCGGAAACCGGTTTACCGGTTTACCGGTTTTACCGGCCAATTTCACTACCGAAATTACCGGTAAATTTTTTTTAAAAATACCGGTATTTCGGTATTTTTTTGTATTAGTTTGGCGGGCTTAGCGGTCCAATTTTAAGAAATAAAAGCAAAAGTTGTGTTTTAATTTTCCAGCCTGACGTTTCGAGCCTTGTTTTGGTTCATCTTCAAAGGCGTTAAACGATCATTTAAATTCAATATGTTATAACTGTTAATATTTAGCCGTAAAAACTTTGTGGAAATGTTACATTAAAAATGAGCCAAAACAAGGCTCGAAACGTCAGGCTGAAAATTAAAACACAACTTCTGGTAATTTTTTTTTCTATAAAGACCTCGGTGCAAAAAGCGGTCATCCCCACTTTTTCAAATTTTTCAGGAGAGACAAAAAAGATATTAGCGTGAAGTTTTTGCTCTGGGACAAAGTTAAAAAATTACAATTTAAATCAAACATGTATTCTTACATCGTTTTAATTTGAGATAAATCTATATCTTTTTTTTCGAAAAAGTTATAGACATTTTAAATTTTGGAGATAGCTGTTTCTGGCACCCAAGAGGATATTAGCGGTTTTCAAAATGCATTATTGGCTACAAAATACAGTCCAAAATATGTTCAAAAGCGTTTAAAAATAAACAAATAAAAAAATATTCAATTTCACAAAACAAAACTCTCAGAAAAAATAAAGATTTTTTGAAAAAAAAATTCTGCGTCAAATTATATGAAACAATGCTTTCAGTCATCTCCTTTTCTTTAATAACTTTTTACACAGTCCTCAAACGAGTCCGGAGTTTGCAGCCAAATATGCGCATTCTTTTATTCTTGCGCCAACTGCAATAATTCATTTTCGTCAAAAAGTGGAGGTGACCGCTTTTTGCACCGAAGTCTTCAAATGTTTTAATGAAATAACTTATGATAATGGGCTTTTCTGATAATTCAAAAATGTCAAAATCGTAAATTTTTTTGTAAAAACCTTAATTATCGAAAAAGCCCAATATTTACAAGCTTTCCGAATGTAAGAGCAAACTGAAGTATACTTCTAGTACATGTACATAAGTAAATGATAAAATATGTAATATGCAATATACATATCGTCGGCTAAAAGTGAAATTGTGCTAAGTCCATTATACCAAATTTGACAGAAGAGCAATAAAAACCCTTGTTAAATCATCTTAATTTTCATTTAAAGAAAACAGAGTCTCATTTGAAGAAAACTTAGCCCAATTTTTTCCATTTAAAGAAAACTCTGTGTTTTATTGAAAGAGAATTAAAACGATTTAACAAGGTTTTCATTGCTCTTTTGGAAAATTATACCAAATGGACTTAGCACAATTTCACTTTTAGCCGACGATATTACATTAGAGAAAAAAAAATCAAAACAAAACAGAAAAGAAAAAACAACCATATTTGGCATTTGTAGCCGTAATTAACGTATTTTGGTTTTATTATTGAATTGTTATAATTATGTGTTCTTGTTTTCTTGATTTTATGATTTACACTATAAATATTATAAAATTATTGTTACTTATTTCTTCGTACGTTTTTTTTCCTCTCACTGTCACTAATATGCTATACATGATTTGTTTTATCTAAATAGCGATTTACCGGTAAATACCGGTAAACCGGTTTTTACTAAAAATATTTACCGTTTACCGGTAAATCCGAAACCCGGTATTTTTGCAGGCCCTACCCACCGGTTTTTCTTGCTTTAGCCCCTCCTTTTGCCTGCCACATACCCTTAGTCCGGTATTACACTTGGCTTATTTAAGCCGGCAACTTTTGGGCTTAATAAGCCAATGTGCTTACATTTGTGGCTTAAATTAGCCAATCCTGTTTGCATATGCTACACAAGTTTACATATGTGTGTGTGGACTCAAACCATTGAAATTGCTGCTGTTCATATACTTCCCAAGATCTTTACCTGCTGACGGTCAGAACGAAAATGATTTCTGCCTACTACTTTTCCCAAACCGGTTCACACGCTTTGCATGTATGCAGATTGTCGATAAGCCATAATTTCGAGTGGCAACTTTTTCCTCCTCAGTCGTTTCTCCCGAAAATCGGCTTAAATAAGCCCGAAATTTGCCGTGTATAATACCGCGCTTACACGCATAATTTCATCCAGAGCGCATTCCGTTCTAAAGATGTACTAAAAATTTGAAACGAATCTATCAAATGGTTTTGTTTGTTTGTGTCTGCCCTTTATTCCGTACTACAAACCACTTGCGTGTGATTGCAAAAGGCTTGGGGTGCGCAAAATTTTCTGAAGATATAACAAACTGACATAGGGGTATATCCTCGAAAGTGTTTCGCGCTAGCAAGTATCGGGTCTTCCAATAAGGACATAACAATTTTGTATTTAAATAAAACACAGAATAATTGAGATATCGGGCTGAAATTTATTCCAGGTGTAGTAGACATTTTACATTTAAGTATGAAATTCGATGTCGTTCATATGGTCACCGCGAGCACGTTTGCACTGATTGATTCTTTGGAGCCAATTTTCCACCACTCTTCCGCACATATCGGCCGGAACGTTGGCAATTTCGCGTTCGATATTGTTCCTGAGCTCCTCTAACGTTGTTGGCTTATTGGCATAAACCAACGACTTAACATAATCCCATAAAAAGAAATCCAACGGCGTTAAATCGCATGAGCGAGGTGGCCATTCGACCGGACCATTTCTCGAGATTACACGATTACCGAACTTCTCCTTAATAGATCAATTGTTTGACCAGCTGTGTGGCATTGCTCGTTCGTGAACTTCACCATGATAAAAATGTAAACCTTGACTGACGTTTTAGCATTGCCAGATCATAAAAAAAGTTTTAGGGTGCATTTTTATTAAAATACAAAATTGTTATGTACTTATTGAAAGACCCTTTAAAAGTTGCGAACTGGAAGTTTTTTGTTTTTGCATAAAACCAATTTTTGGCGTACCTAATATAAGTGGAAAGATGTTTTTTAAACTCAATATCTGAAAATTTTTCTCATTCAGGAAATATGAATATTTGTGAAATCTGGCATCCCTCTAACAGTAATGAGTCGTGTGTTTGTAACACTTTTGAAGTGTAAAAACTGCCATCGATTGACGACGGAACTCATTTTAATATCGTCCAATTGAATTGCGTGCAGTGCGCTCTGATTTTATTTAAATTAGCCAAAGGGGGTTCTTGCGACAACTTGTCTGGTGCTCCATTAAAAAATTGACTAATGCCTCGTTACATCGTTGACGCTTGTCGTCATGTAATTTCGAGCCCCTTAAAAATTTTATTTCCCGCTTTTATTAAGGGAACTCGTTAGGCACCTCCCCATAGCATCGGTTAAAGTTCGTTTCCTCTGTTTACAAACGCACTTTTCGTCAGAAAGTTTCGAACAGACAGCGTACTAGATTAACCCCACGATCGGTTATTGTAAAGCGACTATAGAGTGCATTCACTTTATTCAGTATTTGATCAGTTGTGCAGCAATTGGGGAATGGTTGTGTGTACAAAGTTTTGACAAGTACTTGAAAATTAAATATTGGTCTTTTTAATTAACGGGTCATTTTTTTGAATTATTCTACGTACGATAGATTGAAGCCGAAATTTTGTTTGGGGGAATGACATTTTCAATCTACATAAATGCATAAAGTTTTTCTTGTTCATAGCAGGAAATGTGATAAAAGATTTTTTTCAAATAAAACTCCATAATACTTTTTGGATTTTGGAGTATAACATACGTATAAAGTAATTTTATTGAGAGTATACAAACCTATTTAAAAAAAAGAATATTGTTTTACGTCTATTATTCCAAACGAAAATTGAATTCCGCGAATTTGTCAAAAACTTTTAAATCAATTTTGATGAAACTTTAGGATTTAAAGAACCATGGACGGTAAACCTAGACCAGAGGTTCGCAGGTCGAATTAGAACCCTGAGGCTCTGGTCTGAGACATAATGAAAAGTAAACTGAATTATTAAGTTTTATTTTTTCCGAAAATTTTCTCTTCAAAATATAAATTAAAATGCGTGGATTCGCAATTAGTTTCGTTGTTTCGTAAAAAAGGAGCAAAAAGCGGCTAATTACGCCAAAAAAGTGGTTTAACAAAAAATAAACCTTTAAACCGCAAAAGAAATTTGGAGCCGGTTCTTAATGTTATGCAGTTCATCATTCAGGGAAATTTTTCTTTAATTGTAATCTGCCCCAACTACTTTTGCTTTTGCATATACTACTGAAGGCCCAGTACTTTTGATCCAGTGCACCGAAGGGTTTTAGACTCATGAGCGAACAATCCCGGATAAATCAGAAACAACGGCGCAAAAACAGGGGTTCCGGACTAGGATTTTCAGATGACGCGGTCTTGCGCCGTGGTCATCCAATTCGATACCCCTAGCAAATCTTTTGCGCTCTGGCTTGCTTTGTCGCTCCACCTGAGGCACGGCTTGCCTCGGCAGTCAGTGGCGTAACCAGAGGAAGCATACGCCCGCAATGCCAGGGGACCCCCCCCCCCTACACTCCGAGAAAACCAGAAAGTTTCCTTCCTCTAGGCTAGGTGTATTTTCACTTGCGATGCAGTTTTTTGTTTGAAAATTGTCTGCCTGCTGCGCATGTTTCTTAAAAAAGGCAAAATTCACCTGCGGCGCGATTCATTATGAAATTTTCGATTATAATAATATATGTGGAAATATTTACAAGCAAAACTGAAATCAATTTTCCCTTTGAACGATTTTTCAAGATTTGTAAAGTCATCAGATATTTACGTTCTTGTGCAATTTACAAGTACATTCGAACCCGATGAATAAAATCATAGTTCATATAAAAATATGAATTTTGGTTTTAAAAAATCAGAAATATATCGATAACTGTAAAATATACCGATTTACCACACTTTATTATACTTTGTACAAGAAAGTAAAAATTTCGCCCGCGGCGCATTGTTGGAGGATGTCTGATGTACATTTATTAGAAGTTGAAAACTCTGCCGCCCCGGCGAAAACTTTGGCATGTCGATGTCAAATATACCCTGGCAAGAGAGGAGTAAATCCTGCAAACTTGAAACAGAGGAGTAAATCCATGTTTTGTTTTACTTGACGTAAAAGTCCCCGCCTCTAGCAAAAATAATAAATTTTATGCGGAAGCGTGAATACTTTTTGGATCAAAAATACAATACACACTGTCGAAAACTGATGATTTTCTCCACTTTCAAATACAATTAAAATAGTTTTCCCATTTTATTGCCCCATAAAAATAAAAAAAAAACCATAATCTAGATTTAAATATTTAGAAATGCATTCACGTAAAATGTTACTTTGTAATATAATTTATGATCAAATATTGATCCCTTTTTTCAGAATCCAAACATAAAAAAAACAGTATTGCATTAGCTTAACAAATAAGAAATCGCGTCACGCCTAATTGGATTCAGTGTTTCCGTTGTTCGGAGTTAGTGATCTGCCAACGAGATCTGCCGGCTGCGCCAACTGAAACCAACGGGCATTACAAGATTGTGGCACATGGGAAAGCAATTAGAATTTGATATTCTCATCGCACGTTAAGTGTACAAAAAGTCATCGACGACTGAACCACAATACGGCGAAATTCTCCTATTGAAATTCTAATTTTAAAAAAAAAGCTACCGTCTTGCCGCCGCCATTGATTGCTCACGTTTATCGCGTGTTGCATTCACAATTTGGTCGCGCGACGCGTCGGTCCAACGTTCGCCTAGAATAGGAAATTTAGTCTGCTTAAAAATAAAATTTGCTTTGGTGTTTGACATTTCTTTGCAATTTCATAAATGTACATTTCTTCATATTTGTTTGTTTTGCTGATGACATTATTAATCATTCGTGCCTCCTCATAAATTTACGAGTGATGCAGCATCACAGAATTCGTTAAAAAACGCTTTCCCTCATGAGTTTATTTTTAGATGAAATTTTCTTTTTATGCCACGTGAATTTGTATCAATGTCACAGATAAGATAAACAAACTGTGCACAACAATTTCTTCTATTCGACCTTGAGGAAACTTGAAAATAAATTGCATTGCCACCATTCATATAAGAGATAAATTTAAATTTTTATTTTCATCGGTATTATTAGATCACAATATTTTATAAAAACGATTTTCCGGATTACCAATTTAGTATAATTTACTTACAATGTTTTTTAATATGATGTTCCGTTTTAACCCATTTGTGCGGACAAAAAACCATTTATTCTTAAAAAGAAAATTCAGGATTTTTTGTGTGTATATAATATCTGCGGTAGTAAGTTAAAGTAACTTAAGTCGATTTTCAAGCGAAGCCAAAGTGATCTCTTTGTGAATGCAAATACAGATCAGTGAAATTTGGCATAGATGTTCGTCGGGGGTACAGCCCCAACATAGGCCCATTAAAAAGGAGCCCGAGAGGTAGGGGAGAAAGGAGAGGGGTAAAGTGATTTCGAAACTTAGTTTTTGCGCTATGTTACTCTTTCGCGGGGAACTACCGAGCCAATTGGCCTGAAGATTAGCTCCAACATAGACCATAAAAAAAATAAAAAATTTTGAAAAAACTTAACCTGGCAACGACGGGTATGCAAGCTAGTAAGAAATAAAACGTAACTACTTTGTATTAGAGAAATAATTTTGAAGATCAGGTTCAAATTTCACTTCTAGGGCACCTATTCTCGTTGGGATGCGACGATGCAAGAATGATCTCTATTCGTTCTACATTCGAGACCTTGGCTGAAGACCAGTCAGGAATTGAATACTGTACACAATGCAAATAAAGTATATTTTCCAATTTTTGATCAAAGTTCTGAGTTTATTGGAACCAAACAAGGAACGATGCGACAAAATGGCAAGTCAGAATCAGAAGTGGCAGTTTAACAATCAAAGGGCGCGTTTTTTCGAATCATTAAAGCATCTGGAACCGAAGCATATTTTTCTTGATATTCTGATTTCCTATGGCCCTAATTCTCTGGTGCCCTCGTCCACCCTAAAGTCGGTTCTGATTGTTCTATTCCAGCTTTAAGTTTTTGTATGCTGAAATAAAGAAAACTAGTTTCTAAATCTAATTTTTATCTAAATTTATGTAAATTGATTGGAAAACCTCAAATTTGTTAATAGAACACAAACAATTATTAATTAACTTAAATCAACGTTTAATGTGCATCTTAATTTCTGTCTAAGTTAAATCTTTGAATAATCTTAAATGCTGGCGCTGTTTCGAACATAAAAGAAATAATCATTTAATAGTTTTGATGATGCGTGATATGAAAATGATGGGCAATAATCGTTCTTAGACAATTAATGAGGCTTGGAATATTTCGATTTAATTAGAAAAATGAAAATGGAGTTCATAAATAAAAGTCTTGGACTTTTACGGCCAATTTATTCACTAGGAGTTAAATCGCCTTAACTCCCTTAACTCACCTTTTACATGGAAAATAACACTAGCTAACTCCCTTAACTCACTAACTCGGCTTAACTCCTAGTGAATAAATTAGGGGTTAAAGTGTAGTCGATAACAGTTTAAAACGTCATCTTTCATGATCACGATGTAGGCTGGCACCTTTCTTGAATTTATTTCCTTAACATTTCAGATACAATAAATTATAAAGGGAGAGATTAAAATCTGGAAACGCCAGAGTACTACCTTTTGTTCTGAAGGTATAGAGAGCAAGTGCCAAAAAGCAACAATATGAAGATTAATGAATGTCACCAGATATTTTCATGTTTTTCAGAGGTAAAATTGCTGTATAACCGGTTCTATTAAAGTCATGACATACACAGAAATCTGGAGAAAATATCTTTAAGGGCTGCAGAGGAACATTTTTCATTGATTTTGATCAGTTCAATGTCTTTTCAATGGAAAGCTCTTTTGCTGTGAAAAAAAGTATAATTATTAAAATTGATTATATACCGTTATTTTAAATTGCTTAGATGTGTAAAAAGGATAAGAAATATTTTAGAGAAAATAGTGTCAAGTTTTTAGTCGAATACTACATTATTTTATCTCATAAAACGATATTCTCTTTGTAGATACTCTGCTTAAAATTGTAATATGAAATTAAAATACGTAATGTTTTTTTTACTAATTTTTTTTTCATTTCCGCAAAATTCAAGTTACTTATTTAATCAACAGATAACGAGGTGTTTTCGATGTTACTACCGAAGATAAGATTTTTTTTTGCTTTTGGTATGGAATATTTCACATTAAAGTGTCTTATAAAAGTTGAGAAAAACCACCTTAAAAAAAATCCAAAATTAGTCATATTTTCACCTCAATTATAATCTGCCATAAAATAGAATAAGAGCGATTGGATTGCTTGGAACAATTTAGTCTGTCATAAAATTTATTAGGAAAGAAAATGTTTTCATATGACATTAACCAGAAGTTTGTTATCAAACTTAAACATCTTTAAATTTAACAGATTTTAAATACATGTTACTCATTTATTTGTATAATAACAACATTTTGTGATAATATTTAAAATCCAATTTCGAAATTTTCGCATTTTTTTTCAATTTACTGATAAAGATATGGTTAAAATGTCTGGAAATTGATAAGTTGGGTAACTAGAGCCGAACCTGGATAAGTGGGATCGGGATAAGTGGAAGTATCTAAACAGAAGTAGAAACCAATCGTCGGACATAAAAAAATAACTACACTAAAGTGTTTGGGACAACAAAAGATTTTGATTTCCGCGTAGTTGTCTGTGATTGAAAAAAATTCATCTGTCCGTCAGTCCGTCTGTCCATGAATACCGTAACTTTCGAAAGAATTGAGCCAGAGACTTGAAAATTTTCATAGTTGCGTTTCTCGTAAATAGCAAGGGTAAGTTCTTGAGCGTGCAATATCGGACTATTTATTCCTCCTTCCCCATAAAAGCGAAACTGTTTTTTGCAGTTTTCTCGGAAACGGTGCATCGTATCGAAAAATTTATAAAGACGAAATGTGTTTAGAATATTATTTTACTTAAACGTTCGATACATCGAAATACAATCGGATCACTCCTTTCCCCCTCCCCTATACGATTTACGAGAAACGTAACTATATAAAATTTCAAGTCTCTAGCTCAATCCTTTCGAAAGTTACGGTGTTCATGGACGCACAGGTGGACGGACAGACAGACAGACGAACGGACAGATAGACGAACAGACAAATGGACAGACATACAGACGGACGGAGATGCAGAAATTAAAATCTTTTGTCATCGCTAACCCCCTGGTGTAGTCCATTTTTGTGTGACAGTCAGACAAACGGACAAACATAGAGACTGACAGACATACGGACAGACAGACAAATGGACATACAGAGAGACTGACAGACAAACACACGGACAGGTAGACGGACAGACATACGGACAGGCAGGCGGACAGACAAATGGACAGACAGACGGGCGGACATGCGAAAATCAAAATATTTTGTCATACCTAACACCCTGATGTAGTTCATTTTTGTGTCCGGTGGTTGGTTTGATGCGTTACAAACGGTATACTTAATCTGATATACTCCTTTATGATATACTAGGGGCTGCGCCCTGAACCGCTTCATTTTTCTATCAATATCTACACTGAAAAATATCTCCCACACCCCCACCTCTCGGGCTACTTTTTAATGCGTCTATGTTTGGGGCTGGACCCCCAACGAACATCTGTGCCAAATTTCAACTCAATCGGTTCAGCCGTTTTTGCGTTAAGAGACAGACAGACAGACAGACACCAACTCATTTTTATATATTATTATGCTATGATGACATATCTTAATATATAAAAATGGATGTTTGTCTGTCTGTCTGTCTGTTTGAGATTACAAAACTCAAAAACTAATGGACCGATTTTTACGCGGTTTTTTGCAAAATGATCTGCGTTGGAGCAGGTTTTTAGCTATCTTAGATTTTTGAAATTCGAAACGGAAAGTCCTGTAAGGATAACGTTTTTCCCAAAAGTTTTTAAGTTATTTATGGTTTTTTGGCATTCTAAAATTTATACAAAAAACTTTAAGCTGGCAACGAAGGGTCTGTAAAAAAAAATTTTTTTTGGAATTAAAGCTGATAAAAATTAATGTTAACGTGTAATAAAAATAAAAAGCGTTGAAAAAAAAATAAAAAGCCTTGACACCATAAATTATTTTAATTTCCGAACGCAAAAAAACTAACAGATAAGAAAAACATTCGCAACTATAGAAAATTAGGATAGTAGAAAAAATTAGAAGTTTTTCAATTGATTGACATAATTAATATTTCCGGCTATTATTTAATTATTACTTAATTTGAATCATTCATAGGTGGTGACTTTCTAATTCCGAAGCATTTTTCGACCTGTTTGTATACTTTTTAAGATTACTGAATTTGTAAATTTTATGAGACTTACAAAAAAGCAGAAGGAAATATAAAAGTTTTCGTAGAAATTCTAGAATTCAACACGAAATTCAGCAAAAGATGACAGATGTCTATTCTATTACATAAATAGAGATGCTTTTTTTTAAATTTGCTTAACCCCAAATGAACCGAGTAACATAATATTGTGATTTCATACAAAATTCAAAGACATTGCCCCCACAAAGCGGCTTGGACTGATAGAAAGTTCATTCGGCCTGGTATGAAATCTTAAATCATTCTCAAACAAAAAAAAACTTTTGCTTAATTAAATTTTGCGTGAATGTCAACCGAAACACAATTTACGCGTGACTCATTTGTACACCCGCAAAAGTAAAATGTTTTGATATTGAATGCGAATACAATATTTTCATTTAATCCAACAGTTGTCGTACACTTGTTCGCAAATGTCTAGAATTACTTGATAAAAAGGGGTTCATTTTAATAATCATAAATTCGCAACAGTGTAAAACATTTAATTTTTAAAAAATGTGAAAAATAAAACATTTTGTACAGCACTCGCTACTTTTTCACTTCGGTTCAGTTATCACCCGCGTTGGAGTCTAATTAAATTTCAATTTGTAAACATATACCAATCGATCAACACTGGTCGTTAAAGTGTAACACATGGCGTTAAGTTGTTAGAATTTTCATATTCGTATTTGATTACTTTTTCAGAGAATCAACTCAAATAAATTATTTTTTATTTAATGAGCACATGTTTGTATGAGTAGGTATTTAAAATTGGTATTACACTGGTTAGGGAAAGTTTTTCAGATACAAATTGAAATTTTTATAGGTTTCTCATGTACAAAATTAGAATAGGGTACTACGGTAGTCAGACAAAATTACTTTTTGGAATTTTGGTGTTTCTCATGAAAAGTTCCTTTTCCCATACAAACAGAGAATGGGGTAATTTTCGATGAAATCGTACCACATAAGTGCAGGCGCGTACTGCGATGGTAAGCATGTAGAGTGGTGTTCAAGTGACAATTTCAATTTTTGTAACACGTGAAAATCTACTTTGATAAGAATAGCCACAGTAATTTTCTCGTGTGTTAAAAACTAAAATGGCCACATGCTTACCATAGCAGTGTGCGCCAGGACTAGACATGTTTACTTTATGGCTAATTTTTTATTGCAAGGTGTTATTTTTTTAAAACCCATTGACAAAATTTTTTTTTGAAAAAACAAATTCCTGGGAAACCCAAATGTGGTGATTTTTCTTTCGTAGAAAGTAGGGTAGAATGGAACTGTTTCACATACAGAACAATCTCATACAGCTAAATTTTTCGCCAAATAATCCAAAAAAATACTTATGTCCCAGGTTTCTTTTTCGTGACAAATATTTAATAATAGCTGTATGAAACTTCTCCATTATTTAGCAATATAATATGCTTGTGTGTCTGTCTGTCTGTTCGCTCAAAACTCGAGAACCACTGGACCGATTCGGATGAAACTTTCAGAAGAGCTTATTGGCATCAATAAGCGGGTTTTACATTATGGGTCAATCCAAGGTTCCCTGGTAAGAACCAGTTTCCTCGATTTATTTATACTGCTTTCTGGTTTTCTGTCTGCTCGCCTATATTTTGAGAACTACTGATCGGATTAGGATGGAACTTTCAGCGGTGCGGGCTGTACCACGAAGCGGTCAGGGACGAATACCCCAGTAGAGTAATAACAGCTCTATGAAACTTTCCCATTATTTAGCAATAGAAGTGAAATTGCGCATTTTTCGGTAGTCCTATGGCAAAAGTCGGGAACAAAGAAATTTTTTAATCTTTTGTCTTTTACTAGAATCTCAAACCGTTATCGATATTTACCCTTATTTTAAAACATAAGAAAAGCTAAATCGTCAAATATTCTATATGAGAAAAGACAAAATTTTTGTGAGGGGTTAAATTGATTTTTGATTTATGGATGTATGGATAGATGATGTAAAATCATATTCTAAACACATTATATCAGGGGTCATCAAAGTAACTGTCGCTCCCTTTACAATCAAAATTTATAACCACTACAAATTAAAATACAGTTCAATGAAGCACAACCTTCCACGGCAATGGCTTCACACGAACTGATTTAAAATGAAATGCGTCATGCTAATAATGCACCGATTCCAACTCAAAGCACGATTCGTTTTATTCCTGCGATCCGAAACCGCAACACACAAGCATTACAGCACACAATAAAAGGTCGATTATAGTGGCTACGCTGTTAAAGCCAATCTGTGTGATGAGCCAGCCGAGCCACTAACTGATAATGCCTGCATTATACCATAGTTTAGAGATATATAGTTAGGAAACGCGAAAGAAATTTTTTCTTGAAGAAGAGTACGTTGTCGTCTGTTTCATTTGGTTTGTAAAGACACTAATTGCTTTTGTGTGAGAAATGCAAAACTCTCGGGATATTTCGTATTGTCGGCAGAACATTCCGTAAAATGTTCCTTGCCAGGCATTTTTTCTGTTTAAGCAACGTAACAAGTGAAATAAAAGTGTTTTTTTTTGCTAAAAAATCCTATCGCCATTGACAGTTGAAGAAATTGTGAAAGGCCGCTGTCGGCCCTTGTGTATGTGTTGGTCCAATATTTTGGTTTGTTCTGTCCGAGTATTACAAAATGATTTTTTTCAACAAGTCCATTTGAGCTAAATGATAAAAAGAGAGAAATGATGCTGTCGACTACGGAATGATGCTGTCGACTATTTCTTTCTACAGGCGGCAAACGGAAAACCACGTTTGTGTCATATCTATAGTAAGTCTCTAATCTATGATTATACCTTAATAAATTTTTCAATATGACTCACCATTTTCTAGAAAAATGAAAAAAAAAAAACTGTTTCGTCTGGCGGGAAGGCATGATCCGATTTTGCTCCTTCAAGAACTTATATTTGGCATTTATAAGAAACGCAACTCTATAAAATTTCAAGTCTCTAGCTCAATCCTTTCGATAGTTATGGTGTTTACGGACAGACAGACAGGCAGTGAATTTTGTTTTCTACAGTTCTTTCATATTTTCACAATTTTGTCTCCTACTATTACCCGCTATCTGTGACCGTCATTGAGATATTTGTGAATTGCATGCCAACTCACGATTCCATGGAAAAATAGTTGAACAAAGATTTAAGACATTGAAATTCTCTATAAATTTGCCTTTTACCGTGCATTAGGTTTTTACGCATCTCTAACGGTACTCAACATTTAAAAAAATTTTTTTTTTTGAAAATATCTCGTAAATTATGCTCTTTTATGAAAAAATGCATATAATAAAATTAAAAAAAAATAAAATTTGTTGCATTTTTTCCTTTAACCCTAATCCTCCTAGGATGAGTCTTTGGGACACATTTCAACTTTGCTTTGTTCTAAATGGCAAAAAATTTTTTTTTTAAATACGCAGAGCTATATGTATTCTAATATAATATATTTGTTTTCCAAAAAAAAAAACAAAATATTTTTTTACTCACAGGATCATTTACAAAAAACGAACTTAACCTCCTCTGATGAGTCCGAAAGACTCAATATGAAATTTTCCGTGCAAATCATACACATTTACAAAAATTCACCCGTTCAGTGCTTTTAGTGCGTTAAAAACACGCCATCAGGGTTTACGTTTTGGAAGATAATCAAAGTGATTTATCTGATAATGAGGAAGATAATTTTGAAACTGATTCGGACGTAACCGACGAACAAGAGATATCAGCGTTCGAAAGTGAAGAGAGCGCGGAACCAGAATCTGATTTTGCCGGAAGGGATGGCACTATAGCATTCAGCACCGAGATAATTTTAAGGAACCGGGTTTCGGTGCTAGAATCTTCGAGAACCGGGTACCCGGTTCTGGAACCGGTGCTGAAAATGTAAATAAAAAGTAAGAAATTACCAATAAGAAATTACAGTTAAAAAATCCACTTTTTGAATAACTCTGTGGCATTAGAAGAAAACATCATATTTGATTTTTATACCCGTATGGTGAAACCAAAGGGTATATTAACTTTGCTTTACCGTTTGTAACGCCAAGATCCCGTCATCACACATAAAAATGAATTACACCAGTGTGTTTAGAATGATAAAAATAATTAATTTCTGCATGTCCGTCCGTCTGTCTGTCCGTCTGTCCGTCTGTCTGTCTGTCTGTCCGTCCGTCCGTCTGTGGCGCGGATTGCGGGCGCACGGATTGAGCTAGAGACTTGAAAGTTTGCACAGATCCGTTTTTCGTAAAATGCGAGGCTAAGTTCGTTAATGGGCAAAAATGGACCATTAGGGGGGGTACCCCCCATACGAATGAAATCGTTTTTTGTGAATATCTCAAAAACGGTGCATCTTATCAAAAAAGTACAAGAACAAAAGTTATTTAGGATATGATTCTACATAAAACTCCCATACATCAAAATCCGATTGGAATAAATTTTAAAAAATCTTATTGGAAAGTTTGACTTCAAAGTGGAATTTTGGTACAACTGTTCGAATTTTGATACGAATATCACCATACGGGTCTCCAATGATTGCCAGATTGGCAATTATAGCTTTTGTTATGTTTTTTCATCGAGTGTATGACCATAGTTTAACTAGTTAGGAAACCTAGGGATTTTTCCGTGTACCTACGTTGGAGTAAAGATAACCGATATACTCGTGGACGCGGTTTTTCTTTCTTTCCTATGCGTAAATTACCAACAAAACACAACACATGTAAAACCTAGCCACATTTTCATACACCACCAACACATGCAATCTTCCGACAGCGGAAGGCAGCGGAAGATTGACTAGTTAAACTATGGTATGACAGCAGAAAGAGGAAGTAAGACAACAAAACCAATTTCTATAGTGTAGTGCTTACTCTAGTGGAAGTTAATGAGGAAAGGTCTTATTTTCCATTCTATAGAATAGTTGTTCCCTTCCTATACATAAAAAAACCATTTTAATTTAATACTTTCTGTGAGCGCATATAAATCTATTATATTGTCGTTGTTTTAAAGAAACTTTGTAAAGAAAATGTAATCGGATGGCTTAATTTTGCATTAATCTTTTAATTTACAGTTATTATTAACAGAAATATGTACTTACAAATATGTATTTCGTATATATTCAGCAGCGAACGAACAGTATTTTGATATTTTAGCATGTAAGAAATTGCTTGCTTTCAGCACCGAAAACCGGGTAATTTTACCCAATTCAAACCCGGTTTTCGGTTCCAGAAAATGGCCGGGATTCCCGGGTACCCGGGTTTCGGGTACCCGGGATTGAATGCTCTAGATGGCACCAAATGGAAATCAAGTCCGTTTACATCTGGACGAATGGCCTCACATAACATTATGTGAAAAAAAAAATATTCTAATACTGTTAAATTTAGTGTTTTATATATAACTTTCATATGAGTCCGCGGGACTCATCCCAGGTGTTTTTGTTTGTAAATTAACCCAGGATGATGAGAGTTAACGGTTTTTACGCATCTCTAACGGTTCTCGAGATATTTGAAAAAAATATTATTTTTTACATATCTTTTCCGTAATGAGCACAACATATATTTTTTTTTATCACTTTTACAACGTCTAGAATCTATAGTGGCGCTCTATATTTAAAATATCAAAACTCGTACATTACACGAGATAAGGTTGTAAAGAATTGCGATTTTGCTGCGACTCGACCTTGCCGTCATTTGAGTCATAAATCACATTTGAGGGGGCACGGAAAAATGCAAATTGCATCCAGCCTAGCTGACGAAGGCGTGGAAATTTTCTTTCCATATCGGTTGCACTTTTCACATCAATGTCAGTGGAAACACCGCTGCTCGAATAGAATTGAAAAATGGGTGTCAGCACGCCTAGTGAATATAAATTGTCTGAATCCCATTGCCAATGGTAACCACATTTATGAGGTTTGCACGGTATGTTGCAATGCTCTGAATGTCAAATGCTCGAACGCAGCATGAAATGACGTTAACAGGTGGTTTCATCACTTTCAAAACACATCAGTGCGAAAATCGTTGCACATTTATATTATTATCTGCATTAATTGGTGTTAATTTCTAGGTAATCCCAAAACAGTTATATTTAGATATACTCACCACACATTAGGATGATGAAGTCGATTGCCACGCGCATCAAAACCCTGGTATTATTATCCATTTTTCCAACACTGAATGTCCTCGTATCGACAATATGATGATTTGTGTTATTTGACACTAACCGATTATTATTATTTATTAAACTATTATCATCCACGACACGATTATATTGGTGATCCGGCTGGCGCAGCGGTGTCGATTCACTGGCAGCAAATTCGCTACTCATTTAGGCAGAGAGCTTTTCTTTGGGTAAATGAGAAAAACGGCGGTTAAGGTGAACGTTTCATCAACGGTTGATGGGAAAATCACACACGAAAGTAACCAAATTTCCAAATGATATTACTCAGGTATATTGCGATTGTATTTCACGTAAATCGCGTATCTCTCTAACACACACCGATAATTGTGCACAAAATGAATGAATGTTTCTTTGAATTGAAATCTACCGAATTGCGTACAACGAAAACGGTGTAGAAAATCTTATAGGTAGGCGAGGTATATTGGAGTGAAAAGCTCGATTCAATTCAATTTTATATTCGATCAGGTGTTTGTTGTTTCGCAAATTCAATGGCGTTTGTTGTTTCGCCACCGGGTTCGGTTCGATTAACTGGTATATTCGTTTAAATATATTTATATTTTTTCATTCGTTGATTTCACATGGAATTCTGTATTCCTCCAGGTGATGAGTTGCTAGCGGCTCATGTATTTGTAGATGAAAGAAGATAGAATTTCGTCTGTTTGTCGTTTGAGGTTCACCTGGAATACAATGATTATCTTTATTAATCAAAAGGCTAAAATACATAAACAGACGTTTTATAGGAGGCTTTTTTAAGACTTTTTGCAAGATTAAAACCAGGTTCGTGTGATAAAAGCGTTATCTTATTATGGTTTACGTCAGTATATCTGCTGATAATGTTGACTAACAAAAGTTAAAAGCGATTGGAGTGCGTGAGAAATTCTTGCGGCTGTCAAACTTAAACACAGGGTGTTTATAAACATAATAATGTTCAACAGTGGGTATATTGAAAATTCATTACTTTAGGATTGTTATACTCTATATGATATATCATATAGGAGTATATTATATTTAGTATACAGTTGATCACACGTCAGACACAAAAATGAACTCCTCCAGGGTGTTAGTGACAACAAAAGATTTTGATTTCCGTCTGTCTGTCCGTCTGTCTGCCCGTCTGTCTGTCCGTCTGTCTGTCCGTCTGTCTGTCCGTCTGTCTGTCCGTCTGTCTGTCCGTCTGTCTGTCCGTCTGTCTGTCCGTCTGTCCGTCTGTCCGTCTGTCTGTCCGTCTGTCTGTCCGTCTGTCTGTCCGTCTGTCTGTTCGTCTGTCTGTTCGTCTGTCTGTTCGTCTGTCTGTCCGTCCATCTGTCCGTCTGTCTGTCCGACTGTCTGTCCGTCTGTCTGTCCGTCTGTCTGTCCGTCTGTCTGTCCGTCTGTCTGTTTGTCTGTCTGTCTGTCTGTCTGTCTGTCCGTTTGTCTGTCCGTCTGTCTGTCCGTTTGTCTGTCTGGCCGTCTGTCCGTCTGTCCGTCTGTCCGTCTGTCTGTCTGTCCGTCTGTCTGTCCGTCTATCTGTCCGTCTATCCTTCCATGAACATCATAACTTTCGAAACGATTGAGCTAGAGACTTGAAATTTTTTACAGTTACGTTTCTCGTAAATGGCTGGGCTAAATTTTTGAACGAGCAAAATGGGACCAATCGTTCCGTAAGTCCGGTGACAATACAATGTTTTCACTACTTCGTCCTTGTAAGGATAAAGGAAGATCCTGTAAGAAAATTTCTCCTCAAATTTTCCTGAGAAATAATCACATCTGGGAGTTTTTGAGGTTGCTGAACCCGAGTCTGGCATTAAGAAATCTGTAAGGATAACGTAAGGTCCTGTTAGGATAATAAGATTATCCTTTCCCTCAAATTTTCTCGAAAAAAATCATTTGGGGAATTTTATTGATATATATCTTCAAAATTTTGGGGGGATATATTCGATATACAGTAAAACCTCCCTAATCGGGACGCCGACGGGACCGCGAATTCCTGTCCTGATTTCGAGGTGTCCCGATTAGAGAGGTTTGTAAAAAAAGGCTTGTATGTAACGCAAAATAAAATACCTACTATATTTGAAAAAATAAACTTGTCATATAAAAATAATAATAAATATTCATAACTCAAAAGAAACCTCTAATTCAAGTCTAATTAAAACTAAATTTTCAAAATAGTATAATACAATACAAACATACTATTTAAAAAAGTCAATAAGTTTGGTTTGGTGCTTTCTTTTGAAATCTTCGCCTTAAGAGCGATTTCACAAGAGTTTAAATGTACTAATATTTCAGGTATACTGCATAGCACAAATTTAGAAATACCAATAATTTGCTTTAAAACGGTTGCAGAGGACATCTGTTTTTTCTGGCTCACTTGCTTCTTGCCCCTCGGCGTTATCCAGATTCGCGTCGTCAGATTCAATAGTTTCTCCATTTCGGGGACTTTGAAAAAAGTCTGTTCCCCAATTTTCGGAGAAAGACACGCAAGTAGCAAGTTGTTCATCTATCCCTGCATAGTCGAGAATATCTGAAGATAAAATAATCTCATCATCTACCATTTCGGCGATTTCCTCTAGAACACCAGATCTTCTGAAGCACTTTATAATGGTGGATATCTGAACTTGGTGCCTGGGCGCCTGGGGTAATTTAAAAGGTGGCCAATCTAGTGATAATAGACTAGTTATTTTTATAATGTCCCGATTGAAGAGGTTCCAAGTACAAAGTAAGGACGACAATTTACTGTTACCGATTTTGAGGTGTCTTAATTCCTAATTAAGAGGTTCTACTGTATTCGCTTTTATTTCTGATACACAGTGCCCAAAAACTTATTTTTTAAATTTTTTTTTAGAATAAAATGTTTAACAAATGGGGCATTGGCCCAGGACTCCCACCAGCTGATTTGCTCTGAAACGATCTTTTGTATAATTTATACTGAATTTGACTTGGGCCCTTAAATGTATTGTTTACTCAGGGGCTGTCCATAAAATATGTCAAACGTATATGAGATTGATGGGGAGGGTGGCGAGAAGGGTGGGGGTGGTATCTGTGATAGTGTGATCGCAATACTAAACTCCACACAAAAAAATCGTGAAAAAGCCAGACGGAGGAGGGGTGGTTTTGAATGACTGAAGATTAGGGTGACGTATTTTATAGACAGCCCCTTATTGTATTTCGCCATATGTCAAAATCTTCAGCTGCGGCGAAATTCCCAGTTTTTACTTAAAATACTGTCAGTTTTTCCGTTTTTTTTGAAATTTCATTATACTCACATAGAAATATTTCACATAGGTATATCCAATATTCTTAAATTCCAGTAAGATTTTTAATGTGAAGTTTATCTTTAGATTGAAACTAAGAATGACCTTTTTTTTAAAGATTTTTAACAAAAGATTTTCTTTTGTGAAGTTTGAATCTTTAGTTTAATTCCAATTGCTATTCTGACTATGGAATTGAGACTTCATTTTGGAATGGTATAAGAACCGTGAGTAAATAATAAAATTCTTGACATTTAAGTATCTGAGAGGCCTAAACAAACTTATGATTCAACCTGTAATCTTGTAATCTTGCGCAGGATCAAATGTTCTTAGCCTTTGCCAAGTCAAATAGAAAAACAACCAAACTGCACCTGTAAATTACGTTTAGGCCAATGGTTCTATTTCAGATGTCCTTCGATTCTAATTATATTGCTACGCTAAAAGGGAAAACATCCCACGCTATTCCTTTTTATTGTTGGTAGTTTCTTATAATTTATGAAAGAGTTTTTTTCCGTTTGTTTGGCGTCAAGAAAGCAATTTTATGGCATTCTTCTGGGATTATGTTGATATTTTTAGTAAATGGAAGGCACCTTTCGGGATATTATTTTATAGCATTTTTAGAGAAACCATTTCTTACTCGATTTAAAATCTATGAATGTCATAAAACTCTATTTATATTGTGCTACAAAACTGCAATTGAAATCTACTTTAAAAAATCTTTATCAGATCAGTTTTTCAATAAAAGGGGTTGCTTTTTTTCTAATGTTTTCTCATTCTAGGAAGATCCATTTTTTAAGACCTCTATTTAGCTTGCCATTCTTTTAAATTGGTTTGTATCAGTCTGCAATGTTTTCATGAGTGTTTAAAGGTGTTAATTTTCGAAATTTTGACCTCTTAATTTTTCCTAAAAAGCATTTTACGAGCACTCCTGAGTCGATTGGAGCATTTTTACAAAAATGTCTTTATGTGGTTAGCCTGTCTGACAGTCTGTATGTCAGTTTGTGTACAAGATTTGTCAAAATCTAATAAAACTAGAGTCATGAAATTGTACAGGCATATTTGGTCCTGGGACGGGGAAATCCGTTAACGGAAGTGACCAAAATGACGGCTTTTTAATAGTTGCAATTTGGTACATATAAATGAATAGAAAATTCGTTACGAGAGAAGCAAATATTATTCAAAAATATTGACCAATAAACCCTAAGTTTCGAGATATTCAAATATCACAGTGGTCACATCAATTATAAAATCATAACAAAAGCTATAATTGCCAATCTGGCAATTATTGAAAACCCGTATAGTGATTTAAGTGAACGGCAAACAGTTGTATCAAAATTTCAGTAAGAAGTGAAACTTTCCAAAAAGATTTTTTTAAAACTTGTTCCAATTGGATTTTGATGTATGGGAGTTTTATGTAGAATCATATCCTAAACAACTTTTGTTCTTGGATAAAACGCACCTATTTTGAGATATTCACAATAAACGTTTTCGTTTGTATGGGGGGTACCCCCTCTAATGGCCCATTCTTGCCCGTTAACGAACTTAGCCTCGCATTTTACGAAAAACGGATCCACGACAAATCTCAAGTCTCTAGTTCAATCCGTGCGCCCGCAATCCGCGCCACAGACGGACGGACGGACAGACAGACGGACAGACGGACGGACATGCAAAATTCAATTTTTTTTTATCATTCTAAACACACTGGTGTAATTCATTTTTGTGTGTGATGACGGGATCTTGGCGTTACAAACGGTAAGGCAAATTTAATATACCCTTTGGTTTCACCATACGGGTATAAAAAACATAAAATTTCTCGACATTTTTTTTTTTTACTAAAAATCGATATATTTCATCGTTATCGAGATATTGCAGATTTTATAAAAAAAATATTTTTTTAAAAACTAAAATTTTATTCGCTATAGTGTAAATTGCTCAAGAACGTGGGTTTTGTATAAGAAAGTCTTGTGCTGTTCACATTACATATTTTGTTATTTTTTTAAATATTGAAATTATGGCAATCAAAAAATAAAGTGTTGTAGTATTATACGTATGGCATCTGAAAGAATGACATTAAAACAACAAAAATGACGGTAAAAATGAATCTTTTGCGAGATTTTAATGATTCACAATGCAAAATTGAACCGAATGATGCTATAATTCAGTATGCAAAATTCAAGACATACGAAAACAAGTAGCTGTCACACACGCCGAGTGAAATTTAAATACGAGTTTCTTGACTTTTGTGTTGGTTTTTTTATTTATAAATTAAATCTTGCACTGTCGCACATGAGCCAATCCCATATGAGTTGGCGGATTTTCATCGTATCGATATTTGGTGCATGTAGCATAAAACATTTTATGTACGTTTGGTAGTAGCGAATTAGCCACGCTTTTCACTGCAGCATAAGTAATGAAAATATTTTTGCAAAGTTGTCATAGGTGGAAATGCAATTCGAAATGCTCCCCACTCAAATTAATGCCGAACGAATAAACTTTCAGTGGAGCTGTGATGCAGACAACTTTCATATTAATATCTAAAAACATTCTCCTAATATGATTTCACATGCGAAAATAAATATGCTTGCAACAATATTTATTCTCATGAGTGATTTTCGAGATGGTGGAATGGTTGAAATTTGAATATGTAAACAGAAATTCTTTTGGAAGAATTTGCATTTATTAAATTCGTTAATACAAGTATTCTTATGAGATAGAAACGTTTTTTCATACAAGGAAGGTGGAGCGTTTTATAAAACCCAGTGATATTGAGAAAATATGAATTTCTTTTAGCAGAAAATATCTTACAACACACATGTTTAATTGGCTCATTTGTCACACTCAATGCTGAGACTAACATTTCAATGAGTTATTAACATTTCAGGTCATTCAAATATTTTAAAAATATTGTAATATGCACTCAGCGATTGATATTGCAATCATCTGATTCATACGATCATCAGTTCTTTGATTCAATCATTTCTAAATTAAGTGTCATCTCGAAAAGATGGCTCGTTTTTGTATTTTGATTGCCGCCTCAATGGAATTTAATGCGCTTTGATACTCCGTAATTTATGATACGATTTCAAACCATGATCTCTAAACTCTGTTTTATTGAATCGCATCCACTCATATTACAAAAATAAAATGTTTTTTATGCAATATCAATAGGCGGCTGCATTCATCGCTCAATGCATATTTGGGTTTAAGACGTTGGGGAAGGGCTCGTACCTTGGACCTGTGGAGAATGCAATTTAATATCTATGATTGTATTTTTAAAACCCTTTGATTTTTATGAGTTACCTTTGATTTGTTCTATACGAGGTTTTCGATAAGTTGTCAGTTAGTTTTTATTTTGGAATTGGAAAAGGAAGTTTCCTTTAAAAATATAATTAATATTAAATGCACATCTAAAAAACGGTTTTGTAATTAATTAGGTAATTTAAAGTTAAAGACCGATTGTACTTTGATCCGAGTGCCATTAAGGATAAATCGTAGCACTTGCATGGAAAAAACAGATGGGAACCGTTCCACCAAAATTTCATGCTCCAGTCCCATATTTATGGGAAAAAGCGGCATAGTGGCCAAATATGGGAGTCATTCCTATAAAAAAATTGTAACTGTTCCCAATATTTTTCGGACACATTCCAACAAAAAAATGGTCGTATCTTTTTTTTATGTGTAATCATTCCCAAAATTATGGGAGGGATTACTGTATATGTTAGACAAGTCAAAATTAAGACAATGAATCCTAGAAAATGTTGTAATGTCTTCATTGATTATTGCCCGATGTACTTGTATGCGCGACAGCCTCATTTGAAATAGGATTCGTTCCCATAATTATAGCACCAAGTCCTATCCGAATAGGATTGACTAATTTTTTAACGGATTCTGTCCAATCTAAAGGTGACAGACCAATAAGGCCCAACTATGATAGTTGTCGGAAGATTGCATGTGTTGGTGGTGTATGAAAATGTGGCTAGGTTTTACATGTGTTGTGTTTTGTTGGTAATTTACGCATAGGAAAGAAAGAAAAACCGCGTCCACGAGTATATCGGTTATCTTTACTCCAACGTAGGTACACGGAAAAATCCCTAGGTTTCCTAACTAGTTAAACTATGGTATTAACATTGACTTTCTTATTCTGGAAATGACATATGCAGCTACATATGCGTTCTTATGTCTATCATAGTTGAGCCTTTAGAGTGTGGTAGTAGGCCTGTCCAAACTATATAAATCACGAGTTCGCAAACCACCTACGAATTATAATCGAAGGAAAAAATTTGTCTTTATGGAAGCCTTTACTACAAAACGAAGTAACGAGTCTTATATACGCTTTCCCATATTTTATAGGAACTTTTCCTAAGCGGATTTTTCTTCGTGTGTGCAAAAACAGCCTTCCATAAATCTTTAAGTACTTCTATCATTGCGAGTTTGCTCATTCTGCTCCTAAAACGTCGATAAGGGTATTTATGTCACACACTAAGAAAAATTGAAATTCTTAAATTTTTTATCATGTAACCGTTGGTTTGCAATTTGCGCAACAAAAGAGTTTCGCGGAAACGATTGCTTCGTAACGATAATACCAAAATAACTGGGCAAAAACGGTCACATTAAATGCTACCGTAACGTTACTTGACCAATTTGTGACCCCATGTGCAATATTTCGCAACCCACGTTTTGTGACCATCGGTTGGCAAAAGCCGTAAGCATTTTTGGTTATTTGGGTTGGCAAAAAAATACGGCATATCGCATTTTCCCTAATTCAGCAGAGATGCCCAAATAGCAGCCCGCGGGCCGCATAGTGTAGAAAAATTCATTAAATTGACTTTAACAAAAAACAAAAGTTGCCTGCGGCGCATATTTACGTTCACACGATTTTTTCTTGATATTTTTTAAAAGCATTTTGACTTTTCTCCACAATATTATTAGAATATTATTCTAAAGTCCGACCGTAGGCCAGTTTTTGCCTGAAATCGAACTTCGGCCTTTTTTTAACGTTCTGCCGAAGCTGAAGCCGAAGACGATGGTTTGCATAATAGCTGAGATGAATATTTACCGTAATAAAGACAATAAATCACAAAAAACTTTGATTACCATTTAAGAATATTAATTTTTGTACATCGACGCAAATATCCAAAATTTCGTAATAAACACAAGGCACGCTTAAGGAAACTCAAAGTCATTCATTTTTTGAGTACTTTTTCTTACTGATTTACTGACGCCCAAAGAAAAAGATAAGGTTAAAAAACACAATCTCGAATTTTTATTCGTCGAAATCGTTTTATTCGTAATCGTTTTACTTGTCGTAATACACCATTCTTTTGTGATCGTTGCTCGAGCCCTGCATTTTTATTCGTCGTAATCGTAATAATCATGCATTCGGTATATTCGCACGATTACATGGGATTGTGCCAAAGAACTAAAGGGTGGTTAAATTTTAAGGGCCGATGTTGAATGTGAACCACACCTAAACGTCAAGTTTTTTTCTGCATTTCATTTGACATTTCTCAATTTCAGACTAACTCAATTTGAACCATGGAAAGATACACAATCGAATGGCCGCCGCGACCTCGGCGGCACACCTCCATCCGATGGTCCAAATTTTCGATGACGCTGAGGCATAATTGAGGTTCTATGCCGTTAATGTGCCGAATTATCTCATCTTTAGCTCTTGAATTGTTGCTGGCTTATCGACGTACACCTTTTCTTTCAAATAACCCCAAAGAAAGAAGTCCAACGGTGTCAAATCACATGATCTTGGCGGCCAATTGACATCGCCACCACGTGAGATAACACGGCCATTAAATTTGTCGCGCAAAAGAGCGATTGTTTCGGTAGCTGTGTGGCAAGTGGCACCGTCCTGTTGAAACCACATATCGTCCACATCCATATCTTCCAATTCGGGCCATAACAAGTTCGTTATAATCTCACGATAGCGAACACCATTCACAGTAACTGCCTGACCGGCCTCATTTTGGAAAAAATACGGCCCGATGATGCCGCCAGCTCATAAACCGCGCCAAACAGTCACTCTTTGTGGGTGCATTGGTTTTTCGACAATCACTCTTGGATTATCATTCGCCCAAATGCGGCTGTTCTGCTTATTGACGAATCCACTGAGGTGAAAATGTGCCTCATCACTGAAGATGATTTTCTTCGAAAATTTTCATAATAAGCCTGAATAACTTTAACGCGTTGCTCGATTGTGTATCTTTCCATGGTTCAAATTGAGTTAGTCTGAAATTGAGAAATGTCAAATGAAATGCAGAAAAAAACTTGACGTTTAGGTGTGGTTCACATTCAACATCGGCCCTTAAAATTTAACCACCCTTTATATAACATAGAACAACTGTCACCATACAAAGCTCTGCTGAAAAATGGTCCCAAAAGTATTTCCCTCTTTATCGTACTTGAACGCATCCACTGAACTGTTTAAGATCGCGAAATTCAAATTTAGTTTGCCGCGAAATTCAAATTTCACAAGTTTGAGACTAACTTTAGGCGCAAACAAATAACTTTAGGCGCCAACACCATTCCGAAAGTCTATTTTCCTTTGACAGCTCACGGTTTAAACGAGAGGACTATATTTATTTTCATACGGTTATCTTGCTCTTACTTGACTCGTTTTGATTCACTCATAGATATACTAGATCGCTCGATTTGCTGTCTCAAATGGTCCCATTTCAATACAGTTCAGTGAATCAAAACGAGTCAAGTAAGAGCAAGATAACCGTATGAAAATAAATAATCCTCTCGTTTAAACCGTGAGCTGTCAAAGGAAAATAAACTTTCGGAATGGTGTTGGCGCCTAAAGTTATTTGTTTGCGCCTAAAGTTAGTCTCAAACTTGTGAAATTTGAATTTCGCGGCAAACTAAATTTGAATTTCGCGACCTTATACAGTTCAGTGGATGCGTTCAAGTACGATAAAAAGGGAAATACTTTTGGGACCATTTTTCAGCAGAGCTTTGTATGGTGACAGTTGTTCTATGTTATATAGTTCTGTGGATTCACTGAACTGTATTGAAATGGGACCATTTGAGACAGCAAATCGAGCGATCTAGTATATCTATGGATTGTGCGAATAATACCGAACTCTCTCTGCGTGGGCAGAACAATGAGAACACAAAGCACAGATTGAGATTTTTCGTGCTTTCGATTCCATCGGTCCAGCATTCGCCTTGACAGAATTATCTGAAGAGAAAAATGAAAACTCAAAGCACAGATCATGATCATAGGGCGCGTTTATTCCGGTATTTTACCCAGTTCCTATAAAATATGTAAAAGCACTGTCAATCTGGCAATGCCAAACTGGAAGTGTATATTGCGTGAATGTCAATTTTTTGTGATTATGTGACTATTTCACCCAGGTACGATGGAGGAAAATAAAATCTTTGCAATATATAGCATGAAAAGGGCAGAAAGAATTAGAAAAAGGATAAATAAAACCAACGGGACCTCTCGATTCCATTTCTTTTGTCAGATATTTGTATATATCGCGAGATCTGGTTTTCTTGTCATCAAATTTCTCCATTATATTTTTATCAATCATTATGTCCAGTAATGATTTCGTTTCACTCACAGACCAATTTGTTTTCGCCTTTCCGCAGAGATTTTGCTGCATTTTCTCTGCGGAACTCATCGCAAACAGCTGTGGGAAATTCAAAATGTCACCATTTTGAGGTTGAAATAGCACTGCCAGAATATAATTCCGTTCATACCGTCTGAAAATAGCAGCGCTAAAAATCAGCATTGCCAAAAACCCACTGCTCAACTGGCAGGCATTGCTAAAGTAGAATGCGTTTATACCGGCGCTACATTGAAAAAACTGCCACTTTAGCACCGGTATAAACGCGCCCATAGACTACAATTGTAGTAGATCCTACTACTATTTTGGTCCTGGAAAATTCACTACGCACTAAATGAAATCTGCTACTATTTTTTGTAAAATACATAAATCAACTAAAAAATTGTATTATACATGTTAAATGTAAAAAGCTTTTAAAAAGCTTCTAAAGATTTTGGTATTATGAATGATAAAGCTCTTTAGCATTAGTTATACAAATTGGTATATCGGCATAGGTAGAAAAGGTTTTTTTTTTCAAAATCTGCTACTATTAGTATCAATCTACTGCTATTTTTGGCCCAATCTGCTTCCCTCCAAAGGCAAATTGGTGACATCACTGATCGTGATACTTGGCTTATGTTCTCTAATTGTTTTCTAATTCTATCTCTTGACGCCATTATTGGATGGACGCAAAAGCCATCGACAAAATGAAATACAAGAAAAGCAGTTTTAATTTGTTTTTGTTTAGTTTGGCTCGTCGTGGTGGGGTAACTTGTAACGAGTAAATTTGATAAGTAATCGAAAATAAATTTTTGGCAGTGGACTATCCGTTACTTTTGTAACGAATTAATACTTTTTGCCCATTACTATTTAAGAGTTTCTCTTGCTCATTAGGGAACGCTTTATCAGTAAGAAAAAAAGTGACCAAAAAAATGCAAGCAAATTCCACCTTAAAATAACAGAAATATTTAGAGAAAAAATGTTTTTAACTGTGAGTTTTTTTTTTTTAAATCTATGATTTCGCCCTTCAAAAAACTACAAACCGTGGTGAGACTGTTAAGGCACTGTAATCTCTTGGGGCGTATATCGTTATGGTTGTATCTAATCTTATCATGAGTGCCAATAATATTTGCAAACATTTTTTTGTTGTTGAATTATATTGCTCGTTATTCATAAGACCTGTGACTTTCTATTATATAAAAATTAAATGTTAAGACCATAGTTTATAAAACAAAGAAGCCAATACTGCCATAAATATATCCTCATTTCAAGTGTAACTGGATATTTGAGATTTGTTCATGGTCATTGAAGAAACAGGTGCTCCCTCGCAAACATTTGCGCATGTCAAAAATGCGGTCATTATATGAAATCCTTATGTGCAGATCATTAAAAGAAATTTTTTTGTGAAATACTGAAACCCGGGTCCGGACAAAAACAGTGAAATTTATGTAAGGAAAAATCAATCGGATATACGTAAATCGTTAAAAAAAAGTTTTAATAAGTATAGAAGGAAAAATACATGTTTTTGGGACAAATGTTTGAAAAATTTTATGTGTCATATTTTCTTCATCCTTTAAATAGAGCGACTATATTTTGTTTGTGTATACCCGGGACAAATTACCGCAGGAGAGCGGAAAAGAAAATCATTTGAAGGCTCAATGGCGTACTTGTTTTCTGCTTTTATGTTCCCCTAGTGGGGGTTTTTAAAACTTTTTTGTCGTAGTCGGTATTAATTTTTGTTTGTAATTGTATTAAGTGTTAGACAAAAAATAACAAAAAAAAGGCGCCGCAGGCAAAACTTTTAGAAACAAACATTCCACTGTTGAAAGCGCATTTCGTTACGCCGCACGAAATTATTTTCTGGAAAAATACACTACAAGCAAAACATTTTTGGGTTTCGAAGTGAATTTTTTTTAGTAATTAAGAGGCTGCAAAATTATATTGCATAATTCCCGGACAAAGGTTTAGTTTTCGGGACAACATGTCTTAATCCGGGACTGTCCCGGCCATTCCGGGACGTATGGTCACCCTATCTATAAATTTATCTGCCCAAAAGTTATTACATGTTAGAGAAAAAACGAAATGAAAATGATTTTTTTTAGCTAAACACGCTGTAATTCGGAAATCATTTAGCCGATTGATTTAATATTTTGAGTTATATGTATTTTCGGAAAGAGGAAAATTTCGTCGCTTAATCATGTGTTTTCCTTGTTATACTAAGTTCAGACCGACACAAAATCACGTAATTTTGCGAAATGATTTAGATCTTAAACCAAAGTGTTCACACAGAGATTAAGGTAATTTTGTTTCACATTTCAACTACAGGATTGCTATGAATTTTAGTGTAGGATTGCTATGAATTTTAGTAATATGATGAACAATACAATTCAAAACATCGATCAAATATGTGCAAACAGAATTAGACACTTTAGACGAAAATGGAAATTATCTGTAATGAAAATAAACAATTATTTTCCATTTCATATCTAATCGCATCAAAAACAGGTCAATTTTTTTTTTGCCCCGCGTAGGTTGTTTACTAATGTATCCTCTTCTTCTTTTTCTTATATTTCCGTTTTTCCAATGCAGCACAAATGTCAAAACTGATGTACTCAAGAGAGCTGAATAAGTGATGCAGGGTTGTATTCATTGTTTTTGTTTGATTTCGTTCCTAATTTTGTGGAAATTGCATACTTTTCATGATTTTTGAAAACAGGTTTATGTACTGGAATTCTCGTGATTTCGATCAAGATTTCGTTCAAAATTACGAAAATCTTCAAAATTACGTGATTTTGTGTCGGTCTGAACTTAGTATTAGGCTCAAATTTTTCAAATAACTCACGTAAGTTACGTTTTCTTATGCGTACAGACGAACAAAAAATGTGTGGTAAGAAATTTCTTTAACATTTCGTCTTCGTCTTGGGCTCAATGGACCGCGATGTATATTGCATTAATTTTAGTTCTGTTTTTAAAAGCGTTTTGTAATAAATACTATAATAGCTTGTATATCTGTCTGGATGTATGTTCGCTTAAAACTCGAAAACCACTAACCGATTTGGATGAAATTATCATGGAGCGGATTTAGGGATATCGGTTAACCAAGGGTTTCTTATTATTTTTTAGCTATTTCACCTGATTAATCGATATTGCCGTCTATTTTTCTGACTGTTCGCCTATCACTTGAGAACCATTGAACCGATTTGGATGAAACTTTCACGGGAGCTTATTGGGATCAATGAGCGGGTTTAAGCCAACCTCTGTACAGGTATTTTAGTACAAATTTAACCTTTTACCCGTCAAATTGACTATTTAAAAAAATTTAATATAAATGCTCAAAAATGTTCAAATGGTTAAATAATTTGTTCCCGAAAAAAGCAATAAATTTTCAGAAGTCGAATTGACGTTCCTTAGGTTTCAAGTTTTTGATTCATGCCAAATAGAATATTCACGATCGCCTCTTTGGAAATGGTAGCTCTTTGTATATAAAACTATTTCAGTAGTTTAGTTTTTCAGTCTTTTCAATAAATGCAATACTTTACTATTATCATACTATGGTAAAGTAAATATTAGCCATAGGGCGTCTTTGCGTATCTAAAGATTCATAGCTCTCCCACATCGCACCCATGAATTTCGACCCAGTTTATTTGCAGCAGCAATTGGGGCAACACCCTGTCGGGTGTGAACAGCACTTAGTCACCGGGTCAACTCGTGTGGGGTCAGGTGAGTGTGTGAGAGCTATGTCTGCCTTTGAACTTGAGCCAAAGAGCTTCAAACTCTATCCCGCGACACGCTGGCGGCTGTTCTGATTTTAAATGGAGCTTTTTTTATTCTGCGGCGAAGACTGAGCAACATCTGAAAATCAAATTGAATTTTGTGTGTCTTTTCTATGCAAATGTGGTTGTTGGGGTTTGCGAAGCACGAATAAATGGGCGATGCGACTCGCATAGAGGCAAAAGCGCTGGTCAATCAAAATTTGTGACTATTTTTACTTTCTTATACGAAGTGTAATAAAGTATTGTCTTTATGAAAAATTTCGATCTGTTCATTTTTCCACTCCTTAGTTGAGTGGAGCATTGTTACAAAAATGTCTTTCTGTCTGTTAATCTGTTAGTTTTTGTACAATTTTTCTGACAAACTAAAGGTAGAAATACACGACGAGAGACTTTGGTCTCTTAGACCAAAAATTTCGCCTCTGCATACAAAGAGATCTGTGTATACACTTCGGAGACCGGAGATTTGTCTCCAAGTATCAAGTCTCTAGGGCAGGGCCAGGAAAGCTTTGAAAGTTCTCGGGCATCCACTACCACTGACAAGCGATTTACTTGTTTATATGGCTTATTCTCCGAGCCACTTTGTTGAAAGCTCTTTTTCGTTATGCTTGGTTTTGACACTGTTAATTGTTTTACTTAACGTTAAAAAAAAGTTTTGATAATGAAAAACTTTTATATGAAATTTCCGAATTACAATCGGAAAATAATAATAATTTCATAAAATCAAAAACATTAATTTGATCAATTGATATTTTATGAAACGACTGAAAATGCCTATTTAAATCGTATTTTTTTATGGTTTTAATTTCCTGAAATCATAGTAAACATTGCATTGTGTTATCACACCAAATAAGAAAACAATCATGTCCAAAATTCGTGTCGTCTTTTGAGACAGAACGCTTCATGATTTTCAGCAGTGTTAAATTTTTCATGATTTTCAGCAGTATGAAATACACCACTGCTTCAGTCAATGTCCTAATGACAACTGAGCTAATAAAAATCTCTCGCATAAATGGCCTCACTTAGAACTCAGCAAAGCTCCCATGATATGCAAAATCCCCAAGTGGAAGCAGAACGGGTTATATGCAAGGTGAAACAGATTATTTCTTTCAAATGCGTATGTATGCAGTTTTCGTACAAGCCAGAATGAAACGGGTAGCATGAAGAATCGATGTATAAAAGGGCAATTTGAGCTGCGAAGTTGCCCTTGGTGCCATGGCTGCAGCCCGCTGCTCTAGGGTCTCTGGGAGACTTAAGTTTCTTGCCGTGTAGCTACTAATGAGAGAGTCTCTTTAATGCGTCTCCGGTCTTCAAAACGTTTTGATATCTATCTCTTGGTCTCCGGAGACGACTTTTGACATTTCAGGAAATTGTTGTCGTTGTTTTGAGATTAAAGGTCAGTTTTTATAAAGAAAAAAAGTGTTTTTACTTATTTTATATTTTAGATTAGTTTATATTGTTGTTATGCTTGGAGACGAGATACCTGCGTCGTGTATGCACTCCAGAGACTTTGCTTTTAGAGACTTTTTAGTAAACGTCTCCGGAGATCTATTTTTTGATCTCCAGACTTAAATGTCTGTGATCGTGTATACACTTTGGAGATTTTTGCCTTTTGAGACCAAAGTCTCTCGTCGTGTATTTCTACATTAATAGAGCTAGAACCATAAAGTTTTCCAGGAATTTTTTTCATGAAATGGGATGATCCTATCAACTTTTAGTGCGAATCCGTTAACCGGAAATAAACAAAATTGCAGCTTTTTAAAAATCACAATGTCGTTTATTGCTATTTACTTCGAAACTACGCGTTTTTAGTAGTGTTATGTATGACAAAAGTTGAAGACAGTAAAATTTTCTACACTTTTGTTTAGTACTAGAACTCGGAATCTCAAACCGTTCTTGTACTAGAACTCGGCATCTGAAACCGTTCTTGTACTAGAACTCGGTATCTCAAACCGGTATCGGGATATACCGTTATTAAAAATAATCAGTTTTTTTGCGATTCTCTCAAAAACTAACGGGGTTTCGGAGGTTCAACATATGAGGATAGCATTCTCCACACAATTTTGCCTTCATCGTTATCCGCTATTTTTTACCGTTATTAAGATATTTCCATTAAAATGTAAAAAATAGATTTTTACGAATTGCTTGCAAATTAACGGTTGTTCGAAAAAATAGTTACGGGAATAATTAATGATATTAAAATTCTGTACGTAAATAGATATACATATATTATCGTTTTCGAGTTATTTCAGATTTCGTAAAAAAATCATATTTTTATGTAAACTAAAATTTTATTCGTTCGGTTATAAATTCCTCAGGAACGTGAATTTTGTATAAGAAAGTCATGTACTGTTCACATCAGATATTTGTTGTTAATGCGATTTGGCATCCGTCTCGTGCGATTCGGGTCAATGTCAAGTCGATACATTTTCCTACTTCAGCACAATAATTATGGGATTAATTAAATCGAGTTAAGCAATCAAAACAAAACACATCAAGAGAATAACACCGAAAATATGCAAAATAATAGAACCGGGATTTCCTGCTTTATTTACCTCACAATAAAATCAATATTTTTGGAAATGCGTCTTGAAAGGGGGCAAATGCGATCTTTGTTAACAAATATCGAAAGCTTTGTCCGTAAATCAAAGCACGTACAAAATAAAAATTTGACGAAATTAAAAATTAGCGTTTTGTTATTTTAGCACAAACACTCTTCAAACTAATCGACGTTTTCACTCGACCAAAAGCGACCAGCGACGAACGACAACCGAACTCATCAGCTGATGAACACTGAGTGAATGGATTTTAACTGAGCTCACACAGAACTTTGCTGGGTCCAGCGAGAAAATGGGGAAACGCATGCGATCAAAACAGAAAGCGAGTTGAAAAGAAAACGTCAAACGTTTGAAGTAAAAACCGAAGTGCGAGCAAAACATAAACGAAGAGAACGGGTTGCCTAATGGAAAAATTCAAATGTTGACTGGGTAACGTGGGACGCTTTGAAAGTCTTTGGCTTGGAGAAATACAAAAAAAAAACAATAGTTCAATCTTGGTAAGAGATATCGATTTGCAGTCGAAGGCAATAATGCAAAGAATTTTATTATCTTTAATGTTATTTACGTTAGGATTTTTGACGCCAGAACGCAGGGCGCAATCGTTTTTTATACTCGTATGGTGACACCAAAGGGTATATGATATTTGCCTTACCATTTGTAACGCCAAGATCCCGTCATAAAGGACACAAAAAACGCGGATTAATGGAGTCTACTCAAAACCGAAAGAAGTTAACTTGGGGGTACCTCAAGGATCTGTGTTAGGGGTGTTATTATTTCTAATTTACATCAATGATATAAGTTCCTCGCTAATCTTTTGTAAATATGCCCTTTTCGCTGATGATGGATTGTTGTATATTTGTGGAAAAAATATTATTGAAATAGTGAGTAAAATAAATGAAGACTTAGACAATTTAGCCAAATGGTTAAATATGAATAAGCTTAAATTAAATGTATCGAAAACAAAGTGCATGGTTATGAATACACGGACAGTAGTAGACTTGAGAATCAACGGAGAAAAAGTAGAAGTGGTAAAAGAGATTAAATACCTTGGCATTGTTATAGACAATAAATTTAAATTCGATGAGCATGTTGATAACATTTGTAAGAAAATTTCTAAAAAACTCGGGTTTTTGCGAAGAATAAGGAACAGTATATCAAAATCAACGACTGTTTTACTGTACAATTCTTTAATACTCCCACATTTCGATTATTGTGCGACAGTAATTTTCGCATGTTCGGCAGAATCAAAGTCGAGACTACAACTCTTACAAAATAAGGCTATGCGTATAATTTTAAAATAAATAATTGGTGTATATATACCAATTATTTATATGTTAAGTGAATTAAAATGGATGAATGTGAACCAAAGAATAATATCCAAAGTGCTAATATTTATTTTTAAGTTAAAATATAACTTACTGCCCACGTATTTGACCGACAATCTTCAATATATCTGTGATATGCAACCATACAATTTAAGGGGTGGAGGAGATTTTAGAATACAAAGGTGCAACAAAACATCAACCCAGAATATGATCCTGCATAATGGCCTTCAAATTTTTAATGAATTGCCTAATTATATTAAAGCTGAATCGAATTTTTGTTCTTTTAAAAAACAAATAGGAAAATTTATTAAAGAAAAATTCTAAATATGTACAAAATAAGAAAATGAAAATAATTAATAGATATTTAATTGATTAATTTGTAAAATCATTATAAATCTAAAAGTTTCTTTAACTAATAAACAAACAAACAAACAAACAAACAATCACACACAAAAATGAATTACACCAGTGTGTTTAGAATGATAAAAAAAATTGAATTTAGCATGTCCGTCCGTCTGTCCGTCCGTCTGTCCGTCCGTCTGTCCGTCCGTCCATCCGTCTTTCCGTCCGTCCGTCTGTGGCGCGGATTGCGGGCGCTCGGATTGAGCTACAGACTTGAAATTTTGCACAGGTCCGTTTTTCGTAAAATTCAAGGCTAAGTTCGTTAATGGGCAAAAATGGACCATTAGGGGGGTACCCCCCATACGATCGAAAATGTTTTTTGCGAATATCTCAAAAACGGTGCATCTTATCAAAAAAGTGGAAGAACAAAAGTTATTTAGGATATGATTCTACATAAAACTCTCATACATCAAAATCCGATTGGAATAAATTTTAAAAAAATTTTATTGCAAAGTTTGACTTCAAAGTGGAATTTGGATACAACTGTTCGCTGTTCACTTAAATCACCATACGGGTTTTCAATAATTACCAGATTGGCAGTTATAGCTTTTGTTATGTTTTTTATACTCTATATCAGTGCTCCGCAACCAGTGTGCCGCGGCACACTGGTGTGCCGGGAAATGATATTAGGTGTGCCGCGGTAAACATTTCAAATAGCTATTTAACACGTTGGCTGCACGTTTTCGTGCGACACCCAAATGTGGCCCCACAGGATGTTTTATGTTCTCCCAGGCCATGTCGCACGAAAACGCGCGACACAAAAAAACCGTTATAACTGCAAAATTAGGACCAATAATAAAGTCGCGAGTAGTCAAAAATGATTTTTAGGTACAAAGAAACAAAAAATAACAAAAAAAAGTTGGCCTCAGGTGACCAAAATCGTGAAAAGACGTTGGCAGCTAACGTGTTAATAATTCTTTTAGGATTTTTTTTTGTAAATTTTTTCATTATAATTATTTTACACACAAATTTTTTTATATTTTCTTTTGTGGTGTGCCCCGGATTTCCAGAAAAAAAAATTGGTGTGCCGTATGCAAATAAAGGTTGCGGAGCACTGCTCTATATGATAGATCATGTAAGTATATCACATTTAAATTCTATTGGAATTTCTCGGCTTATATGTCATTAAAAGAATATCTAACACAATGTTATATTATCTGAAAAATCACATCTGAAAAATTCTTACCAACAGGTCAGGCATGTCAACTCTGAAATCCTGACGGTGAGAAAGGTCGCGTACAAACCATGAGTCAGAAATGATTCAATGGTTAAACACAAAATATATTATATTTAGTATACCGTTTGTAATGCATCGAACCAATCATCGGACACAAAAATGAACTACACCAGGGTTTTAGGAATGACAAAAGATTTTGATTTCCGCGTGTCTGTCCGTCTGTCCGTCTGTCAGTCTGTCCGTCCATCTGTCTGTCCGTGAACACCATAACTTTCGAACGCATTGAGTTAGAGACTTGAAATTTTATATAAACGAAATAGTTGTTCGCAATGTAATCGAAAACGGTAAGTCATATTGAAATATTTATATGGTAAAATGTGTTAAGAATATGATTTTACATGACTCATACATACATAAAAATCCAATCTGCTGCTTCCTCCCTCTCCTATACAAATGGATTTTTTAAATAAACATTTTGTCTGTCATAATATAGAGTATTTGACTATTGGCTCCTGATAATTGTAGCTTTTCTTATGTTTTAAGGCCGCCCTCCATTACCATGACTTCGGCAACTGCAAAAAAATAGAGACACATTTATGTGAAGATACGTTGACGAGAAAGGGAGATAAGAATCAACTGCAAAAATTTGTCGGCAACTGCAAGAATAATTTCCCCTGTTTTTTATGGCGATTTTATGGCGATTTCTACTACAATCACACATTGTCCCTGTAAGTGAATAGTAAGCACGGACACATTCAAACTGTTATTATAGCGTGATGTCATTTTAAAAGCTTTTTCTCCTTCGCATGCATAGTCAAAAGCTTTGTTACCATGCCAATTTGAACATTATATTCATAGCATAAGGTTTGATATGATTGCTATAAAATTGTAAAACTGGAAGGGATAGCGTTTAACTTGTATTCAGTCATTCCTTTTTAGATCTACATAAGTCTATCTTGCTCTAGTTTTCTGCATTTTTTTGCAGTTACAGAAGTCATGGTAATGGAGGAAAGCCTTAAATGGATGAGAAGCAATAATAATAAAAATAATTTTCGACAAAATACAATGGAACTTCCGTACAAGGAAGTCTATGTATAACATAATGGTCCCTAAAAGGCCGGTAGGCAGATGCACGGACATACTTATAATTTTGCAATACTTTCCCTCTATAGAAGGAGAAAGTAAAAGGGATATTCGCGGTATCCTTGCGGTACATCAATGAACAACATTATAAATTTAATTTTTAAACATTATAAATTTAATAATAATTGGTCGAGTCGTTTTCAAAAGATAGACGGTTTGTCTGCCCAAATCGCATTTTAAGCAGCCGTGTCGTCTTTATTCACATATCGCACATGGTCCCGTAGACTGTAGTATCTCAAAATCGGCCATTTCGAGAAAAACGCATTCAAAGTTTTCATTTTAAAATAATTGTTTATAAATAATTGTTTTTTTCTGTTGTCTGTACAGTAATATTTCAATTTATTACTCTTTGATAATAATTTACAGATCATTTGCTTCATTTTTTTTTTTTTGCAATAATAAAAGATAGAGTTAGGTTTGTTTTCCACAAAATCTATTTAATTTTTAAAAAATGGGAATTTAAAAAACCAAAAATAAATACATTTTAGGACTACGTTTACATTTAAATTTGTTTTTCATTTGATTCAGTCAATTTTCCTTTACATAATGGAATAATTACTCAAAAACACATTTTTTTGAGATACTACAGTCTACGGGACCATGTGCGATATTTCGTCACCATGCAAATCGCGGTGCTAAGCGAAATGAAATCTTCATGCCAATAAAATTGTGCTGTTTCGAAAATATCTGCTATCCACTTTTTATGCAATTTCCTTCAGTTATTAGCCTTAAATAAAAAAATTTAATTCTCGAAGCGAAATCTTCTGAATCAAATGTCAATGGGGAAATATGGCGGCTGAAGACATCAACTTTTTTTCCTTTTGTTTGTAAAGCGGGGGCTTTGAGGTAACTGTAGTGGTAACTGTGTCGACCTTATTCCCATTACACGCTTCTTCAAAGCCAGACTGACATTCAGGTTCCACAGCTAATCACTGTATCGACCCAACAACCGTCAAATGCCGCTCTATCGCTACAGGATTTTCAAGAAGCGAATATTCACCCAAAGACGACTCGTCGATCACTAATTTCCTCATTACAGTAATTGTGGCTTTGCAGACACATTATTAATCAATCACCTCTATTCTTGAATACGGCGTTACGTTTATTTGCTCGATTAGTGTTCGACGCAGTATCTATTAACGTTCCGTTTGGAATAACCCACTGCAACGCATTCGATTTTTGTTATTCTTGAATACGCCGGGAACACTTTTTATACCCGTATGGTGAAACCAAAGGGTATACTAACTTTGCCTTACCGTTTGTAACGCCAAGATCCCGTCATCGGACACAAAAATGAATTACAGCAGTGTGTTTAGAATGATGAAAAAAGTTGAAATTTGCATGTCCGTCCGTCTGTCCGTCCGTCCGTCTGTCCGTCCGTCTGTCTGTCTGTGGCGCGGATTGCGGGCGCACGGATTGAGCTATAGACTTGAAATTTTGCACAGGTCCGTTTTTCGTAAAATGCGAAGCTAAGTTCGTTAATGGGCAAAGACGGACCATTAGGGGGGGTACCCCCCAAACGAACGAAAACATTTTTTGCGAATATCTCAAAAACGCTACATCTTATCAAACAAGTGCAAGAACAAAAGTTGTTTAGGACATGATTCTACCTTAAAGTTCCATACATCAAAATCCAATTGGAACAAGTTTTAAAAAAATCTTATTGGAAAGTTTGACTTCAAAGTGGAAGTTTGATACCACTGTTTGCCGTTCACTTAAATCACCATACGGGTTTTCAATAATTGCCAGATTGGCAATTATAGCTTTTGTTATGTTTTGAGGTTAAATCACTCACTTCAAATTTCTCGCGTTTCATTGACGTTTGAATTGAGTGTTTACAAAAAT
Source organism: Chrysopilus asiliformis (assembly GCA_964034945.1). Lineage (NCBI taxonomy): Eukaryota > Metazoa > Arthropoda > Insecta > Diptera > Rhagionidae > Chrysopilus > Chrysopilus asiliformis. The sequence continues at coordinate 80,448,094 of OZ035961.1, read as the reverse complement.
GTAAGGTAAATATATTATATGTTTTAACGAAAGATCTTATCAGTGAATTCTTAAAATAGGAGTGCAAAGAAAAACACTACAAACAAAGACTAGTTTGCATTTTTAATTTCAAAAATGAAAAACAATCCAACAAAGTCGCCGATAGAGATGAATTTATTGTGGGAGGAAATTCAATATATTCGACCGGAACCGGAAATCTTTTTTTGAATCTACAAAATTGCAAATAAAAATCTATGAGATTCCCAGTATTTGTATGCACTTACGCTTCATCGGTTAAGCTCATAAAATCTGAAGAGTGTCTTAGAAAATTTCTTTGCTGGGGTAAAGAATTCAACTCCTCCTGCCTCAATAAATGATACATCAGTGTAGAATCCACGGCTACTGAAGCAAATCACTTCAAACACTTCAATTACTTTATTTTTATTCAAAATTAAGAACAAACAATCGGATCAGCTGATGTTTGACAACGCGTTGTCATGCGATACTTTATGTACCAAACGCGAAGCTCCTGGCGTACTCCAGAATACCAATTGCGTAGCGAATCGAATCGAGCGCGTTAGGTTTTTGCTCCTAACGCCGTATTCAAGAATAGAGGTGAATGTGTCCTTCTCGTCACTTTTTACGTTTCTTGTACACGGATTAGAATTATAGGTCTAAACTTTTAGCCCCGATTGCGTAAATTGCTGCATTTTTAAGTCGCAAAGAACAAATTTCATGTGCCTTTGCTTTTCGATGCTATTTGCTTGAAAACTTGTGCTTTGAGGGCTGAAAAAATTTCCTAAGGGAAAAACTTTTAAAAATAACCGAATCAAGTCCAACCCACCATGTGTACATACTATAGTGTGTACATTTCGCAACACTTTCAAAGAAAATTTATTTAGTTGATTTGTTTACTTTATTGTGGCAATAATATTTATATTACAGAATTAATTTTTTTTGTATTATTTTACTATTTTGAAAATTAAGGCGATAGTTTTACTTAAATTAGTGCAATTTATTACAGTTTGGACCTTTGCAGGACGAATATCTGAGCTTAGCCCTCAACACCAGTTTGTAGCTATCAGAAATCGAACTGTCACAATTCAAAGCCAGGATATTTGTTCGATCTTCTCTGTAAACGGTTACACAAAAATCGTCCTTTCTATACAGTGGGCACACCTTCACCTCTGCTTTAGTGCAATCCTTGTTGGCGCACTTGTAGCAAGTGAGTCGCTGTTCTGCTGGACGCTGAAATGTGTTGCATCCTGGAGTATTGCAGCTTTTACATAAATCTGATCCTTGAACGCATTCAGCTCGATCCGTTTCCGGTTTATCATTTAAACATCCTCGGTATGTTGCGTAAGCGTCGGAGTAGGTATGCCCATCGTTGGATTCGAAGGGCCTGAGGGCAACCATACAGCTTTTCTGGCATTTCCTTCTCTCCATTTCGTCAATACCCTCAACGCAATTTGATTTGCTCGACATCATACAATAAACGCAGTCGATAAATTCAGTTTTTCGTTGGGCATTGTTGCAATCGCTAGAGAAACAGAAGAAACAGTTCTTATCCTTTTCGTTGCGGCATTTCGTCCTTTCGTCTGGGTTCATTGAATTCCGACATCCCCGTCGAACTACTGATCCAGTGGAATCGAAAAGAGTTACGCACATTGTGTCATCCTTAGAGCACTGCTCTTTGGCTCTTAGAGGTTGATTGCAGGAGGATCCTGAGCAGGTGTAACACGTCAAGGTATCATTCTGGAAGATGTTACCGCAAAACGCTGGAAAAGTTAAGAATATTTAATAATTTTTTCATAAATACTGGTCGTAGAAAATTCTTTAATTCCAATTTTTTTTATTTTTTTTTGCAATGTATTTATTTAGTCATACCGTATTCTGTCAAGCAGATCAAGGAAATTAGACAAATCACTAAAGTTTTCAACATGTTTGCAATGTTTCAGTTCTCGATTGATTATGTCTACTGTTTGCAAATTCCCGGATATTTAAATGAATCGTGGATACCCCAAATTGTCGAACTTTGTTTCAGCAGATAAGATATGAAGACACTTCTCTCCAGTGAAATTATGAGACATTCAGAAAGTTCTTATCAATTTCACTACGAGTACCTGCTTCAATTGAAAAATTCGCGAACTGTGATAAACTACGATTAAGATTCGTAATTAGTACGACTTTAATGTTAAGATCCAAAAATAAATTCAAGTTTTACTACGAACGCAATGATTTCGTAAACAATAAAAATTGATAAATCAATTTAAAAAAAACAAATCAGTTTGATAGTTCTTGAATAACATTTCCGGTTATCAAGAGCAAAATAGTGATAAATGGCTTTCGTTAGAAAAGATCATAGCGATTAAGTGGAAGTAGAAATCAGTTATTGGAAGAGTATTATTTCAATGATGTTAAGATTTTTGAAGTTATAAAATAATAGAAAAAGTAAAAAGAAACTCATAGAAACTTTCCATTCATAAAAAATTTCCATATGCATAATTCTAGACAGATTTTGCCAAAACTTATGTAATGATCCTACATAAGTTACGCATGATGAGTCTTGTAAAGGCGCCTTTAATCGCTTTGACATGGAAAATGTACCATGAAAAAATTTGGGCACGAGTGAAGTTTGAGATTGAATACAATTCGCTAAAATCCGAAACAAATCAATGAAATAATTTATTATGCAAAAGGCAGATGCACAAAAATTTATCGCCTTTTCTTCGATATAATGTTGCCACTTACCAATTTGACAAATGATGGAGTTTTTATAAGTCGGCCATTCCATAAATCAGGTAACAAAGGTTACGTTCAACTTCCCCATAGGAACATAAACGACAATAGGTGGTGTTTTCATTTGGCAACTGGTCATTAATTGTTGAAGAAGTCAATGAAATAGGGATCACAATTGTCACAAGTAATAATTTGGTAAATTTCTGAGTAAATTGATTTTGAAAATCTCGGTTTTTTCATCCAGAAAATCATCCATGATTAGTTTGGGGTCAATAGTCCTATGAAAAAAACTAAATTGTGCATACTCTAAAGATCAGAGAAATATCATCAGATTCCAGTTCTACTCTAAAAATTCATTTTATTTACAAAGATTTTCTTTTAATGTTGTATCTGGCCGTAAATGTTGTATCGGGCCAATTGTTTCTAAAAAAGGATTTTTTTAAAAATGATATAAAAGATATAAAAAATTCAGTATAATTATATGCTTACTCTACATCCGTGCTGCCCAACCAGGCGATCGCGATCTACTAGTCGATCTCGACACGAATTTGGGTCGATCTTCTACTACAGACTGAAAATGTTAAAAAAATTTTTTTTGTGAACACAAATATTAAAGAAAAAGGGAAAGTGAAAATTAAGTAATCACACTATCTACTTCTCCGTTTTTTTTTGTTTTTTTTGCTGTTAAAGCAAGTGGTCTATTTGACTTAGATCAGTGTTGTGCCGGTTTTTTACGTAAAGTAATTTACCTAGTTTTTTACGCGTAAACCTCAATTTTAACGTAAAAAACGTAAAAAACTGTAAAAAACCTAAAACATTGATGATAAAAATTTTAATAAGTAGCAATTCACTAAATATAGTAATTATTTGTAAATAAATCATCTTAGAACAATAAAAAGGTTAATAGTCTTCAGCAAACACAGAACAGTATTCAAAAGCATTTTCAAATTGCACTCTTGAAATTGAAAAAGATTTTAAACTCGGAGTTCAAAAACTGTTTATATCCTTTCATTACATTACTTCCGCCTACTCATTTTAACGTTAATTAATGTGAATAATGTGGAGAGATTTGCGACATATGGGCTATTTTAACCCTTTGTTGCAGTGTTGTTGTACAACAACACCTTTTCTAATTCAGTTTTTTAATATGATAACATATATTTCATGCACTTATATTGACTAAATTCATTTCGTAAGTATCCTAGGACATCAATTGTTATGAAAAAAAAGTAATATGCGCTTTTTTTTATAATTACTGCATGTTATAAATAAATAAAGAGCAAAAAAGTAGCTATTTTGCAGATTAAATGTAACTGTGGCAAATCTATTACAGTTAAAAAATCGGTAATTAGCTTTATAAAGGTTTTTGGGGTCGCTAATTACGAATCTGAAGTCAAAACCTCAAAATTCAAAATGGCGGATCCAATATGGCGGTCAAAAAAGATAAAATTACGTACTAGTTTTCAGCGTAATCTAATGAATTTTATCTTTTTTGACCGCCATATTGGATCCGCCATTTTGATTTTTGAAGTTTTGACTTCAGATTCGTAATCAGCGACCCCAAAAACTCTCGGATACCAAAAACCGTGAAAATTAATTCCATAGAAAAATGTATGCATGAAAGGGTTAAAGAAACATATTTGGACTAGTTCTTGCAGCAACAAGCGTAATTTTAAAGTTTGCATCAAAAAATCGTTTTTAAACACAAGGAGACTCATTCCGAAGGCGGAAATTGAAACAAAACTGGAAAAAGGGAAAAGAAATTCTAAAAACTGGAAAAATTCCATTCAAACAACTGTTCTAATTCGAGTTAATAGACTGTCCTACTTAGTAGTACAGTCTATTAAGTGCTGATGTCCACTCTCTATAATATAGTAAAATAAATACTATTCTAATAAAATGCTGAGAAAAACTTTAAAACAGACTGTCATACTTTGTAGGAACTGCGATGTCCCATTTTTTAGGTTTTTTACTATTTTTTACGATTTTTTACGTTTTTTACCAGTTTTTTACGTTTTTTACCAGTTTTTTACGTTTTTTACGTGAAAAATGTAAAAAACTGTTTTTTACGCCGTTTTGCCCAACAGATCTTGTAAATTTTATTTTACTTGCCTATTTTAAGTAGGCATTGAAAACTTGAAAATTACTAGATTCTCACGGTTTCAAGACTCATGTTTAAAATTTGTTTGAATAGTTTAGTTTCGATTTAGAATTCACGAGCCTGTTAACATTAGGCGATGCGAGACGCTACGTGTTATCGCAAACGTGAAATGGTTTATTTTCAGGATTACTGCGGCACTGTACGTGGAGTATCTTTTGCTCTGGCCGTGTAACCACACGTATATGGGTAGATCTCATTGTAGTTGGATAAAAAAAAAATGAACTTTAGTACAAAAAGGTTGGGTAGGCCTGCTCTACACTCTCTCCGAATGTAGGCGCATACATATAAAATGTGGAGAATCTAAAATACTAGCTTGCATTTTGCATAAGTTTTTTTGTACCAAAAACAAAGAAATAACTGAAAAACTTTCGGAAAAATTCATTATGCTTTCAGGACTTCCCTTTCCGAATTATGAATTTCCAACACCAGATTCGTGATCAGCGACTCCGAAAACCCCCATTTCTCAGCCTCCTGACATGTAAGATTCATGGCAAAAATCAATGTTTTATAACCCAACTTCCCACTCACCCCTCGTTTACCCCTTAGGCGTGGAATTTTGGAAAACCGTTTCTTAGCGAGCACCTATGAGGTAAGACGAATGTGTGTGCAAAATTTCAAGTCAATCGGGTGAGTAAAAGTGGGTCAAAAATCCAGTTTTTTTTACCCTGACAGATAGACAAATTAATACGAAGGCAAGTTAAATAAAAGCGTTACAAAAATGGTAACAAATAGTTTATACTAAAGTAATTTTTAAAACCAATTTTTTGTTATGTTAAAAAAATGGGATGCCACCTTAAATACTTTTAACAGATTTTATATAAAAGTCTGTTAGAATTCCAAACAAAATCTTTTTATTTCAAGCGGCTTTTATGCGGTTTTTATGTGCAATACAATTAAAATAAAGAGACAGTCCTTTTAATTTAAAAAAAATGTACTAAAAAAAAATTGTATGCTGTGTTTCAGAAATTAAAGCGAGACAAATATTCATTTTCTATGCTTGTATTTTTTACAGCGCCCAACATTTTTTTTGGAAGTTGTGATATGAGACCTTTTTCTGAAATCTACCTAGTCTTGTAAAAAAAAAATTTGCAAATTGTGTAACTATTGTAATATTCACTACTAAAACTTAAAATGTGAAAACAATAAGCAAGAAACCTCCTTCGGCCAATTTAAATTAATCACAAACAAAAACTTTGGTAAAATATGTTTTCTTAGCTATAGAGATATTTCGTAATGAACATATTTATCCAATTACAAATTTCTATTGACTAAAGATAAAGATATGTTTATTTCAAACTACTTGAATCTATCTCTAATTGCAATGCATTAAATTTGACTAGCATTTGAGATAAACAAAACCAAATGTGTTCTTCCTACTGCAACGAATTTACGATTCGATGCTTAAGTCCACTTGTCCAAGAATTTATCTCATTGACTGAACTGTAATTGCTTTAATTATTTTGCAATTTCCATTTCGAATTGAAAGATACAAATTCGATTTCAATCTGATGGTATTTCATTTCGTATAGTGATTATTGCCTTTATGTTTGAAATTATCTTCAATGATGTTACAAAATGCAACTCACACCATAATAAAGTGAAACTAATCTCATCTAAAATGATGTTACTATAATGAAGTGATGATGGATGTATGTAGAAATAGAGGGTATGAAAATTGCAAAATCAAAAGGTTTAAGCATCTTTCAATGAGTTGTCAATTAAGAAGCAATCACCCTTTGATGTTATGATTTTTACGAATCATCGGTTTTCTAACAGAAACTTTTTGTAATTGGTGGATTTTCTAGTTTTCTTTTAGCAATAATACTTTTTTGAAAGTAGGGAACCAACATTTTTTAGATTTTTTTTAAATTTACGGTTTATTGCATGAAACATCCCTTCAAAGTTCTAAACTTTAGAAATCTAACTAGTGGTTGTGATAACGATAAATCATTAATGGTTGTTAAACCTACTACAGGTTTTCATTTTTTTTGTTAGTTTTTCAGATGCCTTTTACGAAAAAAAAAAAACAAAATTTGTCGGCTAAAAGTAAAATTGTGCATTTGGTATAATTTTCCAGAAGAGCAATGAAAACCTTGTTAAATCGTTTTAATTCTCTTTCAATAATACTGAGTTTTCTTTAAATGAAAATTAAAATGATTTAAAAAAGTTTTTTATTGCTCTGCTGTCAAATTTGGTATAATGGACTCATCGAATCCTTGGTAGGGTCCTCAGTTTCCATGGGAATATGGTAACAAATACACCGGTATACTAAATGTAATATAATTCTCATCTATTATATAATTGACTTGTGTGTATGTATGTCTATCTGTTTGCTTAAATCAGGAGAACTACTGAACTGATTCGGATGAAACAGGGGAGCTTACTGGCATTTAAATTTTTTCACATATCTTTAACGATTTCCAAGATATTTGAAAAAATCAAGCATATAACCAAATTCAAAGGAAATAAAATTTCCTGCATTTTTCCCCTTTACTGGTTTTTACATATCTTTAGAGCAGGCCTGGCCAACCCAAATCGTTCCACGGGCCAATCTAATGATTCATTTTTTTTTGGCGGGCCGCACATGAAAAAATAGAATACCCGCCGTTTCTTAGTAAAATTTTCAAATAATATTTTATGTTGTTTTTTAACAGTCACTTGGTTTAAAACAAATTTGGAACAAAATGCAAAAAGTTGAGCATAACCCCACGACTCCATTGGGCTTTTAAAAATCATGATTTTTTCCCCTACTCCATATTTTGGCGAATAAAAAAATCACCGCGTGGGCATCTTCAGTCACGATTTTTCATATTTATCGTGTCTCCATAGCGTACTTAGAAATGTCAACCAGGAGGTAATCAGGGCAGCCAACTAGAAATCATCTAATTTGACTGAACAAATGTCAAAAAAAATCCTACTTTTCAGTAGCCGAAAAAATCATGACAGTAAGAAAATTTAAATCATGATGCAAGATTTTTTGAGTCTCCATTAGACTTTTTCGTGATTGCATTTAAATCCAATCTGGAAAAGTGTCTAATGGAGTCGTGGGATAAGAAAAAAATATTTGCTAAACAAATATATGTATAAATGGACTTATGTAAATGTAAATGTATATATACGAGTAGTACTTATGTAAAATAAAACATAACAAAAGCTAAAACTGCCAATCTGGCAATTATTGAAACCCCGTATGGTGATTTAAGTGAACGGCGAACAGTTAACTTCCAAAATTACACTTGGAAGTTAAACTGTCGAAGAAGATGTTTTAAAATTTATTCCAATCGGATTTTGAGGTATGGGAGTTTTATGTAGAATACTATCCTAAATAACTTTTGTTCTTGTACTTTTTAGATAAGAGGCACCGTTTTTGAGATATTCGCAAAAAACGTTTTCATTTCTTATGGGGGGTACCCCCTCTAATGGTCCGTTTTTGCCCATTAACGAACTTGGCCTCGCATTTTACGAAAAACGGATCTGCGTAAAATTTCAAGTCTGTAACTCCGCGCCACAGACGGACAGACGGACGGACATGCACAAATTAATTTATTTTATCATTCTAAACGCATTGGCGCAATTCATTTTTGTGTGTAATGACGGGATCTGGGCGTTACAAACGATAAGGCTAAGTTAATATACGCTTTGGATTCACCATACGGGTATAAAAATTAAATTGTAAAATTGCATATAAACTTTATGAGCAGTTTTAGTATTTTGTATTTTATTAGTTACATATTTTTTTTTTTGTAAATTTCAAATCATTTGGCGAGCCGCATTTTCAAACGTCTCGGGCCGCGGGTTGGCCACCGCTGCTTTAGAGGGAAGAAGAGATGGTCCAAAAAGGGAAGAAGAAATATTTGAAAAATATTATTTTTACATATTTTTTCCGAAATTAAATATTGCAGTGGAATGTTTTTGGTGATCACAGCCGAATTTTTTTTTAAATATTGGCCACATTTTTTTAAAAATCATAACTGTAACATATTAAGTATAGATCAAAATTGGCACAATTTATATTGAGAATTAAATCTGTGCTTCATTTCACTACGTTATCATGGTATTATCTCTTCTTATTTCATTACATATACCTATACCACTATAGAATATGCAAAATAATTCCATGATAAATATATGGCCCAACAAACCCAATAACTGATGATTTTCCAATTCAACAACATAATCATAGAGCTGACAGTTCAATTTGCAAAACATAACAAGCTTCTTGCATAAAATCGTGATGTACGGGCTCAAGTACGTGTTGTACCTACAGTAAAATTGAATGCCTTAGAGTTATTTTGATGCTGGACGTGAATATGAAAAAAAAAGTTTTGTGATTTTCTCCATACGCGGCCGCGTATGTGAATGCAACATAAATGATTGTCAGTTTTGAATTCAATTTTCCTAATCATATATTATTAAGAAAATTCCAATATTACCTTCATAATGTGATAACGACCACTAAATATGTGTTGTAAGATCAAATCAAAAGGACTACGTTTACTTGTTATATTAACAAAGTCACATAAGATTTCAAAAAGATGGACCAAATTTCCACAACCTCTATGTTGTTTTTCAACTCTTCATGAAAATTTTATATCGTTGAAAAAATTTCCAAAGAGCCAGCCAAAAATAATTCTAAAATACACTCTCGATAAAACGGACAGACCACCTTTTGAAGAAAATTGTATTCCCGTCTAACGATTTGAAAACAGTTCTATGTGGGTGTTAATTTTTAACAATTTTTCGGTGTTAAACCAACTTGTTGGAGTAGCTAAAAAAATTAATAAATTTCACCTTATTGTTTTTGTTTTTTGCAAACATTTGAAATGTTTTCATTTTTTTCGTATTTTCGAAGTTAATATTGGTTGTTAAAGACTTTTCTTGCATGTCTGTACCGTAACTTGGACTTGGAACCTCTTGATTTGTAAGCTATCCGCTTTTTGCTTAGAATATTTATATTGAAGCGAAATGGAAAGTATTTTCAGAAACCACTGAGCCAAATGGTACCAAATTCGGCAGTCATATAGACGATATTCGCAAAATATTATGTGTGACAAAAATGTGTAGAAAATAATATTTTTTTAAAAATTTCGAGAACCGTTAAAGACACGTAAAAACCATTAAAAGAAAAAAGGCAGGAAATTTGATTGTCTTTCGATTTTGTTGCGTTCATTTTTTCCCGAAAGCGCATAATTTTCGAGAAATTGTTTAAAACCTTTTTAAAACCTTGATTTTTTAAAATATATTGAGAACCGTTAAAGATACGTGAAAACCGTTAAAATAAAAAATGTAGAAAATTTTAATTCCTTGTAATTTGGTTATACACATTTTTTCATAAAACCGTATAATTTTCGAGAGATTTTCCAAAAACTTAAATTTTTACATATCTTGAGAATCGTTACATTTGCAAAAAAAAAACAACCGTTGAAAAAAGGAAAATTTTATATACATTTTTTCCCAAATGTATATAGAAATTTTCAAAAAACTGTATTTAAAAAAAATTTATGAGAGGTACTCGTTATAGCTATAGCTACCGTTACTTTTCCAAAAGTTGATAGAAAACCACGATTTTCGTACAACTAATTTAAATACAAAAAATTTCAAGTCACTGGGCCAACGCGTTCTCGAGTTATTTAATATATACAATAGCTTGCATACCCGTCGTTGCCGGGTTAAGTTTTTTGTAAGAAAACTGGAAAGAACTTAAAAACTTTTGAAAAAAATCTTATCCTTGCAGGACTCTCCGTTGCGAATTATAGTCTAACACCAGATTCGTGACCCGAAAACTCCCTAATGCCAATTTTTCCCGGCAAAAACGGGAAAGGATAGTCGGATTATCCTTACAGGACCTTTCGTTAGGATTTTAGAAATTGTTACACCGGATTCGTGATCAGCGACCCCGAAAACCCCGAGTGAAACTTTTCAGACTCCTATTGAGCAGGATTCATGGCGAAATCACGGTTTAAAAACACCCAAACCCCTTTTTCCCCCCGTTTACCCCCTTAGCGGTAAAATTTCGGAAAACGCCACCTTAGTGAGCGCCTGCGTGATGGTTGGGACATACTGTGAAAGTTTCAAGTTTCTAGCTTCAGGGGTTTGGGCTGGGCGTTGATGAGTCAGTCAGTCAGTCAGTCAGTCAATCAGGTCAAACGATTTTATATATACAGTAATCCCTCCAACTGCGCGGTAGATACGTTCCACAAAAAGAGCGCGCAAAAAGAAACCGCGTACTGTGAACTTTTGGGGTTAGGACGGGGTTAGTATGAAATTTTGGGGTTAGGAACATGTTTTTTTAAACGAAAATTATAAAAAAAAACCGCGCAGCTGCGAAATTTTTACCGCGCAGTTCGAAATTTTTGTATTAAAAACTTAACTGCGCATTTAGAAACCGCGCAGATAGAGAGATTACTGCATAGATAGATAGATAAATGGACAGACCGGCAGACAAATGCACGGACATTCTCATAACTTTTCCTCAAACAGATTTCGTATGGATCAAAAAGTTTCTATCTGTTTCCGTTCTAGAGTCGGTTACCATCATGAATACAGAGGAAAGAAAAAAGTTACAACGTGACTTTCACTTTCTTTATTACTTATATTTAGTGTTTAACCATTTCTGATTCATGGTTTTTACTCAACCTTCTAGCATTGAATCCTATTGGAATTTCTCTGGTCTGCAAAAACAAAAAATAATATAACAAAAATTATTATATCATTTTTGTGGATGTTTTCACATCCAAAATTTTCCCCCAACAGGTCAGGCATGAAAACCCATCAAGAGCCTGTTTCTGGTATCGAAGCTCGCTTACCGTCATCAGAGCCTGCTTTACTTACAGAAAACTATCTTTTGGACCCTTTTCGCCTTCTCTTCCCATCGCCGCCTCGTTTTCTAGAAAATAGTTTATAAAGTTGTAACCGGTCAATCGGCATTCGGACAGGCAAACAGATATTCCAATTGTAAGTGAGGTTGTGAAGGCAGCGGCCTGATTGAATTTTGATGTATGGAACTGTTATGTAAAATAGTATTTAAACACTTTTTTTCATAACAAATTTTTCGACATAATGGACGGTTTTCGAGAAAATTGTAAAAAACTGTTCTGTTTGTAGGGGGGACCATACACACCAGCAAATTACATACCAAGTTTGAAAGAATTTTATTCAGCCGCTTTAGCGTATAACAGACGTTTGTCTGCAAATATCTTTTAATAATGATACGAATACCGTACATCGAAATGTCCTTCAACAATTTTTTTAAAGGAGTTTTAGTTTTTAAGAAATTGAAGATGGCACTTTTCTCACCCCTGGCACTTTTTATTCAAATTTCAGCAAAATCGTACGAGCTTTTTTCGAGAAGAATTATAACATATTGGTATTTTTTGTTTTATAGATATTATAGGATATGTTGGAGAACCACTATTGGCTTTTTTGTGTAAGGCACCTACACCCACAGAAAAAAAGTAAAACTACTTTAAAATGAGAAATCGGTAGTATCACTAAAATAGTTAATTTCAGTTGAAAAAATAGTCAATTTAACTTCAAAAGAGAAAATTTAAATTTCGTATAAAAATTGTCAATTTTGACTATTTTTGTAATTGAAATTAACTGCTTTAGTAATAGTCACGATGCTCTATTGTAAAATTGTAAAATTTACTATCTTTTCTCTGTGTGTATCTGTCACTAAGATTGTATCTTAGTGCAGGCGCGCACTGCGATTGCAAGCACTAGAATGGTACGCCCTCTGCTGTTGATGGTTTGCAACAAAACCTTACAAATGTTGTAATTCATCTACGATTCACAAACTAAGTTAAACCGAAGTTGCATTTAGCGGGGAAGCTAAAGCCTCAATTGAGAAAGCCTAGTTTTACCTTAGGATGTAGTGGTGTAGAAAACAATAATGCAATTGGACTCATGCAATTAAGAATACGAGAAACAGTACATGAATCAAAAGCTTGAATATAAATTTTAAAGAACTCCGAGTCCAAATCACACTTGGCTCTGTATGCATTTCCATTCAATTCGTATCACGTACCAGGCGATTAATTAAAGTGTGGCAGATTTTATAATTAAAAATTCTGTTCATTTTCAAGCCTCGACATGTTAAATTCTATCGAGAAGTTTTAATATAGATGATACCTACCTGATAAAAAGTAACAGGTGGTAGGTCCATTTCATTTACCCACTTGTTAAGTCCATTATGTCATAAATGAATAGCAGTTGCCGTAATTCCGCCAACTCCTTATTTATTAGTCATACGAATACAGGCCCAAGTGCATCCGATGGAGGAAAAAAAGATTCCCCAAGCATTTTTCCAATAAAAATATAGTCTGTATAAACCATTGCGTATTTGCAATTTTACTTTGTTTCCAATTTTACTTTGCCAATGTTGGCAAAGGGCTCTTATGAAGGTAGGCGGATATTTTTCTCTTCGTCGAGAATCGAAGATGGTTAAATTGCGGTCTAATATTAATAACAGGTAACAGCAATCACTTTATACCACCTCGATATGCTGTTGTAAATTGTGTACATAAATCTGATACAAAACCCTGTCGATATTATAGGCTTTCTGAAATTTATAATTGTAAGGGACTGTAATGCCGCTGGATAACATCAAAAATTATGGGCAAACGTGATAAAAAAAATTAATTTAACACTCATTAAAAATGAATGACCCCGGCAATAAAAAATTCAATCGATAGTGATTTTAAAATTATTTTTCTCCGGTTTGAGCAAGGCAAACCAGGAATCAAAAATATATATGAATATATATGTATACTAGCTTGCAAGAACATTTTATAGGGTAATTCGTTCTTTTTTGATACCATGTCGCATAGTTACCATATAAGGAAAGCATCTAGAACCAAATTACTGCCCAAATAAAAAAGGACGTGTCGAATATTTTTCATAATTCTACAAATGTGCACAGTTTCATTAAAATCAGGTAGTAACAATTCCGTAGTTTTGCTTGTTAGAATTTAATTCTCTAAAAATCATGAAAACCTATTTTGGATTCTGAACTTTTACTAACGAAATAATGAAGATACCTACATTTTTTATTATGCACTGATTTTTACTTCCACTTAATCGCTATGATCTGCTCTGACGAAATCTATTTATCACTATTTGACTTCCGATAACCGGAAACAGAACTCTCAGACTGATTTGTTTTTGAAATTGATTGATCAGTCTTATTTGTTCACGAAATCGTCAAATCGTTCCTAGTAAAACCCGAATCTATTTTTGGATCTTAACATTAAAGTCGTTTCGCACTAATTATGAATCTTAATCGAAGTTTATCACACTTCGCGAATTTTTCTATTGAAGCAGGTACCCGTAGTGAAATTGATAAGAACTTTCTGAATGTCTCGTAATTTCACTGGAGAGAAGTGTCTTCATATCTTATCTGCTGAAACAAAGTTCGACAATTTGGGGTATCCACGATCCATTTAAATATCCGGGAATTTGCAAACAGTAGACATAGTCAATCGAGAACTGAAACATTGCAAACATGTTGAAAACTTTAGTGATTTGTCTAATTTCCTTGATCTGCTTGACAGATTACGGTACGACTAAATAAATAATTGCAAAAAAATATAAAAAAAATTGCAATTAAAAAATTTTTTACGACCAGTATTTATGAAAAAATTATTAAATATCCTTAACTTTTCCAGCGTTATGCGGTAGCGTCTTCCAGAATGATACCTTGACGTGTTACACCTGCTCAGGATCCTCCTGCAATCAACCTCTAAGAGCCAAAGAGCAGTGCTCTAAGGACGACACAATGTGCGTAACTCTTTTCGATTCCACTGGATCAGTAGTTCGGCGGGGATGTCGGAATTCAATGAACCCAGACGAAAGGACGAAATGCCGCAACGAAAAGGATAAGAACTGTTTCTTCTGTTTCTCAAGCGACTGCAACACTGCTCAACGAAAAACTGAATTTATCGACTGCGTTTATTGTATGTTGTCGAGCAATTGCGTTGAGGATATTGACAAAATGGAGAGGAGGAAATGCCAGAAAAGCTGTATGGTTGCCCTCAAGCCATATGAATCTGGAACCGTCGAAACATACCCAGGCGCTTACGCAACATTTCGAGGATGTCTGAATGATAAACCGGAAGCGGATCGAGCTGAATGCGTTCAAGGATCAGATTTATGTAAAAGCTGCAATACTCCAGGATGCAACACATTTCAGCGTCCAGCAGAACAGCGACTCACTTGCTACAAGTGCGCCAACGAGGATTGCACTAAAGCACAGGTGAAGGTGTGCCCGCTGTATAAAAAAGACGATTTTTGTGTGACCGTTTACAAAGAAGATCGAACGAATATCTTGGCTTTGGAGTGTGACAGTTCGATTTCCTATGGCTATAAACTCGTGATGACTGTCAAGCATAGATATTCATCCTGCAAAGGACCAAATTGCAATACATTGCACTAATTTAAAAAAAAAACTACTGCTTTAATTTTTTAACTAATTATATATTTGAAATATGTGATGTGAACAGGACATGACTTTCTTGTACAAAATCCACATTTTTGCACAATTTACCTGACGAATAAAATATTAGTTTACATAAAAGTTTGAATTTTTATTTGACAAAATCTTAAATATCTCGATAAAGGTAAAAGATATCGATTTACAGAAAAAGTCAAAAATGTAGAGAGTTTTAATACGTTTAATTCTGCCTTTAAATATTTTGTTCGAAAAACAGCAATTCGCAAAAATCTATTTTTAAATTTTTTAATGATAATATCTCGATAACGGTAAAAGCTAACGGATAACGGTAAAACACAAAATTGTGGCAAACATTATTCTCATCAATTCATCTTATACATTAAACCACCAAAAACCCATTATTTTTTTCGAGAGAATCGAAAAAATTGGTATATTTGAAATAACGTTATATCTCGATAACGGTTTTTGACACAAAAATGTGGAAAATTTTACAGTGTCCAAGTTTTGTCCTACATAAGAATACTGAAAAACGCGTAGGAAAAGAATGGTCCGATATTGGCCGTTCAGGAACTTATCCTTACTTTTTACGAGAAACATTTGTTCGGGAGTTATCGTATTCACAGACAGATGAGCAGATATGCGGAAATCAAAATCTTCTGTCATCCCTACACACTAGTGTAGTTCATTTTTGTGTCCGACAATTAGTTCGATTCGTTACGGTATTAGTAATCTAAGGGGTTTTTGATATCGCGGGTTTTTGGGGTCTGATGTTACGAGTTCAAAATTTGAAACGGAATGTCCTGTCAGGATAACGCAAATATTCTTTTCCTCATTTTTTCTCGAAAAACTGGCATTAGGGGGCGTTAGAAGTTCAAAATTCGAAATGGGAGTCCTGAAAGGATAGCGAATTTTTTCTCAAAAGTTTTAATTTATTTCTGATTTTTTATCAAAAAAAAAAAACTTATGCAAAGAAACTTTAACCTGGCAACGACGGGTATGCAAGTTAGTAGAGTATAAAAATCCATCTTTAAAAGTGATCCTAGAGAAAGTATCAGTTGTGATCAACACAAAACTTTCCTTTGCAATATTTAGTTTCGGAAAAATTTGTAGAAAATAATATTTTTTTCAAACATCTCGAGAACCGTTAAAGATACGTAAAAACTATTAAATGAAATACTCCGGGAAATTTTATTTCCTCTAAAGATAATATACTTTTTTCAGAAAAGCTCACAGTTTTCGAGAGATTATCAAAAAAAAAATTATTTTTCCCTTATCTTGAGAACCGTTAGATTGACGAAAAAAGCGACACGCCATCCAGACTTGCCGGAAACATTGACAGAACTGTTAACAGAAATGTCATTAGAAAATTGTGTTGTGACGTAGTTGGGCTGATTCTGGCATGACGTTTCAGTTTCAGAAATGCGTTGAGCAGTAAACAACTGAGAGTAGTAAATATGACAATCTCAGTGATTTCACTTTTTTCTTTAAAATCTTCGCACTAAAATGAAATTTGGCGTCCAGCTGCTCCCACGATGCCTTTTTCAAATAATTTCTTTGTAAAAATTACTTTTAAACAGCATTCGTTTATACAGGATGGGCCAGAATAGACGCAGGGGTTTGAAGTCTTTATAACTTTTTTTTTATTTTTATTTTTTTAATTTTGTTTCAGCATTTTGTTAAGAAGACTTGGGCAATTTAAAATGGACCTGTACACAATAGAACAACGAACCGGTGGGCACAATGGCTCTTTTACGGGACATGTTTGGCGGACGCATTATTTCGAAAAGTTGCGATTTCAATTGGCCTCCGCGTTCACCTGATCTAACGACTCCAGATTGTTTCCTTTGGGGATATTTGAAAGAAAAGGTGTACGTCAACAAGCCAACAACCATCAGCCAATTGAAAACCAACATTCGCAGTGAAATCGAGGCCATAACCCGAAAGGTTATGGAAAATGTCTTGGAAAGAGCACGGATTTGCGAAGCAGAAAATGGCCACCACTTGCGGGATATAATTTTCCATGTTTAGACCAAAAATATTTCCCATCAATCAACTACATGTATTTGAAAAAAAAATTATAGGTTTCGCTAAAATAAAAAAATTATAAAGAATTCAAACCCCCGCGTCTATTCTGGCCCACCCTGTAGAACGGAGCGTCTCTGCACGTGAAAAATTACAATCCGCCATCTTAAATTCACGGATGTCAAATTTGCGTCACCAATTCTGTTAGCAAAGATGTCAGCAAAAACTGTCTGAGTTTTCTGTCGTAACAGCTGACATTTTTTTTTATTTTTTTATTTTATTTATGCTGCTATGAGTACTCGCATAGAGTAGGTCGAATTTCTACTTTTACATGCGGCAACGGACGGAAATGTCATTTCGCAAAAAAGTTTGTTTACGATTTAAGCAATTTAAGTATGGAACAAATTGAAAGTAATTGTTTCGACGATAAACTAATAGAAGAAGCGCAAAACAATGAATTAACTCCAGATTCGTTGCCGTACCCAACTGTCACCGCATCGAACTGTCAGATGGACGCACGCATGACGGACGCATCGACGTACGATTCAGGTTCTAGCTTCAATCTACACTAGACGTAACATCAGATGTAACAGCGACAGTGACGGGATTCATGGCAGGTGTGGATTGCTAGTTAAAGCAAAAAATGTAGATTTTATCACGTTTAAATTTTGTTATATTCATATTTTCCCAAAAGCGCATAAGTTTTTAAAAAAAAAAATGTGTTTTTTCAAAAAAAAATTGTGTGGGAGGTACCCGTGATAGCTTCCGTTACTTTTCCAAAAGTTAATAGAAAACTACGATTTTCGTAAAACTTATTTACAAAAAATTTAAAGTCCTAGCTCAACGAGTTCTCGAGTTATTTAAGATGCTTAAAACGGACATCTTCACAATTTTGCCTGAAAAGGATTTCTTACGGATCAGAAAGTTTCTATCTGCCCCCGTTCTAAAGTCGGTCTCCGTTATAAACACAATACTTTCCCTCTATATAAGAGGAAAGTTAAAATTGAAGACCTATTTTTGTCACTTTCGACTACCTTTTTGTATAAATTGTCATATCCCGAAGTTTGCATCTGGATATTAGATTCTCTTATTAAAACACGATATTGTCCCACAGTTTACAAAAAGTTATAAAGACAAAGACAATTTCCATGTCGAAACTTGAAGGATTTTGATAAAATACGGCTTTTCATCTTTTCAAGAAATTTTCTTAAGACAAAGTAGGTTAATGGCTCTATTGTTTTACTTATGATGCAAGGTTTTGTAACTGAGTGAGATATTGATTTTTTTTTCTTCATCTAATCTAAAAATCACTTTGTTCTTAATGCACTTTATATTTTTTTATATGACGGTAGTGGAGTGCTGCTGGTGAAAAACGCTCCAAATATGAATTATTCAGAATAAAGTGTGCCCGTGATAAAATGAAGGTTCATTAGACGGATAACAACGGATAAATGTCCTCAATTTATTTTGTTATATATCACGTTAAATAACTTGGGAAAAAAAGGACTCGACTCGGTCCATGAAATTATTACTCATGTCAATAACCATTACAGTCAATTATGTTGATTTATGTCACACTTCAATCTTTCGAAGCGCACCAACGGACAGCATTTAACAATTTAATTTGAATTTAAAGCGAAAATATAAATGCTGTTGTGTTGTAAATTCCTCTCGATTTACCTGTCCGCCACATAAGTCATTTTCATGAAAACCCAAGAAAAACAAAAGAAATAACGTCACTGAATTCCAGTTTAACGAGCTATCAGATGGCTGTCGTTTAACATTGGAAACTGGTGAAGTTTATTTGCAGGACAGAAATTTTCTTCCACTTGATTTTCCATATTTTTTACGTTATTTTCAAAAGTGTCTGTACATTTTACCGGAGTAAATTTTTCAGAGCACCCAAGTTTTATCCGTCCAGGGACTCTGCTCTGCTCTGGTTTGGTCTGGTCTGGTCTGGGATCTGGCCAACAAGTGCGTCAAATGAAACACCTCGCAATTAACAAGATTAATGACTTCAGGTCGGTCCTTGCCTCTTCCACATATTCCACATTGGGCGAACTTGGACTGGGGAACTAATGCTAGTGTCCGTCCAGCAACTCTCGAGCAAAGATTATGAATGGTTAAGATAATGTTGATTTGGGCATGGAATGGTGCCGAGGTAAATGTGATTTACGGTTGTACAAGCTATGAACATCGCACCGACAACATTTTACAAAAAATATGTCGAGCAGGAACACGGAAGAAAATGTACAAAAAAAAATTGAAGCGATGTAACATTAGTGAAAATCACTTGACAACCTGTTGTAAACGGATAAACCGATGGGAATTTGTCGGAATAATAATCTTTCGTGCAATTCCTGGAATTCCTGTACATCACATTTTCTCCATGAGGAAATGTTTAGGTGTCCAGATCGAATTGTATCTTGATTGCATTATTAAATTTTCGTACATATTTTTGGGTATCTCAAACAGCTAAAGTTATCAATTACACTGCAGAACAGCCATTTTAATGCCAAAGATTCTTCAATCTTTTTAGGATAATTTGACGTCTCTGCAAGTGGTTTGGCCAGATTGGCTCTAGTTTTGAGAAAATCCCCAAAAAAGATTTTTTTTTTCGAAAAAATTTTATATAAAATTAAACATAACAAAAGCTATAATTGCCAATCTGGCAATTATTGAAAACCCGTATAGTGATATTCGTATCAAAATTCGAACAGTTGTACCAAAATTCCACTTTGAAGTCAAACTTTCCAATAAGATTTTTTAAAATTTATTCCAATCGGATTTTGATGTATGGGAGTTTTATGTATAAACTTATTCTAAATAACTCAGAAAAAAAGTTTTCGTTCGTATGGGGGGTACCCCCCCTAATGATTCATTTTTGCCCATTAACGAACTTAGCCTCGCACTGCGGCTGTCGCCCTGCCGCCCTGAGCTAACCGCGCCGCGCCGCTGCCGCACCGCTCCAAT
The DNA here is from genome assembly GCA_964034945.1 of Chrysopilus asiliformis. Taxonomy (NCBI): domain Eukaryota; kingdom Metazoa; phylum Arthropoda; class Insecta; order Diptera; family Rhagionidae; genus Chrysopilus; species Chrysopilus asiliformis. The sequence goes on along the minus strand of OZ035961.1, from coordinate 80,427,770 downwards.
TGTGGGACCAGCTTAAGGCAAATCTAATATACCCTTTGGTTTCACCATACGGGTATAAAAACTTTATTTTTCTTTCTGTATTGCTGTAGATATTTCTATCATTTTAGGGTAATTCGATACCGCTGAATACGAATGCGGAAATAGTTTTGCTGAATTCGTTCCAGTTTTGAAGATTTGGCAAAAAGAAGAATAATTATTGTTCTTAAGCAAACTCATATAACTAGAAAAAAAATCCAATGTCATAAACTAGAGTGATTCCAGCGAAAATACTTCCAGATTCGGATTCAGCGATGTCAACTTACTCTAAAATGATTGAAATATCCTCCGCAACAACAAAAATAAAAAAAATGAATTTTTCAGTTTATGCAGATTTTTTTTTCCAAAATATAATCTTTTTTTGAACTTTCAAAAAAAAAAAAAAAAAAAAAGAGAAAAACAGGCCAAATCACTTGCAGATTCAGAATCAGCGACGTCAAATTATCCTAAAAGATGCCGCTCCACATGAGAGTAAATGCCGGCGAGAACCTCTCGATAGCAGCTACTCGCAAATGGACACGTCTCTGAGAGTCGCTCGCAGAAACTCGTAAAAACTCACGGGCTAGTTTCTGCGTGCTGTCAAAAGTGATTCTACTATCTAGTCGGCAGGCCTCCACTGAACTCTCGGAGAGTAGCCCGCCAGATAGGAACAGCGTTTGAATTTCGCTAGTAGCTCTCGAGAACGCTAGAAGCTAGAAGCTCGATTTCGTTAGTAGCGATAAAAAAATCGCCGAAATTAACTTTCAAATGGACAACCTCCTGCGAGTAACTCTCGAGAGTTTTTGAGAGTCACTCGCGTATTTACTTTCATGTGGAGCGGCACCTAAACAGATTGAAAAAACTTTGGCAACAGAAAAAAGTAGTTTTTTGTAAAAGTAGTTTATCGATGAAACACAAAATTTTCAAAAACATCTTAAAAACCGTCATATTTTTGGGTGATAGCTAAAAAAGTTTTCAAATACTTTTTAAAATATCTCGAGAACGGAGAAATATGCAGAATCTTTGTGTAAAATGAAATTCTGGAAATTGCTATTTGTACTTTCCTCTGCGTAGCTCTAGAAGTGCAGATAAAAACATTCTGATCCATACGAAATCCATTCTCAGCAAACACAGAAGTACTTTTTAGAGTAGTGAAATAATGCCTGAAAGTAATGCTTACTAGAAATGAAACTTTGATAGGGCTCCGGGAAAAAATTCAGCTATATACTTCGTGTCTGTGAATACATGTAATTGCACCGTCCGCTTCTCCAAAAGTAGTTCTATAAGGCATTCTGTAAGGCGTTATAAAAGTACTGAAAATAAGGCCTTACAGAACTCCTTACATGGATTACTTACATAAGTACTGCACTAGAAGCAATGAACACTTTTTTCTCAAGAAAATGCACACAAAAAAAAATAAAAACTAAACTATTTAAAAATAAACACTTAATTATTTATTTTAGAACATTATTTTTTTACTTACCTCCTTGATATTGAATTTTTATCTATTATCCGCGATAAAAAAACACGTTCGCACTTTTCTGTTTTTAATTGCACTGTCAAAACAGTGCGTTTTCTTTTGTTTTAATTTTTTCATGCGGCAGCGGCGATGTACATAACACACACAGTGCCATCGTCACCAACACAAATTTGAATTTGAAAAAGTGCTTACCCCGGGCTTGCTGGGTTTCAGGAAAAACGGTGAGGAGGCTTTCCGTTCGTGGATTCTCACACAGACCCATTTATGATTAGGTAAAGAATAAAACTTAATTTTAAATGATTTTCAGATTAGTGCTTGACACTTGTTAAAAAATAACTGAGATAACATTAAAGGAGCCGCACTGGGGAATTCTCTTGAATGAAAATTTTCTGTAGCTCTGCATAAAAGCATTCCTTGGATTACAAAAACCGATTAGCCTAATGGGACTAACTAGAATTCATCTAAACAGAATTGTATACATTTTTATTAATTGACTTACCTAAAGATAAGAAAATATAGAAAAAGGCGTATGCAGAGACAAATTAATTAATTACTCATTGTTTATAAAAACAAAATCATAAAATATTCCAAAGGCAGAAATAATTTAGTGGCTTTTCTACACCATTTCTAAGGTTTACACATTTTTGTCAAATCACCGAACTAACTATGTCAAATAATTTATGCTAATCTTGTGTGCAAAGAAGTTTAATAAGTGCCACCTGCAAGCGAATTCCTTAGCATTAGGCATAAGGGAAGTCGCTATTTAATCGATAAGTGAAATGCACCCCACGAAGCCAGACATTGGCCATTTGTGTTGTAAGAAACATTTACACGCAGAGACATTCTGATAATTTATGATTTGAAATTTATAAATTTATTATGTGGAATATGCAAGTGTTGAATAAATGCAATTCGCTAATATTTTGCTATAAACTGGTACTCAGCAATGAGATTACATATTTTAATAGTACATATGCCTAAATTACGAGTTTTAAACAGAAAATTGTGATTTCGACAAGAAAATTTATTCTACCCAAGTGAACATTTCCAATGAAATTTTTTCCGAGCTGCATGAAAAGGGAAAATTTTTGAAATGAAATATTTACCCTCTTTATGAAATATTTCATTGCGAATTTCATATCCACTATGGAGAGACATCATAATAGTTTAAAGATCTTACCTTATGAAAAGTTTTCGCAGAATTTCACACAGAAAGTCCTGGTAACATTTTTCTTACACCAAGAAATTAAAGTTTCATGCAGAAATTCCTCGTGAATTTCATAAAGAAATTCTGTACAGCAAGGGTTTATAGACAAGAAATAGTTTTCAATGTGATTTTTCTAGCATTATAATTCACACATCCGACAATTTTTTCTAGTTAAGTGTAGAACAACAACGTAACGTAAGTTGATCAACAATTTTCAATTCGATATCTTTAAACGTTCACGAGAAAAACGTGAACATACCTACAAACATCCACGTCGATTACATAACCTCCTTGTTTTTCGAAGAATGTTAAAAATTCAGGTTGAAAGATTATCCAACTCGATACCTTTACCTGTTGACGAGTAAGACTCAAATACGTCCCGGAATGGCCGGGACAATCTCGGTGTACTCGTATTTCTCTTTATTTGTATTTTAAAAGCTTTTATTTAGTTTGCCTCTGTACCTTATTTGTTTGTTTGTTGGTCAGGGTCAAATCTTTTAATCCAGTTTTCGCCCACTTCCACTCATCCGATTGACTTGAAATTTTGCACACATACATACTCGTAAGTCCTATGACAATGCAATATGTTGACTACTTTGTCCTTGTAAAGATAAGCGAAGGTCCTGTAAGGTTACCGTGATTTTACTTTTCCTCAAATTTTCCGGAAAAAAATCTCATGTTGGGGTGTTTGAGGTTGCTGAGTCTGATTTTGGAGTCAAAAAGTCCGTAAGTATAACGGAAGGTCCTATAAGGATGGCGTGATTATCCTTTTCCTCAAATTTTTCGGAAAAAATCTCATCAGGTGATTTTGGGGATCGACGAATCTGATTCTGACATTAATTAATTATTTTTAGCATTCTAAATACACTGGTGTAAGTCATTTTTGTGTGTGATGATGGGATCTTGGCGTTACAAACGGTAAGGGAAATTTAATATACCCTTTGGTTTCACGATACGGGTATAAAAATGCATTAAAAAGGAAACATAATTTTTTGGTATCACATATAAAACAAAATAAGCGCACAAAACATAAAATAAATATTTATCTCGCTTTTATTTCTGATACACAGTCAAAAAGTGCATTTTTGTAAATAAAATCTTAAGAACATTTTTTTCATTTTTTTTTACAATTTTTGTTTTATGGAACGTAAAGAGCATAATGTTCACTTGAGGCAATGTAGCTCTTATTGAGAATCATTGCGCCGTACATTTCTTAATTGGTTTTCCTTGGTTTTCAAATTAAAAAAAAAATGTTGTTTTGTTGGTGTTCCATTTCAGCCATTCTTGTCTCAGATTCACCCAAAATAAATATGAAACTTTACTTTCAAATATTTCTATGAAATTTCAGTAAAAAATATAACACGGAATCATCGATTTTGAACGTTAAAACACCTTAAAAACATCCAAGAATCATCCGACAATCTTAAAAATAATTCATTAAAACTAAATTTTTATTGGACACTTCACTTGATGGATGAGTTTTGCTTTTTTTTTAGTTTATATCAAGTATTATTCAAAACCTGAACTAACAATAATTTGATGTGTAAAATCTTTGACAAATTATGATAGTTGAAATTCATTCAAAGATGTGTATCACAAAAGGGTCCATTTGACCAGAATAACAAAACAAATCATTATGGATGGCACGGTAATTAATCAAAGTTCAGAGATACTAAATATACAAAACCAGATACATTTTCATGTGTGTATCGTATACGAACGTAAAAACGTATTGCCACAAAATCGAGTTTCTAGATTAATTTTCTAATGCAGTGTCAGGAGTGAGTGTCGTCTCGTGATTGATGGGCAAATCAAAGGTGAATGTGCACCATGAATAGTGATTTATTTCAACTCCTCATAACCAACGTGCTCTATTCATACACAAATAAGTGATACATTAAAGAAGAAACTATTATGGACAGTACATTTTAAGACTCGTCTGAATAATAAAGGACTTCATTGATTTCAATGAACTTGGCAACAATGTCGGACAAAGTTCTCCAATTTCGTAAATATTTATGGCGGCGCCAAGTTTGTTACAAAATTTTCTATGTTTATGACTCCATAATAAACACTTCTTATGAGTTAGATAGATCGTGAAAATTTTAGCGTTTAATTTATGTTAAATAGTAAAATAAACTAATCATATTCGGCGATTTAAAATGGGTTTTGTTGTCTTCTTGTGAGAATGTCATATTTTTATGGTTCTTCTAATTTTGCATTCCAGTTGCATTCAATCAGATAACAAAACCGGCTTTTGTACTTGCAATGGAAAGTAATTTGATTTATGTCATTCCTTCAAAGTAGTTTTATTTGTTATTACATGTGGGGAACGTGCGTAGCGTAAGTTTGCAATTAGACGTTTCAGTTTCATGAAAAAAACTATTATTTTATGTTTCAGGTGTTTATCAACTAATAAGTAGAGTCCGACCGAAGGTCAGTATCATTTTCCAATAAGATTTTTTCAAAACTTGTTCCAATCGGATTTTGATGTATGGGAGTTTTATGTAGAATCATATCCTAAATAACTTTTGTTCTTGCACTTCTTTGATAAGATGCACAGGTTTTGAGATATTCGCAAAAAACATGTTCGTTCGTATGCCCCCCCCCCCTTTCTAATGATCCATTTTTGCCCATTAACGAACTTAGCCTTGCATTTTACGAAAAACGAATCTGCGCAAAATTTCAAGTCTCTAGCTCAATCCGTGCGGCCGCAATCCGCGCCACAGACAGACAGACGGACAGACGGACAGACAGACAGACGGACGGACATGCAAAATTCAATTTTTTTTTTCATTCTAAACACACTGGTGTAATTCATTTTTATGTGTGATGACGGGATCTTGGCGTTACAAACGGTAAGGCAAAGTTAATATACCCTTTGGTTTCACCATACGGGTATAAAAATATTCGAATTCAAAGAATAATATACTGTACACCTTGGCATTTTAGTCGATTTTCCAAACATCATATTCAATTGGAGTGACAGGGCTGGCACCTTTTTTTTTGAAACTTTAAAGATGATTTTTTTATGTTATTGAATTAAAATTGTTATATATTATTTTCAGGGACGGGAAACGAAATAAAAAATCGTAACGTTATACTTTTCGTTACGTAACGAAATTAAACTTTTATTTCGTTACGTTATTTCGTTTTGTAACGATAAAAAATTTAATTTCGTTACGTTATAACGTTATTATTTCGTTACACATTGTGTTGAAACTGAAAACAAAAAAAAACGCACTTTAATAATAGTTTATCACAAAGTAATTCAGTTCAGTTTCCATAAAAATAAATTCTATAAAAAATAATAAAACTTAGCATAAAGAAAATACAAATAAAAACAAAAAAATAAAATAAAATAGTGATTATTAAGTTAAAAAATCAATAAAAAACATAAAAGAAAAACATTACAAAAGCTATAATTGCCAATCTGGCAATTATTGAAAACCCGTATGGTGATTTAATTGAACGGCATATAAAAATTTAATTTGAATTCAAATTTTCCAATAAGATTTTTTCAAAACTTGTTCCAATCGGATTTTGATGTATGGGAGTTTTATGTAGAATCATATTCTAAATAACTTTTGTTATTGCACTTTTTTGATAGGATGCACAGTGTTTGAGATATTCGCGAAAAACATTTTCGTTCCTATGGGGGGTACCCCCCCCTAATGGTCCATTTTTGCCCATTAACGAACTTAACCTCGCATTTTACGAAAAACGGATCTGCGCAAAATTTCAAGTCTCTAGCTCAATCCATGCGCCCGCAATCCGCGCCACAGACAGACGGACAGACGGACAGACAGACGGACAGACGGACAGACGGACAGACGGACAGACGGACAGACGGACAGACGGACAGACGGACAGACGGACAGACAGACGGACAGACAGACGGACAGACAGACGGACAGACAGACGGACAGACAGACGGACGGACAGACGGACGGACGGACATGAAAAAATTTTTTTTTTATCATTCTAAAAACACTGGTGTAATTCATTTTTGTGTGTGATGACGGGATCTTGGCGTTACAAACGGTAAGGCAAAGTTAATATACCCTTTGGTTTCACCATACGGGTATAAAAAATCGGGAGAAAGTTTTGTTCATTAGAAAAATTAGCTCAACATTTTGGATATAGAATTTTTCGCTATTTTGACGTCACTGATTCTGAGTCGGACTTTGCTTTCGCCAGATTCACTCTTCTTTTGAAAATACCAAAAAGAAAATATTTTCGATACCAAAAAAAGTTGCTTGAAAGATTTCCTTTTTCGTTTCTCCAGAAATAGAGGCAATCGGGCCAACACAAAATCCGATTTAGAATCAAAATACGATTAAAAATACTACTCCAATATTTATACCCGTATGGTGAAACCAAAGGGTATATTAACTTTGCCTTACCGTTTGTAACGCCAAGATTCCGTCATCGCACACAAAAATGAATTACACCAGTGTGTTTAGAATGATAAAAAAAATTGAATTTTCCATGTCCGTCCGTCTGTCTGTCTGTCTGTCTGTCTGTCTGTCCGTCCGTCTGTCTGTCTGTCTGTGGCGCGGATTACAGGCGCACGGATTGAGTTAGAGACTTGAAATTTTGCGCAGATTCGTTTTTCGTAAAATGTGAGGCTAAGTTCGTTAATGGGCAAAATTGGACCAATAGGGGGGTACCCCCCATACGAACGAAAACGATTTTTGCGAATATCTCAAAAACGGTGCATCTTATCAAAAAAGTCCAAGAACAAAAGTTATTCAGGATATTATTCTACATAAAACTCCCATACATCAAAATCCGATTGGAATAAATTTTAAAAAATCTTATTGGAAAGTTTGACTTCAAAGTGGAATTTTGGTACAACTGTTCGAATTTTGATACGAATATCACCATACGGGTTTTCAATAATTACCAGATTGGCAATTATAGCTTTTGTTATGTTTTTAATTATGTTTTATGCAGGTCTGTGGGGTTATGCTTGATGAAAATATAATACCTACTGAAAAGAAGAAAAAATTAATAAATAACGAAAAAACGTAAATTTTTTTTTTTGTTTTTCGTTACGTTTTTCGTTATTGTAACGGAATTTAATTTCTATAACGTTATAACGTAATTTTGAAGAAAAAGCCCGAAAATAATTTCGTTATTTCGTTACGTTACGATAACGTTTCCCATCCCTGATTATTTAAAAAAAATATCATGTTTTAAAAAATAAAAATAAATTCTTTGAATTAAAATTATTTCTATGTTTTAATATTGCTTAATTTTTAATTCGCCAACGACTTTTTCAAATAAAAATATTGGATACCACTTTGGATACTTTTTTGCACATTGGATACATTTTGGATACTTTTTTGACAAAAAATTTGGCCCATGCGACATCCCTGGTCAGTATTTGGCCGAAGCCGTAGCTTTGCATAAAAGCTGAGATGAATGTTTACCGTATGGAAAAATTTTTTTTTGTCGTTAAAAATAATAGCGTGGTCCAGCGTAGTCCAAGTGGTAAAGTTCCGGAGGTCGGTGGTTCAATTCCCGATTTAGGCATGCTGATATTTCAGGTCCAGTCAATTTGCTTTACGAAATGAGTAATGATAGTTGCCGCTTGGTGCTAACAAGCTTTTTTTTATTTTTCTAACTTTGTTTTGGACGCTAAATTTCGACTTCTTACATGTAACGGCTTAGAAACTGCGATTTGTTGACTCGCACACAGAAAAATTGGTAGGTGTAAACATGATTTCATCCGAAGTTAAATATTTTAATTTTAAATCCGCATGGACTTATTTTTAGATTTTTAACTCCGCAAAGCTGTATAAAAATTTTACTGTATCCAAAAGAATAAAACTAATTTTATTTAAACACTTTTTTATTTTACCCAATATGGATAAAAAATTCAAGTCATCAGAAAAATAAAATATATAACTCGGTTTGGGGTAGAAAAAACTCAGTATGGTCTTTGAGATAAAAGCTATTCATTCATCTTTGGAAGAACTTCGCTGAATTGTTTGAATGGTGTTATGGGTATGGTAGGTGAAGTTAAAATCTAAAGTATCTGGTTTCAAGCCCGGCTGATAAGTAAAATAAAGAAGTTCATAAATTATAATTTAGTGAATTAAAATAGGAAAAAATATAAAAAAAATTGATATAAACAAAATATATAATTTAAAAATTATGAATAAGCAACGAAGCTATAATGAGAGAGAATGATTTTTTTAAAACTACCACCATAGTCTCACAAATGCTGTAAAAAAACCAAAAATTTGTAGGTTTTTGGTTCGTGTAATTTTAAATAAATGGATTTATTTGAAATTCCAAATGTATTTTTTATAAAATGCAAATGGATAATTTTTAAACCTAAAAAGCTCCAAATTTAAACACCAAAGTAAAGTTTAAACAAGCACCTGATGGATTTTTTAATTTATCCGCTAGTGTACATCCAAATCGATAAAAATCAGAGTTATCTTAACGGTAGGATCCTATTGAGACACTTTTGGAGTCAAATTCACACCGAATTTTTCTGTGTGTGTGATTCGAATTCGACGTAAAACCCAATTCAGACTGACGATTGCGATTACGATTTCGATTGCGAATACGACTGCGATTACGATTGCGATTACGATTGCCATTACGATTGCCATTACGACTGCGATTACGATTGAAACCAGGGTTGGGACTTGAGGATGTGTAAATTGAGATAATGTGGTACTAGATTTTTTTTAACTATCGTGCAACCAAAACCGTTTTTTTATGATTATTAGGAGTCAAGAAAAATATAGATCTCGTAATTTTAGAAAAAAAATCCTTGACCCATTTGGATTGACTTTTGCGCTGTAAATATACGTTCTCGGTCAAAAAATACTCTAGAAAAACTCCAAAAAATCAATAAAAATTGTCTAGATGTATTTGTTTTAAATTTTCGCTTTTATTTAAATTTTAAATTTTTGTATAAACTCCATCTAAAAACTTAAATTTCGAGAAGTATTTTGAGCTATTGCTAATATAAATCATATTTCCATGGCCTACGATTGATTTTCATATCTCCCTTAATAAGACGAATTCAGTAGTCTTTAATTAAAGAGTTGTGGCGGGGTCATTTAAAAAAGTACCTACTTTTTTTTCTAATACATAGAAAAGCGATGGCTTTTTAAAAGGAACTATAAATTCAGATAAAATCATTTTTTATATAAACCATGAAAAGGTACCAGATTCATGGGCTGTGGTACTAGAGTACTAAATGAGTCAAAAAGGTACTAGATCGAATATACATGTACTAAAGTCCCAATTCTGATTGAAACCTCTCGACCAATGAGGTTCGAGGAAACTCAATCGTAAACGCAATTGTTAGTCTGAATTGGGCTTAACTCAGTTCAGAAGGAAATTAAGGCTAATTTCTAGTAAAATCTTAATTCAAGCTACCTCTTTAATTGCAATTAAACAGGAAATAGCTATTAATTGCGTCTTCGTTTCGAATTCTTCTTCCTTACACGAAACAGGCAGCCACAGATTCTCAAATAAAATTCATTTGGTCTTAAAATTTATCTTTTTTTTGTTTTATGTTGGGACATGAGTATGAAATTAAATCCATCGTAATACGTGCATAATTTTGTAAATATCCACCATGTAATCAAGTCATGGCTTTTGAAATTGCACGATCGTTGCGAATAAATTTTAAAGCGTCGCGTCGTGTAGCAAGTGCCTGCCTACTCTGAATAAAACTAAGAAAGTTCCTGAGGGATGATGCATTCTTAAGAGAAATAAAATACTTAAAAAAGAAGCGTATATAAAATTCATTTGGTGGAACATCTTAAAGTGGATATCTTTCAACAGAAATGCATTCCTCTTGTATTTCTTAGCTACGGCTGCTTATTCTCCACTCTTGGTGTTTAATGTTAATGTGTTTCAAGTGTCCGTACATATTTCTTTTTCATTATCAATATGAATCTATCTTATCGTTTTTATTATATTTTTTTTATCGAATTGATTGAGATAAAGAATAAATATTTTATATTGGTTGGCGAAATATTTTCTGTGATTAGAATTTTATAATATTGTCGAGAAAATCAATTTATTGATAGATAATATCCAATAGTGTGACGTGTAAAACGAGCAAAGTCATCGATATTCACTTGTGCAAGGGTTTATGACATGAATTTTTAAATGATTTATAATTGATTGGTAAAAAGACATGTGATATATTTATCATTTTATGAGTAACAGCATTAAAAATTCGTAGTCCAGCAGAAAGGAATTTTTGCTAGCAATGTTTACTTATACGTAGTCTAAAAAAATATTGTATTCATGAAAAATTTCGACCTCTTGATTTTGCCTAAAAAATATTTCGTAAGCACTCCTGAGCAGCGATGTCCCCCTACTACAATTGTAGTAAATCTACTACTATTTTCGCCTTCAAAAGCCTTAGTGCGTAGTAAATCAAATCTACTACTATTTTTTGTAAAATATATGAATCAACCAAAAAATTGTATTATACATGTTAAATGTAAAAAGCTTCTAACTACAGAACTATATAACATAGAACAACTGTCACCATACAAAGCTCTGCTGAAAAATGGTCCCAAAAGTATTTCCCTCTTTATCGTATTTGAACGCATGCACTGAACTGTATAAGGTCGCGAAATTCAAATTTAGTTTGCCGCGAAATTCAAATTTCACAAGTTTGAGACTAACTTTAGGCGCAAACAAATAACTTTAGGCGCCAACACCATTCCGAAAGTCTATTTTCCTTTGACAGCTCACGGTTTAAACGAGAGGGCTATATTTATTTTCATACGGTTATTTTGCTCTTACTTGACTCGTTTTGATTCACTGAACTGTATTGAAATGGGACCATTTGAGACAGCAAATCGAGCGATCTAGTATATCTATGCTTCTAACGAAATTAAATATGAGGCAGCCAATACAAAAGAAGTTTTTAAATGTCATTTTCTGAACTACAGCAAGTTTTTTGTTGATAGAATTTTGGTATTATGAATGATAAAGCTATTTAGCTTTAGTTATACAAATTGGTATATCGGCATAGGTAAAAAAGGTTTTTTTTTGAAAATCTGCTACTATTATTATCAATCTACTACTATTTTTGGTCCAATCTACTTCCCTCCTAAGGCAAATTGGGGCCATCCCTGCTCCTGAGTCGATCGTAGTAAAGGGTGATCCAATTGGAGGTACTTTTTCCAATAGGGTTGTTTTGACAGTTCTTATGTGTCAACTGGCTTGTCTATATGACGTTTGTGTTCAGTACACCCAGAGAAAAATATACTAAAATCAAAAAGAAATGCTCTAGATTTTAGTAATTTGTTGTTTGCGTACGAGCTAATCAAGTTCATACTAAAAATAAAAACCACATTCTTTTTAATTCTAGTGATAGCCCTTTTAAAATCTAGTGTTTATTTCTTTAAATTTAAAAGACGAGATTTTTAATTCTAAAAGATTTACACTAATTTGAAAAGAAAACCTTTTTGAATTTAAAAAGCTTCACTGAGGGAAAAAATCACATTTATAGCGGGGCGCTACAACATTTATAGTAATCTGCCATTATCTTTTTTTAAAAAAAATATAATCTTCATTTTTCATGGTTTTACGATAGTAATAGTAGATTTTTACCAATTTCCCAGTAGCATTTTTTACTTTTTACAGTATTTATAAATTATAAATATTTTCTTACGTATTAATTAAATGTTGAAAAACTCCTGCTCATATCGCGATTCGAACCCGAGATCCCTTGGTTTGAAGTCCACTCGCCAACGCCGAAGTAAATTAACGAAGCGAGTCTAAACATGAATGGTTTCTATCTCGCTTGAAAGAATGATTTTAAATTTTGAAAGTAACTTGTTTAAATTTAAACATAACAAAAGCTATAATTGCCAATCTGGCAATCATTGGAGACCCGTATGGTGATATTCGTATCAAAATGCGAACAGTTATACCAAAATTCCACTTTGAAGTCAAACTTTCCAATAAGATTTTTTAAAATTTATTCCAATCGGATTTTGATATATGGGAGTTTTATGTAGAATCATATCCTAAATAACTTTTGTTCTTGGACTTTTTTTTTGATAAGATGCACCGTTTTTGAGATATTCGCAAAAAACGTTTTCGTTCGTATGGGGGGTACCCCCCCTAATGGTCCATTTTTGCCTATTAACCAACCTAGCCTCGCATTTTACGAAAAACGAATCTGCGAAAAATTTCAAGTCCCTAGCTCAATCCGTGCGCCCGCAATCCGCGCCACAGACGGACAGACAGACGGACGGACATGCTAAATTCAACTTTTTTCATCATTCTAAACACACTGGTGTAATTCGTTTTTGTGTGCGATGACGAGATCTTGGCGTTACAAACGGTAAGGCAAAGTTAATATACCCTTTGGTTTCACCATACGGGTATAAAAAGGTCATTTTTGAATCAAAAAGAAAGATTTTAAATTTAAACATTTTGGTTTTTTAATTCTAGTAGGGGCAATTTTAAATTTAAACATTTTGGGGTTTTTGAATTTAAAAACAAGCTTCCCAGTGAAAAATTATTAAGGCATTATAGCTAAGGTATCTTTAAGACATGAGACAAGTAATATAAAAGCCTCCAAATTAAAATGAGATGGAAGTTCATCTCAGAAAAAACGCGCCTTGTTATGCGTGTGTTGGAAAAGTGAACTAAAAGTTATATGTCAAAAGATTTTTGTTGAAGTTTTGTGTTGGCTGGCAGGAGAATTTAAACGAAAGTAATAGAAATTTATTTACAAAATATATTTAAATCCTCATTTTAAGCAAAGCTTTTACCATATCTAAGCAATCAGCGCCATCACCGGTAAAAAAAAAAAAAACATCCATTAATGTTGCCTTAGTAATAAGGCCTTATATAAGAGGAAATGGCCATGCAAAATTAAGGCAACAATAAGGTAACTTTAATGCATTAGGATAATGCCTTTATAATGCCTTAATAAGGCATTTTTTGTTCACTGGGTTTTTAATTTAAAATCATGAGTTACTAAATAATAAAATTTTCTGCTGATTCTAGGATATTTCTTTTTAAATCAAACAAGTAACTAGATTTTTAGATCTAGGGTGGAAATTGTTTAATTTTAAAATGTTCATTTCTCTCAGTGTGTTCAGTGCCATTTCATCATTAATAGACTTACGTGTGAACAACGTTTACTAATTGTGGAAACTTAATTCCAAAATCAGTGCTCAGTTAGGAATTGTTATAGAGCTCTTCGTCCACATTTTGGTCGTCATAATCGTACCACTGAACGCACTATTCGTGAAACCATCACCAAATTTCGAACTAATTTTACACTATTAGACATTTATCTATCAACCAGAGTGCGTACAGCCCGTAGTAATGAGAATACTGCTGAAGTAGCATCATCGGACCGTATTTCTTTAAAAAGGCGGAAGGAATGCGTGTTACTGTTAATGGAGCTCGCTACAGAGCAATGATCAATGAATTTGAGTTGCCAAAAATTCAAGATATTGGTGTAGCTGACTTGTGGTTTCAACCGGATGGCGCTACATGTCATACAGCTAACGATACAATCGCTTTATTGAGGGAAACGTTCGATGAAAACATCATCTCAAGAAATGGTCCTGTTAATTGGCCACCGAGATCTTGTGATCTGACACCATTGGATTACTTTCTGTGGGGATATGTGAAATCTCCTGTTTACGTCGATAAACCCAGAACGATTACATTTTTCTGAAACGGATTTCGTACTGATCAGAAAGTTTCTATCTCTTCGGTTTGTCGAGTCCGTCTCCGTCATGAATACAAAACAATCCGTTTATAGAAGAGGAAAGTAAAAACAGTGCCCTGAGTTCAATAAAATATACTAATAATTACTTATTTATAATTGGCAATTTTTTATACGATTAGATCAATGGTTGCAATTCGTAAGTGTAGATTTTATAAGATAAATCAAACGAAATCCATTAGCGGTCTTTCTCAATTGCAATTATCAAACGTAAAAATGATGCATTAATGTGATAATATTTTACATAATTAATCCTGGTAGTTTGACTTCAAATCACATGTGTACAGTCTTATTGAAATAACAAGATTACCACATAATTCGTTTAACGCTTAAGTAACTAACTAGGTATACTTGTTTTTTTTTGCGTTTTATGTATTTTTTATGAGAGCAGTTATTTTTTATGTATAAAATGCTATCGAGGAGTGCGTTTCGGTACATCTCTAATCTGGGTTAGAAGATTACTTTAGAATTTTCGTTGTACGGATGCCCAGGCTTGACAATTTGAGTCTTCAATAATCAGTTCTAACTAACGCATTTAAAAAAGGCTTATGGAAACGAAAAATAGTTTTCCAATATTTTATATTCATATGTATGGCGACTTATAATTTGTACTGTTTAAGCCAAAATGATTTGTTTGTGTGGAGCGAGACTTTTTAATTAAGAAGAATGTGATCAATTTAAACATGCATCTAATCAGGTAAATTAGGCATTTTGTCTTTAAGATAAAACAGAAGTAACGTACAAAGGTAAACGAAACTCACCTGATAAGTCTTCTTTCGGTTCTGACGAGATTAATTTTAATTTTATGCAATTCCAGAATCTCAAACGACATGTGATTACATGCAGCTTAATCTTCGCTTCGAAATTGTAATGAGTCCTATTAGTTGGCTGCATCAACTAATTTATGGGCGACATTGGACCGCTTCCAGGCATTTTTATCGGATGGACGGAAACTTGAGAGGAGTCCTAAACGCAGTTGGGAGTCTGTGGTATAAAGGGTCAAAACGTATGCTTTCAATTAATTATGCGAAATAACGACTGGTATATCGTAGCGACTCATGTTTTATTCAAAGTTTTTCTTTGTAGCCGACAGCCTCTTTTGGACAGCTTCGGACTAAAGTTACATGTTGGAAAACACATCTTAATTTTTTAATGTGGCAGAACCTCGTCAATTTGCAATAATCAATTTGAATTTTTTAATATTCTTTAACTTGACATTTATGATTTTTAATAACAAAATAATATTCGAACATTTGGTATAAAATGTATGAAAAATAGAGAAAAACATTCAGCAATTTTTTGCGATCTCCTTTTTTGAAGTTAAAAATTAGAAAAGCATCAGCGACATTACGGGGTTTTCTCTGATGTTCAAAATTCGATATTGTGGTTCCAAGGACCTGTAAGGATAACGCGAAAAACGACCTGTAAGGATGACGCGAAAAAACTGGAGATACGACGTTCGTGCAATGAAAATCGACTGTTTTCATAATAAATTTAACTCCTTAAGCCTAGTACGCAGTTCGAGTAAAATGAAATTTTAACGCGGTCTCCAAATTGGCACATTAAAACCGAAGTAAAAACTGTTTGTGGAGAAAAGCAACGTCCAATTCCTCAATTTCTTCAAAATCCAAATATTCTTCCATTTTTTTTAAATTAAAAAACCACACTCGTTAAGAAAACTGGAAACATAACCTCTATTATTTTCATCTGTCAAATTTTTACCTCAAATTTAATGTACCGAACAGTTAAAATGCTGGTAAAATCAAGTGGAGACTTTCTACGCCATCTAGTGTAGGCAACATTGCAACATGAGTTTTTCACATCATTTTACCAGCGAACTGCGTACAGCTTGGTAAAATTTCTGAGGTTAAATTTAAGCTCAGTGTTAAATTTGTATAGGAAATTTCATTTTACTCGAACTGCGTACTAGGCTTTAGTAGTAAAATTTACTATTTTGCGGTTAAATTGACTATTTCTGTAATTGAAATTAACTATTTTTGTCGTTTGAATAACTAATTTTAGTTTTAGTCCCGACTCCTCATTATAAAATCGATTCACTAAATTTTTTTCTGTGTTGGATTTTAATCTTTTTTTGAATAATTTCGAGCCGCAGGTTACATTGGAGTTTTTGTTGAGATATTTGATCAAATTTAGTTTTGCGAAATATCATTTAAAATAGTGCACAGAAAAGGAGAATGGAGGAAAGGAAATTTTCAAGTTACTGTTGCTGCCTTATGTTCATTTAGTTTTAACTTTTTAGCAACTGGCTGTAAAAATGTGTAATATGAATATTCGTCAAATTTTATAGCGGGATCACAACATTTTTCAATTTTTTTACTTTTAAAAATCAGTTTTTTCTAATCCTGTTCCATCTATGGCTTTTAGTTGAGAAATTAGATAATACAGTGGTGGCTCGATAATTCGGACACTTGGTAATTCGGACACCTCAGTAATCCGGACAGAAAGTTTTTAATATTAAAGACTCTGTAATTCGGACATAAGACAAAAAGTCTGACTAAGTAATCCGGACACTAGATAAAAAATCGTGTTTGAACCTGTCACATATGTTCAACAAAGACTTCTCGCGATTAACGGTATAATACGAATACAAATACGTATATGTATGTAGGTAGAATTTGGTTATGTTTATTCAGTTTCCTTCATATTCTTGTTCAGATAAAGTTGTTTTTTTTCAAAAACTAACTATGGCTCTAATTAATAAAATTAAACACAACTTCCTAACAATAAAAGAAAAACTTGACGTTTTTTGCGAATATCCCAAAAACGATGCATCTTATCAAAAATGTTCAAGAACAAAAGTTGTTTAGAATATGATTCTACATAAAACTCCCATACATCAAAATCCGATTGGAATAAATTTTAAAAAAACTTATTGAAAAGTTTGACTTCAAAATGGAATTTTGATACAACTGTTCGCTGTTCAATTAAACTTCGAACAATGCCATATCACCATACGGGTATTCAATAATTGTCAGATTTGCAATTATAGCTTTTGTCATGTTTAAATCAAAAATTAGGTTGGAAATATATAGGTTTTAGTAATTCGGACAAATCGATAATTCGGACAACGTCCGGTTTGCAATTGTCCGAATTATCGAGCCACCACTGTAATTGGATAATTTGGGAGATCTCAAGGTTTGAAGTCGATTTACATTTTAAATAAAACTTTCTGTTGCGGATTTTTTTGTTGTTATCTTCACTTTTTCACAACTCTACCTAAAAAAAAGTCTTCAACTGATTTTGTTTTCTCCTTTCGTACCATGATAGACTTAGATTTTGGTATTAAATGTTTTCTCTGCTAAAATTTAACTAACCTACAAGTTTTGCACAATGACAATTTCTAGCAAATAAATAACACCTATAACGAAAACAGACGTTTTCTCGTAACGGAATTAAATTTGTATAACGTTATGATTTAATTTTGAAGTTATTTCGTTACGCGACGATAATGTTACCCATCCCTGAATAAAAATCGAGTCTCAAAGATTTATCGTTCGTGACTTATCAGAAAATTTTTACTTCAAATCGCTGTAACTTTTTAAAATTAAAAATCAAATCTTTAGTTTTTTTGCACGTTATAATTTAATTATTGTATTGTTTATTCGGGCTTAGCGGCCTGGATCTTTTTCTTCTTTAAAAATTAAAACCCATATTAAATTTTTTTTATAATTTTTATTGAGTTTCTTCCTCCGACGTTTCGACCGATTGATTTCGGTCGTCTTCAGGGAGATATAGATTTACTACAAATACAAAAGAATATAAAAACATTACAAACCTTATGTATGCACTTTATTAATTAAAAACTAATTTACTTACGATGATTATGTTTGATAACATTTAAAAAACTGTCTGAAATTTACTTTTGTTACACTAATTTTGTACATAGTAACGATACTAAATAAATTAAAAAACGTACAAACAAGGAAACAAGAAAAAACAAATTATTTTCGTCTAACGTTAAATAAATCGATTAGCTGGACCTCGTCTTTATCAATAGTTATAATTTAAGTTTTTCAGCCCAAGTCGACAGACAGGAAATTCAAATTCTATGGACTTGTGATCTGTGAATTAAGTGTCACAACGCCAGAATTGGGTGGTTTATCTTTAACACTCTAACTGCCACGTCTGTCAAAAAGACCTGACACCTAATTGTACACAACGGCCACAATGAAAATTATTAAAGTGTTCGCTGCAACCGCAACGATTTTTTGTAGTTGCACACATTTTATGGTAATAAAATAACATTTAGGTATAATTTTGTTTCAATTTTTTTTTCTCTTAGTGCCTTTTTGACTGACAACTAAATATTGGCTTAAAACTGTCGTGGCAGTTAGAGTGTTAATAAAATAAAAAAAAGTCCCGAAATATTAGGAATTTAACTTGGAAGTTTGTTCGATGTTTTTACCCGTTACTTCTATTTGGCCCTGAAAATGACCCTGAACACTACACCAATTCATGGGGCGTAATACAAATACACTTAGAGATTTCGAACATTTTCGCTTAAAATGGGTATTTCCGTAAAAAACAGAAGTGCTTGTTTTAAATTCAGTTGTTTTCGTATCATGACAATGTAAATGGTGGAAAATAATGTTAAAAGCCCAGAAGAGTAGTGAGGATTCTTTTAAAAGGGAACAAACAATTTGGGTGAGTTTTTATATAATCTGAGGGAGTTTGGCCGAAAGTCAAAAGAATATAGAAAAAAAATTGATTTCCGGTAACGTTTTTAAAGAAAATGAATTTTTACCCGAAGACTTTTTCTTATATGGAGTTTATATGAAACTCCATTTTTTATGGATAATAATTTGCCAGGCATTCAAATTTATATAAAATTCTTTTCAGGTTCCAAATTACTATTTTGATTAAAAGAAATTTTAAAACATGCCTGATTTTATTTCTATTCAAGAATTATACAAAGCATACAATTGTTGGCAATTTATTGGTACTTTTTTCTAGACTTGACTGTAGAATCAATACATTTTTCACAACCAGATGTCGCTGAAATTAAAACCCATGTGGAGCAAAAACCAATGTCTGATAACCACACAAGGTCTGTTTTGGAAAACACGATTCTGAGCTGTCAAAAAGCCGTCAAAATTCGTACGAAGACCCCATTTTCTTGTAAAGCAAACTTTTCGTTTACAATTGATGGATAAAAAGTTTTCGGGATTTGTGCAATAAGTAACCATGAGCGATGTCGAATACTTGAAGAGTCAATTAGCAATTGCCCGGAATGAAATCAACAAATTAAGGTAAGTTGCACACTGCAATGGCATAAGAATTCAATAGCAGAAAAAAAAATTTTGCAGGCAGCAAGTGAAGAATTTATCCCATGTCCAGCGCAAGGATGTCGAAGGATTAAGGCAGGTCATGAAGGATTTTCGGTGTGAGGGATGTCGTCAAAATGAGGAGAACACGAAAAATCGAAATGATTCCGTTGTGTTGGTAATTTTCTAACATCGACTTTCTTGAAATGTAAGAAATTTACGGTGAATTTGTTTGGTTAGGATTTGGGGGACCCGAATGTGTTACAATTTCGTCCAATTGGTGTGATAAGAACGAGCTTCCCTGAGAAACGAGCGGTCCCGCGCCAGCCTTCTGTTGCCGGTCATCTAAAGGGTATGATTTCTCTGAATTCCGAGGTCTTCACAAACCCCGAGCATTCATTGGAAGGTCTATCAGAATATTCTCACATGTGGATCGTCTACAACTTCCACAAGAACAATGCCCACCCAAAAGCAAAAGTGGCACCGCCCAGGCTCTGCGGCGAGAGGGTGGGAGTGTTCAGCACTAGATCCCCACATAGGCCATGTCCCATTGGTCTATCACTTGTACAGATCGACAAAGTGGAGAATTCGGTGATTTACTTCAGTGGAACGGACATGGTAGACACTCTATTTTCAATCGGTGTTCAATGTAATAATTTAGGAATTTCATTTTGCAGGTTGACGGCACTCCAGTGCTCGACATAAAGCCCTACATTCCCTATTACGATGCTCCAACAGTGGTCGAGTCGGGACGGTCCTCTGCCGGCGATAACATTGACTTTTACAATTCCCGCCAAGAGCCAGATGGAGAAGAGTCTGAATTGGAAGCGCTCGGGGCAACCGCTGTCAGCACTCCACCTAACATTATAAACAACGCCCCACCGGGTGCCGTAAAGGTGCCAAACTGGATCGTTGCGTCCAATCCGCTCAAAGTTGTCTTCAACGAACGCGCCGAGTCACAAATCTACGAACTCAGTGTCGACAAGGATAGCATCGTTGATATTCTCGAGAGTGATCCGAGATCGGTGTACCTCAGGACAAAATATGGATCTCAAATATTTACCTTTCAATTGGGTGAGGTAACCGTCACTTGCAAATTCGACGACAAGAATTCCACGGTGACGGTGGTGCAGGTGAGGAAGACGGAAAATGTCCAGGAGGGAGCGATTTCTGCTAATTAGAATTTGAAGATAACTAAAAATGTTTAGCCTTGGCCAAACAGTATCGTCTTCTATTCTAACACCGTTGTATATCAGGTATTGTGATTATTGAAAATGCAAAGCAAGAATCAGACATTTCTAGGATGGGAAATATAACTTTTTAACATTTATTTTATGCATTTATATTTATTTAAAGATTAAAGATAAGCATAAATCAATAAATAGTTTATAAATTCAAATGATTTTTTCAATATTAGATTTTACTCCGAAATTATAGATTTGTTACAACTTTTGTGACAGACGTTTTTATGGGTTTAATTCTGTGATTTTCTGGTTTAAATTCGACCCTTTGTCATTGTTATTTAAGTAAGATGACTTTACTGTTATTATAAAAAAACAGTGTCGTCACTCATGAACCCAAAAGGGTGGCAAGCATCCAGTCTTGCAGTATAAAATAGAATTCCCTAAAATATATTGGGAATAATGTCCATTTACTTTCGAGAGCATAAAATTTGGGATGGTTTGGTGTAATAAATTTTTTAGCTGAAAAATAGACGCAATTTTTCTGGTAAACATAACAAAAGCTATAATTGCCAATCTGGCAATCATATGAGACCCGTATGGTGATATTCGTATCAAAATTCGAACAGTTGTATCAAAATTCCACTTTGAAGTCAAACTTTCCAATAAGATTTTTTAAAATTTATTCCAATCGGATTTTGATGTATGGGAGTTTTATGTAGAATCATATCCTAAATAACTTTTGTTCTTTCACTTTTTTGATAAGATGCACCGTTTTTGAGATATTCACAAAAATCGTTTTCGTTCGTATGGGGGGTACCCCCCCTAATGGACCATTTTTTCCCATGAACGAACTTAGCCTCACATTTTACGAAAAACGAACCTGCGCAAAATTTCAAGTCTGTCCACAGACGGACAGACAGACGGACAGACAGACGGACAGACAGACGGACAGACAGACAGACGGACAGACAGACGGACAGACAGACGGACAGACAGACGGACAGACAGACGGACAGACAGACGGACAGACAGACGGACAGACAGACGGACAGACAGACGGACTGACAGACGGACAGACAGACGGACTGACAGACGGACAGACAGACGGACAGACAGACGGACAGACAGACGGACAGACAGACGGACTGACAGACGGACAGACAGACGCACAGACGGACGGACATGCAAAATTCAATTTTTTTTATATCATTCTAAACACACTGGTGTAATTCATTTTTAAAAGCTTTTATTTAGCTTGCCTTCGTGTTTGTCTGTTTGTCTGTCAGATCAAATCTTGCAACCCAATTTTGACCCACTTCCACTTGTCCGATTGACTTGAAATTTTGCACACTTATATAAGTCCGATGACAATACAATATTTTCACTACTTCGTCCTTGTAAGGATAACGGAAGGTCCTGTAAGGATAACGTGATTATCCTTTTCTCCAAATTTTCCGGAAAAAATCTATTCTTGGGGTTTTTGGGGTCGCTGAATCCGAATCTGTCATTAAAAAATCAGTAAGGATAACGGAAGGTCCTGTAAGGATAACGTAATTATCCCTTTCTCCAAATTTTCCGGAAAAAAAATCTATTCTGGGGGTTTTTGGTTTCGCTGAAACCGAATCTGTCATTAAGAAGTCTGTATGGATAACGGAAGGTCCTGTAAGGATAACGTGATTATCCTTTTTCTCAATTGTTCCGGGAAAAAATATATTCTGCGGGTTTTGGGGTTCGCCGAATACGATTCTCAAGTTAAAAAGCCTGTATGGACATCTCAAATGTAAGGATATATATTCGAAGACTAAAAAGAACAAAATAAAAAAAAAAATTAAAAAAAAAGCTTTTATTAAAAAAGAATGCACTAAAAAGAAAAAAATAATTTTCTGGACGCTGTGTATCACAAATATAAAAGCTTTTAAAAAGCGAGATAAAGCATAAAACAATAAAATAAAAATTGTTCTCGCTTTTAAAAAGCTTTTATATTTGTGAAACACAGCGTCCAGAAAATTATTTTTTTCTTTTTAGTGCATTCTTTTTTAATAAAAGCTTTTTTTTTAAATTTTTTTTTATTTTTTTTTTGTGTGATGACGGGATCTTGGCGTTACAAACGGTAAGGCAAATCTAATATACCCTTTGGTTTCACCATACGGGTATAAAAATCGTAAGGACAATTTTTTGAGTTTTATCTTTGTTGAAATTATCACAAATTACCTTTACCTAATTTTAGGTAAATCTGAGACCAGTGGGAAAATGGTTATTCAAAAAAAAAAAAAAAACTGTTGAGACATAATTCCACGATGTCACATAACTCCACGACATCGAAATCGCATTGAAGGCAATTTTTACAAGGAGCTTTTCAAAACCACAATCTTGACAATTTTTGTTACACACATAAGGAAGTTGGATGTCGGTGCATCCAAGGATTTTGAAATGCAAACTGCAAACCAAGGATTTTGATTTCCGCATGTCCGTCCGTAAACACCATAACTTTCGAAAAGATTGAGCTAGAGACTTGAATATTGCGTTTCTCGTAAATGGCAAGGCTAAGTTCTTAAACGGGCAAAATCGGACCATTACTTACCCCCTGCCCCATACAAACGAAACAGTTTTATACAATTGTTTCGAAAACGGCGAGTCGTATTGAAAACTCTATAAAGGTAAAATGTGTTTGGAATATGATTTAAAGGTAACTTATCTATTCATCAAAATCCAGTTGGACCAATTCTTCCCACCTCCCCCATACAATTGGATTTTTTTCGTAAAAATTTTGTCCGCCCTTATATAGAATAGGGTAAGGCATGTATAGATGCCTCGGTGGGATAGATGCCCCGGTGGGATAGATGCCCTGGTGGGATAGATGCCCCGAAGCGTAAATCTGCTGAACTAAAGTATTTAGAGCGGATATAAATTATTGAATATAAAACCCACACCTCCCCTAGTATGTTTACAAAATTACAAGCAAGAACAATGTCCATGAACTTTATGGTAGCTTTTTAAAAAAATAAATTGTAGCAACAAATGGCACCAAAAAACAATATGTTTTGTGCTGTCAGAACATTTTTATATGACAACTAGCAGACCCTTCGTTGTCAGCTTAAAGTTTTTGGTATAAATTTTAGAATGCCAAAAAACCATAAATAACTTAAAAACTTTTGGGAAAAAATGTTGTCTTTACAGGACCTTCCGTTAGAGTTATTTAATCTGAAACGCCGGATTCGTAATCAGCGACCCCGAAAACCTTCCAGAGCCAGTTTTTGAGAGAAAAATTGGAATACGGGCATTTGTGTTATCTTACAGGACCATCTGTTTCGAATTTTGAAAATCTAATACCGGATTCATGATCAGCGACACCAAAAACCCTATAATGCCAATTTTTCCAGGGAAAATGGGAAAAAGGATATTTTCGTTATCCTTACAGGAACTTCTGTTTCGAATTTTAAAAATCTAACATAGCTAAAAGTTCATTTTACAAAAAACCGCGTAGAAATCGGTCCAGTAGTTTTTGAGTTTTGTAATCTCAAACAGACAAACATCCATTTTTATATATTAAGATTAATTTTAAGAGTGCTTTCGTTTTTTATTCGTTCTGTCTACATTAAATAAATAGTTAGTTTGAAAAGGCCATAGAGGGATAAGGGAACAAAAAGTGCCCCCAGAGATAGAAGCTTGAAATTTTTTTCGTAAGTTGCCACCATTACAACAAATATTTTCCCAAAATTTCAGTCCAAAAAAACGAGTAGTTTTGGAGAAAAAAAATAAAATATGATTTTTTTGAAAAAATTCTAGCTCCGTAACGGGTTAACCGATTTTGATGAAACTTGTCGCAATTTTTTCGTTGAAAGTCATAGTTTTCAAAAAAAATTATAGCAAAACAATTAAGTGTGAGGAACCGTTAGGAAAAAATATTTTTTGTTTTTAAAAAATTATAACGGTAACTTAACGGTTTTGCACTACTTTTATTTTTTTCTCAAAAACTCCTTAATCCCTGACCTATAAAACAAAAAAAATTACAGGGCAATCGGAGAGGTACTTCATATTCAAAAAGAATAAAATGTGAAAGATGAATCAATTTGTGAACTAAAAAGTTTAGGCGAAGAGGTAAAGGAGGGCGAAAAAGGCAGATACTTAAAGCCCGACATTATATCTGTGCTTTTATGACAAAGTCACTTAAGTCGAAAATCGGCATTTTTCAGGAGAGCGATTTTAAGAGTAAAATAAAATTCTGAAAAAACTATAAGTATTTAACACATGTGAAGTACACCATTCGATAGCCAAATGGGAGCTCCGTATTTCATCCATAGTATTTGCATATCTTGTTTTAAAAAAGCGATACTATTAAAATTATAAAAAAGTTCTTTTGACTTATTAAGAAATACGATTAATTCAAATCTCAGAAAAACTTATGTAACATAAAGGCGTTTACCAAAAAAATGAAATACCAAAACGTTGTATAATGTCGACTTAAGTTGGTTTGCGAAAAAGATTTTATGTTTCAATAACCTTTCGAAATCATCATATGTAAACTTAGGAGTAAGCTTGTAAGCATTCTTATAATTTGGTTAAAACCACAATTTCGACTTCCGAGGTTTAATCAAAACGAAAAATTACAGTTAGAAGGTTTTTTTGCGGGAAATTTTTGACATAAGTTTTTTTACCAGAATTATTTTTAGAAGCTAACTATGTACAAAATAACTAATATATACCTAAAATATTTTTCGAAAACCATTGTGTATCAAAACTCTACTTAACGCTTTGTAGCGCAACATGTTAGTTTTGAAGCAAATTTAGTTTTTTGTGGCTTCGTTTTGCATAAAAAAAATATTATTTGTTCAGCAAAAAAACGCATTTTTTTTTGTGATTTTTTTGTTGCACAAAACTCCATTGTTCTGACTAAATTACATATGTTTTTTAATTGTTTTTTTTTTCAAATATATAGAAAAATTATACTCACTCTTCGTATTTTTTTTTCAATCACTGTTTTTAACGATTTTTAATAATTTTTAATAATTTTTCAAAAGCGCATTTCTGGACCGAATTCTAACGCAACCAAAATCCTTTACCTCTTCGCCTAAACTTTTTAGTTCACAAATTGATTCATCTTTCACATTTTATTCTTTTTGAATATGAAGTACCTCTCCGATTGCCCTGTAATTTTTTTTGTTTTGTAGGTCAGGGATTAAGGAGTTTTTGAGAAAAAAATAAAAGTAGTGCAAAACCGTTAAGTTACCGTTATAATTTTTTAAAAACAAAAAATATTTTTTCCTAACGGTTCCTCACACTTAATTGTTTTGCTATAATTTTTTTTGAAAACTATGACTTTCAACGAAAAAATTGCGACAAGTTTCATCAAAATCGGTTAACCCGTTACGGAGCTAGAATTTTTTCAAAAAAATCATATTTTATTTTTTTTCTCCAAAACTACTCGTTTTTTTGGACTGAAATTTTGGGAAAATATTTGTTGTAATGGTGGCAACTTACGAAAAAAATTTCAAGCTTCTATCTCTGGGGGCACTTTTTGTTCCCTTATCCCTCTATGGCCTTTGTGAAGTGAGATTTAAAAAAAATCGAAAAGGCATATATCCGTGCCAAGAAGGATACCTGCCGCAGTTTTCGGTACGGATAGATGCTCATAGAGGATAGACGCGCTATTTGGTCTTAATTTTAATATGGATAGATGCCATATTAAGAAATTGGAATAAAAGAATCAATTTTCTGCTAAAATATAGCATTTTACTGATCGCCATTCGCAGTTTGGACAGAAAAACTGCAAAAGTTGCTGTGAACGAAGGCAAAAGTTCAGACAATGACGATACAAATTTTTCCTGTATAGAGGGAGGACGGTGTAAGCATCCCCTATCCAAAATGGGTATTTTTAGCCGTCGCTCGCCCCCCTTGCCCCCTCTAGGGGTCAATAAACTTTGTATGAAACTTTTTTCTGATGTGGTACCTCAAATGAAAGGTATTGAAGAGTATATTCCAAAGATATATAGCATGATCGGGTTCCCGCTTACCCTTCGATTTATACCACATCGAAAAAAGTGGAATTCGTGAAACGAGGGGAAAGACGGATTTTTTTTACCAAAAACTGCGCTCAATACTCCTGATAATAGAATGCAAAGAATCATAGAAATATCTCAACCCATTTTCAAACTACATCAAAAAGTGTGAGGCGAGTTTTCGCTGAAAAAAAAAAAAATGAGGCGGCCGGGACGGGAAAAAGCGGGGTGTAGCTGAAAAGTTTGTCCCTTGGCTCATAAGTAAAATTGGTTTGTAGCTTAAGTTTTTTTCGTCAGAAAAGTGAGGTTATATGCGAATTTTAAAATGAAATTTTGTAATTAAAACAGCGTCAACAGTCATTTCAAACCACCTTTATGAGGTTTGCGCCCCGAAATAGTGCTAGTAAAACTAGTTTTCATTACCTTTCATTTGAGGTATTACACATCCCCCTACCAGCCCCCAGAAAAAGTTTCATACCAAGTTTAAGGACCCCTGGAGGGGGCAAGGGGGGCGAGCGACGGCTAAAAATACCCATTTTGGATAGGGGATGCTTCTCTCTACCCCTCCCTATACACGAAAAATCTGTAGCGTCATTGTCGCTAAACTGAATTTTAGCCTGAACGAAGTAGAGTCTAAGAAGACATCGGAGTCAAGAAGTATAGCTTAAGCATTTGGTCGTATATTTTCCACATTGTTCAATTTGTTGTGTTGTGTTCATTCTAATATTCTTGAATTGTGTTTAGAGATTTATTTTTTCAATAAATCATGCTTTTTTTTTATTTCGTTCTGCCCAAGGGCATCTATCCGTACCTACTAGGGTATCTATCTGTACGAAATTTCAATCCTTTTTATATCCCCCTGTTCTTTTCCTCTTCGCTCCAGGGATGTAGTTGAATAATGAAACTATCCTATAGATTTAAAATTATGTGACTGTTTTTAAAAATGAGAATTTCAAACCGTTTTTCTGCAATGTGCGGAAATTTGACGATTGCCCCCTGGCAATTGTAGCTTTTCTTATGTTTTTGAATTTTGATTTGAGTAGGAATATAATCCGTAAAAGGTTGCACAACTTAGAGCGCCAAATTGTCATGGGGGTTTCAAATTTTCCCTGCGTCTAGGGCCTCAGATTCTCTAAATCCGCCTCTGATACCGGGGCCTTATCGCCGAATACAAAAAGGGTGGTTAAAATTGTAAATTTAATGTTGTTTTTGGTATAAAGCCGGCCATACATTATGAGACTTGTTGTACAACTCGGTTCGGTTGTAGGCAATGTTGGATCGTTTATGGGCCGGTTGTAGTACCAAATTTTAGGTTCGACAAACGGTTGGATAAAATCAAAACCCTATTGATTTTTTGTGGGGGTGGTTTCCTGTTGTACAAACCGTTTGCCTGTGTATGGACGTGTTGTGCATCCTGAGTTACAATTTTAGTTGATATCGTTGCATCGTTGTACGACAGCCTACTTTAGGTTAGGGTAGGTTATAGGTTAAGAAGACCGCTCGCGCCCAGGCGTGAGCACAGCGCTACACTCGGAGGCCTACAGGCCCATTGTGATGCCTGCTTTACTCGTCTTTGCAAAACTAATGTTTGTCGAACCAGTTTTATGAAATGTCTCTACGTGTATGGCCTCCGCCAAGACAAGTTGTACAACATAGTTTTAGAACAAGTCTCTTAATGTATGGCCGGCTTAACCCTTGGAGCATAATGAACGCAACCAAGCCGTGACTAAGGACGCTTCGTCTGTTGCATTGTCTGTTGCACAAACACAGAAAAATTAAAAGTGAACTAAAATAGAAAAATATATAAAAAATGGATAATTTTGAAGCGATAATTTGCTTTGTTGGTCTTTATCTTTGTTATTTGTATATTATTGCACTAAGGCTATCAATTTTTCCTCGAACGACATTTTCCCAACCTCACTTTATGAACTTGTTGCGTTAAAGTTCAAATTTGGCACCTTTTGCGTCGATGGTTGCGTTCAATGCGTTCACTGTGTCATTCAAAAGCATTTCTGTGAAATAAACTCGTAAGTGACATTTGGATGCGTGATGGTTGCGGCTTGGTTGCGTTCATTGTGCTCCAAAGGTAAAACTCTTAACTAGGGATGTCAAAAATGAACCGGTTAAACCGGTTACCCGGTGTTTTTGCTTCGGTTAACCCTTTTTTTTCGGTGTTTTTTTTTGCACGGTTATACTCGGTGTTTTTTTAAATCAAAAACCGTTCAAAAAACCGATCATTTTTTTTCGTACGGAAAAATAATTTTAAAATAATTTTCGTGCAACCGATTTGTTAGAAACTTTTCTTTTTAGGCACTCTAAACCAAATACAATATTATATTGTGCCATTTATGGCCTCTTAATGGATTATATGACACTTCATGTCTTTTGTTTGTATTATAGTGTATTTGTTGCGTCTAACACCGCGTCTTGATTAACAATTTTTCATCCCAAGAAATATCTCACCGCAATGAGATTTTTTTGACAGCTGGGCCGAAAATCTCTTGAAATTTAGTACTCAAAATGCCTATGAAAAGAAAACACATAGTCGCCGCTCCCGCAATTAATGCAATACGTGAAATTGAAAAGGCTGAAACAGAAGAACAGACGAAAAGAAAAACCTCTTAATGTTATATATTCTCTTCCAAAGCTTTTTGTATCGTATTTTGTAAAAATTAGTTATTTTCACAATTACTTGTCGGGAGAATTTGGATTCCGCCATCTTGAATTGTGAAATTCCAAGAAATTTTGCTATTGCAAGATTTCTTGAAATTTATCTCGGGGATTTTTTATCGCCGTCAACTCGAGCTCTGATTGGTCAATCAAAAATCTCTGCGATGAAAAATCCCAAATCAAGACGCGGTGTAAGACCTAACCTACCCAATTTGAACAAAACGGTTTTTCGGTGTTTTAATAACCGGTTTTATGGACCCGGTTAAACCGGCCCGGATTAAACCGAAGTCTTAAAAACCGGTTTAACCGAAAACCGGTTTTTTTTTTCAAAAAATTGACATCCATACTCTTAACTACGTCAAATTTACAATTCGAACCACTTGTGCCCCAGTGTAATTCTTCAGATGAATTTTATCCCAAAAATTCGAATTTTCAGGTTTCTGCCCTTAAAGGTTTAAGTATGCCAGTTACATATAAATCACCTCATTCATGCTTGTTAAAAATTAAAATAAAAATACTGTCAAATAAATATGTAAGATTAATTTTAATCACTGAATATTAAAGTAAAATGAAATGACTTAAAACTTGTTACAATATTAATGATTTTTTTTCATTGATA
The DNA here is from genome assembly GCA_964034945.1 of Chrysopilus asiliformis. Taxonomy (NCBI): domain Eukaryota; kingdom Metazoa; phylum Arthropoda; class Insecta; order Diptera; family Rhagionidae; genus Chrysopilus; species Chrysopilus asiliformis. The sequence continues at coordinate 80,397,559 of OZ035961.1, read as the reverse complement.
TTATTTGTAATTACTAAATACAGACATTTTCAATATTTTTGTTTGATTTCCTTTTTTCCATTATAAGAATTTACTTTTGATATTAAACGTTGACTAAAAGAAGACGGTGAGATTTGATATCCGCGCTCGTTGCTGCATCCATATGTGAATGTGTTTTAGTTTTGTTAATGATGTGAAACAATGTCGCCGAAGGAATGTTTTGGCCACATACATTCACAGCCGGCTGAAACTATTCTAGATTCCGTTTCCCAACAGTCACTACCGTAAATGCGTTTAGTAACGAAAATTGTTCGATTCAGCTGAATGCACATAAATCCAGCCTCGCCACAAATCTATAGAAAATATGAATACGTGAAGAGTTAATAATTCAAAGGAATAATATTAGATTTTTTTTTTTACTTTATTCTGTTGGCTATTGTAGTTCCTAATGGATGTGTACGGATGAAGACATGTGACTTCTTCGTAGTGATCCGGACGATATTCATAGTCGCTGTCCAAATTCAAAAATATCGTCTGTCTATTGGATGGACACAGCGATTGGAAGGTAGTCTAAAAAATATATACCAATTTTCAGCTTAATGAGAATTGAATTTATTGAATGGACAATTTCTCACCTTATATTTCTTCACGTGGGAATGAGAATGGGCTGATCGGGCAGCAACATCGCGAACATTCTGAATACCATACGGAATATTAGCTTCTAATTCGTGATCGCTATAATATTCATCGAAACTGATTCCTTCGTCTGGTTGGTAGGTTATTTGCCGTGGCTTTTCTTCATTTCTGTAAAAAAAAAAAAAAAAACAAAAGTGCGTTAATGAAGTTTGTGTAAAGGCAGCCGATTTTCGTTTATCTGTAATAGCTTAACTTTCCCTCTTCCAGCCAAACTTTCCCTCTCCCAACCAAAGTTTATCGCTGTAGACCATTCGCAGTCTAGGCTACAGAAAACTTAAAAATCGGTCTCTGCTTTTCCGAAAGAAACTTTTGTCGCCAGCAGTTATACTTTATTCATAAAAGTAAAACAGCATTTGTTAAGAGGTGTTTCAAAAAATTTAGCTCCACGAGAGAAACTGTATTTTTTTTAATTTTTAATTGTTACGATCAAATAAATTTGGCAACCTCGCTTATCGAGATTCGAGGACTAAAACAAAAACAATCATTAAACTGGTTGTACCGCAAATTGATGGATGGGAAAAAAGGAGGATCTGGGGTGGATTGCTTGCCGTGAGGCAGTCAACGGATGGACGAAGATAGGAGAGGAACATTTTTTTTTGGAGAGAAACTTCGACCTCACAACCACGCGGTTTAAATAAAAGATTCAAACTAACTTGATAATACTATTAACTACATTAAAAAGTACATTAAAATTGTATTAAAATTGTATGAGATTTCGACAAATTAAAATCTATTGTTCAAACTTAAATTAAAACGATCTACATTTCTTGCACCCGGTGAAGCAACATAATGATAATATCTCGATAACGGTAAAAGATATTGGATAACGGTGGAATACAAGATTATGGCAAACATTATTCTCTTCAATTCTCTTCATACATTAAACCATCAAAAACTCGTTTTTTCCGAGATAATAGCAAAAAACGGATTTTCTTAAAATAACGGTAAATCTCGATAATAGCTTGAGATAAGGATTTCCAGTAAAATACAAAGATGTCGAAAATGTTATTGTCTCTAACTTTTGTTATACATAAGACTACTGAAAAACGCGTGGTTTCGTAGTAAATAACAAAAAACGAAATTGCGATTTTTATAAAGCCGACATTTTGATTACTTCCGGTTAACAGATTTCCATAAAAAGTTGAAAGTATCGTCCCATTCCATGACAAATACCCCTGTAAAACTTCATGGCTCTAGCTCTATTAGTTTTTGAGAAATCTTGTACACAAACTGACAGACACAAAGACATTTTTGTAATAATGCTCAAATCGACTCAGGAGTGCTAGGCAAAATTAAGGGGTCGACAATTTTCATGAATACAATACTTTGTTATACTACGTATAAGAAAGTAAAAATAAAAATTAATTGGTCCAGCGTTTCTCAACCTTTCAGTATTCGCGGCCCAATTTTCAATCAAAATTGTCATCGCGCCCCCCCTGCATACAATATAATGTATACAATAATAACGTAATTTGAGTATTTTGGCGCTAAACCTACACAACTACCCTAATTTTAAACACAAATTACCAAGAAAACAGTAATTTATTGACATTTGGCAACACCGATCCTCAGCGTTGACAAAACAAGAATCCGGTGCCTTTTTATTGCTCTTGCGTCATTTTTGCGGTTTCGCGAGAAGTTGTTTTAACCCTGAAATCACAATGAACGCGAAACCGACGCGAAACTGGCGCAAAAACTGTTTGGTTCCCACAAATTGTTTGAAGTGAGCACAGTGAACGTATAGAACGCAGCTACAACGTAACCGCAACGCAAAAGTTTGCAAACTTCTAACTTTGCCGCATAATTCTGCGTTGACCGTTCATAAAGTGAGGTTGGAAAAATGCCGTTCGAGGAAAAATTGATAGCCTTAGTGCAAATAACAAAGATAAAGACCAACATAGTAAATTATCGCTTCAAAATTATCCATTTTTGTATTTTTCCAAGTTTATACCACTTTATATTATGTCACTTGTACTACTGCCGCTAGAATTTTGCACTGCATGACAGTTCAGAGCGTTGTAGTTGCGTTGGTTTCGCGCTGGTTTCGCGTTCATTGTGCTCCAAGCGTAAGTTAATCAGTTAATTATTAAATATTATGTCGAAATGTATTTTGTTTTGTGTGTGGGTATGCACTTTCCTTTCAGTCAATTAATAAACTTTTTTAAATATTTTGTCTTGGATATTAAGCGCCCCCCCTTAAATGTACTGGCGCGCCCCACAGGTTGAGAATCGCTGAATTGGTCTGAAAAATTTTCTTCAAAAAATCACTCAAGAATTGATTCAAGATACAACTAAAAGAGTAAACTTAAAACATGTTATTGCTATTAACTGAACTGTTTATTTTAACTTTATTTCCTGCTTCTTACAAATTAAGTTTTCCTGCGTAGCATTCGAGTAGTGGGCTCTGACGTTGGATGTTTGGAATAAAAATCTCTATTTCCTCCGTTCTATCTATCATTTGATTAAAGTAAGGTGTAACAAACTATAAAGAAAAGTTTAAGCTAAAACTCGTGCAAGAATCCCACCCAAGGCTATCTAACTATCTACCTATCTGTCTATTTCGATTCCAATTTATACAACTATTTCTTAATGTGGCAACATAGCATTTGAAAAGGGTCTAAAATGCCTTCTTGTACAGTTAATATGAGTATAACTACATACAGATATGTACGTGAAAATTTATTTAATATGTTTTATGTTTTCTTTGTTTTAGTACTTGTTAGCATTTTCTATGGCGAGTCAATAGGATGGAAGTTTACGGCTCCTAAAACTCGTCATACCTCTGCTAAATAACATTATCCCAACACAACAAATTTTATATCCTTACCTGTCTTGCATTAGAAAATATTGTTGGGCAAGTTTTGGAAAGTTAACATCAATCTCGCCCTCCTCACCAAGTGTTGATCTCCAACGCTGAAGATTAGCCAAATTATAACGTTGGTTGTTATCTCCTCGAGCATCATCATTCGCATTGCATGTCGATAAATTCAACAAAAGAAGCTGCAAAAGGACCAAACAAAAAAGATTAGCAAAAAAAAAAATCCTAAGACATTTACGTATGAAAGTAAGCAAAAAAAACATGGAAATCTAGAATCTATATAGGACTAAAAAGTCCATGTTGTCACTGAAAAAACACCATCCTGACGATTGCTATAGAAAAAGTTTCAGTTATGAAAGCCAAAAAAGGACTTTATATCTTCGTTATCCGCTCTTCTGTTGTCTTCATCCATTCAAACACAAATATGGGAATAAGAAAAGATCTCAAAAAAAAAAAAATCTTCGCTTGTCCGAAAACGTGAGATGACAAAACCATCAGCCCAAAGCCACCAAAGTAAGGCCATTTTTATCGTAAGAAAGTCCAGGACAACAGAAATCAAGGAAAAGAACGATTCGAGAAAGATGGAAACGTCCAACCACACAAAAAGCTCTCATGCGATAACAAACTCAGAATAATAAACACTTTTCAGAATATCTCGCCCTATTTTCCTACCGTGTGTAGCTAATAATGGAAAATGTGGCTGGAAGTGCTTGCCAGTCACATTCCTCCCCATCTAAAAAGAGGACGATATTCGAAATTGAACAGGATGGTCCTGTTTTCATATAAAGGAGCAGTTCGCTAGTCTTAAAGGTCGCTCTGTAGGATCTTATATTCATATATAAGTATATATTAGGGTTATAGTGGCACGATTGGAATACTGAATACTTTAGTCGTCACTATTTTCTGAACTATAACCAAGTCGCTTATATCCTGTTGATGGAGGCTAAAGGAGGCGAAATTTGTGTTTATGAGGTCCATAGAATTTGAGGTTAGGAGATTCTGGCCAGTCCAGTTTGGGAGGTTTTAGTGCAATGTGGGATTTAATTGATCTATAATCATCACTCTTTCATCACATAAAATTTAAAAAAAAATCAAAAAAAAAATTCTTTTGAAAAAGCTTTTATTTAGAAGAAATGCACTAAAAAGGAAAAAAAATTTTAAACGCTGTGTAATAGAAATAAATGAGATAAATGTTTAATTAATTTTATTTTTTAAGCTTTAATCTCGCTTTTATTTCTGATACATAGCATCCAAAAAACTATTTTGGCCTTTTTAGTGCATTTTTTTCAAAATAATTTTTTTTTTTAATTTAATTTTTCTTATTTTATATTTTTTAGTTATTTGATATTTGATTAGTATTAATTAAAATCCAAAATGATGTCTGTCCTTTGCCACGCTTATATTTATAGTACCAGGAAGACCGAGCCATGCTCGGCGACCTCAAAATCCCACTTTTGGTGATTTTGGGGAAAAACTAAATTCACATTATCTTTACAGAGCTTTTCCAGAGTTTTTAAATTCCCGACCTAGAAAGCTAGAACTAAAACTAACGCGCGATAACAAAATTTCATAGAAATCGGTTGAGTTGTTATTGAGTAATCGCTGTCACCGATTTTTGAAACCCTTTGAGTTTCATTAAGATCGGACCACCCAATTCGAAGATGCCTGGCGAGGGGTATCTAGGGAAGGGAAAAGTCAGGTTTGTAGTGGAAAAATCGAAAGCCCTTAGCCCCCTTAGTAATACTGTAAAGTTTCATTAAAATCGGACCACCCAATTCGAAGATAACAGGCGAGGGGTATCGAGGGGGAATTTTCTCTGAGGTGAGACCTATCCAGGTCGATTCCTTGTCCCCGAAAATCCCTAACCTCCAAGTTTCGTGAAAATCGTTAGGCGGGTTTTCGAGATCGTTTGTGCAGACAGACAGACAGACATTCCTCGTATTATATTATAGGATAGTTTTAAGCGTTCAAATATATATCCTTGCCTTTGAGTTATCCTTACAGAGTTCTTAATACCAGATTCGGATGCCGCGACCCCAGAAACCCCCAGAGGAGATTTTTTTCCAGAAAATTAGAGGAAAAGGATAATCACGTTATCCTTGTAGTACCTTCCGTCATCCTTACGGATATTTTAATGCCAGAATCGAAGTCAGCGACCTAAAAAACCGCCAAAATAAATTTTTTCCCAGAAAATTTGAGAAAAGGGTAATCACGTTATCCTTACAGGGCCTTCTGTTATCCTTACAGATTTCTTAATGCCAGAATCGGATTCACCGACCCCAAGAACCCCCAGATAAAATTTTTCTCCGGTAAATTTGAGGAAAAAGTTATAATTACATGACCTTCTCTTATCCCTACAAGGACGAAGTAGTGAAAATATTGTCTTGTCATTGGACTTACGTATGTATGTGTGCGAAATTTCGATCCAAGCGGATGAGTGAGAGTGGGTCAAAATTAGATTGGAAGATTGGACCCTGATAGACAGACAGACAAACAAACAGACACGAAGGCAAGCTAAATAAAAGCTTTTAAAAAGAGTTGCTGTCTGTTATCTGTCTGTTCCGCTCTCATATGAAAACAGAAGAACTGATTGACATGAAATTTTGTATAGGCGGTAGGTCTACCAACATGGCACAATCGAAAGGCATTCCATGTAGTGAATGAGTAATGTATGGATAATTAAATATTATGTCTTTGTTGATAACTACACACATAATCTTTGAAAACCTTTTATACGAGGTGTCTAACGGGAATATCTTAATTTCGCGGGTTGTATTAGTCCGAATGGAATAAAGTGCGACCAGATTGGAATAAAGTGCAGCAAAGTTTTAGAAATATTAAATATTGTTTTTGGTTAATGTGCTATGGATTAAAACAAGCGCTTACAAGTGGTACATCCTAAAGAGCTTAAACCGGAAAAAATTCGCCAGGTTCCATCGAATTTAAACGTTCTGCTTCCGGTTTTCTTCAATTTTAATGGCATAGTGTACCATGAGTTCTTGCTACAAGGTCAAACGATAAAGAGTACTATATCTACAAGTGCAACGACGTTTGAGTGAAGCAATGTGAAAAAAACGCTTGGATTTGTGGCGAAACAATTCATGGCTTTTGCACCACGAACATGCACCTGCTCAAATTTCATTGGTTGTTCGTGGATCTTTTGCCAAAAACAACACTGTAATGATGCCCATCCTCCATATTCGCCAGACATGGCTCCGTGTGACTTTTTTTTGTTCCCAAAAATAAAGAGATCCTTGAAGGGCTGTTGTTTTGCAAGCATATATGAAATTAGCCCGTTAACTGCCGCGCCAGAAATTTGCAAAGGCGTCGTGGGGCCATAATACTTTTTTTTATGCTTTTTAGGCATAAAATTGCACTATAATAACTTCGCAATCAATATTATTAAGAAATTGTTGCTAAATGCTTGTTTCCAATCGTTTAAATGTTTATAATGGGCCTATTTTTTTAAATAAAAATACCACTAGTAAAATGTGTTTTGATTATAGGTATTGACGTTCAGAATGATGCGCTAAATATACCAAATAGTCCTTGACGGCGTATTTGTTTACCTACCTATGTTTTAACATACTGCTGTGATGCCACCGCGTGGTTCGCGCGAATCATATATAACTCGCGCGGTGCCGAAGCCTACAGTACATGCAAGTGGTATTCAACTCACGTGGCAGTTAACGTGTTAAAAGCGCATCGCTATCCAAAAGATCGAGTTTCAAATTTCAAAGCTAAATGCTATCCAAAAGATCGAGTTTCAGAGATTGAAAGAAGCGCTGGCATAAGTGTGTAATATAATGGGGACTATTTTGAAGAAGATAACATTGATGTAGAGACGAATTAATAAAATTCTTTTCAAAAACCGAAAATTCCCGTTATTTTTTGAACACATCTCGTACAAGTACCAGACCGGTTCAGTTTCTTATGGTCGGTACCAAAATTAAGACCATTCCAGACTGAAATGTACTAGTTTGGTTTTAATTTATGTGCCTAAAAACAAAAACCAGTTCAATTAGACTGGACTGGTCCTGGCCTAAATGCGACCGAGTGTTCGGAAAATGCCTTTAAGCTCAATTCAGACTAACGATTGCGAATACGATTGCGATTGAGCCTCCTTGACCAATGGGATTAAAGCTTTCATTTCCCTATCATTGAAAGCTTTGATCTCATTGGTCGAGAAGCTTCAATTGTAATCGCAATCGTTAGTTTGAATTGGGCTTTAGACAAAATTAAAAGATCGAAATTTTTCATTAATAGAATACTTTCTATATTATGGACTTCATAATATAGAAAGTACTCTATTAATGAAAAATTTCGATCTTTAATTTTGTCTAATTTTTTCTTATTATTATATCTTATTATTAGAGGTTTAATTTTTTCTTATTATTATATTATCAATTTTATAATTTTTTATTGTATGGTTTCTTTATTAAGCCTGTTTCACCCTATTATGACATCTTCATTATATGTATAGTTTAGTTATGTTTCGAATAGAAGAACTTCAGCCAATGGTCAAGTCTTAAAGGAGCAAGCAACTTGAAAGTTTGGTTTCGAGTTGTGGGCAAAACTTTTGCAGTTTTCCTATTTTGCTTCCGATTGAAATTATGACCAGAGAACAAAGGTTAAGAAAACTTGCTGGTCTAATCTTCAAGTATGCCTACGAAGCCCCATTGAGGATGGGATTGTAAATGCAAGAAACCATGAATGGGGTTAGTCCTCTCGTAAACCGAATAAAAGTTTGCTCCAATTTTCTTGCTTTTTACTGTAATTTCGTAAGTTTTCGTATTTTGCCCTTTTTATTCGCTGCTGAGGATCCTCCAATTTCACAGAATGCCAGATTACCCTGCCCATCACTTTGCATTTGTAAAATAATTTTTCTTGGAGATTCAATCCTTTTCCTCCTATTGAAGTATTTTCATATCCTGATTTCGATTGTTGGAAAATGGGAAGACAAAGTTTCGTTTGCATCGACGACAGTTATTTTATGCAGTTTCCCAGTATTCGGAGAGTATTTTCGGTCCTTTGGACAAGAGTGAAGTTGCCATTCCCTTCTGTATAATTTGTGGGACTCCGAAGTGAAGGAAAACAAAGTTTGAGGTTTTTCCTCATGACGAAGAAGCAATCGACGACGATGTGAAAATAAATTTCACACATTGGAAAAGGAATTATGGTTCAGGGAGTTCCCTTTTCGTCCATAGATGAATTGTGGAAAAGCATACAAAGTTATGCGGTTGAAAAATCCAGACGGGTTCTAGCTGGGATGGGAAGTGTAAAATGAAAAGGAGTAAAATTCCTTTAAAGTTTATTTTCCCATTTGGCGATTTAAGACGACCCGGGTCATTACAATAGGTCTTCTCGAGGCATTGTTCGAGAGCATTTAATGTTTCCACTTCATGAAGATTGTCGGTTTATGCAACGATAATGCGCTCCATTCACCAAGCATAATAAAATGGATGAAAAACTATTCCTAGATTTTGTTTTCTTTGATTTCTTTTTTCCTGTGTTGGTTTCATGCTGAACATTTTGCTGTGTTTTCCTTGGAAATATATTTTCTATTAATTTTTTATATTGAAATGAAGACATTGTGAGGTGAGATTTTCCATTTTAACACAAAAAGAAGGTGTTGGAACTATTAAAACACTCAACAGATTTTAATGGATTGCTTTCTGAATTGAATGTAATTTTTTTTAACAGAAACATATTATTCCCAAGTTTATAGATTTTACTTGTAAAAGTTTTTGTTCTAAATACTTGATTTACACTCGTTGCGTACTTGTAAAGTAAAGTATAGAATACAAAAAAATAAATAAATCTGCAATTCAATTAAAATAAGACAACATTAATATATAAATCTTTTCTTTAGTAGTTAGTGGTAATTCAGGATACGGTAATGTTATGAAGTGTGGAGGGGGAAGAGTGTGAGGGAGAGGGTGGGAGGGGTATATTGGTGGTTTGGTGGTTGGGGTGGGAGGTAGGGAAATTTAAAAGAACTATAAGTGACAAGCGGATAAATCCAATTCTAGCTCTATGAAAAGAAAAAAGGAAAAGAATGATTCTTTTCGATTCTTTTTCACTCGCGAATTCAAAAGTAAATTTTCAAGAGGTTTCGATTCGCTCGCGAAAGAATTAAACAACTAAAAATCGGTTTTAATTCATTCGCGAGCGAATCAAAAAAATAAAATTCTCTGTAAAAAGTATTATTGGCGAATTTTATTTTATAGAATTCGATTCGCGAATGATTCAAATGCAAAAGAATTTTATTTTCGTTTGACGAACCAAATTTTTCCGTATCCTGGGTAATACTAAAGTTAAGTTTACACTAGCAATAAACTTGAGCAAATTTATTTCTCTCTTGAGCAAAAAACTTGTCGGATGCCTTTACACTAATAGCAACTTTTCTTGTCGGCAATATTCAAAACAAGAAATATTGCTTGCGAAGTTGCTTGAAACTTGGTGCACACTGTGTTATTGCTAGGCAAACTTATCGGCAAGAATTTGACGTTTAATGACGAATTTGATTGAAACGTTTGGTGTTTGTATCGATTGCATAGAATAATTAGCAATATTATTTTATTCAAGTGCTGGGAAAAATTATTTTTTTGCATAATGACTCGTTCGGTTACAATTGCAGCTGCTGTTACTATTATTTTCTTATTAAAAAGAAAACGGCAAAAGAAAAAAACGTACTGTGTGGTCCAGACGGTGTTTGCTAAGAAGAAAAGAAAAGGGGTGCTACGCTAATTTAATGAAAGAACTTCGAAGTGAAGATTCTGAATAAACAACGGAAAATTTAAAACTGGTTTTATGAATCACAACACCAGGGGCCTTATTCTAGAACTCGTACCGAGTCAAATCTTGAACTCGGAAACGAGCGATTTCTTGCGAGTAAATACTCGGTGACGTTAGCCTGCCGAGTGAGGTCAATATAAATCTGAAACTATCTTTTGAGAGAGATCGCTCGTTTCCGAGTTCAAGAATCGCTTTTTGTACCACTCGGTAGAGATTTGAGTCGGAACGAGTTCTAGAATACGGGCCCAGGTAAACTACACAAAATCACCTTTAAATTCGGCCAACAGCTGTGCTTTTAGCTGTCAAAAATTTCCGGAAACTTCAAAATAGAAATGAAAAGCAAAAGTAAGTTGATTCCCAATAAACAATTTTTCTTGCTGTCAATTTTTGGGCAACACAGCGTTCACACTGGCAAGAAAATTTAGCAAGATTATTTACGGAAACTTGCCAAACGTGAGCAAGTTTCTTGTTTTACGAAATTGCTTGCCTTTTAGACTAGCAATTTAAGAGCAATTTACTAAAAGCAATTAAAATTCGTCAAGTTTATTGCTAGTGTAAACTTAACTTTACAAAAGAGTTTTTTTTTGTGGAAGTTGAAAAAGCAAATGTAAAATGAGAATTTTTTCAACGGGTATAGTATCAAAAGGCATTGTGACTCGGTTCTAGAATAGATTGCCCACCTAGGATGTAGTTTTTCTGATCCGACGCATTAAGCGTAATCTCCATACCACCGATTTTTCATCTGTTAAAAGTATGGGATGCACTTATGCAAAGACAGCTTGAACAGGAAGAGAGAAATCAATCATCCTACAAATTTTGCAGTCTTCTGCAGTTCGAAAAAGTTCTAATTTCCCCAACCGATTTTCGATCTGCAGATGATTCCCCTCAACAACAGATGAACTTGTTCGACTGATCGCTGGCATTTCCATCTGAAGATGCGTACGAGGCAGTCACACGTAAGCGATTTCCTTGTAGCAACATGTGATTGGTAGAGTCCGACCGAAGGCCAGTTTTGGCGGAAGCCGAACTTCTTCTTAACCTTCGTCCGAAGCCGAAGGTCTGTAATACAAACTTTTTTTTATAGAAATTGAGATGAAAACATGCCTGACCTATTGGGGGGAAATTAGATGTTATATTATTTTTTTGTTTTTGCATACCTATAAGCCGAGAAATTCCAATAGGATTATTCATTGCTAGAAGGTTGAGTAAAAACCATGAATCAGAAATGGTTCAATGGTTAAAACACAAAATAGTTGAGATGAAACTTTTCGGTAAGAGAAAAGCAATTGCGGTTCTATTATAATCTTTTTGTATCGTTAAAAATAATAAAAACATTTGAAAATGTATAAAACAAGAGCACAAAAAATTCCCATCAATAATAAAGAAAATTTTTGTTGACATTGAGGAAAAGTTTTTATACCCGTATGGTGAAACCAAAGGCTATAATAACTTTGCCTTACCGTTTGTAACGCCAAGATCCCATTATCACACGCAAAAACGAATTACATCAGTGTGTTTAGAATGACAAAAAAAATGAATTTTGCATGTCCGTCCGTTCGTCTGTCCGTCTGGGGCGCGGATTGCGGGCGCACGGATTGAGCTAGAGACTAACATTTCAAGCCTCTAGCTCATTGCATTTTGCGTAAAAGGCTGAGTTCGTTAATGGGCAAAAATGGACCATTAGGGGGGTACCCCGAACGAAAACGTTTTTTGCGAATATCTCAAAAAACGATGCATCTTTACAAAAAGAGGAAAGAACAAAAGTTATTTAGGATATGATTCTCCATAAAAATCCGATTGGAATAAATTTAAAAAAATCTTATTGGAAAGTTTGGGTTCAAAGTGGAATTTTGATACAACTGTTCGCCGTTCACTTAAACTTTGAACAATGCCATATCACCATACGGGTTTTCAATAATTGCCAGATTGGCAATTATAGCTTTTGTTATGTTTATTTGAGGCCTTCAGCGCAATAACGGACTAACCCACATGTCGAAATCGTGAATTTTTTTGTGTTTGAATCACTATTGCGAGCGAGTTTCTAGATAAAAATGTTTGGATGCACAAAAGAACATTTCAACATTGAAAAATAAAGTCCACGCAAATTTTGTTTCCAAAAATTCACAGTCAATTATAGTACAAAAGTGGAAAAGCTTCAAAAACTCGATTATGTGGGTTAGTCCGTTATTGCGCTGAAGGCCTCATTTAATCCATTTGAAAACCCGATACTGTGTACCCTTCGATAGTGTATACTTTAAATTTTGTTTAGCGTCAGACTCACAAGCAAACCTGCGGTAGTGTCACTCTCCGATTTTAATGAAACTTTGCACATTTAGAACTATAAAAAATATTCGACACTTTTATTTTTTTATTTGGCCAGTAATTCGGTTTTAAAGGACCTTCCCTTGCAAAAAATAGTTTTTTGGCAATTACTCGAAAACTAATGGTCCGATTTGGAAAAAAACGTAAATGTATAAATTAATAAAATATTTAAAAAATTTATTTTATGTTATTTATAGGGTAAACCATGACAATATTTTTTCCCTCAGACGAGGCTAGCTGCATTTCGGGCAGAAACTTGACTGATGTTTCCTTTACAATTTTCCCTTCCTTTGTTTCAATTGAATTAAAAATTTCAAAATATTCAATCGTTCCGCAGGAGAAATCCGGTACAAATAAATAGAAAATTCGTTTCGAGATATTCAAAAAATTTGTGTGTAAAACTTTTAGTGAAATAAATTTCCTCAATTTTTTTTCAATTTTTCTTTATTTTAGATCTTGATTCTAGACATAAATTTTGTCTATTTTCATATTCTGTTAAAAAATGTCTTGTGGAGACAACATTCGTCGGACTTTTATCTGATTGATATCCCAAAAAAAAACATTTAAAATTTCTATTTGCGGAGCAATTCCGCAAATTGTATAACCTCAAAATGGAATTAGTTTTGTCTGTATTTTGAGTTTGGTGTTAAAATTAAAAAGTACCTTTTTAATGTAAAAAAAATTAATAAAAATTAAAATAAAATTCATTATCATCCTTTGCGCTATAGCTCTCGAATAGCCTGGCTTCCCCAATTGAGGTTTCATAACAATTTCTTCCCTGCTTCGCACTTATAGTTTTACATGGATTGCGAACCACGAATGAATTACAACATTTGTAAGGTTTTTACGTTGCAACCCATCAACAGCAGAGGCCGTGATAGCAATCTAGACCGAGGATGTCGTTGGTAACTATCACTACTCATTTCGTAAAGCGAGTTGAGTGGACTTGAATCACAGCGTGCCACAGTCGGGAATCGAACCACCGACTTCCGGAATACGGGCCAAGTACCTTACCACTTGGACTACGCTGGACCTTATTTATGAAATAAAATGTTCAGGCCCGTAAAAATGATACGACTTTAACATGAATTTTAAAGTCTTGTATTACTTTTGCTGATTTTTAGGTCCGGAAACAATCTTCTATTTTTCCAAAGACACAACGATTTTTTACACGTACTTTTCGGGAACGTATCTATCGTGTAAAAACAGTGTATATTGAATATTTCAACGTTTTTTGTGTATTAAAAAAAAAAACAAAAAAATCGAAAAAAAGTTGTTTTGATATCGAAAACTTTTTAATTGAAATAAAAAAAATTTATATGTAAAAGCAACAGACGTTGCGATGTTGTAATGATTTTTTCTCAGGTTTTAATAGCTTCCCATTCCACAATTAAAAATCTTTTTACGCACAGTTATGACTGGAAAGATTTAATTGGTGCTGCTGGAAATAATGGCCTAGAATTCTTAATTGTAGGAACTTCGAATAGACCTGTGACCAGTTATACTAGAAAATCCATTGTTTTCTAAACAATGAAAGTGATGCGTAAACATGTACTACACAATTTCACAGTACATCCACCCAGTATTTATGTTTCCGGCTCCATCGACCGGTATGTCTTTCAAAACGGTTGAACCTAACTGAAATATAGGGTGAATGGCACATTAAAAATAAATTGTTAGGGACATGTCTCGGGCCACAGAGACGATCGACCAACAGTGGCTGGCAATGGAGTTGGCATTCTTGGATCTTAAGACTGTTGTTGGTATTCATTAAAAAGTTTTGCTTAGTTGGATTTGAATTTGGAGTAGACCCATTCAAACATACATATGTACACGACATTCCTCGTATGGCAGCTAAGGGAATTTAATTTCGCTATATAGGTTGGCTGGCTACCTTTTCAGACAGGTATAGGTTAACCTTTTGAGGTAACGTTGGCGATGGAATTCTGAAGAGTGTATCTGATTTGTAGGAAGTGTAGTAAAGAATTTTTGTAGAGTCAGCTCCTGTATAATGGAAGTTGGTTCCTTCCCGAGTCAGCAAAGAGTTGGGTGAGTAAAGAGAAGGAAACAAAAGTAGTATATAAGCAAAAAACCTGTCCCTATGAGATGGAATACCTAGCAACAACTGACGATAAGTCGACAGAAAGACTATTAAACTGATAAAGGAGTGGGGGAAAGTATGAAAGTTCCATTAACGAAGGAAGCGGAAATCAGGGCTCGTTGCATTCCTTTGAATGGCCTGTACGGCTTGTGTTGATTGAAGATATTCTGAGTAGGGTACTCACCTTTAGTCACGAAGTATTTTCTCTATTTGTTTATACTTTTTCTTCTACTTACTATCAAAAGAGTGTACTTATGGTACTTACAATTTTTGCTTTCATTAAAGAGAACAATCAGTTTCAAACTCAATTTTAAAATGCGATTTCTGAATTTCTCAGAGCGAAATGATTTGGGATAAAAGTATACAAGTGTTAGTTATACGAGATTCAAATGCAATTTTATTGAAGTTTCCATTAAGTACTTTACTATTTCTGTAACCCAGTTTTCATTAAAATTAGGTTATCGAAGCTACTTGCAAATAATAAAAGAATTTTTTTTGAAAAAGATCAGATTTTTTTTGAAGAACATAAAAGTGTAGGAATAAAACTCATTTATTTATTTTTTAATTTTAATAAAATTTTAAAGTTGTTGAGTCGACGGTTGACAATCAAAAAAAATAAAAATTTTAAATTAGAAAACGGTTACACAATAAAAATTTACTAGATTAAAGGTAGAACCTGAATCGTACGTGGATGCGTCCGTCATGTAATTGTTTCGACGATAAACTAATAGAAGAAGTGCAAAACAATGAATGAACTCCAGATTCGTTGCCGTACCCAACTGTCACCGCATCGAACTGTCAACCGGACGCACGCATGACGGACGCATCGACGTACGATTCAGGTTCTAGCTTGAAGCGAGAGCTTTAATTGGGCACAGGCAGCAGCAGAGGTAGCAGCAGAGGCAGAAGCAGAACTTTAGAACACATAGCGTGTGTTGAGCTCCAATAAAGCAGCAGCAGAGGCAGCGGCAGAAGCAGAAACACATTTTAGCTCTAATTTCTAAATTTATGCTTTCAATTTAACCTCACAAATCGTTGTTGATATTTTTTGCATATATGGACGGAAGTAAATATTTGTAATACTTGAAATGGAGGAGAAATTAATTGAATACTTCAAAAACAACGAAATATTATACGACAAATCATGCCGCGGATATAAATACGTACAACGTTTTGACAGGTTTCTGCTATTTTCGTCAGAATTCAAATTTCGTTGTGGGACAGAAAGCAGATTCTGCTTCTGCCACTGCTACTGATTCTGCCTCTGCTGCTGCCTCTGCTCAATTGGAGTTCTCCCTTAAAAGGTAATTTAAATAAAAATTTTACAGTGTCGCCACAAAAGTAAGAAATAATAGTTATAAGGTATTTTCGTAAATTAAAGCTTTATTTTAGAATTGATCGTTTCAAGCTAACACCAAACGCGTTCGATTCGATTCGCCGCACAATCTCTAGCTTAAATCCGAAGTCAAACTAGCGTTTTGACAATCACTGCCCATACTAGACACAAGAAATTTGTAGCGAGTAGTTCTAACCTTAAAAACGTGTCAAGAGTTTTTTTTTAAAGATGATTTAACTAGGATGTTAACTAGGTTCAGGGGTTTTGGATAAAGACAAATATTAAATTAATTACTTGCATGTGATTCAAAGATGTCGGAAGAAATTCTTGAACTTTTTTGATTTTTTTCAGCCAGTTGTAATAAAAAAAATAATATACTAAGGAAAAAACATAAAAAAAAATCAAAAAATCAAAACCCGGCTACGATAAAAAAAAAGTTTTAAAAACCCAGCTAGGGTACCAGGAAAGTAGAAAACAAGTGCGCTATTGAGAGTGCAAAGGATTTGCTTGAAACTTTCAATGGAGAAGGAGAAAAATCTTGTTTAATCACTGTAGTCGCAGTCTCAAAAACGCACATGTGCTGGTAACATTAGGCTACAATTACATAGCATTCCACCCCAACCTCAATTTTTAATCTGTCAAAAATTTATCAGCCCATTGTAAGATATTAACTGATTTCAAGCCGCAGTCCGGCAACACAGAATCAGATGGTTAACAGTAACTGATTGCAGTTTGGCATCTGGTTAAGAAACTTTTTTCTTAGAAATTATTAAGTTATCAAAAGAAAATTGAATTGTTTTTCATTTTTATTAGAAATTCGTCAATATATTTCCTGCAGCGGTATTCTGATTACCACGTGAGAATAATTTTGACGTGAGAAAACCGAATAAGTGAGTTTTCTCATTATTTAGTATTGTGATCACAAATACGTGAGATTTCCACCGTGTACTTTCTCACTTCAAAATGTCAAAAAATCCACCATCTATTTTGGATGTGGAAACGAAAATTTGAGTGAAATAAATGAAAGCAAAAGCGGTTAGCTTTAATGTTGTTTATTTTATTCGGGACTAATATATTGCACATATCACTCATCGAGTGCAATAGTGCCATAACTCAAAAAAAATGCAATTTTGAACTGTGAATGCCATTATAATTAAAATTCAACGCTCCACATTTTTGTAAAATCGGCACATCGAAAATTCTTCCGAATTCCGAAAGATGGCGATAGTGCTATTAAACTTTCGTCGCTTTTCTACCAAATTGAAATAAGGCATGGCTGCCATTATTGAACTCGGTGAGCGATATGTATATTGTTAGAAGAAAATAGCTGCATGACAGAGAAAAGCTGTTATAAATTTAATATGTGAAAATCCCGATTTTATTGTTTATAATACAAAAAAAAAGTAACTACCTTGCTTGAATTCAGTTAAAATTTGCAAAACGGTAACCAAAAGCTTTGGGATTTAAATTTCTTATATTCTGTAATATATTTGTATTAAACATGTACTAGATTTCACCTGGTAAATCACAATTTCGAATTGTTCAAAGGTGAAGTGGAAATGAATGGGGGAGAAATCTCACGCATGAGTTTTTCCACTTCGTTTCAGATTAAAATCACACTACCGCTGCTGATCTTTCTCAAAACTTTATTTTAGGTTTTAGGATAAATCCGGAGTTAGAAAATAAAACGTGATTCATGGAAAAGGAAATTCATGGTTTTAGAAAATTATTTATCAACGGCGGGAGTGCTGTTCTATCAGATTGAATTGAGCTCCATTGGTTTAAAAAAATGACGCGACTGTCGCTGATGCTCCCATTCTGTTTAGTTATTTAGTATTGCCATCCAGTATTGCCAGCGTAACAAACGTCTTTCCTTCACATCACAGAATTACAAAAAAAAAAGATTGTTTTTGTAATTTTAGCCATTTGAGATGATATATAAATTTATCTAATCTTATTTGTATCCGTTTTGTTATATTTCTATAATCCGAAAAATTGATTGCCCATACTAATATCGGAAAATTATGATTATATCGAATATATTTGGAAGTTTCAAATGGCAAAACTGGAAGAAAAAAAAAATTTTCAGGTAAATAATTCGAGTCACTTCTCTATAATTAACAAAACACTTCCAATGAAAACAAATTCTCCATGAAAGAGCAAACTACTTCTTTCTACAAATAATGTCCTTCAGAATCTAGTCATGTTTGAAAATTATTTATGCGAAATTGTTCTTTTTTTCGTCTGGTACAAAACACTTGAAATGACTTCAAACTGTTTGGGAGAAGGTGTAGGAGGAAGCCAACTCATTATTCACACTTAATTACGGCTGTCCACTAGAAGAATATTTGCATATTCTGCAGCAACAAAAAAAGGCGAATGTCTGGAACGGAATCTACGACTATAAAAAGAGAAAAAATTAAAAAAAAATTTGAAAAGTTCGCGTCTGCAATTATTGTTTATATTTCGACTTTGTTGTTCTGATAACTGACCAACCCGGAATTATGAACTTCAGCTTTTTGCGAATTACACTCAAACCTGATTTTCTGCGGTGGATAGAGACCGCATAAAAAAACGCATAAAAAATCGGTTACTTAACAAGTAGCTATAAAAAATATTTTACTCAGTAAGAAAAGCTATAATTGCCAGTGGCCAATCGTCAAATACTCTATGTGATGACAGACAAAATGTTTATTTAAAAAAATCCATTTGTATAGGAGAGGGGGAGAGGAGTGGTCCGATTGAATTTTCATGTATGGATGAGTTATGTAAAATCCTATTCGTAACACATTTTACCTTTATAAATTTTTCAACATGACTCGCAGTTTACGAGAAAATCGCAAAAAAAATTGTTTCGTTTGTATGGTGGAGGGGAAGGGAATGGTCAGATTTTGCCTGTTCAAGAACTTAGCCGAGTCATTTACGAGAAACGTGACTATACAAAATTTCAGGTCTCTAACTCAATCCTTTCGAAAGTGATGGTGTTCACGGACGGATAGACGGACAGACGGACGAATATGCGGAAACCAAAATGACTGGTTTGATGCGTTATGAACGGTATACTAAATCGAAAATGCTCCTATATGATATATCATATAGAGCAGTGCTCCGCAACCTTTATTTGCATACGGCACACCAATTTTTTTTCTGGAAATCCGCGGCACACCACAAAAGAAAATATAAAAAAATTTGTATTTAAAATTAAAAATATATTTAAAATTTAAAAAAAAATCCTGAAAGAATTACTAAATAGCTATTTGAATTGTTTACCGCGGCACACCTAATATCATTTTCCGGCACACCAGTGTGCCGCGGCACACTGGTTGCGGAGCACTGATATAGAGTATAAAAACTTATGCTGTTCTTCCGTTAAGGTGCCGCTCCACTTGAGAGTAAATGTTGGCGGGAACCATAGCAGCTACTCGCAAATGGACACGTCTCTGAGAGTCGCTCGTAGAAACTCGCAAAAACTCGCGAGCTAGTTTCTGCGAGCTGTCAAAAGTGATTCTACTCTCTAGTCGACACGCACCCACTGAACTCTTGGAGAGTAGCTCGCCGGATACGAACGGCGTTTGAATTTCGCTAGTAACTCTCGAGAACGCTAGAAGCTAGATGTCAAAAAAATCAAGATATTGGTCTTGAAAAGAGAAAAATCGCCGAAATTAACTTTCAAATGGACAAGCTCCTGCGAGTAACTCTCGAGAGTTTTTGAGAGTTACTCGCGTATTTACTTTCATGTGGAGCGGCACCTTAAGTTAATTTAAAAAAGCAAGGTGTCTGTCTCGTAGAGACGGCCAGACGACGTGGATCCGCCTACAACGATCGCCAATAGATATTTAAGTAAAAAAATTTAGTGAAAAGGAAATTAAGGAAACCAATCTGGCAATTATTGAAAATCCGTATGGTGATTTAAGTGAACGGCGAACAGTTGTATCAAAATTCCAGTTTGAAGTCAAACTTTCTCAGGAATAATGGGAAAAAGGATATTTGCGTTATCCTTTCAGGAACTTCCGTTTCGAATTTTGCAAATCTAATACCGGATTCGTGATCTGCGACCCCAAAAACCCCATAATGGCAATTTTTCCGGGGAAAAATGGGAAAAAGGATATTTGCGTTATCCTTACAGGACTTTCCGTTTTGAATTTTGGAATTCCAATACCGAATTCGTGATCAGCGACGCCAAAAACCCCATAATGGCAATTTTTCCGGAGAAAAATGGGAAAAAGGATACTTCCGTTATCCTTAAAGGACCTTCGGTTTCGAATTTTAAAATCTAACATAGCTAAAAACCTGCTCCTGGCAACGCAGTTCATTTTGCAAAAAACCGCGTCAAAATCGGTCCAGTAGTTTTTAAGTTTTGTAATCTCAAACGGACAGACAAACCAACAGACAAACATCCATTTTTATATAGATGACGAAGGTTTTACATTTTATTACTATTTCATCGATTCTACTACTATTTTTCGGCCGATTTACTACGATTTCGAAAATCAAAAGTCACAACCCTGAACAGAACTTTAATGCTGGGAGCGAAATATCGTTCTCTCAGTAGTAAAATCCATACTTATATGTGTGTGTGCATCATGCCAAAAAGCCATCGCTCGAGGCTTTCATTCATTTTTATGCGAGACCACCGCTTTGAACAAGAAGCGAAAACTTAAATAGAAATCATTTTCGTCCCCAAGAACGAGAGTCGGAAACCACAGCAAACGCTTTTGCCGTTAAGAGCGAAAAGAAAGAAATAACATGACATTCAATACAACAGATTCAATACACACGAAGGAGGAGCATAAAAAGAGTATAAATGTGAAATCTATACTGCAAGCAGCAAACACAGCATAACAGCGGAGTAAAAATTTTGATTTTGCTTTTTAAAAACATAACTAGGGGCTGCGCCCCGAACCGCTTCGCGGTTCATCCCCCTTCCGCAGGTCGGCCTTCGGCCTCCCTGCCCCCGTCGGCCTGCGGCCTCCACAACTACTCGGCCTTCGGCCTCGCCCCTCGCGCTTGAATTGTTGGATTTTGATGTATGGAGATGTTACGTAAAATTATTTAAATATATTTCAGCTCTCGCCTTCCTCTTTACTCGGCCTTCGGCCTCGACTCAAATGCAGATAATTAACCCAAAAAAGGGAATTTTTTTTAGAGACATTTTTCTTTGTGACCCAACGGTGTATTACAAAATCGTACTGTTTACTTACAATATATTCAATAACGGTAAAAGGTGGTTATCCACACGGGGAAAGACAATATGGTGGGAAATGTCATTCTTTTTAATTCATGTCATACATTGAAGCACCAAATCCCTTTAGAATTGCAGAAGATAGCAGGTGAGGGCTATACATAACGATGGTATCTATACTGTTTTTCGCAGTATTATATTGTTTTTCAGACTCCAATACTGCATAATTGCTTTTTTCCCCAAAATACTGTATTTAAATACTCAGAAAACTTTAATTCTTTAACGTTTCGAAATTCAAATTTATTAATAGCAATGCAAAACGTCAGTGGCAACACAAAACAGTGGCAACACATGGCAACACATGGCAAGTGTAAATACATTCAAACGACGAACAGCGAAGTATTGATGGCAACATGTCATATAGATTCGCTTCTTCCTTTCCCCATCGATTACTGTCTTGTCATTATTCATCCTTCTTCAGAACGCGTTACTTTGATTTTGCTTTCCATTGTTAATTTAAAAGAATAAAAATGTCGAAATTAAAAGCAAAGACACAAATTTTCATTGAATAAAATTTATACTGCGAAAAATACTGTTTTTTCAAATCGATTTACTACTTTTTTAAATTCTTAGGTGAAATATACTGTTTTTTGTCCGAAAAAAGATACCATCGTTAGCTATACATAAAAAGGAGGGGTAGATATTAGTGAGCAAAAATTTTCCCTGCGGGCTGACCTCTCTCATGGTGAAAGCCGGATCCGAAACCCTTAAGCGCATAAAGAGGTTTCAAGAGAGGGAAAGGGGTTGCTATTAAACTGGATCCGACACCCTTGAGTAAGAGATATCAGAAGAAACGGGGATTGACATCAAAAAGAATCAGATCCCTTATTCTGTCAATAACTGTACCTGTGTGCAAAGTTTGATCAAAATCGGCCGCGCCGTTTTTGCGTGATGCCGGACAAACATTCAGTCAAACAGACAGAAATACCGACCGACATACAGACAGACGAACAAACATAAATTTTAAGCATAACAAAACCTATAATTGCCAGTCTGGCAATTATTAGAAACTCGTATAGTGATATTCCTATCAAAATTGGAACAGTTGTATCAAAATTCCAGTTTGAAGTCAAACTTTCCAATAAGATTTTTTAAAATTTGTTCCAATTGGATTTTGATGTATGGGAGTTTTATTTAGAATCATATCCTAAATAACTTTTGTCCTTGCACTTATTTGATAATATGAACAGTTTTTGAGATATTCGCAAAAAACGTTTTTGTTCGTATGGGGGGATACCCCCTAATGGTCCATTTTTGTCCATTAACGAACTTAGCCTCACATTTTACGAAAAACGGATCTGTGCAAACTTTCAAGTCTCTAGCTCAATCCGTGCGCCCGCAATCCGCGCCACAGACAGACATGCAAAAATCAATTTTGTTTATCATTCTAACCAGTGTGTTTAGAATGTTTAGTAATACATTTTTATGTGTGGTGACGGGGTCTTGGCGTTACAAACGGTAAGGCAAAATTAATATACCCTTTGGTTTCACCATACGGGTATAAAAATGTCATTTTTGCCATCAGTATTATACGACCAAATACATCAATGTATGTCAATATTTTTGAGAAAATCCAAAATTACAAAAATTGTCCCCCTTACAGTTTTTATTATATAGATGGGAAAAAAGTAAAGTGGACACATCTACAGATAGAGAGCTTTCCTTTAAAAAAAGAATAATCAAAATCGATTCTAAGCTAGAGCTGTGTCGAAAGAAATCCAAACAAAATCGCTTTGCCTTTTAAATATATAGATTCGTGATCAGAGACCTCGAAAACCCCCTAATGACATTTTTCCCCGGAAAAAATGGGAAAAAGGATATTTGCATTATCCTTACAGGACCTTCCGTTTTGAATTTTGAAAATCTAACACCGGATTCGTGATCAGTGACCTCAAAAACCCCCGAGTGATACTTTGCAGCCTCCTATTGAGCAGGATTCATGGCGAAAATCACGGTTTAAAAACACCCAAACACCCTTTACCTCCCGTTCACCCCCTTAGTGCTAAAATTTCGAAAAATCTCGTCTTAGTGAGCGCCTACGCGATGGTTGGGACATATTCTGAAAGTTTCAAGTCTCTATCTTCAGGGGTTTGGGCTGGGCGTCAGGTTAAACGATTTTATATATAGAGAAGATGGTTTTCACTTTTTCCAAAAAAAGACGATGCGTAACAGATATTCTTAATTTTACGTTTAAAAAACTCAATTTCAACAAAAAAAAAAATAAAAAAAAAATATTTTGCCACCGCTCAGAATTGAACCCGTACCTGGCGCGATGTAGTTTACACTTATTCAGTAGTAAGAATATAAATTTTAAAGATAAATTAAGTAATAAAAAAACAGGCAGTCATTGGGGACTGCCAACAGAAGTGAAAACAATAATATATGTAAGGTAATTTTGTCGTATATTTTGAAAATAAAAGGAAATTTTGAAAATATATGCTAATAAGCAGTAAATTTCAAATAAAAGTCAATATGCATATTAAGTAGGGTGAATCGCTCTTCTTTTTTTCTCGGATTTCGGAAACGCCGGGGGTGGAAAAGTTGTGAATTGATATAAAAACAAATTGTGGAAAGTTTCAGCTCGATCGGAGGTTATCTTCAGTTTCCGCTTTTCGTTTGAAAATTTGGCATAACAGTGTGTATGCGCTAAGTGAATTTCTATGTATTTTACAAATTCTCGCTAATCACTTTTGCTGTGTCGCCGCGTGGAGGCATTTGTAATTCGGAATCCTTTTTGTTTTTTTTTGTTATTTGTTAACTAATTCAAGCTTTTTTGGAAATCCTCCTTGGTTTCGGTGAAAGTTGAAATTTTTAGTTTAATGGCAGATTTTCAAAATTTCAAATAAAAAGCGGAAACTGAAAATGACCTCCGATCGAGCTGAAATTTTCCAAATTTCATTTTTACATATATTCACATCTTTTCCATACCCGGCGCTGTTCACATTACCACATTTATTTTTTTTTGTTCGAGCCGCGATCCACCCTAATATTAAGGTTGGAATTCCTGAGCAGCACATGATTTTCTTATACAACAAATAGCTAGAGATATGTGTATAAGAATGCCACGTGCTGTTCAGAAATTTTCTGTGTAATCTTATTTTGCTGTATGATATTTTCCAAAAAAAAATCGTTTTTTTTTTGTTGTGTAAGAAAGTCATGTGCTATTCAGAAATTTCCTCGCTAATTTGATTTTGCTCTGTACTGTCTTCCAAAAAAAATCGATTTTTCCGTATAAAAAAATCAAATGAAAGCAAATCAGCATTCTTAAGCTGTTAAATTAGCATGTCGGTGACGCGAACTCATGAGATTTTACCCATCCAAAAATCGCCCAACGCGCCTAAAGAAGTATAATATAAATAAAATAAATAATTTAAGGTAAAAAAAATTAAAAAAAAAACATTTTGTCACCACTCGGAATCGAACTCGCACATCTGGCGCATTGTAATAACACTTATTCAGGAGTAAAAATGTAAACTTAAAGATAAATTAAGTAATAAAATATTAATAAAAGTAAAAAAATCAAAAAAAAAAATTGAAAAGAAAAAAAAAGAATTTATCACCGATAAGAAATTGAACCCGGTCCTGGCGCATGGTAGTCCAACTTCTAACTCACTGCGCTGATCAGACAGTATGGAATGTCGTGTTAACATTGAAGACTTAGTTAGCGGCATATTTATAATTTTGAAAGGCAAATAACTAATAAATTATTATTAAAAATTGAAAAAAAGTAAAACGGACATATCTATAGAGCTTTCATTTAAAAAAAGGATAATCAAAATTGGAGCCGCTGGAGCTCTGCGGAAAGAAATCCAAACAAAATCGCTTTGCCTTTTAAATATATAGATTCGTGATCAGCGACCCCGAAAACCCCCTAATGACATTTTTTCCCGGAAAAAATGGGAAAAAGGATATTTGCATTATCCTTACAGGACCTTCCGTTTTGAATTTTGAAAATCTAACACCGGATTCGTGATCAGCGACCTCAAAAACACCCGAGTGATACTTTTCAGCCTCCTATTGAGCAGGATTCATGGCGAAAATCACGGTTTAAAAATACCCAAACCCCCTTTACCCCCCGTTCACCCCCTTAGCGCTAAAATTTCGAAAAATCTCGATGGTTGGGACATATTCTGAAAGTTTCAAGTCTCTATCTTCAAGGGTTTGGGCTGGGCGTCAGGTTAAACGATTTTATATATAGAGCAGATGGTTTTCACTTATTCCAATAAAGACTCAATTTCAAAAAAAAAAAAAAAAAAAAAAAATTTGCCACCGGTCAGAATTGAACCCGTACCTGGCGCGATGTAGTTTACACTTATTCAGTAGTAAGAATATAAATTTTAAAGATAAATTAAGTAATAAAAAACTACAGTCATTGGGGACTGCCAACAGAAATGTAAACAATAATATATGTAAGGTAATAATTATTTTGTCGTGTATTTATACCTATATATTTTTCAACCTGAAATTTCGAAAATATATGCTAATAAACAGTAAATTTTAAATAAAAGTCAATATGCATATTAAGGTTTGAATTCCTGAGCAGCACATGATTTTCTTATACTAAAAATGGCTAAAGATATTTAATTTTTTCTGTATAAGAATGCCACGTGCTGTTTAGAAATTTTCTGTGTAATTTTATTTTGCTGTATATTTTCAAAAAAAAAATCGATTTTTTGTTGTATAACAAAGTCACGTGCTGTTCGGAAATTTTCTGTCTCAGGAGTAAAAATGTAAACTTAAAGATAAATTAAGTAATAATATATTAATAAAAGTAAAAAAATCAAAAAAAAAAAATTTGAAAAGAAAAAAAAAAGAATTTGTCATCGATAAAGAATTGAACCCGGTGCTGGCGCATGGTAGTCCAACTTCTAACTCACTGCACTAATCGAACAGTACGAAATGTCGTTTTAACATTGAAGACTTAGTTAGCGGCATATTGATAATTTTGAAAGGCAAATCACTAATAAAGTATTATTAAAAATTGAAAAAAAAGTAAAACGGACATATCTACAGCTATAGAGCTTTCATTTAAAAAAAGAATCATCAAAATCGGTTCAATAGGAACTGCAGGAGCTCTGTCGAAAGAAATCCATACAAAATCGCTTTGCCTTTTAAATATATAGATTGCACATAGTTTAACATAACAAAGTACCCTATACAATGCTTTAATGTAGCCCTCATCTTATAACACAGGTTTTGTTCAGATATCACCACAAACTATCGAGTTTCATCGATTGCAAATTTGTTATCATGGCAGCAAGCCGATTTTCTAATTTGTACCCCCATTACCAAAATCCAAGACGTATCCACGTCAAAAAAAAATCTTGCAGCCTCCTTATATTTAAGTATACATATTAAATCGTAATTAATACTTTGTTAAGTGCCGTTTGCACCAACAAAACTTAGCAACTTATGTACAACTTAAAAAATTTAAGTCGAAGAATTTCTACGGTTTAAGTAGGCTAACCATAACTTAATTTTTTAAGAATAATACGCGCAAACGGGCCTAAGACGCACAATTAAGAACAGTACGCGCAAACCGGCTTAAGTCGTATTTAATAACATAAATGGGAAGATTTTTCTAAAGAAATTTTTTTAGCAATCACTAAAAAAATCTGAATTGTACAAAAAATGTTCATTTTTTTTAACAATCACAAATATTTGTAATGATTTAACGTTACGTGCCTTTGATTTTTCAATTCTTTGCGTAGGAAACAAAACTGAAAAAAAAAAACGAAAAAATCGCTTGAATTTTTATACAAGAATTGTTGAGTAAAATTCATAGTCGAATAAATGCAAATTCAAGTGTTATATCTGTGGGAAACTGCTGAATTTTTGCTGCTGTAAATTTTATAGTATAAAGAATTTTATTGAATTTATTTTCGAGTAGATTTTTTGTCTATGTTAAAATGAGTGTGTATTTATGCGAAGCTAAAATATTATGGGTTTAATGGGTACTATTTCGTGTGATAGTAAATAAAATATTGTATTTTTTACTTTTTCTAGTTTTTGCGAATTTATTGTGAAATATACATATTTTGTGAAAAATGTTTGTAGGTTAGGTTGTTAGTTAATAAATTAATTCATGCCAAACCCGAATCTAGCATCCCCATACATTCTCTCCAAACATTAAAATTGATAAATATGAATTTTCAATTTTTTTTTATATCTTCACTAATTTGTATTTCATATATTTAATAATCAAATAATGTAAAGATAAGGAGGTGGTCCATAAAATACGTCACGCTAAATTTGGTTTTTTTCGACACCTGTCTCCTTCCCCTTGTCATACTGTATCACACTTGCGCGGACCTCCCCTCTCACATCAAGTTAAGGGTAATGGTCAATTTTTTTATAGGGGAAGCCGGGGCTAGTATTAACAAAATCTGGAAATTGGGTCATATTTTTTTAACAAGTAACATTTTTGATATTGTTTTTATATCTAGTCATACTGTAGGTCTTCAGGTATCATAAAAAAGTTTCAACCGGGTAGTCACTATATGAAAAAAAAAACATTTTTATGAAAAAATGTCATCTGTTAAAACTAACCCCGGTCACGGGGCTAGTTTTAACAACGATGGGGTTAGTATTAACATAAGTTTTAACATGGAAATAATTATAAGAAAAGAATTTTTTTCACAAAAATTATAAAATGAACCAAATAAATATCCTTTTCAAGGAACACAAATTGACAAAAAAAAAATTAAGTCGTTTTAAAAAACAAAAACAATTATTATTATCTAAAAAAAGGTTTCAGCGAAGCTTTTTTGTACATAATTTGTATCTATAAAAACATAGTATGAGAATTCTTACTCTATGTTGTCATCGTCAGTATGTATCAACACGTGTTAATTCTTGCCCCATGGGTTTGTTAATTTTAGCCCCGACACTACTTTTTTTGAATTATTAATCATACCAAAAATATAGTTAAGTATTGCAATAAAACCAAAGGACATTATTAATTATAGCTTCATTAACTTACATGATCGACAAAGTTATATTCAATTGTATATTATCAAAATATTGCAAACCATAAAAAGTTCGTTTATCAGCTAAAATTCGGTCTCTGCGCTTAACCTTCACTGGCAATGAACAGTTTATAACTGATGAGTCATGACATGGTCGACCGTATCGAGTGGGGGACAAAAACCAAATTTCGAGATTGTGGCTCGTATATTTCGGGGGGAATAGGCTTGTTAATACTTAGCCCTGTTAATACTAGCCCCGGGTTCCCCTACTAAAATCTTGATTATATTATTTCCGAAGAAAACGGAATCGAAATAGATTTACAGAATCAAAAAAAAAAAATAAATAAGGAGAGGGGATTAATATAACGGTGGAAGAGTTAACTCTTTTACATCAAAAATGAATTTCACATTATTTCCGACAGAATAGCGAAAAGGAAATCGAAATCGGTTCAGTGGAGTTTTCTTTAAATGAAAATTAAAATGATTTAACAAGGTTTTTATTGCTCTTCTGTCAAATTTGGTATAATGGACTTAGCACAATTTCACTTTAAGCCGACGATATACCTTTGGTTTCACCATACGGGTATAATGAAACAAAACAGTTTTCCAATGAACTATACCTTTGAAAAAAATATATCTAATAATTTTTCTTAAATGTAACCTTTTTATTGAATTGCTGTCAGAACCAAAAAATATATTGAAAAAAAAATCCTTTAGATTTCCTTTCCATTTTTTCTTGGGAAAAATATAACCAAAAAAAATCGTATACATTTCAATGTCCCGGTTTTTCTCGAAATTTAACTAATTCAGAAACACAAATCATCAGATCAGAGAGTTTCATTCTTTGATATTTTTAACTTTGATCTTTATATCATCATTATTTTCATGTTTTCGGACATAATAATATTTTCCCATTGGATTTCATAATAGCTTACTTGTGATTTTATCCGAATCAATATAACCGGGAATATAAATAAATTGTGATAAATATTTTGTAAGCTTTTATTAAAAAAATGTACCTACTGAAAAGAAAAGGAAAAAAAAAATTATGCGCTGTGTATCAGAAATAAAAGCCAAATATGTGCTTTAGTTTATTTTTTTGTGGCCAAAAGAAAGGGGGGAGGAGTAGTCCGATTGGACTAAACACATTTCGTCTTTATAAATTTTTCGATACTATGCACCGTTTTTGAGAAAACACAAAAAATAGGATTGTATTTATATGGGGGAAGGAGTGACTAAAATGGATTTTGATGTACTGATAAGTTATGTAAAATCATATTCTGAGCCTTGACAAATACCATGATAAAAGACAGTGGATTTTTTTGTAGCGATTGCTTAAAAATAGGGATTCCAATTTGGGGCATAACAGAACTTAGCTTTGGTGCTTCTAAGAGCCGTGTCTATAGTTAATCTGTTTGGCAACAATTTTTGGAGTCGATCTTAGTTCTTAGTGGCAGCAACAGCACGATTAGCCTCAAGTATTAGAAGGTATGTAATTTTTTTAAATTGCAAATTTAACGCCACTTTAAAAAAACCGAATTTTAAATACGCTATTAATGGACATAGTTTTAAATTATTTTTTTTAGTGCTTTTTTTCCTTTCTAGTTATTTTTTTAAAGTCGGTTTTTTTTTAATTTTTGTTTTATTTCGAACGTTTTTTAGTTTTAACTTTTAATATGGGTAAAACTACAAAACACGCCAGACGGATGAAAGAAAAACGTTCGCGAGAATCATGGGATGCGGGGAAGCGCCACAGACGATAAATATGTAAAATATCCTCCGCGGTGTCGTAATACAAAAAATTCAACTCCATGTAGAATTTAGGATGGGAGGGGGTTTGAGGGGACAAGTCCGCAGGGAGGAAATATATAAAAGAATCTTCCAAGTATTGTACTGAACACAATACAAAAAATTCAATTCAATATCTCTAACGTCGTACAATCTAGCAGGGGAGGGGTTTGAGGGGATAGAAGCACAGGGTAAAATTAGTAAAATGTTCTTCCTGGTGTTGTTCTGAACACCCAACCAAAAATTTCCATTCGATATCTTAAACAATGTAAAATTTAGCAGGAGAGGGGGTTTAACTACCCGGGGAAATATATAAAATAACCTTCCTGGTGCTGTACTGAACACAACACAAAAAATTTCAACTCGATATCTCAAACGATGTAGAATATAGCGGGAGTTGGGATTTGGGGGGGAAGGGGGATGGGTCAACAGGGGTAAGTATGTAAGATGTCCTTCCTGGTATCGTACTGAACACAACACAAAAAATTTCAGCTCGATATCTCGATGCGATGTGGCATCTAGCAGGGGAGGGGGTATGACAGCATAGAGCCACCGTGGGGGGGGGGGGGGATTTACAGCGGGGCCCAACCAGGAACTTTCTCTACAACTTTCTCTTTGGGACAACCAAAATCGGTCAACCCAGTAAAAAGTTAGGCGTGAACAAACATTAAAAGAACATTGAGGTCGAATTGAGAATCTTTTCGTTTTTGGAAGTCGGTTAAAAATCGCAAAAACTGTTTCATTTGTATGGAAAATGGAGGAGGAGAGGGAGGAATGGTCCTATTATTTCCTTTCCAGAACTTAACCTTCCTATTTACGAGAAACGCAACAGAACGAAATTTCAAGTCTCTAGCTCAATCCTTTCGAAAATTATGATGTTCACGGACAGACAGACGGACGAAGAATCGGAAATCAAAATCTCTTGTCATCCCAAACACTCTGGTGTACTTCATTTTTGTGTCCGGTGTTTGGTTCGATGCATTACAAACGGTATACTAAATCTAATATACGCCTATATGATATACTAGCTTGCATACCCGTCGTTGCCGGGTTAGGTTTTTTGTATAATGCTGCGTTTACACGAATGACAAATTTGTCATTTTTTTGTCATAAATTGTCATTATCGTGTAAAAAGTATCATTTTTGTCATTATTTCTGTCAGAAAAATGACAATCTCTCATAAAAGAATGAACTTGTCCATTCTTTTATGGCAGATTGTCATTATCTGTCATTCGTGTAAACCCAGCATTAGGTTTAGAATACGAAGAAAACCGAAAAGAACTTAAAAACTTATAAGAAAAATCTTATCCTTGCAGGACTCTCCGTTGCGAATTAGTCTAGTACCATATTCGTGATCAGGGAAAAATGAGAAAAAGTATATTTGCGTTATGCTTACAAGATCTTCCGTTTCTAATTTCGAAAATCTAGCAACAGATTCGTGATCAGCGACCCCGAAAACTCCCGAGTGAAACTTTTCAGCCTTCTATTGAGCAGGATTCATGGCGAAAATCACGGTTTAAAAACACCTAAACCCCTTTTCCCCCCGTTTACCCCCTTAGCGGTAAAATTCCGGAAAACCCCGCCTTAGTGAGCGCCTACGTGATGGCTGGGACATACTGTGAAAGTTTCAAGTTTCTAGCTTCAGGGATTTGGGCTGGGCGTTGATGAGTCAATCAGTCAGTCAGTCAATCAGTCAGTCAGGTTAAAGGATTTTATATATAGATCATGTAGAGTATAAACAAACTTTTAAAGTGTAGAGACTAAAAAAATTACTTATGGATTTGGCCGCAAAAGTAAAAGCAATATAAAAGTTAATACGAAAAATTTCTCAACGCCTTTACGTTTTTTGATGTCAAATCACAATGTAAAATTATTATTTTTTATTTTTAGCAAAAGCTTGTGTTTTTTTTTTTGATTTAACCCTTTCACAGCGGAACTTTGTGGGACATAAGTGTCTCATTAGTCTTTTATAGTGGGAAATACATATACATATGTATGTCCCATCAGTCTTTTGAAATTTTTAAGTTCAATCGTTTTTAAATTTAGGACAATATATGGGACTGGACTGGTGTGAAAGGGTTAAAGTTTGTAAGTCTTGCATAAACGGAGCTATTTCGTAAATATAGTTTGTTGTTGAAACCAATAGATTTATAATTATAATTTGTTTAAAAAACGAATAAGCATTAAAGTTGTATATTCAGTTTTTTAGGGTAAACATTTTATTTTTTACAAATAAAAATTTTGTGGTCAAAAAAATCTGTGACCTTGAGATTGTTGGAAACATAAAACTTTTCGTATCCTTTAATGTTTGCTAAGAATGTCTGTCTGGAGTGTGTCCGGAAACATGATTGATCAAAATTCTAATTTATGTATACATGTTGTGGTATTAAGGATGTTTTTATGATTATAAGGGAACGTTGAGAATATTGAGAAACTTTTCAACTCATATAATTGTTTGCCCTAAATTGTATTAATTTGTTCTGGTGGTCAATTTGGGCAATAGAAAAGAAGGGATATTTAAATATGAAGCTTTATTTGAAATCGTTTAATTTATAATTTTTGGGTCCAATATTTAATCTAAATTTTTATAGGGCATGTTGAGTAAAATGGTTAAAGTTGAGTTCGAGTCCAATTTGTTTTCGCAAACTTGAATTATGGAAATTTCTATAAATTGCGAAGGTGAGGAGAAAAAAAACGATTATTTGTTGTGGAATTTGTTCCAATATTTTAATTAATTTTAATTTGTAAATGCTTCTCTGCATTTGTCAATGCGGTGAGTGCTGATAGTAGACAGCAGATCGATTTACACGAATTATTGATGCGTTCATGAAACACTGCGAAAAATACGCAGATACGCAATCAGTGTTAAATCGTTGCATGAAGACCCTTATTGTTAAATTTTGCCGAAGATATCAGGCATGCATTGAATGTAACATTTTAAATATAAATTATGAAAGATTTCTAATATTATTCCGTGATAGTTTAGAATTCGATTAATACTATGTTCACACTGACGCAAAATTACGTAATTTTGAAGATTTGCGTAATTTTGAACGAAATCACGCTCGAAATCACGAGATTTCCAGTACATTAACCTGTTTTCAAAATCACTAAAAGTATGCAATTTCCACAAAATTACGAACGAAATCAAGTAAAAACAATGGATACAACCCTGCATCACTTATTCAGCTCTCTTCAGCACATCAGTTTTGACATTTGTGCTGCATTGGAAAAACGGAAATATAAGAAAAAGAAACCGTGTTCCGCACGCGAAGAGGATATATTAGTAAACAACCTACGCGGGGCAAAAAAAAATTGACCTGTTTTTTATGCGATTAGATATGAAATGGAAAATAATTGTTTATTTTCATTACAGATAATTTCCATTTCAGTCTAAAGTGTCTAATTCTGTTTGCACATATTTCCTCGATGTTTTGAATTGTATTATTCATCATATTACTAAAATTCATAGTAATCCTACACGAAATTCCTCGATCCATTTTTGAACTAACTTAGGTGAAATGTCAATCAAAATTACCTTAATCTCTGTGTGAACACTTTGGTTTAAGATCTAAATCATTTCGCAAAATTACGTGATTTTGCGTCGGTGTGAACATAGTATAAGAAAGTTTCTTACTAGTTATTTTTCGACAAATTTCATATTTTTACAATTTTTCGAATTCTTTTTTCATTTTTTTTGTCCATTTAAAGCTTAAAGGAAAATATTAAAAATGTCTAACGTGGTACAAAATTTCTACTGTGTGAAATTAATTGCAAAGAAAATAAAAATTAAATTAAAAAAGTTCCTTTAAAGACGTGTTATATTGATTATCACGTTAATAACATTTTATTCAATGAGTGTGTTTATGGTCGTATTAAAGAGAGCCTCATTAAAAAATGTCTTATTACGTTCGTGAGATCTACGGAACGTTTACTGAGATAAACTTTTCGCTTGGGTAACAAAAACTGTATCAGGAACCACCTAAATTAACAAAAACTGCACAAAGATGTCGGCAACAGAAGTGGGATCGCGGGAAGCGTACGTCTACTGGGTGAATAAATTAATTGGCTGACGGTGAGAGGGCGTTGAGGAATCTCAGTAAAGTACTAAAAGTACTAATATTTTCTGAAAGATGTTGCATGTTGAAACTTTGTGTAGGTTAGAGTTAGTTAGATTGGTTAAGAAGTGGGATAGGGTGTATATCGGTGGATGATAGGGTGGAAGTCCCATCGGGCGCAAGTGATGTCAAAGTAAAACTTAATTAACAATAAAGTTAATTTAAGTTTTATTATTAAATTGTGAAGTTCGTCATCTTCTTCTTCGACTAGTCTCGACTCCGAATTTTCCGTTATAAAATCCTGTGAAGCTTCTTAAACATATACATACACGTATGTATATATTTCCTTGTGTTATTCATTCCATTATTACATTTCTTTATTTTCATCTTATACTTTTTTTGTTGTACAAAGAAGGAGAAAAAAAAACTTTTCCACCAGTCTTAGTTTTACAATGATTTCTAAAGAAATGTTTTAAAGACACTGGTAGAAGAAGACAACGGATCCAATGTTAAGTCGTGATTTTCATCCTAATTTATACCCAAGGTCACAGTTTCTTTTTCGTATGGTTAGATTAAGGCAGAACGGAATTGCTTAGATTTGCGGAAGACGGAAAGAGAAGTTTTTCTTGCGTTTAGTTCAGGAAACGGAAACTTGGTTTGCCTAATTAATGGTTACGTTACGAATTAACGAGAACAAAAAACAGCTCTGTGTAGTTTTTTTCTTGGCATACACAAAATGGGGAGAGCTAAGCGGGGCCAGGCCAAATTTATTGCTATTTGAGCTTAAATACCGAAAAAAGCACTAAAATGCTGTTAAATCTGGAGTCTTTGCTACCGAAATTCTTAGGATCTAAATACATGTTTGCAGGCATAAGAAGAACAAAGTTGAGCAGTTCTTTAATATTAATTTTGTTTGGCTTAGGGATTTTTACGTTTAAAGAATAGTAAGATTTTTTAAAAAGAAATCAATTAGTAGAGCTTTAAATTTTGAAAAAAAAAAATTTTAAAAAATCTCTGAATCTTTGACATTTTTGCAGCCGTGGTTAATGGGTTAACAGTAAAGAAGGTAGAAGGAGAGGTGTAAGAAAAAAGGAGAACTTTTCGTCAACCCATAGCTTAAAACCTGCCTTTTGAAATTAACACAATTTCCCCAAAGTTTGATCGAAATCGGTTCGTGGTAATAGAGTTATAAGTGAACATACACGGTAAAAAATCTTGGATTAAATTCCAATCAAAATTGGATTACAATGGACCTATAAGCAATCCAATGCAATATTCTAATCTAATAGCATGAATTTGAATTTTTTTTAATTTTTTTATTTTTTTGTTGATTTAATATTAAAATCTACAATTTTGATTAGATAAAATTGAATGTATTTAAATATAATATGTATTAAAATATATTAAAATACTTTCACTAATTCGCATGTGTATGTATATATCTATTGTATTAATTATAAT
Organism: Chrysopilus asiliformis; assembly: GCA_964034945.1. Classification (NCBI taxonomy): domain Eukaryota; kingdom Metazoa; phylum Arthropoda; class Insecta; order Diptera; family Rhagionidae; genus Chrysopilus; species Chrysopilus asiliformis. Next base: position 80,361,992 of record OZ035961.1, on the reverse strand, counting down.
AGCTAGACAAGTTTTTTTTAACAAGGCATACGAGAAAACTAAAATTTTTGCGAGAAAATAAAATTTCTAACGTCGTATTCGCTGTTTACATTTGATTATGCCTTTATGGTGGCTCCGCTTATTATGTCGAATCGTATTCCTTATCGTCTAATTTCGGAGATATTCTCATCTTTGGTGGGTGGCAAGTGGACTAATTAAATGTTGTCGCAGACCTATAATATAATGTATTGAGCTTTAGGCGAATATAACGCAGTTAATGACGCAATTTCCCTAATTAAGGGCACTGACTCCACTATGCTGTGGTCGGATCAATATACATGATTTTAGAGTCAAATATCTGCTCTGAGACTTTTCTTTTATCCATAAGGATAATGTGGTCCTTGATGGTTGGCCAAATCTCTTCTAATATTTATATTGCTTAATGTATACACATGGTAAAATTTATTGGCTTCATTATTTACCATAGAGAACTAATATAATGAACGCCGCTGGAAAGAAGAGTTATCCATATTTGCATTTTTTATTATGATAAACGATAGACGAGAAAATCGATATCGATATAAGTTCATTATAACGCCACGTAAGAAGTTTTAATCAGGTTAATTTTGCTACACTTTGAGTGGAATTAAAATGTATTTTTTTTTCCTTTTTCTCTTGCATATAAATTTGTAAATTTCTTAATTCAAACCCACGTAAAATATGTCGTTTTTCGATTGGATTTTATTCAAAATTATTTCGGCATTTTGTTTTTTTTTTTTTTGTCAGTTATAAAAACACCGGTACAGAGTAAAATATCCTTTAAGTCTTTGTTTTGTAGTTGAAATATTTGCATTTAAATTATATTTTGTATTCGAGTTATAAGTTTTTTTTTTTGGTTCTTGTATTCGGATTCGAATTTCATTTCTTTTGTACAATTCTGTGACGAGTTCTAACTCAAAGTGGAAATTGCGTTACTGGATATTGGTTTGTATTTTTAAAAAACATAAAGCGTGAGATTTACAGTATATATAGCAAAGTTTTATGATTGTTCTAAAGCAACTATTAAAAAATGGTAATGTGGTAATAGTAGTGATATTAACAGAGGCAGGGACAAAAAATCGTAACGTTATACATTTCGTTATGTAACGAAATTCAGATTTCATTTCGTTATGTAACGAAATTCAGATTTCATTTCGTTATATAACGAAATTCAGATTTCATTTCGTTACGTTATTTCGTTTCGTAACGATAAAAAAACTTCGTTTCGTTACGTTATAACGTTATTACTTCGTTATACATTGTATTGAAACTGAAAACTGGTGGCGTGGATGGCTCAGTCAGCTAAGTGCTTGCCTTGTGATCCAAAGAGCAGTGGTTCAAATCCCACTCAGGGCAAAATAATTCGGTTCGAATTTGGAACTTTTCTGCTCATGGACCTAAACACGGACCAGTTTGGTCTTTGCCTCCCGCCTCCTGAATACTCCTATAGATATTTCCATGGGAAATGTTCCACCGAAATTTCGCAACTTATTCCCCCACGGTATATTTTCCCTAGACCCTCTCGTGCAGTTGCACGTGCGCACGACTTCTTCCTTGAGCCTCCCCGCTTTCGTACAGTAAAGTTTAGGGGTTCCTTCATTCCGCAAACAACAAGACTTTGGAACAATTTACCATCCGATGTGTTCCCCCCGGACTATAACCCGCAGAAGTTCATGGAGAACATAAATCGGCATCTCCTTTTGTCCTTCCGACCATCCCGAGCTGTGCTTCGGCATTAAAGGGTCTTCCCCTAAGCTCTGGCTGGATCTATAAAAAAAAAAGCTCTGTAACAGGACACAATGGACGATAAGGCTATGTACTGTCGCGCCAAGTCTTCGTTGCAGTGTGATGAAGAGTATTTAGTGTATGAATGGATTGTATGAATGGTTGAATGAATGATGTCTTGAGCTGTGCTTCGGCATTAGAGGCAATTTGCCTAAGCTCCTGGCATAAAATACAAAAAAAAAAAAACTAAAAAAAAGTGCACTTTAATAATAGAGTATTTATCATAAAGTTCAGTGTTCATAAAAAATACTGCATATGATGACAGACCAAATGTTTGAGAAATCCATTTGTATAGGAGACGGAGAAAGGAGTGGTCCAACTGAATTTTGATGTATGGAACGGTTATGTAAAATAATATTCTAAACAGATTTCACCTTCATAAATTTTACAATATGACTCACTGTTTTCGAGAAAATTGCGAAAAACTGTTTCAGTTGTATGGGGGACAGGGGAAGGATGGTCCAATTTTGCCCGTTCAAGACTTTAGTATTACTATTTACCAAAAACGCAACAAAACAAAATTTCAAGCATCTAGCTCAATGCTTTCGAAAGTTATGGTGTTCACGGACGGACAGACGTACGGATATGCGGAAATAAAAATCTTTTGTCATCCCTAACATCCTGGTGTCGCTGATTTTGACGTCGCTGATTTTGAGTCTGACTTCACTCTACTTCTGGAGATACCAAAAAGAAAATATTTTCGATATCAAAAAAGTTGCTTAAAAGGTTTTCTTTTGCGTATCTCCAAAAATAGTGAATCTGGTCAAAGCATGATTAAAAATACTACCCCAATATTTTTAATTATATTTTATGCAGGTCATTTCACAAAGAAATAATAAAAAATAAAATCAAGCAAAAAGAAATAACGAAAAAACGAAATAATTTTTTTTCGGTTTTTGACACGTTTTTCTTTATTGTAACGGAATTAAATTTCTGTAACGTTATAACGCAATTTCGAGGGAAACACCCTAATTCGTTACGTTAAAATAACGTTTCCCATCACAATTTTGAGGGAAAAAACGTAATTTCGTTACGTTACAATAATGTTTCCCATCCCTGAATATTAATGTTAAATTACTGCGCCGCAGGCAAGGTCCATTCTTGATACCTATTAAAATGCATCCGCGGCAACAGATATTGATATTAGAAACCTACACTGAACGAAAAAAGCACAATAATTTGAATTTGCTCATAAATACTATGAAAAAATTTAAAGTTATATTTAATCTTTCTTCCACATCTAATTTCACAATGTGATTATGACAACAATAATATGATATATATATATATATAAACGAGGGCAGACCGATAAGTACTTAGCCTACAAAAAAAAAACGAAAATTTTGGAAAAGTGACCATTTATTTCTCAACATAGTCTCCTTTTAGCTCGATACACTTGACCCAGCGATGCTCCAACTTCTTTAACCCGTCTGAAAAATACGTTTTCTTGAGGTCTGCAAAGTAGGCCTCCGTAGCGGCGATGACCTCCTCAAATTTCTGCCCGGCGAGTGACTTTTTCAAGTTTGGAAACAAAAAGAAGTCGCACGGGGCCAAATCTGGAGAATACGGTGGATGGGGCAGCAGTTCGTAGCCCAATTCGACCAATTTGGCCGTGGCGACGGCGGAGGTGTGAGCCGGTGCGTTGTCATGATGGAAGAGCACTTTTTTCTTCCCCAAATGGGGCCGTTTTTTCTGCAATTCGGCGTCGAATCGGCCCAATAATTCGGTATAGTAGAGCCCTGTAATCGTTTTGCCCTTCTCCAGGTAGTCGATGTAGATCACACCTTGTGAATCCCAGAAAACGGTGGCCATCACCTTTCTGGCAGATAGGACAGTCTTCGCCTTCTTCGGAGCACGTTCGCCGGGTAAAGTCCACTGTTTCGACTGTTCCTTAGTCTCTGGTGTGTACCAGTAGATCCATGTTTCGTCGACGGTCACGAAACGACGCAGAAACTCCTTCGGATTGCGCTTAAACAGCGTCAAACACTGCTGTGAAGTGGTTTCACGGTTGCGCTTGTTGTCCGGAGTGAGCAAACGCGGCACCCATCGCGCCGACAGCTTTCTCATGCCCAAAATTTCATGCAGGATATGACCCACGCGGTCTTTTGAGATGCCTACTGTCTCAGCTATATCGCGCACCTTCAATCGTAACACCCGGGCGTGGCTCATCAAAAACCGACGTGCGACCACGTTGAAACTCGTTACACCAATTTTTGACGGTCGCCATCGAAGGAGAAGAGTCACCGTACACAGCATCCAATCGCTCTTTGATTTTGCTGCGCGATTTCCCTTCCATAAACAAGAATCGAATCACCGACCGATATTGCTCTTTTTCCATATTTCTGAAATCCGCAGACACGCCCGCTTCCATACGCGGTCAAAACAAAACTACGAGTTCGATTCGGCTGAAATTTTGACTGTAGCCGTCTATGAGAATGTACTACACGATAGTAAATTTCTCCTGCGATAGTGGCGCCATCGGGCGGTGAGGCTAAGTACTTATCGGACTGCCCTCGTATATATAAAGTATATATCGACGGCTAAAAGTGAAATTGTACTAAATCCATTATACCAAATTTGACAGAAGAGCAATAAAAAACCGAGTTAAATCATTTTAATTTTCATTTAAAGAAAACAGAGTCTCACTTAAAGAAAACTGAGCCCAATTTTGCTCATTTAAAGAAAACTCAGTGTTATTGAAAGAGAATTAAAACGATTTAACAAGGTTTTCATTGCTCTTCTGGAAAGTTATACCAAATGGACTTAGCACAATTTCACTTTTAGCCGACTCATGAACTTAAAACACGGACCAGTTTGGTCTTTGCCTCCAAGCTCCTGGAATGTAATTTAAAAAAAAAAGTTTTCGACAGTTTTGTTTTAATTTGTTGTGTTGTGTACTCAAATGTTCTTAAAAATTGTTCATATCTGTAATTTGAACAAAACGTTCATATCGTCTGAACAGTGTTCATACGCGCAGAAAAAATATGACCACAATGCATTTGAACACACCTAAAAATTTGAATCTTTGGGACAAAATGTTCATACCGTCTGAACACCTGTCATATGTCGTATGACCATATGAGCATATCAGGCTAAAAAGTATCATATTTATATGTGCATAAAACTGAGCCCTGATCATATCGTTTGAACTTACCTTTACATCACCAAGATTGTAGTGGAAAAACCTAATCTAAATGAAGGGCGTTTAAATGAACTTCAAACAGTATACAAAAATGTTTGAAATTGTTGTAGGTTGTATTTAGGAGAACTGTTTTGATTCACATTAGGTTAGCTCTATATTTATGTTGTATTGGACATTTACCAGCGCAAGTATCAAACAAATGAAATGACAAAAATCAGCATACCTACATTTATGTTAAAATAAACGAACAGGTAATTTTATTTTCGAAATGCATGTCAACACTCATCCAGTATAACCAGAGCCAGCATATGGTTAGCTAATTAGAATCATCCATTAATATTTAACCGAGGAATGTTTTATCGATTTTAGAAAGTGCTTAATTTGCAGCCATTTAATTTAGGAGTGGTCGGTGCATGTTTAATGAATAGTAAATAACATCATGAAATGAATTTAAAAAAAAATATCAAAGGTGATTAGCGATAGATCGAACGTTTAATTAAAAATATCTGATGTCGCTGGCAAATTATTTTCTTTTACCACAGGTTTTCGTTCGAATAGAGAATGCGTGGATTTATCGCATTTGAACTTTTTGCAATTTATCGATATTTCAGACAAAAAAGTGTTCTTTTTCATAAAAGAAATTTTTTCACCCCAGGTTTCCATTCCTGCAGCGCTTATATACATTGTAGAAAATTGTAGAAAGGTTTGTGGAATCGGAGTATAAATACTCGAATCGAATTTGACTCCACCAAAATCCTGTAAGCCTGCGTGGAAGCTGGTAAAGCAGGCTCTGATGCCGGTGAGCCAGCTTCCATACAACAGGCTCATGATAGGTTTTCTGGGCAGACATGCCTGACCTGTTGGGGGGAAATTTGGATGTGAAAAGATCCGCAAAAATAATATAATTATTATTTTTTGTTTTTGCAGACCGTATAAGCCGTGAAATTCTAATACAATTTTCGGTGTAATTTTAAACAAAAAATGTCGTAAAATTACACCTTAAGACGCGGCTTTGCTACCAAAAAGGAGGAAAATTACAACAAAAATGTGGTAATTTTAAACACCCATGGTAGTTATTACACTATTTTAGGTTTAATTTTAAACAAAAAAGTCGTAAAATTACACCAGTATTGTACTTTTACTTCTTATTTAGTTTAAAGTTCCCCCGTAAAAGTAGCTTTTGTACGCCACAAAATGAGTATAAATACATAGCTTTTAAGCCATTACGACTCGGTTTAATTTTACTACTATTATAGTAGGAAAATGGTTTGCTACTATTTTAGTGGTAAAATTACAATAAAATTTTCTAGAGTGTAGCCTGTTCCGAAAATGTGGCTCACAAGAACTAAAATTTAGGAATATGGGCCCCCGTTTAGTAGATGCCATGTCACTTTGATTGGTTAATTAAAATTATTCAAATACCTACTTGTTTTCCATAAACAGTACAGGTGTTTAAGGTTTTTATAGCTATGTTAAATCGAAAAACATTCTGTGAATTTTGGACCACCTTTTACGAGTAGTAAAAATAATGCTTGCATTACTAATTTTTAGTGTACCACATTTATGTATAATAATTAACTGCATATTATACACATGTTTAGCAAAATTCATAAGGATGAAATATAATTTGTTTTATGCCAGTGCTTTTTGCCATATTATAGTATTAATATAGCGGTAAATAATTGATTCTGTCATATTACTATGCATGTTGGATACAATAATAATACTCGTTGAAATAAATCTTTTACAAATGGATTTTACACTGCCCTTAGCCCCTTCAGACTGATGATGGGATAGTGGAGTTCGAATGTTATGTGTGCATAGCATCTCTTGCATAGCATCACTTGCATAGCGAACGGTATAATACTACATCCTGACAGGGATGCCAGATTATGATAAATTTACCTTTTCATGGCAAAAGGGAATATTACGATTGCTAGGCAATCGTCAGTTACCCTATATGGCGTGACTCTAAAGGTTCGAATAGATTCAATTTCATTATAATATTCCAATTAATTTTATTTAAAGCTACTTCGATTGAATATGTTTTATAATATGAGACTGGAGGGGGGTGGGGGAGGGTGTTCGTGACTGAATGGGAGCACCAATGAAACGACAAAATTTTATAGGAAGAAAATCTTTATTTGGACGAAAACCAAAGATAGACTATTAATAAATGTGTGCCGAACGTGAAATTTCTCGTGATCTCTACATTCCATAAATAATGGCAATGGAAATTGTTTAAGCCAACAAAGGAGACAAAAGCGCCGCAGGCGAAACTTTTTCAAAAATACTCACGTCATTCTTGGAAAATCGTTTTTATAATACTATATATGCCTGAATGCGGGACTGATCCAGCCAAACCGGGACGTATGCTCACCCTGTGTATGAAGCATACATTCAAATTGCATTATGAACGATGTTATCTTTAAACTTTTTCGATCCGACTCAACCTTCGGAAACCGTGCGTTTCTTGGAGATGTTGAAAACCTTTGGTCGTATAATTTAATTATCTACAATTTTTACTTTCTTATACCTAATATAATGAAGTATTGTATTCATGAAAAATTTCGACATCTTAATTAAGCAAAAAATCTTGATTTTGGTCGGGGACCACTCCTGAGTCGATTGGAGCATTATTACAAAAAATTCTTTTTGTCTGTCAGTCTGTCAGTTTGTCAGTTTGTCAGTTTGTCAGTTTGTCAGTCTGTCAGTTTGTCAATTTGTCAGTCTGTCAGTTTGTCAGTTTGTCAGTTTGTCAGTTTGTCAGTTTGTCAGTCTGTCAGTTTGTCAATATGTCAGTCTGTGTACAAGAGTTCTTCAAAACTAATAGAGCTAGAGCCATGAAATTGTACAGGCATGTTTGGTCCTGAAATGGGATAATCCTATCGACTTTTGGTGGAAATCCGTTACCCGGAAGTAATCAAAATAGCAACTTTTTAGAAATCGCCATTTCGTTTTTTTGTTATATCTCTGTAGCTTTATGTATAACAAAAGTTGGAGATAATAAAATTTTCTACATCTCTGTCTTTTATTAGAACTCCATATCTCAAGCCGTTATTGAGATATACCATTATTTTACAAAAATCAGTTTTTTTTGCGAAAATCTAGAAAAATAACGGGTTTTTGGTGGTTTAATGTATGATGAGAATTGAAAAGAATATTGTTTGCCATAATTTTGTATTTCAAAGTTATCCAATATATTTTACCGTTATCGAGATATTATCATTAAAAATTAAAAAAATACATTTTTGCGAATTGCTTGTAAACTAACGGTTTTTCGACAGAAAAAAATAGTACTGGCAGAATTAAAGATATTAAAATTATCTACATTCTTACCTTTTACCGTAAATCTATATCTTTTACCGTTGTCGAAATATTTCAGAATTCGTAAAATAAAAATTCATATTTTTAAACTTTAACTGCCACGACAGTTTTAGGCCTTTTTCGAATATTTAGTTGTCAGTCAAAAAGACACTAAGAGAAAAATAAATTGAAACAAAATTATACCTAAATGTTATTTTATTACCATAAAATGTGTGCAACTACAAAAAATCGTTGCGGTTGCAGCGAACATTTTAATAATTTTCATTGTGGCCGTTGTGTACAATTAGGTGTCAGGTCTTTTTGACTGACGTGGCAGTTAGAGTGTTAAGTAAATTAGTATTTTATTCGTCAGGTAAATTGTGCAGAAACGTAGATTCTGTATAAGAAAATCATGTGCTGTTCACATAATTTTTTTAAATTTATTTTTAATTACTTTTTATATTTTGGACTGTGTATCGATTGTATATTTTAGCCATTAATGAATTTTGAAAACCGCTGATGTACTCTTGGGTGCAAGAAATAGCCATCTCCAAAATTTAAATGTCTATAACGTTTTCAATAAAAACAAAAAAGTCTTTATTTAAAATTAAAACACATGCTTGATTTTAAATGTAATGTGTAAACATTGTCGTAGAACAAAAATCTCATGCTAATGCGTTTTTTGTCTCTGCTGAAAAATTTCAAAAAGTGGAGATGGCTGGTTCTGCACCGAGGTCTTCATTTGTATACATATTTCCTAAGAAAGATGCAATATTTTTTAAAATGTGAAATGTTTTTATTATTAATATAAGTTTTGTATTTTTGATTTTATGTTTGTTACGCGATTTACAAGCTAATTTGAGTAAATATATAAGTCTTTGTCAAAGTTCTGTTCCGTAGGAAAAAAAGAGGAAAAAATCGGGTACAAAGGGTAAATTCTGGCAAATTTCGTAGTAAAAATTGTATCGAGCGTCTGGCAACACTGCATCCTGGTGGATGGTTGAAATGGACAAAACTTCATAACGTTCACTGATTTTACATTCGGATTACTATCCCTTGACAAAGTGAATAGTAATTTAGCCAAACTAATGAAACTGAATTGTATCAAGTTAACATGACGATGCGTTGTTAAATCTTCCAAATGAATCTAATTATAAATTGTTTGTGTAATATTGTTACATCGGTTGTTGATTGAGTATTTTGATAGCATTCAGTTTTTCTCATTAATTCTTATTATAATTGATATAATTGTAACCCATAGAACAATTAATATTTGTGTTACAAGTTGTAGAATATGCTACCGTAATGATATTTTGGAGAACATGTGCGCAAAGAAATTATTATATTTTAATATAAAACATAACAAAAGCTATAATTGCCAATCTGGTTGTATCAAAATTCCACTTTGAAGTCAAATTTTCCAATAAGATTTTTTAAAATTTATTCCAATCGGATTTTCATGCATGGGAGTTTTATGTAGAATCATATCCTAAATAACTTTTGTTCTTGGACTTTTTTGATAAAATTCACCGTTTTTGAGATATTCAGAAAAAGGTACCCCCCCTAATGGTCCATTTTTGCCCATTAACGAACTTAGCCTCACATTTTACGAAAAACGGATCTGTGCAAAATTTCAAGTCTCTAGCTCAATCCGTGCGCCCGCAATCCGCGCCACAGACAGACGGACGGACAGACGGACGGACGGACGGACAGACGGACGGACGGACATGCTAAATTCAACTTTTTTTTATCATTCTAAACACAATGGTGTAATTCATTTTTTTGTGTGATGACGGGATCTTGGCGTTACAAACGGTAAGGCAAATCTAATATACCCTTTGGTTTCACCATACGGGTATAATCACCCTTTCAAAGGCGTCTGTAACACCTATATGCGTATCTCAATTTAAAACATAAAAAAAGCTACAATTGGTAGGGGGCAATCGTCAAATAGGTACTATATATATGATTTTTACTTTCTTCTACGGAGTATAATAAAGTATTGTATTCATGAAAAATTTCGACCTCTTAATTTTGCCTAAAAAACATTTCCCGATCACTCCTGAGTCGATTGGAGTCATATTTAAAAAATGTCTTTCTGTCTGTCAGTCTGTCAGTCTGTCAGTCTGTCTGTCAGTCTGTCTGTCAGTCTGTCTGTCAGTCTGTGTACAAGATTTCTCAAAAACTAATAGAGCTAGCGCCATGAAATTTTATAGGCATGTTGGGTCCTGAAATGGGACGATCCTATCAACTTTTGGTGGAAATCCGTTAACCGGAAGTATCCAAAATGGCGGTTTTTCAAAAATCGCAATTTCGTTTTTCTCGATTTACTCCCAAACTACGCGTTTTTTAGTGGCCTGAAGTATGACAAAACTTGGAGAAAATAAAATTTCCCACACTTTTGTGTTTAGCTATAACTCGATATCTCAACCTGTTATCGAGATAAACCGTTATTTCCAAAAAAAAAACAGTTTTTTGCGATTATCTCGAAAATTAACGGGTTTTTGCTGACTGAATGTATGAAGTGAATTAATGAGAATGGCATTCTGCACAATTTTGTCTTTTACCGTTATCCGTTATCTTTTATCGTTATTGAGATATTTTCATTAATATGTAAAAAATCATATTTTTGCGAATAATTTGCAAACTAACGGTTTTTCGACAAATCAGTTAAAAGAATAATTAAAGATGTTTACATTTTCTACATTTTTGCCATTTACCGTAAATTGATATCTTTTACAGTTCTCAAGTTATCTCAAATTTTGTACGTTTTTGATATTTTTGAATAAACCCAGAATTTATTGGGAGGTCGTCTTAGGTTGACAACGCGACAGGGCTCTAGCGTAAATTGCGCAGGGTCATAGATTTTGTAGAAGAAAGTTTTGTGTTGACCACAACTGATTTTTTTTAAGTGGGAAAGGGGAAAGGATTGATCCGATTGGATTTTGATGTATGGAACGATTATGTAATATCATATTCTAAACACATTTTGTATTTATAAATTTTTCAATACGACTCACTTTTTCATTTGTATGAGGGAAGTAGGATGGAATGATCCGCTTTGCCCGTTCAAGGACTTAGACTTGCCATTTACGAAAAACGCAACTATACAAAATTTCAAGTCTCTAAAGGAGCCTCCACACGTTCAATGTTACTTGACAAGTATTATTGATGAAAATTTTCGTAAAGTAACATTGATGGAAATTGCCTGCAAACGTAACATTGAAGAGCATCCAAACGATCAATGTTAGTTGAAACATGAGTCATTCAAATAAAATTGCCAAGTAACATTGAACGTGTGGAGGCTCCTTAAGGTAAAGTGGGACCAGTGACGTTTCTTCTAAGGTGCGAGGGTGTTCACTGCACACCCTACTGAAATCCAATATGTATCGGAAATCTATTGTTAATTAATTTCTTTTTTTTGTGCCAATTCTTTCGACAATTTACCAATGGCAATGGTTGCCTAAAGCACCCGCACCCTACATTACCAACCTGTTTCTTAATCTTTCGACCAACCAAGTGGTCTCCACTTTACAGCGAACCAAAGTAAAATTTGCTTGTGGCCTTCTTTCCTACTCGCCCCTTAGCGAAACACACTCGAAACGCAATACCGACTCTTTCGGTCGTTCGACCGACTCGAGTGTTCTCCAATTTACAGCGCACCAAAGCAAAGTAAAAATACAGATGACTAAGTAAAAGTCTATAATAAAAAACGTTTCACCACACACAAAGTTCACAAGAAGCAACCGCACACAACGATGAATTTGGGTGCTCCAGAAAAAGCCGCACGGCGAACCGATGCGATGTTGCTTGCTGCTGGCCGCGATGCTGCGAAACCCGACAATAGAAAACCGACCATCGTATGGCCGTTTGGCTGACGTGCTGATGTGTGTGGGTGTGTGTGCCAAGCAAAACAGCAATATTGCTTGCTCATCAGCTCAGTCGGTTTCTGATTTTACAGGTGTTCAGTTGGCTTTTGTGTATGAGAAATAATTAATTTAATATTATGACTTGTGAATGCGGATGCGCAATCGAAAAATTGTTTGAGAAACCATTTTCTCAATTAAATATCGAGGAAAAATTGGAAATTCTCAATTCAGGTAAGCCGACACCGGCACTTCCCGACTTAACTTGCAAAGTAGTATCGAAAGGAAAATCTTTTAGTAGACATTTTCAGCCTTCTTCTTATGAATCAAAATTCTGGCTATGCGGTTGCTCTGCTATTAATAAATTATTTTGTTGGCCATGTTTACTATTTTCAAGTAATCAAGAAAAGGGTGTTTGGACTACAGGCTACGATTTAAATCATTTAACTGCCGCAATAACAAAACATACCGACTCCCAAGTGCACATTAATAATAGCGTTAGATTAAAAACTTTTGGAAATACACGCATTGATTTATTACTCGACAAAAAAAAAAGAAAAAAAAAAGAAAAACAAAAAAAAAATTAAAAAAAATTAAAAAAATGGATCTTCGTCTATCACGTCCCCGACGTGATCCTGGATAAAACTAAGAGTAGACATCTATCATTTAACAGAAACTTAATATTGAACACCCTACTGAAAGCAGCACGCCACGTCACTGAGTGGGACTGCTGATGGGAAAACCATTCTCAAAACTAAAATCTCTGTTTTCAGAGTTCCGCCCGTCGTGCTCTGATTGGTTGGCTGCCACACTGAATGTGTTCCATTGTCATTATTGTTTGGGTCGTCTTCGATGCAACACGTCGCATTACAAAGGCAGCCAGATATTGCTTGCGATTCTTTAGAAATGTTCCGTTTTCCAAATGTTTCACGCCAGTCTGATTGCTCACAGCTACTGGTTCAAATAGTCTCAATGTGAACACGAGCAATATTTCATCCGTCCTATTTAGGTGGACTATTTCAACCAATCTGAACATGGTCTAATGCTTGATGTACTGAGCCTCAATATAAATTAGCTGCCTATCAAAATATCGGCTTCCCTACAACCGCCTAGTCAGTTATCTGCTGAACTGCTGAACGGATTTGAATACGGTTTCCAGTGCTGGACCGTCAGGAAAAATTTTCGTTTACTTACAATAGTGTCTCATATATTATGCAAAACTCCTCTCCTTCTATACCCTTAACTTCTGAATGAATTTTAATACGGTTTAAAGTGTCGTAAAGGAGGATTTTCGCCCACTCAAATACCCCCTCCCGCGTAATGCGGACCCCCTCTCCATCGATCTCTTAAATTGCCAAATAGATTTTGATGCGATTCTCAGTGTTGGACAAGTCGATCGTCAGGATAATTTATGTATAGCATCCACCTTTCGAGCGTGGTAAATAATGTATCCATTTGGATTTCAAATAATTTTGTGCCTTGTACCGTAAGTACCATTTTTGGTATAAGTTTTGGAATTTTGACTGGAAATGCAAGCTTTTTCCTGTAAAAATGGTCTTTTTTCGTACCATGTCCCAATAGGACTTTTAATTGGAATTGTGTAACTGGAATGTACCACGAATTGAAAGTTTTGGCGTACGCGATATTCAGTAGTGACGCCATTGATTTTACCGATGGACCATATATAATTCCAACATGTTTCCCTACTATTTTCCTACCATTTTTCCAACTATTTTTCATAGCATTTTTCCTCCTATCTTCCCTAGCATTTTTGCTCCAATTTTGCCTAGTATATTCCCAAATATTTTTCTGCAATTTTTCTTAGTATTTATCGTTATATTCGCAAAATGGAACTGTTTCGCTTGGAATACTAGCTGCGACTGACTGCATGTGGAGAATATTGTATCCTCGCTATGGCAACCCTCGGTGCCAATTTGGTTTTCGAGGTGTGTGACACACCATTTTTTAGAATTATTGTTGAGTTAACGAAGAAAGGTAAAGTGGTGTCCTGCGCTGACGTCTAAATTCAATTAATCAGTACGCAATAAAGCATAGACACCGAAAGGACTTAGTTTCATCCAGTTGAAGTCTACTAACTTCAACAGGATGGTAGCGGTAGAAAGCACTTTTTTGAATCAATTTCCAGAAATATAACTGGTAAATCTGTTGGTACGTACCAAATGTGTTTCAGTTCTATTTCGCAATCGCAGAACACTGAAATTCAACTTAAAAAATTTGTGGCGTCACATTGAAATTATATCCAATTATTTTTTACGGGTATTTTTTTTACTGTGTATATATTTTTGGCATCTTGAAATCAACCGTATAGTAAAATATTTTTTCAAAATAATTTTATTATAACAAATTAACACAATAAACTTACTATTAAATCCAAAATGACTTTTCACCCCTAAAATTTAATGGAAATTATTCCAGATAAAAACCCAATTATTTCACAACTCAAATCAATTATATTTCATAAAATAAAATAAAAAATCTTATGCCTCTACACAATCTTGTGATTATTGTTATTGTTATGATTTTTCGTTTTCGCTTTTCGGGTCTATGAAATAACAATAAAAAAATAAGACGATGATAATCAAAAATTTCATATTCATTCTGGAAAAAGGATCCGGAAAAGGAAAATTGAAGGAAGTTTTCCTCCAATCAAAATCCCAGACTTATTCACTGAATGAATATTTTGTTGCCAATCAGAATCCATAAATATGACCATCATCAAAAGTATAAAAAGATGAAATAAGTTCTAATACTCCTATAACCATCACTTGATCGAATTTTTATGATAAACGATAATCTAATGTTGACTTAATTGAATTTTTTGATGACTTTCGATATTAGTGCGGTGTCTGAGCATAACCAGAACCCCTCTACACTTCCCTTATAGCATTTCGATTCACGATGGCGCTAGCAATGACGACGGTTGGGTCGGTGGTACGTAAATTCTCCCCCAACAAGGAGTAAAAGTTATAAACGCGGCCAACATTATGTTTAGTGATAAACCAGATGCTGTCATTATCGTTTGATATGCGCCAGATGTTATTTTATCGCCGCTGATAGCTTTTGCCGTTCATTTCAAATCATATTTCGCTTTATCTATTCTTTTACTCGTATTATTTCTAGCTTCGGATATTATAGATCAAAGTATTTAATACTACTATTTTCCGGTTGTGGCAACGTCATTTTATCATATCACAAAACGATCTAGTGTTTTACCTCTCTGTACCCCTTAGTTTTCAGTTATTTAGTTATTATGGAATTTAATCGAAACCGTCCTGATAATAAAATTTGTCACAAGTTATTGTCTTCCGTAATAAAATCATTTTGTCAATAATAAATAGCCTCTCTACACCTTGAGCCAAAAAGGTTATCGAATGCCATTAAATTGATTTTTAATTAAATTATGAAATGTGTGTAATCGATTTCAACGTTGCAACTTTTTTGACATTCCCTAAAAATCGATTAAAAAATAAAATGAATCACATACATTTTAATGATTAAAAGATATGCTTTTTGTATTTTTCCTCTTTGAAAACGGCATACGTCATAAAAATGTCATACAAAGATTGTAGCATTTATTTGAATTATCACAATATTTTTATAAGAGTGAATTATTGCCGCTTCGTATTTTTGTGCAAAGCAACAGGAAAAATTATTAGAGTTAATAAAGGATAAAACCGTTAAGAAGTTTTGAGAAACTTACTAAAAACTCTAAACTTCTCCAGTTACTTATCTGCACAACATCCCAAGTTAGACGAACTAGACTCCCTAAAATGAGATTTTCCGTTGCCCACATCTACAGTTTTACACAGATTGCGAACAACATACAATTTGTATTGGGAGTCGTAGCAGACATACAAACTAGATAAAGTACTCAACTCACTGAAAAAAAACTCACTGAAAAAAAAACTCACTGAAAAAAAAAAAACTCAACGAAAACCAAAATCACCGAAATTTCAAAGTCACCTAAAGCCGGCCATACATTATGAGACTTGTTGTACAACTTGGTTCGGTTGTAGGCAATGTTGGATCGTGTATGGGCCAAATTTTAGGTTCGACAAAAATCAAAACCCTGTTGATTTTGACTCCGCCACAACAAGTTTATACAACATGGTTTTAGAACAAGTCTCATAATGTATGGCCGGCTTAATGAAAGCTCACCGAAATGTGCAAAAAAAAATGGAGCCCTTCAATGGAAGGCCCCATGGATCGCAAATACAATAAAGATAGGGTGACCATACGTCCCGGAATGACCAGGACAGTCCCGTATTTAGGTATGTCGTCCCAGCGTCCCGGAAACTAAGTCCCAGACTTATGCTATCTACACTCTAGAAAATTTTATTGTAATTTTACCCCTATAATCGTAGGAAACCATTTTCCTACGATAATAGGAGTAAAATTAAATCGAGTTGTAATCAGGGTTCCCACCCCAAAAGTGAAAAGCGGAGTGTTACTGATCGAAAAATAGTAGTGTCAGAGGGATTTCAGTAGTGTCAACTTTTTTAACAGTCATTTAGAGTTTTATTGAGACAACACATTTTGTGTGTTACCGTCTAATGTTTTATTGCATATCATATCAGCACATTTTTATACCCGTATGGTGAAACCAAAGGGTATATTAGATTTGCCTCACCGTTTGTAACGCCAACATCCCGTCATCACACACAAAAATCGTATGTCCGTCTATTCGTCTGTGGCGCGGATTGCGGGCGCACGGATTGAGCTAGAGAATTGAAATTTTGCGCAGATCCGTTTTTCGTAAAATGCGAGGCTAAGTTCGTTAATGGGCAAAAATGGACTATTAGACCGAAAACGTTTTTTGTGAATAAAACGGTGCATCTTATCAAAAAACAGCAAGAACAAAAGTTATTTAGGATATGATTCTACATAAAACTCCCATACCTCAAAATCCGATTGGAATAAATTTTAAAAAATCTTATTGGAAAGTTTGACTTCAAAGTGGAATTTTGATACAACTGTTACCTGTTCACTTAAATCACCATACAGGTTTTCAATAATTGCCAGATTGGGAATTATAGCTTTTGTTATGTTTATTAACTAAGTATTATATTGAGGCGTTAAAAGCTACCCACATGTCGAAATCGTGATTTTTTTTGTGTTTGAATCACTATTGCGAGTGAGTTTCTAGATAAAAATGTTTGTATGCACAAAAGAACATTTCAACATTGATAATAAAGTCCACACAATTTTTTTTTCCAAAAATTTACAGTAAATAATAGTACAAAAGTGAAAAAGCTTCAAAAACTCGATTATGTGGGTTGGTCCACTCTAGCTTTTAACACCTCATATGTCCCTTTTGTTCAAGAATTGAGTGCGTTTAGTCAGTAACTTTTTCATAGGGAATGCCTAAAGTACTTAAATATTTTAGATAAAGAGTCTGAATGATTACATATTACATATTTTTTAATTTTCCCCCAGACAAATGAAATTTTCAAATCTAGAAATTAACTTTCTTTGTAGCACGTTTTTTATATGGCGAAAAAGGTAGTGTTTTGAGTTTTTCAGTAGTGTTAGGTCAAATTATGTCGAAATAGTAGTGTAAAACTACGATAGTAGTGTAAACGGGATCCTGGTTGTAATGGCTTAAAAGCTATGCATTTTTACTCATTTTGTGGCGTACAAAAGCCTCTTTTACGGGGGAACTTTAAGCTAAATAAGAAGTAAAAGTACAATACGGGTGTAATTTTACGACATGGATGTTTAAAATTACCACATTTTTGTTGTAATTTTCCTCCTATTTGGTAGCAAAACCGCGTCTTAAAGGTGTAATTTTACGACATTTTTTGTTTAAAATTACACCGAAAATGGTATTAGAATTTCTCGGCTTATACGGTCTGCAAAAACAAAAATATTATATTATTTTTGCGGATGTTTTCACATCCAAATTTCCCGGGCATGTCTGCCATGTGGCAGGCGCCACACAGGATTTTGGTAGAGTAAAACTCGATCCGATGCCACAAACCTTATGCGAATTATAAGGTTAAGGTTAAATTGTCCGTACAATAATGCAAAAATACCCTGCCAGCGTGTTTTTACACCAAAATGAGAGTAAAAATACGAATATTGGTCGAAATTTTACGCAAGGTTTAAAATTACCCTATTTCTAGTGTAAGATTAATGTTTTTTTGGGTGAGTTTACAACTTAAATGGTGTGCGAGCTAAATTCTGATTTTTTTTCGAAATTTTACGACGTTTTTGCAAATTTACCCCGTTTTTACCCCATTTTTCGGTTTAAATTCAAATTAATTTTCTACAGTGTAGTGTTATAATTTATCAAACAGTACATGGTAAAAAAGCCTGGAGTACTCAACCAAAAATTCTATTAGACGAAATTTCAATAAAAATTGGAATAGAATTTAATAAATGCAAATTATTATTTAGGTCCAGCGTAGTCCAAGTCATAAAGTACTTCGCCTGTATTCCGGAAGTCGGTGGTTCAATTTCCGACTGTCGTACGCTGTGATTCAAGTTCACTCAACTTGCTTTACGAAATGAGTAGTGATAGTTGCCAATTAGTGTTAACGACATCATCGGTCTAGATTGCTATCACGACCTCTGCTGTTGATGCGTTGTAGCGTAAAAAAAACCTTACAAATGTTGTAATTCATCCATGGTTCGCAATCTATGTAAAACTGTAGGTGCGAAGCAGGGAAGCAATTGTTATGAAACCTCAATTGAGGAGGCCCACGCTCTTCGAGTAGCGCCGAGAATAGTTTTTTACTGTCAATTTTTATCTTTATTCGTTCTTGAGATATTTACATTAATATGTTAAAAGTCGATTTTTGCAAACTCACGATTTTTCCAAATTGCTTGCAAACTAACGGTTTTTCGGAAAACCTTGTTTTCGCAAAATTAAAGATAATATAGTTCTTTACATTTTTGCCTTTAACGGTAAATCACTATCCTCTACCATTCCCAAAATATTCCAGCGTAGGTGATTCTAGTTGCATATTTTTGGCCATTTTTTGGCAGGTCGTATAAGAAAGTCCTATGCTCCTCAGAAATTTCCAGTTTAATTATATTCTATTACGCGGGCGAAATAGGGCGTAATCCAGAAGTTTCGGCCTGGCAGGCGAACGAATGAAAAATAATATTCTTTTCTCATTCTTTATCATTCGCGAATTTTTGAAGTTGGGAAGAATTGATTTTTATTTTCTCGCGAAAAAAATGAAATCAAATCCATGTCGTGCAATTTATTCTTTCGCGAAAGAATGAATTCTAAGGGTAAGGATACACGACGAGAGACTTTGGTCTCTGAGACCAAAAATTTCGCCTCTGGATACAAAGAGACCTGTGTATACACTTCGGAGACCGGAGATTTGTCTCCAAGTATCAAGTCTCTAGGGTCTAGGGTACAAATCTCCGGACTCCGAAGTGTATACACAGGTCTCTTTGTATCCAGAGGCGAAATTTTTGGTCTCAGAGACCAAAGTCTCTCGTCGTGTATCCTTACCCTAAGATTCTTCAAAATTCGATTGAGAATGAATGAGATCCGAATATTCTCCGAACCCTGGATTTGTCACCGTGCATGGAACATTGTATGTATAATAAACCGAACAGTTTAAAGTTGAAAAGGGTCTTATATTGTTCTGATCGAAATATCCTAAAGTGTATATCAGATTATGCGGAAAATCTCAGTTTAACTATAAGTAAGTATGATTTACAGAGACGAAATATGATTTAACTTCTTCCTTCCTACTCTCATACTATAGTTACGGCACAAGTATAACAAATGTTTTTTTGAACGATATATTTATAGTCGCTATGGATATTCCCATGAAAATGTAATTCTCTATATTTATTTGTGTACATGGGCGTCTAGAAGGATTTTCTCATGGTTGGGGGCCCAAAATTGTTTTATGACTTTTTCATACTTTTTTTGGGGCCACTCCAGGACAAGATGAGTAACAAATTTTATAGAGAAAAAAAACTTGATTTAGACTCAAGCCAAGAAAAAAAATCAATACTGTGCGTCGCATGCGAATTTTATTAAATGGAATGCGGCGCAGTTATTTAAATCAAAAGATACACAGTCTCAAGCTAAAATTAACGAAGGGAAATTCCAAAAGAAAAAAACATAACAACAAAGAGAGATGCCCCGCAGGCCACATTTTTTTAAGATAATACACCTTTTGTGGAATATTGTCGAGAAAATCTGCCGCAGGCAAAAAAAAAAGTACTTTGAAGCAACCTCCAGCCGAAATAGAGTACGTTTTTTATATTTAGAATATGCTCTACTCTTGAGTTGGAGGTTGCGTACTTTATTCGATAAAATTTTGCTCTAAAAAAATTGGTCAAAATTGTCCATTCGATATAAAATCTACATAGATCGAGCGATTTTCGAGAAGTTTTCGAGCAAAATGAGCTGGTCATTCGAATACGCCATTAGTTTTCGGTACGCCGGGACAGCAAGCCTAAATCCGGCGCTCTCAGCTTGTAGCGTTCTTTTTTTTATAAAAAAAGATATCATGCAATGGGTTGTTTTTATTTAAATGCTTCTAACTAGGGATGTCAAAAAAGAACCAGTTAAACTGGTTACCCGGTGTTTTTGCTTCGGTTAACCGGATTTTTTCGGTGTTTTTTTTGCACGGTTATACCCGGTGTTTTTTTTAAAGCCAAAAACCGTTCAAAAAAACCGATCTTTTTTTTTGTACGGAGAAATAATTTTAAACCAATTTTCGTGCAACTGATTTGTTAGAAACACTTTTTTTTAGGCACTCTAAACCAAATACAATATTAAATTGTGCCATTTATGGCCTCTTAATGGATTGATTATATGGTACTTCATGTCTTTTGTTTGTATTATAGTGTATTTGTTGCGTCTAAGACCTAACCTACCTAATTTGAACAAAACGGTTTTTCGGTGTTTTAATAACCGGTTTTTTGGACCCGGTTTAAACCGAAGTCTTAAGAATCGGTTTAACCGAAAACCGGTTTTTTTCAAAAATTTGACATCCCTACTTCTAATCTCCTGCGCGCCGGTAACCTTTTTTGTATGGTAGATTAATGAAACTCACAGGATGTATTCTTAAAATTCAAATTACATCTAAACAAATTGGAAAAAATGGAATGTATTGTATTTAGAAAAAGGTCAAACTAGTGGATGACGTATTAATTTAATTGCTGCAAATTTTTCCGCCAATAGTGGTTCACGCCACAAATTCTTTCACACTGGAAGGTAGCACGCACAGAACTATATAACATAGAACAACTGTCACCATACAAAGCTCTGATGAAAAAGGATCCCAAAAGTATTTCCCTCTTTATCGTACTTGAACGCATCCACTGAACTGTATAAGGTCGCGAAATTCAAATTTAGTTTGCCGCGAAATTCAAATTTCACAAGTTTGAGACTAACTTTAAGCGCAAACAAATAACGTTAAGCGCCAACACCATTCCAAAAGTCTATTTTCCTTTGACAGCTCACGGTTTAAACGAGAGGACTATATTTATTTTCGTACGGTTATCTTGCTCTTCCTTGACTCGTTTTGATTCACTGAACTGTATTGAAATGGGACCATTTGAGACAGCAAATCGAGCGATCTAGTAAATCTATGGTAGCACGTTAAAGTAGCTTAAACATCTTTATTTCAAAAAAATGATAATTAAATTGATAATTAAACTACTGAAACTCAGCTGACGCCGCCAAAATCAGAAAGTTGGTCTACTCTAGAATCGCGCCTTTTATCACAGCATTTTGATCAGTCCCATAAAAAAAATCGCTATATTCAACTTTTGACGCGACGCAGCACACGACGCTTTCACTGTAATTTCACCTGTATTCAAGGAACATAAAAACATTTTTTTATAATCTAGGGGGAATACCTGCGCACGCTCATGTTTGCATATGTAAAAGGAACATATCTTAATCAAAAACCATTTTAAGTTTACAGGTTTAAGTTAAGGTACGTCGAAGAATTTGCTCTATTTTCATTGTACATTCACACACACACACACGCACATATATCACGGTGTATTGTTCTTCCTTTTTTTGGAACTTTTCTTGTTTAGGTTTTGTGTAATTCTTCCCCGTAGAGAAATTATGCGGCTGAGTGAAATCTTTTCAAAGCTGAAAAATTGATAAAACCGACTGTGAAAATCTTTTCAGCTTGTCAAACCCTTTTCAAGTGCTTGAAAACTAAAGTCCACTCACGCAATGACATATAAACATAATATGTGCTTTCTATGCCCACATAAAAGCTTAGATTTTTCTCTGTTTTTCCAACTCGATTGAACAAAACTAAATATATCCTATATCTGTATATGAATTGCATTAAAAGATCGAGGACAGGTGTAAATGAAATAAAAATCCAAATGTGTAAAAATCTCGTATTCTAAAAACAGTCAGTGGTTGATTCATGTTATAAGCAGTAATAGTTGAGAAATCAACTTCAAAGTTTTTTCAATGGTAAAATGCTTAGATATACCTAAACATTATGTACAGAGAAACCTTAAAGGTATGTAAGTTATAAATATATAAAAGGACGGAAGGTCTGTATCCAAAAGCCATTTGCTTGCAAAATTGTTGTAAATCGTGATGTTGTAAATTGTGAATAGAGGATGAAGAGAAGTTTAATCGAGTTCCGTGTGGTCAAGTGAAAGGCATTTTTCACATTCAAAAGAGCTTTACCATCAGAAAGGTCACGAGGAAAGGTTGAAAAGGCAAATCAGGCACTTTCACTTTCATTTTATTTTCTACTGTTTGAGTAATGAACCATAAGCCATCAACGGAAAATCCACTTTCAAAGCTGTAAGGATTAAGAGTATTTTTTTACACTCAGAAACACTTGCTACACTCCACTTAATGGATGGTTTTAGTTTCTTTTTAAACCCTTAAATCGAATAAAACTATTTTTTTTTTCTGATATTTTAATTAACGTGCGATCATCTCTCGGGTGATTTTTGACCCAAACGAAAATCGATTCTTAAAAACTATAATATTCACAAATAGGTAGTTTGGAAGATTTTTTTTGATTAAATTTTAATAAACCTCTAAAAAATTAGAATTTTCTGATAAACTGTTAACACATTACAGAAACAGTCAAATTGACGGGGACAGACAAAACTTCGAGTTATCGAGGATCTCGAAATATCCAGGTTCGACTTATCGAGGTTAATAGCAAGAAAATTCGAGTTATCGGAGAACGAAAAACATCGCGCATTTTAACTAAAGATTTCTATTCTTCTTCGTCTTTTCGCTCTTCCCTATCATATCAGAGCTGGGCAAAATACTCAAGTATCAGTACCAGTATATGGTAATGATACTTTTAACCGCATTTCAGTATCAGTACAAAAAGTACTGGTACTGAGATTTCAGTACCAGTAAATTTTGTACTGGTATTGCTCTGACTGAGCAGTACAAAAATACCAACATCGGTACTGGTACTGAAACTCCAGTACCAGTGCTATGTACTTGAAAAATATCAGTACTTTCGCGAAAAATACTTGAAAAAATTCCAGTACTTTTGCAAAAGTACTTGAAAAAATTCCAGTACTTTTGCAAAAGTACTTGAAAAAGTATAAAAAGTACTGTACTGCAAAACTCAAAACCGGTACAAAAAGTACTGGTACTGCAAAAACCAATACCAGTACAAAAAGTACTGGTATTGCAAAAAACAGTACAAAAATACAAATATTGTAAAAAACCAGTACCAGTACTTTTTGTACTGGGACTGGATCCGTGCATCGATTACAAGTACTTCAAGTACTGGTACTGATCGTGCAGTACCAATACTTAAGGTATTGATACTGGTGGCAAGCCCAGTACAAGTATCTATGTACTGGTACTGCTCGTGTACTGCAGTATCAAATGTACTGAAGTATGCCCAGCTCTGTATCATATTATCATTTCAAGCGAAAATATCTCTTCTAGATTTTAATACAACCATTGGGAACTAAATAAAATATCCACAGGATTTCATTCCCAAAGTAAAGCAGAGTATTGCGTATTTTGATTCCCAAAGCAAAGAAAAGGGATTTGAAAAAAGGATTTGATGGATTTATAAAAAAAAGGATTTGATTCCCAAAGCAAACAAAAGTATTGCGTATCGCTCTCGATCTAGCGGCCAGTACAAACACACTCAAAAATGCATTCGTAGGGAGAGAAATAACTTTAAATTACATTTTCCTTCCCAAAACAGAGAGCTAATCAAAGATCAAAAATGCTCTCCGATAAGAGAGAAACGTTAGAGCGAGTATTAAAAACGAAGCAATATGATATTTAGCGCGACTAAGGCACTTGGCACTCTGAATGAGAATTCGCACCGCATAGCGAACCAGTTTAAACTTACCAAGCGATCTTATATCGTATGTCATCTGCAGGAGCTCTAATTTCGTAGAGACCTCAATTTTGCAGAGACCGCATTGTTACGTAATATAAAATTAGAGCCCATGTTGATGACATACGATATAAGATCGCGTGGTAAACTTGAACTTTCTCCCAATGCAGTGCGAATTCGCATTCGGTGTGCCAAGTGCCTAAAGGTCAAAACAGAACCAACATTTTGAGGTTGTCGCTAGAATTGGAACACCATATAAAAATATACTAGGGGCTGCGCCCCGAACCGCTTCGCGGTTCATCCCCCTTCCGCAGGTCGGCCTTCGGCCTCCCTGCCCCCGTCGGCCTACGGCCTCCACAACTACTCGGCCTTCGGCCTCGCCCCTCACGCTTGAATTGTTGGAATTTGATGTATGGAGATGTTACGTAAAATTATTTAAATATATTTCAGCTCTCGCCTTCCTCTTTACTCGGCCTTCGGCCTCCACAACTACTCGGCCTTCGGCCTCGCCCCTCACGCTTGAATTGTTGGAATTTGATGTATGGAGATGTTACGTAAAATTATTTAAATATATTTCAGCTCTCGCCTTCCTCTTTACTCGGCCTTCGGCCTCGAGTCAAATGCATATAGTTAACTCAAAAAAGGGAATTTTTTTTTTCTTTGTTTTTTTTTTTTCATTTTTCTTTGTGACTCAACGGTGTATTACAAAATCGTACTGTTTACTTACAATATATTCAATAACGGTAAAAGGTGGTTATCCACACGGGGAAACACAATATTGTGGGAAATGTTATTCTTTTTAATTCATGTCATACATTGAAGCACCAAATCCCTTTAGAATTGCAGAAGATAGCAGGTGAGGACTATACATAACGATGGTATCTATACTGTTTTTCGCAGTATTATATTGTTTTTCAGACTCCAATACTGCATAATTGCTTTTTTCCCAAAATACTGTATTTAAATACTCAGAAAACTTTAATTCTTTAACGTTTCGAAATTCAAATTTATTAATAGCAATGCAAAACGTCAGTGGCAACACAAAACAGTGGCAACACATGGCAAGTGTAAATACATTCAAACGACGAACAGCGAAGTATTGATGGCAACATGTCATATAGATTCGCTTCTTCCTTTCCCCATCGATTACTGTCTTGTCATTATTCATCCTTCTTCAGAACGCGTTACTTTGATTTTGCTTTCCATTGTTAATTTTAAAAGAAAAAGAATAAAAATGTCGAAATCAAGAGCAAAAACACAAATTTTCATTGAATAAAATTTATAATGCGAAAAATACTGTTTTTATATCCGTATGGTGAAACCAAAGGGTATATTAGATTTGCCTTACCGTTTGTAACGCCAAGATCTCGTCATCGCACAAAAAAAATGAATTACACCAGTGTGTTTTCGTCCGTCCGTCTGTGGCGCGGATTCCGGCGCACGGATTGAGCTAGAGACTTGAAATTTTGCGCAGATCCGTTTTTCGTAAAATGCGAGGCTAAGTTCGTTTATGGGCAAAAATGGACCCTTAGCGGGGGTACCCCCCATACGAACGAAAAAGTTTTTTGCGAATATCTGAAAAACGGTGCATCTTATCGAAAAAGTGCAGGAAACAAAAGTTATTTATGATATGATTCTACATAAAACTCCCATACATCAAAATCCCATTGGAATAAATTTTAAAAAATCTTATTGGAAAGTTTGACTTCAAAGTGGAATTTTGGTACGAATATCACCATACGGGTTTTCAAAAATTGCAAGATTGGCAATTATAGCTTTTGTTATGTTTTCAAATTGATTTACTGCTTTTTTAAATTTTTAGGTGAAATATACTGTTTTTTGTCCGAAAAAAGATACCATCGTTAGCTATACATAAAAAGGAGGGGTAGATATTAGTGAGCAAACATTTTTCTTGCGGTGACCTCTCTCATGGTGAAAACCGGATCCGACACCCTTAAGCGCATAAAGAGGTTTCAAGAGAGGGAGTTTACAGAGAGGGAAAGGGGTTGCTATTAAACTGGATCCGACACACTTGAGTAAGAGATATCAGAAGAAACGGGGATTGGCATCAAAAAGAATCATATCCTTTATTCTGTCAATAACTGTACCTGTGTGCTGTTTTTGCGTGATGCCGGAACAAACATTCAGACAAACAGACAGAAATACCGACCGACATACAGACAGACGGACAAACATAAATTTTAAGCATAACAGACCCTATAATTGCCAGTCTGGCAGTCTGGCAATTATTAGAAACTCGTATAGTGATATTACTATCAAAATTCGAACAATTGTATCAAAATTCCAGTTTGAAGTCAAACTTTCCAATAAGATTTTTTAAAATTTATTCCAATCGGCTTTTTATGTATGGGAGTTTTATGTAGAATCATATCCTAAATAACTTGTGTTCTTGCACTTTTTTAATAAGATGCACCGTTTTTGAGATATTCACAAAAAACCTTTTCGTTCGTATGGGGGGTACCCCCCCTAATGGTCCATTTGTGCCCATTAACGAACTTAGCCTCGCATTTTACGAAAAAAGGATCTGCACAAAATTTCAAGTCTCTAGCTCAATCCGTGCGCCCGCAATCCGCGCCACAGACGGACGGACAGACAGACGGACGGACATGCAAAATTGAATTTTTTTTTATCATTCTAAACACACTGGTGTAATTCATTTTTTTGTGTAATGACGGGATCTTGGCGTTACAAACTGTAAGGCAAAGTTAGTATATCCTTTGGTTTCAACATACGGGTATAAAAACAGGCAGTCATTGGGGACCAACAGAAGTGAAAACAATAATATATGTAAGGTAATTTTGTCGTGTATTTATGCCTATATATTTTTTAACCTGAAATTTTGAAAATATATGCTAATAAGCAGTAAATGTCAAATAAAAGTCAATATGCATATTAAGGTTTGAATTCCTGAGCAGCACATGATTTTCTTATACAACAAATAGCTAGAGATATTTAATTCTTTCTGTATAAGAATGCCACGTGCTGTTCAGAAATTTTCTGTGTAATTTTATTTTGCTGTATATTTTAAAAAAAAAAAATCGAATTTTTGTTATTTTCTGTCTCATTTTATTTTGCTGTATGAAATTTTCCAAAAAAGAACCGATTTTTTGTTGTGTAACAAAGTCACGTGCTGTTCAGAAATTTCATCGCTAATTTTATTTTGCTCTATACAGTCTTCAAAAAAAATCGATTTTTTCTGTATAAAAAAATTAAATGAAAGTAAATAAGCATTCTTAACCCATTTATACGCCACCCGGTAAGAATTCTTACCACAACTTTGAATGTTCATCAAAGGTCATCAAATTACTTTTTCGTTGATTGGGTAATTGGATTTTCCCATTTTTGGCCACAAAACAGACAAAAACCCTCCCAGAAACGTAAAAATACTCGTTTCTCGCCATTGGTAAGAATTCGTACTACAAAACCTTTTTTCACATTTTTGTTTATTTTTTCGAAGAATGTACCGCAAAGCGGTAAGGGGTTGAGCCCTTAGATCATTTTTATTCCAAAATCAATAAAAATTTTCACGTTTTTCTGGAAAAAATACCACATATTGAGCATAGCAGAGTATTGGCTATTCGCCGTGGTTAAGAATTTTCACCACAATTTTCCGGAAAACTGTGGGTCGGAAAATTCTGAAACTTTTTGAAAGTCATATTCGACCCAAAAGTAGCTTCCACACAAATTTTGATGGAAAAATTCCCACGCGTCTAAGAGCGGCGAAAAATGGGTTAAGCTGTTAAATTAGCGTGTCGGTGACGCGAACTCAAGGTTTTACCCATCCAAAAATCGCACAACGCGCCTAAAGAAGTATAATATAAATAAAATAAATAATTTAAGGTCAAAAAAAAAATTTAAAACAAAACATTTTGTCACCACTCGGAATCGAAACCGCACATCTTGCGCATTGTAGTCTAACACTTATTCAGGAGTAAAAATGTAAACTTAAAGATAAATTAAGTAATAAAATATTAAAAAAAGTAAATAAATCAACAAAAAAGAATTGAAAAGAAAAAAAAGAATTTTGCCACCGATAGGAATCGAGAACCCGGTGCCTGGCGCATGGTAGTCCAACTTCTAACTCACTGCACTAATCGAACAGTACGAAATGTCGTTTTAACATTGAAGACTTAGTTAGCGGCATATTTATAATTTTGAAAGGCAAATAACTAATAAAGTATTATTAAAATTAAACCGACATATCTACAGCTATAGAGCTTTCATTTAAAAAAGGATCATCAAAATCGGAGCCGCTGGAGCTCTGCGGAAAGAAATCCAAACAAAATCGCTTTGCCTTTTAAATATATAGATTCGTGATCAGCGACCCCGATAACTCCCTAATGACATTTTTCCTGGAAAAAATGGGAAACGGATATTTGCATTATCCTTACAGGACCTTCCGTTTTGAATTTTGAAAATCTAACACCGGATTCGTGATCAGCGACCCCAAAAACCCCCAAGTGATACTTTTCAGCCTCCTATTGAGCAGGATTCATGGCGAAAATCACGGTTTAAAAACACCCAAACCCCCTTTACCCCCCGTTCACCCCCTTAGTGCTAAAATTTCGAAAAATCTCGTCTTAGTGAGCGCCTATGCGATGGTTGGGACATATTCTGAAAGTTTCAAGTCTCTATCTTCAGGGGTTTGGGCTGGGCGTCAGGTTAAACGATTTTATATATAGAGAAGATGGTTTTCACTTTTTCCAATAAAAGACGATGCGTAACAGATATTCTTAATTTTACGTTTAAAAAACTCAATTTCAACAAAAAAAAAATAAAAAATAAATATTTTGCCACCGCTCAGAATTGAACCCGTACCTGGCGCGATGTAGTTTACACTTATTCAGTAGTAAGAATATAAATTTTAAAGATAAATTAAGTAATAAAAAAACAGGCAGTCATTGGGGACTGCCAACAGAAGTGAAAACAATAATATATGTAAGGTAATTTTGTCGTGTACCTATATATTTTTCAACCTGAAATTTCGAAAATATATGCTAATAAACAGTAAATTTTAAATAAAAGTCAATTATGTATACTAAGGTTTGAATTCCTGAGCAGCACATGATATTCTTATACAAAAAATGGCTAGATATTTAATTTTTTGTTGTATAACAAAGTCACGCGCTGTTCAGAAATTTTCTGTCTCATTTTATTTTGCCGTATGAAATTTTCCAAAAAAAAATCGATTTTTTGTTGTATAACAAAGTCACGTGCTGTTCAGAAATTTCCTCGCTAATTTTATTTTGCTCTGTACTGTCTACCAAAAAAAAATCAATTTTTTCTGTATAAAAAAATCAAATGAAAGCGAATCACAGCATTCTTAAGCTGTTAAATAAGCATGTCGGTGACGCGAACTCATAAAATTTTACCCATCCAAAAATCACCCAACGCGCCTAAAGAAGTATAATATAAATAAAATAAGTAATTTAAGGTCAAAAAAAAATTAAAAAAAAAAACATTTTGTCACCACTCGGAATCGAACCCGCACATCTGGCGCATTGTAGTCTAACACTTATTCAGGAGTAAAAATGTAAACTTAAAGATAAATTAAGTAATAATATATTAATAAAAGTAAAAAAATCAAAAAAAAAATTTGAAAAGAAAAAAAAAAAAGAATTTGTCATCGATAAGAATTGAACCCGGGCCTGGCGCATGGTAGCCCAACTTCTAACTCACTGCACTAATCGAACAGTACGAAATATCGTTTTAACATTGAAGACTTAGTTAGCGGCATATTTATAATTTTGAAAGGCAAATTACTAATAAAGTATTATTAAAAATGGGGAAAAAAGTAAAACCGACATATCTACAGCTAAAGAGCTTTCATTTAAAAAAAGAATCATCAAAATCGGTTCAATAGGAACTGCAGGAGCTCTGTCGAAAGAAATCCATACAAAATCGCTTTGCCTTTTAAATATATAGATAGCTTGACAGAACCAACGCATCAGAATCTCTGCAGCAAAGATGCGTTCTGCAAAGATTGAGCAATGTTGAAATTGTGATGCTCGCTGAAGAATCGTGAAATGGGGACAGGATAGACACGATTGCCACTAGAAAGCCCTCACTTTACAAACATTAGTAAAAAAAGTTGATGCCTTCAGCCGCCATATTCCCCATTGACATTTGATTCAAACGATTTCGCTTCAAGAATCAAATTTCTTATTTCAGGCAAAAAACTGAAGGAATTTGCACAAAAAGTGGATAGTGGACGTTTTTGAAACAGCATAATGTTATTGACACCAAAATTTCTTTGCAAAAAAAAAAAAAAAACTGACCAGCAAAATAAGATTAAACAAATTTTTCGTTAAAAACAAATTAATTTGATGGCCCATTAAAATCTGTTTGGCATGTAAACATTAATTTCCTTCTATATTACCCCTATTAGTACCAACCTAATTTAATAAACTATTTTACCAACGTAGAGTATCATGCAGTGACCCATAGTCACTATATAAAAAACATGTTAAATACAAATGAATGAAGGTTTTGGAAAATTTCCTGATTTTTTTCTTTAAAGGTTTTCCGTATCTTTAACGGTTCTCGAGACATAAAAAAAATACGATTTTTAGCATATTTTTTCCGAAAATAAATATTGCAGAGGAAAGTTTTGTGTTGATCTCAACTAATATTTTTAAAAGCTTTTATTTAGCTTGCCTTCGTGTCTGTTTGTCTGTTTGTCTGTCAGATCAAATCTTGCAACCCAATTTTGACCCACTTCCACTTGTCCGATTGACTTGTAATTTTGCACACTTATATAAGTCCGATGACAATACAATATTTTCACTACTTCGCCCTTGTAAGGATAACGGAAGGTCCTGTAAGGATAACGTGATTATCCTTTTCTCCAAATTTTCCGGAAAAAAATCTATTCTGGGGGTTTTTGGGGTCGCTGAATCCGAATCTGTCATTAAAAAGTCAGTAAGGATAACGGAAGGTCCTGCAAGGATAACGTGATTATCCTTTTCTCCAAATTTTCCGGAAAAAAATCTATTCTGGGGGTTTTTGAGGTCGCTAAATCCGAATCTGCCATTAAAAAGTCTGTAAGGATAACGGAAGGTCCTGTAAGGATAACGTGATTATCCCTTTCTCCAAATTTTCCGAAAAAAAAGCTATTCTGGGGGTTTTTGGGGTCGCTGAATACGATTCTCAAGTTAAAAAGCCTGTAAGGACATCTTAAATGTAAGGATATACATATATTCGAAGACTAAAAAGAACAAAATAAAAAAAATAAAAAAAAAATTTGAAAAAAAGCTTTTATTAAAAAAGAATGCACTAAAAAGAAAAAAATAATTTTCTGGACGCTGTGTATCACAAATATAAAAGCTTTTAAAAAGCGAGATAAAGCATAAATTTATCTCGCTTTTGAAAAGCTTTTATATTTGTGCTACAAAGCGTCCAGAAAATTATTTTTTTCTTTTTAGTGCATTCTTTTTTAATAAAAGCTTTTTTTTAAAAATTTTTTTTAAATTTTTTTTTTGAAAATTTTATAGGGAAGTCATAAAGCGAAGAAATACTAAGCCATGCTTAAATAGATGTTTTATTATCATACATAAATATATATGTACAACAGGTATAGAATTCTGTTCGATTATTTGTTGAATTTACTGTATGATAGCTAAAGGAATTCGTCCGGAAAGATTTTTCCCTATTCAAACAATCAAAATACTAAACGATTTTGTCAATAAAGAATGCTGTTTACACTTTGAACCACAAGAATGTAATCAGTTTAAGGTCTTGTTGTCCTACCAATTAACCATAGTTACCATTTCTACCCTTATTCGCCTCAATAAGCTTTCACAATGCTGTGCATTCATTCGTTCCCCAATAACCGAAATAGTTATGAACATGGCGGATAACTGGCGGTTTTATGTTCTGTATGTACAAAGTAAGGTCCATGAATAGAGAGAAATCCAGATCGAAATAGAGGGAAGAATTCATTGGGTCAACTCCATATATAGTTTAGGCATTATTAAAACTTGTTTTAGGTTGGTTTCACTGATGGCTGGTCCTATTGGCCTTTTGTGAGACACAAAATATAATCCAATATTGGTAAATATTTTGTCCGCACACAACTTCAATTCGGACAAAATGGTCAGCAACAATATTTCAACTGGTAGCTGGCATCAATGGTTCCCAATGGATAAAAGCACCGAAAAACATAAAAAAAATTATTGAATTCACATGGTTAACTACGTACGTGTCGTAGTCTATTTGGTATTGTGATGTAGTATAATGTAGTAGATAGCTAATAAATAGATACTACATAGTAGCATATAGTGAATTCAATAGAAGGTGAAGACCTTTATGTATCCAAGGAACGTATTTTGATTTATACTAGTAGCTGGGCAGCATAAATTTGGTTACAAAAGCGATTAGCATGTGGATATTTACGGCTTTGGATACTAAATAAGTCCGCTTTGCCGAAAAAAAAATCCCTTTCAAGGGTCATTTTCGGCACGGTTTCGATGAGATTCGATCCCATCCAATTTCAATGGGTTTTGACGATAGAGACTTCGGGCATGATGGTGAAATAAGGGAAGCGATTGCGTGTATGCATTTA
This sequence comes from Chrysopilus asiliformis, assembly GCA_964034945.1. Classification (NCBI taxonomy): domain Eukaryota; kingdom Metazoa; phylum Arthropoda; class Insecta; order Diptera; family Rhagionidae; genus Chrysopilus; species Chrysopilus asiliformis. The sequence continues at coordinate 80,328,974 of OZ035961.1, read as the reverse complement.
AATTCATCGTTTGTAAATTCTTTTGTTTGTCAGAATATCCGATCCAAACTATGTAAAAACTTCGATCACAAAGGTTCACCACCGAACTGAATCCATTGGTTAGGCCGCGTCGACGAGTCCTTTTTGCAAGCGAATTTTCGAACAATGCTGGCCGCTTGTATGGTATGGAGTGGCGGTTGTATGTATTTGTGTACAGCAAATAAAATATATTGCCTCCGGCTCTTGTGAGCTTTTTCCGGGGTCTCTGTCAAATTTTTTTATGCTTGCTCCTGCATGTCAAAACGCTTGTTTTTGTGTGTAAATAGGACTCGTATTCACGATGTTCTGAAAGGGTCGAACAAGCTCTATTTTTAACTTTAATATGGGAGTAATAATAAAGTATTGTGTTCATGAAATTTTCTTGGGTTAAAGAAATTATTAATATTATTTTTAATAATTCTAATGACAAACGTATGTCGATAGGGATCGTTAAGCAGATGCCACACTTGTGATGTGGTGAGGTGATTTAGCACTTCAGTTTATGCCACACCAGCGTTTGATATCACTTAGATAGTTGTCAAATGGATTTCGACGAAGAGGAAGAACTTTTGCTCCTTTTATTACTAAGATCGCGGCAAAGAACCAAAAAGCGGCGTCGTTATTGGGTGAATCATTTTATAATGGAAAATTTAAAACATAGTGGTGCAGCAATTGTTGTGAAGGAGTTAGAGCAAGATTCCGAAAAAATTAAAACGTCCCGTCACGCCACCTCTAATTTATCTGGAATATTCCTCACATTGTGGATTCCACAAACACTCGCGTTTTTCCACATTTTCTATAAGTTTTAATATGAGTTCAGATATTTTTTTAAATATGACCTTAGGTAATACATACAATTGCCTAGAAAAACGTCGCGCAAGTACATCACTCGGTGACAATCAACTGACGCTCACCACATCAACCCGTCACCATGTAGCACTACACTCAGAAAAATGTCCAGGTCAACTTTTTGTCAGGTTAACTCTGATCGCTAGCTGGTTGACAGAGGTTTCCATTACATGACATTACATCCTCGAAATGCCTATCTAAGGTCAACTCGTGCAGCTCCCAAGGCCCTACTTCACCTGCTGGTGGGTTAATTTCAGAATTTCTCCGGTCACAGGTCAACACAAGTTTTACTTTCCCTCATGCAGGCGAACGCGCGCCTGCCCGAGGCCAATTACGCCGTATGTAGGTCGTCGAGTTAGCCTCCATTTTTCTGAGTGTACGTATTATTGCAATATACGTGCTGGAGGTAATCAATTGATCTCGAGATGATCAAATCATCTCATCACAACACAAGTGTGGCATCTGCCTAAGTCATTAAATTTAATTTCAGAAGTGAGTGGCCTTCTGTTTTTCTCCGTAAATTATAATGGTATTAAATTGATTTTTTTCATACATTTTATACTTATTCTAGATACATAACGGCACCGATGAAATCTTAAGTTCTGGGTTCACAAAAATCAAAGGAGCCTGTGTAAAGACGACTTTTTTTCAAAAAATTCAAGATGCACTCTATTGTCTATGGACTATTTTCAGTAAAAAAAACCATTCTTTCCTCACAATAATGTACACAAATCTGCGGAAATTTATAAGGAAAAAATTATGTTTAATAATAAGATTTTTTTTATGAAATTGGTTAAAAAATTCTGTTGCATGCTATAAATTTCATACTAAATTTTTTTTGAAAAAGCTTTTAACACGCTCGAAGTTTGTTAGGTTATAGCGGCCATGTTGTTAAAGCAACATCTGTCAAATTTGTTGTTAATTGTTCAGTAGTGTATGGCAAATCAGCCCGGAAGGTTATAGCGTTGAACAACGTGTGCAAATCATCAAATTTTTTTTCAAAATCATTGCTACGTTCGAGAAACTTTCCGTGTATTAGCGTTTTTTATTAGAAGGATGATATGGATACCGACAACATGTGGTTCCAACAATACGGCGCTACATGCCACACAGCGCATGCCACGATGTACATTCTGCACGAGCGATTTGAGGGTATGGTTATCTCCCGGGGCGGCGACTTGAACTGGCCACGGAGATCGTGCGATTTAACGCCTTTAGACTTCTTGCTTTGGGGCTATCTTAAATCGCAGGTCTATGCGAATAACCCGCAAACAATTGATGCCCTCGAAGCCAACATAAGGAATGATATCCAGCAAATTCAGCCAGATTAAAAAACAGTTTTTGGGTGCTGTGTATCAGAAATAAAAGTATCTCGCTTATTTTATTTTATTTTATTTTTTATGTTTTATCTCGTTTTTATTTCTGATACTTAGGGCCCAAAAAATTATTTTAATAAAAACGAGATGAAGCATAAAAAACGAGGCCAGCCGAAAAGACATATCTTGAAGAAGATAATAAATTCCCTTGAAAATCCATTTAATCACTTCAATCTACATCACATAATTTTTTTCCTCAATTTTTTAAAAAAATAATAGAAAAATTTCTTAGTTTATAAGAAACTTATGCGATGACCCCATGCGATTTTTTTTGGATAAAGGTGATATTTTCTATCTATATCTGTATGTATTGATGCATATTTTAGTATATACGGACGGATGCTGGTAAACAAAAACACAATCCAATGATCTATGGCCAAAATGTGAATTTGTGTTTAATACGCGGCCAACGCGGCGATATAAAAATATACCATCGGGGGATTACTTTTGGTCGTTAGGTCGATTGGTTCTGTATGTCGGTTGGTTTTCAGAGCCGTTTTACAGAAAAGGATGCCACTATTCGGTCCCTAACCTTATTTCCTTCCTCTGATACTTCATTTCGGTACTCCTTTTTCGGTTGGAGGCGAGCCTTAGTTCTATGAAACATCAAACCGCTGCAGGTTTGGGGATGAAAAATAAAACTTTTTTTTCGCTAGAGATACTCTTCTCCTTCCATTGTTATTACACTAGATTTCCATAGATAGGGGTGCAAAGTCTATGCCTTTTGTGCGGGGATTGTTGTTATTGTTGATGATGATGTTTTAGGGTGGGATGTCCCCTTGAGAAATGTGTGGTTTTTATTTTATTTAATGGCTGGAAATATTTTTTTGTCGACCCAATCCATTGAATCAGAGTCAAGACGAATAGATGGAAAACTCCTTTGAGTATTCAAAGAATTGCTTAGGCATCGGTAGTCGTGAATTTTCGAGTTTTGCATATTGCTGGCAACGATGATCACGGCCGAAGGCATAGATATTTTTTTGCTTCTTACTTTACGCCCATAAATATTTTTCTATGCGAATATAAATATATCGAAACCAAGTGGAAAAAACGAAGAACAAAAAAAAAATCGCGTTATTGATGGTTTCAGGTAAGTTTCAGAATTTTGAACCATTTTTCAAAATTAAATGCGGTTGCTTTTATGCATGCTGACAAGATTATGCTATTGGGAAATCTGTTTTTCGGTCTATGCCAATTTCAGAAAATTTCTTTTTGGCTCTCCCCCGATTCCAAGGCAAAGTAAAATTGATGAAAATTAAAAATATATTTTTTCTTTAATATTTGTAGTATAGTAGGTTGTCGTAAAATTTGAGTACGCCTGGAGATGACGGCTTTTCTATTAATTTTCATTGAATAGATTAGTTTCGTTCAAGAGAGAACATAATTCAACCGATTTCCATTACAGTAATTCAACTGGATTGTGATTTCCGCTGACGTAGATGAAAGTATAAAATTTTCCACGTAACAGCAGATCGAGTGCGGATTAATTATTTCATTTAAATTCAAAAATAATTGAATGAAAATTCCAGGTAAAATACGATTTTCAGACTATGAGAATTTTCCATTTATTGTGTTTTTTTCTTTCTTTCAAATGTTGTTCAAAATTGCGGTGACCATTAGGGTGGAGAGTCGTTGTGTGAACATTTTTATACTCTATACCAGGGGTGGGTAGACTTTTACAGGGTACGGGCTACTTCTAATTTTTTCAAGGTGTTGCGGTCCACCCAGTGGCGTAGGTGTGGTAGCTAAAAAACAGGTCTACGGAATATGTAAAGGGTCTTTCAACAAGGACATAACAATTTTGTATTTTAATAAAAACGCACCCTAAAACTTTTTTTATGATCTGGCAATGCTAAAACGTCAGTCAAGGTTTACATTTTTATCATGGTGAAGTTCACGAACGAGCAACGTTAGGAAATTATTAAAACTTAGTACCGAAATTCTGAGTCGGTGGTCGCAATCGTGTAATCTCGAGAAATAGTCCGGTCGAATGGCCACCTCGCTCATGCGATTTAACGCCGTTGGATTTCTTTTTATGCGGTTATGTTAAGTCGTTGGTTTATGCCAACAAGCCAACAACGTAAGAGAAGCTCAGGAACAATATCGAAAGCGAAATTGCCAACGTTCCGGGAGATATGTGTGGAAGAGTGGTGAAAAATTGGCTCCAAAGAATCAATCAGTGCAAACGTGCTCGCGGTGGCCATATGAATGACATCAAATTTCATACTTAAATGTAACATGTCCACTACACCTGGAATAAATTTCAGCCCGATATCTCAATTATTCTGTGTTTTATTTAAATACAAAATTGTTATGTCCTTGTTGAAAGACAGAAAAAACATACTCTTTTAAAACGCGTTGAACACAAAACGCAAGGTACTAATAATAGTACCCACAAATATAATAATATCTACACATTCATCAAATCATTTGCTTAAGTAAACACAGTCGCATCGATTGTGAAAAGCCGATTCTCCAGTCTAGCTGGCGTCGGTGTTTCATAAATATGTTTCTTTTAGTATGCGCGTTTTAGGTCTTAATAAAGGCGGTCACCCCAAAATGGCTTGGCGGTCCACCGGTCGATCGCGATCGACTTAATGCCCACCCCTGCTCTATACGATATATCATAGGAGGGTCTTATGAAAATTTGGCGCCTAAAAATGCTATTAACTCTACCCACTGCCAATTGGATTGCTATCAGCTAGCTTGCTACAGTTACAGAGAATAAGCTAGCTCACGCGTAAAAGTTCTATTCTGAATAGCAGTTTTGAGGGGGTCCGATCTAATATTGTTATTCGGGTTCGATGAGCTTTGTTGGAAATTCCGTAGGGTGAGTGTTATAGCTGCAAGTATACATCAAGTGACTTGACATTCATTATATAGTGAAATAAAAATATTTGCAATACAAAAACTGAAATAGTCGAACAGTTGCCGTTCTTTCTAAATGACTTTCCGGGGTAAAACCGTTCAAGGTCAAATCGGGTATACCAGGTTTTGCTTCATATGCATGTGTTAGGTTTTGCTGCCCTATAGATAATTTTGTTATATGATTTTATTTTTTGCTGTTACTAGATGTCGGTTTGCTCCGAATTTACATTATAAAGACTTATGCTACATTTACACGAATGACAAATTTGTCATTTTTTTCTTGTCATTATGTTAATTCCCGTGTAAATGGCATAATTTTTGTAATTTTTTCTGTCAGAAAATGTCAATCTCTCATAAAAGAATGAACTTGTCCATTCTTTTATGCCAGATTGTCATTCGTACAAACGCAATATTAGTTATGACAAAAGTTGAATACTAAAGTTGTCATAACTAATATTGCGTTTGCACGAATGACAATCTGGCATAAAAGGATGGACAAGTTCATTCTTTTATGAGAGATTGACATTTTCTGACAGAAAAAATTACAAAAATTATGCCATTTACACGGGAATTAACATAATGACAAGAAAAAAATGACAAATTTGTCATTCGTGTAAATGTAGCATTACAGGCAAAGTTGGTCTGCGAATAGTATGAAAAATCCGGCATTGGACGTCCCTAGTGAGCGTGCCGGATAAACAAAAACAGCACTAATTTCAATTTCAGTGAAATAGCGTTAATTTTATTGTAAGAATCGAAAATACATTTTCTAGAGGCGTGAAATTTTGCACAGTTGCAGTCTCGTAGATGGAAAGGTTAAGTTATTGAACGGACAAAATCGGAACATTCCTATCCTCCTCCCACAAAAAAATTGCCTTTTGAAATTTTCTCGAAAACGGTTATTCGCATGGAAAAATTTATAAAGATGACTTTACACATCTTTTACACATCTTATCCATACTACACAATCCAGTTGGATTACTCCTTCCCCACTCCCCCAACTCCTTCCCCACTCCCCCAAATAAATTGAATAATTTTTTCTATTTTCTCGAAAACGGTGCATAGTCTCGAAAAATTTATATACGTGGAATTTATTTAGAAAATAATTTCGCATAGTCGTTCTATATATCAAAAGCAATCGAACCACTCTTTCCCCCTCTTCCATATGATGGGTTTTTTTTCATTTTTTTAAATTTTACCTAGGTTTACCAGTTTTCATATCATTTCAGTAATAGCACGCCATTATTCTGTCAAAAACAAATATAAAATTGGTAGTAGACCGAGGCTAAAAAAAATATTTGTAGAAGAACGTTTCTTGTATTTGTTTCATCTTTACTATCTATTCTGAAATATTGCAAAACGAGTAAGGACCTACAATTTCACAGTACAAATTGCCCTGATCTTACAAATTAGTTCTCGACTTATAAAAAAAATTATTAAACAAGTTTTCTAATGGTATTGTGATCATCGGAAGATAAATAGGATAAATTAATTCGTGTATAAGATAAGTGTTTTCAAAACTATTTTTCTTTTATACTTTTTGGTCTTCGAATAGATATCCTTGCCTTTCAGATATCCTTACGGACTTTTTGACTCCAAACTCGGATTCAGTGACCCCAAAAATCTCCAGACGAGATTATTTTTTCCGAAATATTTGATGAAAAGCTAATCAAGTTATCCTGGCAAGGCCTTCTGTTATCTTTAAGGTCAGAATAAAATTGACCGGACACAACATTTACGGCGACAGATTACGGCCACACAGTTATCCTGTATATCGTCGGCTAAAAGTGAAATTGTGCTAAGTTCATTTGGTATAATTTTCCAGAAGAGCAATAAAAACCTTGTTAAATTGTTTTAATTATCTTTCAATAATACGGAGTTTTCTTTAAATGAGAACTAAATTGGGCTCAGTTTTCTTTAAATAAGACTCTGTTTTCTTTAAATGAAAATTAAAATGATTTACAAAGGTTTTTTATTGCTCTTCTGTCAAATTTGGTATAATGGACTTAGCACAATTTCACTTTTAGCCGATGATATACAATTCCACTCAATTTGTTGTTCTAAACGTCATTTATTTTTTATTCGATTTGGCAGTCGGACGGTGAGCCACATATAACATTTTTTGTTACCAATTATCATACAAATTAGGAATGTGAAAGTAAGCAACACAGCATACGAACTATATTTTCTAATACTTTCTTTAAGTGACATAATTTAAAGTTTATGACGTCCCCATAAGATTTATTTTTGAATCAACCATGAAATTCTGTCGCCGAGCTGAACGATAAAACTTAAATTTGATTCAACTTTTTATGACAGCTCAACTTTTTATGAGTTGGTCGGATTGATTGTATATACAGAAGGATAGGGTGCTATGAGTTTAAAATCTGAAATGTCGCCATAAATGTTGTGCCGGGCCAATTGTACTCCGGTCTTTAGAGACTTCTTAATGTCAGAATCGGATTCAACGACCCCAAAAACCCTAGATAAGATTTTTTTCCGCGAAATTTGAGGAAAAGGATAATCAAGCTATCCTTACAGGACCTTCCATTATTTTTACAAGGACGAAATAGTGGAAATGTTGTATTCTCATAGGAAGTTCGCAATGTGTTAAAATATCATCCCCCCGTTGGATAGTTTCTTCCAAAGATTTGAAAATACAGGCACATACATATTTAGAAAGCAACCTAACAGAAAATGTGTACAAGGAATAGAACACTGTTAAATCACTGGTGTAACACTAAGTTCTCTATATTTAAAAAAAAACAAACACACAAAATTAACACATGTGCGTATCACGTGTTTGTACTTTCGAGTTTAGTATGTCCCTAAAATAAATTTCACGCGGAGAATTGTGTTTGACGCAATGTTTTTACACTTAAAAAACATTTAAGGATTTCTTCAATTCAGGAACAAATTCATAAGAATAATCGTTTGCTCAGGAATGTCTTCAACTTTTACTGCTAAACAAATAAGAAAATAAATGAGAAAAAGTAAAGAAAATTCCTTGAAGATTGCCGTAAGCGTTGAGTTAGAAAACTTTTTAAATTGGTACATATCATGTGAATGATGTGAAGGAAATTGCTTCGTTCCGGAGCAAGGCAAAAAAAAAGAAAAAAAGGAGAAAAAAACGAAAAAAAGATTAAGCTAAATTCAAGGAATTAGCAAACTTTGAAATTTACATTCGCCCGCAAATTATTATTATAAAATACTGGAATAGCGGGTAAGGAAAAGAAATACGTAAAGAGTATCCCATCCAGATAGGATTTTTTTTGTATTATTTGATGATGCTTCTATTTATCTTTGCTATGCTAAACGATAGAAACGATAACATGCAGATTAAAAAAAGGAAAAAAAAAACCGAACAACGAAAGAGCCACAAACGCAGTAAATATACTGGGATGAATATCTGATGAAGATTGAGGGAGTGAAGGAAGAGATGAATAACATTGAAAAGGACGAATAATGTCCAAAGCGATTTAATAATAGCTAGAAGCAACCAAACAATTACAAAATCTGATAGGAGAGGAAAAATGCCATGCAGAGTGCGGCGAACTCATAATTTTATTAACAACATTCCTAATTTCTCATCTTTTCCTTCGTATTTTCACCCTCAATTTCGATTTTAGCCTGAAACTGAATTTTTATAAGGAAAAAGGCAAAGCGGAAAAACACAATTCAATCGCCTATCTACATTTCGCTGTGGTATCTTTCGACTTATATTCTCGCAAACATTCCCTTTGAACCTTGTCGTTTCAGATGTGCTCGCACACCTTGTTTGCTGTCTACAAAACTTTTCATACAGCGTGATTATCATTTTCCATAATACAGCAAGTAACAAAGCTTAGCTATTCGAAGATCAAATACGGATCCAGTGGAAGGTGGTCTTCTTTCGAAATCACCAAACACGTGCAAATGCGAATATATACAGGGTGTTCCAATGGCTTCACTGTAGAAAATTTTATTGTTTTTTTTTACATCTATAATAAAGGGTTTTTCAATAAGGACGCTCAAAGTTTGTTAGGTCCAAATGCATCCATGCAGCACCAAATGCATCCCGAGAAAGTCACTGTTTGGTACGGATTTTGGTCTGGCGGAATCATCGGTCTGTACTTCTTCCAAAACGAAACTGGCATTGCTATCACCGTCAACGGTGAGCGCCACAGATCGATGATAAGTAACTTCTTGTGGCCTCAACTGGATAATATGGATACCGACAACATGTGGTTTCAACAGGACGGCGCTACATACCATACAGCGCATGCCACGATGGAGATTTGAGGGGATGATTATCTACCGTGGCGGCTACGTAACTAATTTCTTAATCATTCTCTGATACAAATACAATCATACTAATATATAAAAATGAGTTGGTGTCTGTCTGCCTGTCTGTTCGTCTTTTACGCAAAAACGGCTGAACCGATTGACTTGAAATTTGGCATGAGTCTCTGTGGTAGTTCTGGTTCCAACATAGGCATACGGAAAAGTAGCGCGAGGGGTGGGGGGAGTAAGGGGAGGGGGTAAAGTGATCTCGGAACTTAGCTCTTCCTCTATGTTACCTTTTCGCGGGGAAACTACTATATCAATTGGTCTGAAATTTGGCATAGATGTTCGTCGGGGGTGCAGCCCCAACATAGACCCATTAAAAATTAGCCCGAGATGTGGGGGGAGTAAGGGGAGGGGTAAGGTCATCTCGAAACTTATTTTTCCCTTTATGTTACTCTTTCGTGGGGGAACTACTGAACCGATTGGCTGTGGGTTGGGGGTGAAACGCGAAGCGGTTCGGGGCGCAGCCCCTAGTTTGTTATAAAGTACCTATATAATATAATTCATCTTATAAAGTACCTATGTAGTGTAATTCATTTTAGAGTACCAATATAACCGAAATCATGCGATTTAATGCCTTTAGACCTTTGGGGCTATCTTAAATTGCAGGTCTATGTGAATAAACCGCAAACAATTGATGCCCTCAAAGCCAACATAACAACGACATCCAGGAAATTCAGCCAGATTTATGCGACAAAGTCATCGAAAATTGGACCTCCTGAATACGCCCCGCCAAGCAAAGCCGCGGCGGACATTTGAACGACGTTATATTCTATACTCAATGCCATCAAATATTCTTTCAAACAAAAAAATGAGTGGCTATCTCACTCACAACTTGTTTTATTTACATTTAAAAATCGAGCGACCTTTTAGAGAGACGTTTTACAAGGAAACTGTTTTCATTCCACCGTAAATTACATATCAACAAAATACATAAAAAATACAATAGTTTAATTTTTACTAACTTTTTATAGTAAGTTTACATAGATTTAAGGATAAATTTAAAACATGAAGTTAAGACTTTAACCCTTAAAGGCTTGGTGGTACACGCGATGTACCACCTTTTTCGTAACAAACGCTGAACGGTGGTACCAAAATTATACCACCGATGAAATCATCTTCCATTGCCGCATGGAACTTTGAAAAAGCACCACTAAAAAAAGCATACGAAATGATTTTTTAGTGGTTAAAAATCATAAACCACTAAAAAAATCATTTCGTATGCCGCACGGGTAAAAATATTTGTTATTTTTCTGTGCCGCTAAGGGTTAAGGCGCGCGTGAAAAACTTTTTACAAACCGAAGTCAAAACATTATGACTTGTCAAACATCATTAGACGTTTAAGCATGAATCACATTTAACATCCATCCAAGCAATTGGTACACCCGATATACTCGCACTTACATTGAGGGGATTTTTAGGAAGACAGGGATCCATCTTTACGATAAGACAAAAGGAAAACAGCACTAAAAATATGCTCATTTCGTTTTAACCATCAAAGCTTATTTAATATAAAGCTTGCCAATTAAAACGCTAGCCTGGATGAAGAAAGTTCGTACCGGAAAAGACTTTTTAAGGATACCCTGAGTAAAGGAACAGCAATTCGGAATTTTAGCTTTTCAAAGAAAAGTACTTTACTAACACGAAAGATACATTACCCTTCATAAGGTTGCCCATTTTAGTAAGGGTTATATAAAAAAAATCTTGGATTTTAGAAAAACTGCGAAAATTGCAAAATGTGCAAGATTAAAGTTTGAATTCACTATAAAAGAGGAATGGTTAAAAGCTGTGCGGTAAAAAAAAGTACATAAAAAAGATTGGTAATATACAAGGATTAAGTTGATAAAGTAAAATGAAGGAAGAAGAATCTAGATTTCTGCCACAAATAATTGACGGTTGGAAAAGTTCTTCAAAGTTGTGAAGTTTTCAAAGTTCAAGTTTATAATTTATTTTCTAGATTTTTGCCGTAAGCATTCGCAAAAATCGAATCTGAAACTGTTGTCAATTAATTTATTTAAACCACAAAAAGGAAAGCTCGTGGTTACCGTCAATTTATGTAAGAAATATGGGTAAATTATAATTTATGTAAATAAGGACAGCGTGTCTGTTTGTATGTAAGTATGTCTATTAACCAAATCTGGGCAACAACATCGATTTAAATTCTTGGGCAAGATCTTGTTATTTTGTTGCAAAAAACCTATAAAAATAATATCACGAAACTTGCAAAAATTTTATTTTTAGAATTGCTAAAACGTGCTAAAACTTTATCCTTTTTATGTTTGACAGAAGAGAGTGTGTGCTTCGTTACGGCTTTTTATTGGGTTTTTACCAACGGATTGAAATTTGAATTAGTGAATTTAGTTAACTAAAGGGTCTTTCAATAAGGCCGCTCGAAAATTGTTAGGTTATAGCTGCCATGTTGTTAAAGTAACATCTGTCAAATTTGTTGTGAATTGTGCAGTAGTGTAGTGTATGGAAAATCACCATGGAAGTTTATAGCGTTGAACTACGTAGGCAAATCATCAAATTTTATTTTCTACGAAATTTTCTATTAAATTTTATTTTATTTTCTAAATATTACGAGGCTTATTTTTGGATGAATGGATATGTGAACAAGCAAAATTGTCGGATTTGTGGCGATACCAATCCACACGAGATGCACAAGCACCAAATGCATCTCGAGAAAGTCACTGTTTGGTGCGAATTATGGTCTGGCGGAATCATCAGTTCGTACATGTGGTCCCAACAGGATGGCGCTACATGCCAAACAGCACATGTCACAAAAACAACTTGTTTTTCACATGTCCCAAACAATATTTTATTTAATACTCCTGCTGATGCATGTCAAGTTTTAAATGGGTTACATTACAAACCATGAATATTATTGCACAATTCATAAATTTTTCGGTAGAATTACTTGCAGAATAGAGTAGGATACTATAAATTAACATTCCCCATCGCTACCCCTCCCTTAATAACTTTTGAGTCGCCGACCGATTGGGATGCAGTTTTTTGTGTTGGGTCTCGGGAACAAAAAAAAACCAACCCTTATAACCCTTTCTCTGCTTTTCCCTAAACCACTAAAGCGACTTTGTAATAAAATATATCCAATCCTTTGCTTCCCCCTTTCACTCCTCCCTAGCTTATTTCTGAATCGCTGGAGGAATTTTTTCTGGTTTTTACCGTTGGATAAGTTGTTTAACCGTGAAGCCGAGGATTATGCGGAAACGGGAATGTGGTTGGACACGAAGTGGAAGCTTAGCCGCTAGACTCGAATTAAAATTAAATAAAACTGCAAAGGGATGAGACTACCCAAATAGCATCGAAAAGTACGGGAACATGAGATTTGTTCTTTGCGGCTTTAAAATGCAGCAATTTACGCAATCGGGGCTAAAAAGTTACACCTATAATTCACATCCGCGTAAAAGAAGCGAAAGAAGTGACGAGCGCGTCGCACCGATTAATAATGCGTCTGCAAAGCCACAATTGCTTTAGTGGGGAAATTGGTGACCCACGGTTCATCTTTGGGGCAACATTCGCTTCATGAAAATTCCTGCAGCGATAGAGCAGCATTTGATGGTTTTCGGGTCGAAATAGTCTGCCACTAAAGTTTCATTAAAGCTCCCCGTCTGAGAAACACCAAAAAAAATTGATGCCTTCAGCCGCCATATTTCTCACTGACATTTGATGGAAACGATTTCGTTTCGAGAATTAAATTTCTTATTTCAGGCGAATGACTGAAGGATATTGCATAAAAAGTGGATAGCATACATTTTTGAAACAGCATAATTTTATTGGCATCAAAATTTCATTGCAAAAGAAAAAAAAAATTGACCGATAAAATAAAATTAATGAAAATTTTTGATTAAAAACAAAATAATTTGATGGCCCATTAAAATCTGTTTAAATTTCAGATCCAATATTGTCGAAAAATTTTAATGGCAATTAAAATCACGACATGCAATCGGAAGAAAAGTCCATTATAAAATAATACTCCACAAAAGTTTCCATTAATTTGTCGCCATTATGCTACATTTACACGAATGACAAATTTGTCATTTTTTTCTTGTCATTATGTTAATTCCCGTGTAAATGGCATAATTTTTGTAATTTTTTGTGTCAGAAAATGTCAATCTCTCATAAAAGAATGAACTTGTCCATTCTTTTATGCCAGATTGTCATTCGTACAAACGCAATATTAGTTATGACAAAAGTTGAATACTAAAGTTGTCATAACTAATATTGCGTTTGTACGAATGACAATCTGGCATAAAAGAATGGACAAGTTCAGGAGAGATTGACATTTTCTGACAGTAAAAATTACAAAAATTATGCCATTTACACGGGAATTAACATAATGACAAGAAAAAAATGACAAATTTGTCATTCGTGTAAATGTAGCATTAGATTTTTCTCGTTCGTCTTCTGCTTACGTTTTTATTTGTTCATGTTTGTTTACTCACCAAGCTAAGTAAGAATTGGAGGGAGAAAGAACACCCGCTCGATGATTTGTGTAATTGTGTGATATAATGCCGTCAGATGACGCTCGCGCATGAGGCAACTAATTACGTCCCTGTCGTTATAATTGCGGCGCCGCAAACCGCTGAAAAGTGTTCCCCACTATGGGTGTCGTTGCGCGTCTCGTTGGCACAACTAACGACGTGTTTGCGACATAAATTGCTTATCGCCGCGATTTGCATGGTGACGAAATATGGGGATGAACACCATAATTGCTGCTTAAAATGCTATTTGGGTAGCGACACCACAAATCTCTATATATATAAAAGGCAACATCTGTCGATCTGTCTGTATGCATGTCCGCTCTTGGCTCGAATTCCACTGGACTGATTTTGAAGTTTTTTTCTATATGTTGCTTAGAACTCTGGTCAGGTTATAGGATATGTGTTATTTTGCTACAGTCCCCTGTTTTTTCCCACAATCATTTATCCCCACCACAAACCCGTTTTTAAGTTATTCAAGAGAATAATACAAATTAAAGTTAAAATGCAATAAAAACAAAACAAAAATTAAAGTAGATTTAGTTTTAACAATTTTATAAATTCTTCCTTAACACATCTGAGGACATATTAAAGTCAATTTTGTTGAAATTTTTATTAAAAATATTACACATCGAAGAAATAGGCATATTTTTCCCATAATTCGTCTTGGAGAAATTATTATAGAAGAAATTAAATTGCCATGTATTACGAGGTTTTATATTAATATTGAGTATTGAAAGTATGTTTGGGGAATCAATTTCGTTAGTTAAAATTTTAAAATCGTTTGACCAGACTGAGCATTTTATTTGCTTTATTGATGACGAATACCCGATGAAGATCAAATGTATTGTCTAAAATTACACCCAGGTCTTTGATAAAACTGACTTTAGTCAAAGTTGTATAATTCATACTGTAGTCAAAAATTATAGGTGTTAGTTTCCAAGAATGTGAAATAATATTGCACTTCGTTAAATTTAAAGCTAATAAGTTTTTATTGCACCAAACAAAAAAATTTATTAATTCAAGTTGTAAAAGAGAAATCTCAGTAGTATTAGTTATTTCCTTATAAATTTTAAAGTAGTCAGCAAACATTAAAACCCGAGAATAATTTAAGATGGAATTGACATCATTTACAAACAAAATAAATAAAAGTGGTCCAATATGGCTAGCTTGTGGGACACCAGAGTGGATATGTATTATATCAGATATCGCGGATCGAATTTTCCGAGAAATAAAAAAAATCGTGGAGAAAAGGTTTTTCATTAAATTTCCCATTATAACTAGAAATTCTGAAAAATCCGGAAATTCTTTCGGTTAAGTGTTTAATAAGTAGTACTTTCGTTTCGTTTAAGAGGAACGAAAATATAGTTTATTTAATTAAAATAAACTATATTTTATTAAATTCTGTGTATCCCAAGGCACGCCACTGGTTCACTATTTCAAACGGTACACTAATGCCCGATTCCACAATCAGAGCTTAAGCTTCGGATTAAGTATAAGCTTTTGCTCAACTGATTTCACCATTTCTGTTTCGCAGTATTGGTTTAGGTGTTGAACTGAGCTCAAATGGCGGTGCAATTTGAACCTTAATATATTGACGCTCAAGAAATGTCATTTCTCTATTTCAACACTTCCTCTATATGCCTGTATTTCGACATTAAATTCATTAAAATGTTTTTGTGACTTTCTTATATAAAATAAAATTAGCCAGAAATGTCTGAGCAGCACATGATTTCTTATACAACAAAAAACGGAATTTTTTTAGGAAAAATTTCTGAACAGCACATAACTTTCTTATATTAACTACGACCTGTTAAAAAATTGTCAAAAATATGTAAAACAAAATCACTTAAGGTGCAATATTTCGGAAATGATAGAATACAGTGATTTGCTGTTAACCCTTTCGGTATTTTGATGCCATATGGCATCATGCTAAAAAAATTGAATTGTCTTATTATTTATTTATTTTCAACACTCTATTCTCATTCAGTGCACCATTAAGTGCATTTTTGACCCAATTTTGATTTTTTGAGTAAAAAGCTGGATCACAGTGGACGTATTTGAAAAAAATTAAAATTTTTTTTTTTTTTTTTTTGGCTTAAATCAATACTAATAGCTTAAACATCATTAATTTGTATACAGAGTATTTTTAAAACCCATAGAAAAAAACATGTACCGAAAGGGTTAACCTTCTTCCGTCCCTCGGGTCTAATTTGACCCAAACAGAAATTAGTTTGCTTGTACCTTTAAAAATATTTATATTACGAACCTGAAATTTTTTGACTTTGCCTTATTTATTGTAAACTAGCAGTATGCAAAAATTTGGCAACTTCCGATTAACCGTTACAGTGCTACAAAAATAGTCACACTAAAGACCTTCGGGTCTAAAATGACCCAAGGCAGTTAATCGTATAAAAAATGTTTAATTTAATCATATTATATTATATTCGTTAGTGTTTCTAAACTATATCTAGAATATGGATCTAAAATCTTTGACCAAACGGGGTGAGTTCTCGGGTATAAGAAACCGATTTTGTTGGATGTCAATTGGGAAAAACTCAACTGCCATATTTCTCAATTTTTGTATGAAGTTTTTTGACCGCTATTTTCGGGGAGAGTTCATTAGAACAATATATAAGTCTTTTGGGTTATACATATGTTGTTGTATGTTGTAAAAATTTCGAAAAACATAAAAAAACTCGTTTTTTGATTTTTGTATACACTAAACCTTTATGGGTCAAAATAGACCCGAGGAACTTTAGTGTGATTTTTTTTGAGGGACGGATGAAGGTTAAAGGCAAGAGTTTAGAGAACTGCATTATCTTTAATTTTTCCGTAATAAAGTTTTTCGAAAAACCGTTAAATTGGAAGCAATTTGGAAAAATCGATTTTTTGACACATTTATGTGAATATCTCGGGAACGAATAAAGAAAAAAATTGACGGTAAAAAACAAGTTCGGGCACTATTATTTCTTTAATTTATTTCTTGCATAGCACCATAAAAACCCCATTAGTTTGCGAGAAAAATGCAAAACACTAAATTTTTAGAAGTAACGGTACATTTCGATAACGGTTCGAGATATGGAGTTCTTATGTAAAGGAAAAGTATGGCAAATACTAATATCTTCAATTTCAATCTGACGCTAATTATACCCGTATGGTGAAACAAAAGGGTATATTAACTTTGCCTTACCGTTTGTAACGCCAAGATCCCGTCATCACACACAAAAATGAATTACACCAGTGTGTTTAGAATGATAAAAATAACTAATTTTTGCATGTCCGTCCGTCCGTCTGTCCGTCCGTCTGTCCGTCTGTCCGTCCGTCTGTCTGTCCGTCTGTCACGTTTTTTGCGAATATCTCAAAACCTGTGCATCTTATCACGTTTTTTGCGAATATCTCAAAACCTGTGCATCTTATCAAAAAAGGGCAAGAACAAAAGTTATTTAGCATATGATTCTACATAAAACTCCCATACATTAAAATTCGATTGGAATAAATTTTAAAAATTCTTATTCAAAAGTTTGACTTCCAAGTGATATTTTGGTACAACTGTTCGAATTTTGATATAAATATCACCATACGGATTTTCAATAATTGCCAGATTGGCAATTATAGCTTTTGTTATGTTTTTTTGTCCAAGCTTACCCCACCCCGCTTTTAGAAGAATATGAAGAATGTGAACTATACCAGAATTTTCGGTACATAAGACGTATTTAACACTATATTAGATACACTCTTAGTGAAACATACTGCCATACTAGTAGGGAATGCTAGCAGGGCATTGTAACAGAACTACGATTAGTCACCAACTGTAAAATACCAGTAAACACGGTTGAATTTCAATGAATTTCTTTTGAAAAATTTGTTACTACCCAAAATATTTTTTTTACTCACAATAATTGGTAAAAGTTCCTTGGTTTTTGAAGTTAGAGTTGTAGCCATTTTTGAAAAAACAAACATCACTATGTTTTTCATTGACTTCACTGATAAATTTGCAAATAAATCCAATGTCTTAAATTAAAAACCAGTATTTATGTGTGATAACTGATTTTTAGATTAAATATCATATAAAACCACAGAACATGCTGCGTAGTATGGCCTCTGGTGAAATAGAAAATGCACAGAATTTTTTTTTTTAATTTTTAGAGTAAATTTGATTTACATAAACATTTCTATTTTACGAAGCATATGAAATTGAAACAAAAAACTATTTTAACACGTATATTTCGGTATTGAAAATCAATTTTTAGATTATTATTTTTAAAAAAATATTTTATTTGCAGCTTGTAATTTTTATGTACACGTTAACATTTTAGAATGGTTAATGAGATGCTTATATTGTTTCGTTTCAATTAATACTAAAATGATAACATCTTATCAGAGTCCTTTTATATTCAACGGCTTTTTAATTAAAAGAGATTGCTGAAATCCCCAGATTAGAATTCAAATGTCCACTCCCTGCGAAACCGACAAAAACCATAGCAAATGAGGCAATTATAGAAATGGATTGTTTCTATGAATAAAATCAAAAACGAAAAAAAATATTTCTTTTATCCAACAGAAATAATACTGGTTTAGTTATCACAGTAATAGCAGGTGAAGGAAAAAATATATCCACTGTTCCATTTTTATGTGGGTTACATCAAAGCGGGAATAGTGGGAATATATCAAGTTAATATAATTTTATCACGGTAATTAGTGGGTGAAAAAAGTTGGTAAACCCTTCTTTTTTCGATATATATACTGAATAGACGTAGTATGAGTTTTGCTAATTATAACCACACACCAAAACTCATCGGCCGCAAATCTTAATAATTATCGAACGGTGATATTTATAATTATATCACGTATATATGAATGTGTGTATATTATATTATCAAATAATAAGTCAATGAGTATGATGATGAGGGGTTATCAAGCCAAATGTGGTCGTGACTTTACATTCGATGCATCAAATGGTAAATCCGTGTTAAATAGTCCAATAAACGTCATTTATCCGATCGAAATATTGGCAATTCAACTTTGTCTAATATGTATATCCAATTAACTTTATTGACGGTAAAAGATTTTTAAGTAGATTCGATTTAATAGTGAACAGGATCAAAGCTGGATTGCGGTATTTATAAGTAGGTACGATACGATACGCATGAGAGGCTCTAAGGTATTTATCGAAAATTATATCATATTGTTATTGCTTAATGTATGCGATAGAGCTGTAATATTGTGATAAGAGTAAATTTTTTTTCGTATATATGTTTGAAATTTGTGTGGGAATTATGCGCGGCGGCAGACTCATCATTTCTGGGAATTACGTAAATTGATTTAACAGGAAGTGTATATAAAATAACTGGTAATAATTGAATTTCTCCCCTTTACCGGAAGTGTAGGTGCAGACCAACTGGCTTGATTGAATTTTATTAATATTGGTTAATTTGTTATAATCATTAGCATTTTTTTCCAGAGAAATATATTTTATTACCCAAGGGAAAATAAAAAAAAGCTGTTCATTCATTTATGGTTATATCATAAAACCCAAATAATATGAATAAAACTTGGTTCCATAAATCACGTGTAAATCAAGCTGTATTGATTTCATTTTTTTCTCATTTAATAATTAATGGGGTTAAATCAGCAATGATTGAAATTATTAACCGGATTTTTACATAACTTCGCCATTCCATAAATTAGGTTACAATTACTTTAACGTACAAGATGTAGATATAATCAAGTATTGTATTTATGAAAAATTGCAACTTCTTTGTTTTGCATGAATAACATTTTCCGAGCTTTGTTGAGGTAATTGGAGCATTACTACAAAAATGTGTTTCTGTCTGTCAGTATGCCAGTATGTTAGTCTGTTAGTCTGTTAGTCTGTTAGTCTGTTAGTCTGTAAGTCTGTTAGTCTGTGAGTCTATTAGTCTGTTATTCTGTCATTATGTTAGTCTGTTAGTCTGTTAGTCTGTTAGTCTGTTAGTCTGTTAGTCTGTTAGTCTGTTAGTCTGTTAGTCTGTTAGTCTGTTAGTCTGTTAGTCTGTTAGTCTGTTAGTCTGTTAGTCTGTTAGTCTGTTAGTCTGTTAGTCTGTTAGTCTGTTAGTTTGTTAGTCTGTTAGTCTGTTAGTCTGTTAGTCTGTTAGACTGTTAGTCTGTTAGTCTGTTAGTCTGTTAGTCTGTTAGTCTGTCAGTCTGTTTAATTAAGATTTTCTACATTTTAGTCTTTTATCGTAAATGGATTTTTTATAATTGGTGTAACCATTGTGATATATGAATATCTCGAAGATTCGGGTTTATTGGTCAATATTTTGAAATTTTTAATTCAATTGAAACAAAGGAAAAGGAAATTGTAAAGGAAGCGACAGTCAAGTTTCGGGCCGAAGTGTAATGTTAAATTAATTCGAAACGAAAAGTTCTGCAAGCATAAGATCTTTCCCAAAAAGATTTAACTTCTTTCCGGTTTTTTTTGGTGTTCTAAAACTTATACAAAAAGCATTAGCCCGGCAACGACTGGTATGCTAGTACTCTATATGATGACAGACAAAATATTTATTTAAAAAATCCATTTGTATGAGTGAGGAAGAAAGAAGTGGTCAGATTGGATTTTGATATATGGAACGGTTATTTAAAATTATATTCTAAACAGATTTCACCTTAATAAATTGACTAACCGTTTTCGAGAAAATTGCAAAAGACTGTTTCGTTTGTATGGAAGAGGTATGGTCCAATTTTGCCTGTTCAAGAACTTAGCCTAGCCATTTACGAGAAACATAACTTTACAAAATTTCAAGTCTCTAGCTCAGCGTTTCTCAACCTTTCAGTATTGGCGGCCCAATTTTCAATCAAAATTGTCATCGCGCCCCCCCCCCCCCCCCTCTGCATACAATAAAATGTATACAATAATAACGTAATTTGAGTATTTTGGCGCTAAACCTACACTACTACCCTAATTTTAAACACAAATTACCAAGAAAACAGTAATTTATTGACATTTGGCAACACCGATCCTCAGCGTTGACAAAACAAGAATCCGGTGCCTTTTTATTGCTCTTGCGTCATTTTTGCAGTTTCGCGAGAAGTTGTTTTAACCCTGAAATCACAATGAACGTGAAACCGACGCGAAACTGGCGCAGAAACTGTCACTTAAAAGTTTGGTTCCCACAAATTGTTTGAAGTGAGCACAGTGAACGTATAGAACGCAGCTACAACGTAACCGCAACGCTAAAGTTTCCAAACTTCTAACTTTGCCGCAGAATTCTGCGTTGACAGTTCATAAAGTGAGGTTGGAAAAATGTCGTTCGAGGAAAAATTGATAGCCTTAGTGCAAATAACAATGATAAAGACCAACAAAGCAAATTATCGCTTCAAAATTATCCATTTTTGTAATTTTTCCAAGTTTATACAGCTTTATATTATGTCACTTGTACTACTTCACGAGCTGTCATTGTGCTCTGCTGCTAGAATTTTGCACTGCGTGACAGTTCAGAGCGTTGTAGTTGCGTTGGTTTCGCGCTGGTTTCGCGTTCATTGTGCTCCAAGCGTAAGTACTTATTAACTATTAAATATTATGTCGAAATGTATTTTGTTTTGTATGTGGGTATGTACTTTCCTTTCAGTCAATTAATAAACTTTTTTAAATATTTTGTAGGGGGGCGCGCCCCACAGGTTGAAAATCGCTGCTCTAGCTCAATCTTTTCGAAAGTTATGGTATACACGACGGACATCCGGAAATCAAAATCTTTTGTCATCCCTAACACCCTGGTGTAGTTCATTTTTGGTCCGATGATTGGTTCGATACGTTACAAACGGTATTTTAAATATAATATTCTTCTATATGTTATATCATATAGAGCAGTGCTGCCCAACCAGGCGAACGCGATCTACCAGTCGATCTCGACACGAATTTGGGTCGATCTTCTACTACAGACTGAAAATGTTAAAAAAAAAATTTTTTGTAGACACAAATATTAAAAAAAAGGGAAAGTGAAAATTAAGTAATCACACTATCTACTTCTCCGTTTTTTTGTTTTTTTTTTTTTGCTGTGAAAGCAAGTGGTCTATTTTACTTAGATACCTTATTTTAAATTGAAATGAAATAAACTGAAGTTATACCAATTAAAGATCTATTTTTTTGTATATGGGTAGATCTCGATGTAGTTGGATTAAAAAAAGTCGAATTTTAGTACAAAAAGGTTGGGCAGGCCTGATATAGAGTATAAAAATTGCGTGGCAGTAAGAATTATTTCTATAGAGAATAAGCTAAATAATTAGAATAACTATAAATTTAACAAGAAAGCTCGAATAAAATATTTCAAAGAAAAAGCAGGAGAGAAAAATTGTCATAGAGACTCCATTTTGTGTCAGTTTCGAAATTTTGATGTTTTTTACGTCATGCTAATTTTCATTGTGAAATTTTTGGATTTTGATCTTTTATAATTATCAATGTGAACTTAATACTTACGGTTATTTCGTAATTCAGAATGGGTGATACCCCTGTAAATAAATTTTTGCGAGAACATTTTTTTAAAAATATTTCATCCGTTTGAATGCGATTTTTCTTTAGGAACCAAATTTTCTGTGAAATTGAAAAATTCATGCAGAAATGCGTTAATATGGTTAATATTGTTTAGTCTATGGAAACTGTCATCAATAAATAAAATTTCTGTATGAATCGGTTGTATTGTACGATTTAAAAAGTTGGTAATTCCAATTTTCAATTTCATCAATTTTTTAATTTCCAATTTTATATAATCTGGAATTTTAATAAGCACCAAATTTCAAAAAGAATTCTCACCCCAAAGTCATAAAAGTTAATTTTAAAACTGGTATTTTTTTCATGGCTGTAAAAAAATGCTGTATGGCTTTTCTCTGATTTAATAAAATTATATTTTATTTATTGGAATTTTCCGCCTCGGTATGAACAGTGGTACTGTAAGTCGAGAGTTTGTTGCCCGTTTTTAAATTTATTTTGAGCGAATATATGTATTTTTTGTTGAAAATAGTAACATTAAAGAGAAAATACATATTTTGTCGTTGGATTTATTTGACAAAGGATAATGAAATTTTACTGTTCTTGGAATAATACGAAAACTGGATATTTGTCGTATTTTATTTATTCATAGCGCGGTTTCGTATTTATTTTCATTTTTAACACGACGCCTTTAATCTTTTCGTTATCGTTACAAGTCGTTGAATTGAAAGTGATACGTTTGGATCTGTTCCTTAAACGGGGAGATTTTATTTTTAGCATCAATTTTTCCCTTTGATTTTTCCTGTTGTTTTCATCCACCAAAGAGTTCCTAATGCCACTACCTCGCCTTTGTGGTTCTTGTGTGGGTCGTTGTATTCGCGTGTTCTTTTACGAAAAATATTACGATCATCATGTAATTTTACTATACAAGTATATACAGATCAGATTAATTATTTTATTTATGCAAGTTTTAAATATATAAGAATTACATCAGAATATTTGAAATGACAAAAAAAAATGTCCATCCATCCATTTGTTTGTCTGTCCTCTGGCCTCCAGAAACGAAATTCTGGAATGAATTGATTGAGAGACTCGCAATTTTGAATAGATGTGATTCTTTTAAGAAAAGGATAAACGGATTCGGGAATAACAGCAAAAACGATTCTCGTTTCTATGGTAGTGGATTCTCAGCTATATTCTACAATAATGGGTAATAGTGACTATTACTAAAATAGTTAATTTCAATTACAAAAAAAAATTAAAAAAAAGTTTTTATTTTAATTTTTTTTATAGTTCCAGCCAGAGCTTAGGGGAAGATCCTTTACTGCCGAAGCACAGCTCAGGATGGTCGGAAGGACCCTAAAAAGCACTAAAAAGGAAAAAGTAATTTTCTGGTACTGTGTATTAGAAATAAAAGCTAGATAAATATTTATTTTATTTTATTACTAGCAGACCCTTCGTTACCAGCTTAAAGTTTTTTGTATAAATTTTAGAATGTGAAAAAACCATAAATAACTTAAAAACTTTTGTGAAAAAACGTTATCCTTACAGGACCTCCCGTTTCGAATTTTTAAATTCCAACACCAGATTCGTGATCAGCGACCCCGGAAACCCCCTAATGCCGATTTTCCCGGGGAAAACGGGAAAAAGGATATTTTCGTTATCCTTACAGGACCTTTCGTTTAGAATTTTAAAAATCTAATACCGGATTTGTGATCAGCGACCCTAAAAACCCCATAATGCCAGGGAAAAATGGGAAAAATGATATTTGCGTTATCCTTGCAGGACCTTCTGTTTCGAATTTTGAAAAACTAACATAGCCTAAAATCGGCTCCTGGGAACGCAGAACATTTTGCAAAAAACCGCGTAAAAATTGGTCCACTCAATCTCAAACCAACAGACAGACAGACCAACAACGATTCATTTTTACATGTAGATAGATTCATACTTTTATCTCGCTTTTATTTTTAATAAGAAAGTATGTGAAATTATTTTTTCCTTTTTAGACCATTTTTTTAAATAAAGCTTGGCCTTAGCTTGGCCCCAGATTGACCAAATAGTGGCGCTTTTAATGCGAAACTAGCCTCTATGAGGCCTGCTCTAAAGTTATCATGTCACAAACCGTTGTTTGGAGAAAAAGTAGTAAGTGCTAGAAGACCGCAAAAGATTTCGCCAGCACTTAGGGTTTTTCTCCCAAAAAATAGTTTGTAACGTGATAACTCTAGGGTAGGTTATCACTCGTAGACGCTAGTTTCGTACTAAAACCCCACTGTTTGGCCAAGCTCAGGCCAAGCTAGTTTTATTTTAAAATTGGTCAATATTTAAGTTTTTCGTTTGATTGAGTTTACTGAAATATCTTATGTGAACAATTTTTTTAAATATTTCGAGAACCGTTACAGATATTTTTACCCGCGAAGAAAAAATGTCCCTTCCGGGCGTCCACTATATTGTATACCTATATAACGAACGACCAGTATAGCGAACAGCAGTTTCGAATTATTATTACGTATTATTATTATATTATTGTATTATTATTATTAGCATCTCTATAGTGAAAGACGAAAAATTTTGTTATTCTATATAACGAAAAACTATTTGTTTCGTAAATAATGTGTGTTATACGTGAAACAGTCGCGAAAAATTAAACTTTTAAGGTAATGTAATCAGTTTAAGTGGGATTTGTAACGCTTATACATACATTAAAGCATTATCCCACATAAGAATAAATCGTATTAAAATTTACCTCAATTTAAAATCTCATTATGATAATGTTCATAAAAACATATGTTGATCTTTAATGCGCATTTCGTTATAACGAACCCGATTTAACGTACGGGCTGAACATTATATATGTAAGTCTTTATATTGGGCCTCCACTGTATTTTGCAGTCACTGAGTTTCAGTTCATACAAAATTATTGGGCAAAGTGACTGTATTACCGAAGATAGAGGTAAATCTTTTGCGGTCTTCTAGCACTTACTACTTTTTCTCCAAACAACGGTTTGTGACATGATAACTTTAGAGCAGGCCTCATAGAGGCTAGTTTCGCATTAAAAGCGCCACTATTTGGTCAATCTGGGGCCAAGCTAAGGCCAAGCTAGTTTCACCTTAAAATTTCACCATATTTAAGTTTTTCGTATTTTAGTTGTAATTTTTTACACAATCTGTTCTATTCTAACATAGGTTGCCTTTAAACTTTGATCGACGTACATATTGTGTGGCACAAGGAGGTAATAGTAAGCCTCGTAGAGACTAGTTAGGCCCTATATTCGCCATTAACATGAGTTTTTTTAAAATAATGTATCAATCGGGTTATTTACTTTAATAAAAAAAAGTATGACTTCAAAAAAATGTATACAATTTTACTGTGCCATACCTTTTTTAATTGTATAAATTATTGTATTTTGAATTCTATAACTCCAACGTCCACACATTTTTATACACATTCACACATATTTATACACATTCACACATATTTATACACATTCACACATATTTAGATATTCGCGATTGTCATGATTAGTAAATCTCCTGGGAAAAGCATTTCTATATTTTATTTCAATTTTCAAGACCTTTTTAGACATAAGAAAAGTTGAAATTAAAAACAACAAAATTCTAGCTATTGACACAAATAAATTACCTGAGAGGACAACGTATATTTGCCCGTGGGAGAAAACGGGCTCGTACAACACAATCCCTACTTTGTCAAATGTCTGGCCTTGAGATTTGTTGATGGTCATGGAAAACGCAGGTCGAATGGGAAAATACAATATAATAATAGCTTTGTCAAAATTTTCCACTTATAATTGATCATTAAAGTTAAATTTCCAACAACGGCAGAGTATTAAAAAACTAAGCTATTTACATGAAAAACTTCATTTCATTAAAACTTATGTAAGTTTATTTGAGTAAAATTATGAAATCAAATTTATTATTTTTCACATCGAAGAGCCTGTTCACATTTGTTGAAATAGTCCGCTTAATTCTGACAGAAACTGGCAACATTAGGGCAAGGTGAGGAAGTGGGACTGAGCCCCGCTTCCTCACCTTACCCTAATGTTGCCAGTTTCTGTCAGAATTAGGCGGACTATTTCAACCAATCTGAACATGGTCGAATGGACCATTCCTTAGATTTTTTAGATACAGTTAGACCTGTATAAGCCGGGCCCTGTATAAGCCGGAAATCTACCTAAGCCGAATAGTTTTCAAGTCCCGTGATTTTGAAGTGGTTTTCCATGAATCTGGATAAGCCGGAACCTGCTTAACCCGAACCCGGACATAATTTTTTTTGTATAAGCCGGAAACTTTTTTCTATATAAAAATGTTTTTAGAGTTAGTATACCATTTCTAAAGCATAGAACAAATCGCCCGATCAAAAAATTAGTTACAGTAGTGTGTTTAGCATGACATAAAAATTTGATTTGCCCTAGTCAGTGGGTAAATCGGAATATTTGCTCTCCCCTCCCCCATACAAATAAAAAAGATTTTAGGATTTTTTGAAAAATACTTTGAGCCAAAAAGGTTCTAAAGACCAAAATAAATCTATAGTTTGAATTCTAATTGGAGTTCTATCAACATTTTAACAGAAAAATCAATGTAAAATGATTTTGTTCGTTTCCAAGCTCCGGAAGGGTTATTCAAACCCACAGCAATAGTTTATGCTAAAAACCATATCCGAAAGTTTTGAAAATGCATAAAATCTTGCACAAAGTTATTAACTTATGTTATAAAAAGACGCTTCAAGTAGATCTTGTTTCAGCAAGGAGAAGGGAGACATAGTTTAGAGGAAAAATTTCTTTCATAAAAACGTCAGACAACAGTTTTATTGGGAGTATTTTTCATCTCTCGTCTCTAATTGAAATCAATTCGAAATCTTCCTACTTTTTTAACCGACTTCCAAAAGGGAAAAGGTTCTCAATTCCACCTGAATATTTTTTTTTTAATGTATGTTCACGCCTAACTTTTTACTGGGTAGACCGATTTTGGTCATCCCAAAGAGAAAGTTGTAGAGAAAGTTCCTGGTTGGGCCCTGGTTCATTCATGTGCAAAAATGGACCATTAGGGGGGGTACCCCCCATACAAACGAAAACGTTTTTTCCGAATTTCTCAAAAACGGTGCATCTTATCAAAAAAGTCTAAGAACAAAAGTTATTTAGAATATGATTCTACATAAAACTTCCATACATCAAAATCCGATTGGAATAAATTTTAAAAAATCTGACTGGAAAGTTCGACTTCAAAGTGTAATTTTGGTACAAATGCTCAAATTAAGATACCAACATCACCATACAGGTTTTCAATAATTGCCAGATTGGCAATTATAGCTTTTGTTATGTTTTTACGTTGTGTTCAGTACAACACAAGGAAGGTTCTTTTATATATTTCAACAACACAAGGAAGGTTCTTTTACAAGGAAGGTTAACCCTTCAAACCCCTCCCTGCTTGGGATATCGAGTAAAATTTTTTGTATTGTGTTCAGTACAATATCTGGAAGATTCTTTTATATATTTCTCATCTGCGGACTTATCCCCTCAAACCCTGTGTAATTTTACCTATATTAAAAATTGAAACTAAAAACGTTCGAAAAAAAATTTTTTTCTGAAAAAAATAAAACCGACTTTAAAAAACTGAAAAGAGAAAAAAGCACTAAAAAGAAAAAAAATAATCACAAACTATGTCCATTAATAGCGTATTTAAAATTCGGCTTTTTTGGAGTGGCGTTAAATTTGCAACTAAAATAAATTACATACTTTCTAACCCTTAAGGCTAATCGTTTACATACTTTCTAACCCTTAAGGCTAACTAAGAACTAAGATCGACTCCAAAAATTTTGTTGTCAAACAGATTAACTATAGACACGGCTCTTAGAAGCACCAAAACTAAGTTCTTTTATGTCCCAAATTGGATTCCCTATTTTTAAGCAATCGCTATAAAAAAGCCCACTGTCTCATATGTTACTATTTTTTGTAGAAATCTATCCTTTTTTTTTGTCTCCATGTACAAACTGATTTTGTGCGAAACTTGACAATAGAAATTTTACAACGATTTTATTTAGTGTAAATTTAACGCCACTCCAAAAAAGCCGAATTTTAAATACGCTATTAATGGACATAGTTTGAAATTATTTTTTTCTTTTTAGTGCTTTTTTCTCTTTTCAGTTTTTTTTTTAAAGTCGGTTTTTTTATAAACCGGATCATTGTTCAAGAACTGGGACATTTTTAGGCTCAAAAGTAATGCACAAATTCAAAAGTTTACACTACGAGGTTTCATCGCATAGTTTTGTATATAGTTACATTATCGTAAAACAAAATAAAAACCCGTGTTTTTTAGTCCAACCTGTATAAGCCGGGAATCTGTCTCAGCCGGACAAATTTCTTGGTTCTGTGCGAGTCTGGCTAAAACAGGTTTTCCTGTATTGGTTTCATTTCAGATCATTTTCAGCGTTCATTTGATGTTTAACAAAAAAAAAATTAATATATGAATATATTCAAAACTCGATAAAGCTTCACAAAAATCAAATTTACCACAAAGAAAAACCTAGAAAAATCATTTAAACAAATTTTGTCATGGGACTGAAAAATCTGCAATTGGGCCATAGCTTTCCCCGTGTTGCAGTTGGCCTGGCCTTAAAAACTTCGTCCAAATCGGTTGAGTACTTCTCAAATTTTGAACACAAGCCTTAAAACCTATAAGGTTATTATAATATATGAATAACATTTAAACAATAAAATCAAAAATTAAAAAAAAAAATAATAATCCCACAGGAGGAGTTGAACCCACAGAAACATTTACTCGGAGCTAATCATTTCCACGCTACACTATTCAATCACTCAAAAATTCGGTGACGAAAATACGTTTAAAAAACTCTGTTGATTTACCCGTCAAACATAATATTTTTTGAATTTATAAATACGTCAAACACTTTTTTGAATTCATGATTTCGATCAAAGTTTGCTTAATTTGTTGCACCTATAATACATTTAAACAACTAATGCCAGAATTGTGAGTGGCTCAATCGCTATGTCTGTTGGGGTGCAAGCCATTGGTCCCCGGTTCGAATCCTATGTGCGGCAATTTTTATTATTTTTAAAATAAGCTTGAGGGTGAGGGGAGAAGTGGGAGCGGGGTCGACTTATTTAAGAAAAACGATTTTGAAATAAGCGCCTTTAGTATAATAGGAAGCTTTTTTTTAATTTTTTTTTTATTTTATCCTTTTGAGTTATTTTGTATTTGATTAGTATGACTAAAAATTCTAAATTACTCCTGTCTTTCACCACGCTTATATCGGGTCTTTCAACAAGGACATCTTCCGCTGTCGGAAGATCGCATGTGTTGGTGGTGTATGAAAATGTGGCTAGGTTTTACATGTGTTGTGTTTTGTTGGTAATTTACGCATAGGAAAGAAAGAAAAACCGCGTCCACGAGTATATCGGTTATCTTTACTCCAACGTAGGTATACGGAAAAATCCGTAGGTTTCCTAACTAGTTAAACTATGGTTAAACCGCATGAGCGGCCATTCGACCGAACCATTTCTCGAGATTACACGATTATCGAACTTCTCCTTCAATAAATTAATTGTTTGACCAGCTGTGTGGCATTGCTCGTTCGTGAACTTCACCATGATAAAAATGTGAACCTTGACTGACGTTTTAGCATTGTCAGATCATAAAAAAAAGTTTAAGGGTGCGTTTTTATTAAAATACAAAATTGTTATGTCCTTGTTGAAAGACCCTTTATATATACTTTTTAGATTTCGAATATATATGCTCGTCTTTGAGAAAAAGGATAATCACGTTGTCCTTACAGGACCTTCGGTTATCGTCACGGATTTTTTAATGCCAGAATCGGATTCAGCGACACCATAACACGCAGATGAGATTTTTTCCAGAAAATTTGAGAAAAAGTATAAACACATTCTCCGTGCAGGACCTTTCGTTATCCTTATGGACTTATTAATGCCATAATTGAAGTCAGCGACCCCAAAAGCCACCAGAATAGATTTTTTTTTCGAGAAATTTGCGAAAACGGATAATCACGTTATTCTTACAGGACCTCCCCCCATCCGTTCAAGAACGAAGTAGAGTACACGTACAAAATTTCAAGTCAATCGGATGAGGGCAAGTGGGTCAAAATTGGATTGCAAGATTGAATCTGACAGACAGACACGAAGGCAAGCTAAATAAAAGCTTTAAAAAATAGTTAAAATTGGATATTTTTATGATAAATTATTATTTTATGATTAAATTAACGATTTATTTACTTGAAATTAACTATTTTAGTAATAGTCACGTTTCCCCATTATAAAATAGATTTACTATTTTTCTTTTCTAGGTGTAAATAGACTGGTGTAAGTCAGCTTCCTATTCTTTTTAGTTTAGTGTAAATCGGATAAATTGTCTTCACAGAAGAAAGAAATTTAGTGCTGACGTGGCATTGGACTTTAATTTATCCTAATAAAGTGGAGTTTTTTTTCCTAAATCAAACTCTGACGTGTAAAGTAGCCGCTCGAGACCAATTATTGAATGTTACAGGATTTGAAAAATTTAAGAAACCAATACTTTCATATACAACGTACGTATAATAAATTAAAAACAGAAAAGATATTATTTGAACAGTTTTTTCTCGGAGTTGTAAATGTGTGGAATACTTAAAATTTCACCATCTAAATTAAATGGAAAGACATCTTTGAAGTTAGAAGTGCTGTCTTCTCTCCAGATAAATAAAATATCAGTTGTGTTCAACACAAAACTTTCCTCTGCAATATTTAGTTTTTCAAATACCTCGAGAACCGTTAAAAGTACGTAAATATTGTTAAGGTCAAAAATGTAGAAAATTTTAGTTCCTAAAAATTTTGTTATATGCATTTTTTAATAATAGCGCAAAATTTCCAAAAAATGTTCAAAAAACTTAATTTTTTCAAGAAAATTATATCTTGTTATAGCTAACGTTTTTTTCCATTTTTTCTCCGAAAATCTGGAACTAGGTGGTTTTCGGTGTTGCTGATCACGAATCTGGTGTTAGAATTGCAAAATTCAAAACGTAAGGTCCTGTGAGGATAACGCAAATATCCTTTTTCTCATTTTTCCTTGGAAAAACTGGCATTACGGGGTTTTCGGTGCTGCTGATTATAAATCTGTGGTTACAATGCTTTTCATATAAGATATTTTTCTCTTCTGAAGCCAAAAAAAAAGTAGAAAAATCAAAAAAAAAGTTGTATTAAATTGTCTATAAATTTTCCAATAAACCTGAAACAAAATTCGACTTAAGTAAATGACAGCGAAATCAAAATCGTTCAACCGACAACAGATTTGAAGGTTATAATACCATAACTCCACTTGTTGGGTATAGAGGGAAATTATTTTCTAAATAGGAAATCATCTGTACCTTTTCTTAACACTAGACAAGAAAACAAGGAGGCAAATCAAGTGAAAATTAATAATTTTCCATTTTAAACGATCGATTTAACGCGAACTAACACTCTACAATGATACGAGCAGCAAAATATAAACTCCAGAATCGTTACAATGATATACTTATACGCACACACTGAAATACACAACACACACTGTTTGGCATCATGTAAAAATATGTTATGTATCCGAATAGAGTTGAAGTGAAAGAAAACATCAATGAATCGTATAATCAAACGTCAATCGCGTCATTTCTCAAAGTTAAGGGCTCGTTCATTTTTCGGGACATCAATTTCTGACTTTGATGCGAACAAATTGCGCCTCACCAAAGATGCGATCTTCTAATTTTCCACATTACCAGCGGGCGTAGGGATGGCAAGGGCTTCGATAAACGTTAAAATAGCTGTAGAATTACATTAAATTTTGTACATACAATTTTTAATGCTAGACCGAATGCTCTTTGATTTCCCCGAAAAAAAAACACATCAATCTGATGAAAAGGAAACTGATTCATTGCTTCTTGTCGGAAATCCAGGAATCCGTCAGGAAGTTAGAAATCAACGTTAAGTAGATTTTGTTTCTGAATCCTTAAAGAAATCTGCTACCAGGTGTGCTTCCTGATGTTGTATTTCTCCGTTAATTTAATCAAATCCCTCATGAAATATTGAAATATTAAAATTTCAGCTCGATTCATTGATTGGATTTATTAAAATATTGTGCCTCTTATCTTATTTCCTAGTCAGATGAAGCAAAATGAAATCCTAAGAACTTTAAGAAAATGTTATTTAGGGCAGAGGGAGAAGAAAGAAGTATAATATTACTAAAAAAAAATATCTGAATGATTTGAGCTAGAGACTTAAAATTTCACCCAGAAAATAAACGATACTAAGATATTCAACGCACAAAACCGTTCCTTTATCGCCATCCCTCCTCTATACAAATGAAATAGTTTTTGCGAGTTTATCGAACACGGCGAGCACTATCGAAAAAATTATATGGACAAAATGTGTTTAAAATATGATTTGAAGTAACTATTTGATACGTTAAAATTCAATCGAAGCTTACCTTCCCCTCTCCACAATACTTTGGAAAAGTTGAAAATTTCGTCAGTTTTCATATGACATTCTGGCAATTGTAGCTTTTCTTATGTTTCTTCTAAAAATGGGTCCTTAATGTTGCACTTAGTCCTTAAAATTTGAAAAGTTTAATTTATTTGCATTCCATACTCAGCTATCACCAAAAACGATTTGGTGAAAGAAATCAAAATTTTGTGTGATCCCAAACACCCTGTAGCAGTTCATTTTTGTATCCGACGATTGGTTCGACGCATCACAAACAGTATGCAAAATCTAAAATACTCTTATATGATATACCAGCTTGCATACCCGTCGTTGCCGCGTTAAGTTTTTGTATAAGTTTAAGAACACGAAAAAAAAACGGAAACAACTTAAGAACTTTAGAGAACAATCTTATCCTTGCAGGACTCTCCGTTGCGAATTAGTCTAACACCAGATTCGTGATCAGCGTCCCCGAAAACCCCCGAGTGAAACTTTTCAGCCTCCTATTGAGCAGGATTCGTGGCGAAAATCACGGTTTAAAAACACCCAAACCCCCTTTTCCCCCCGTTTAACCCCTTAGCGGTACTATTTCGGAAAACCTCGCCTTAGTGAGCGCTTACGTGATGGTTGGGACATACTGTGAAAGAGCTTCAGGGGTTTGGGCTGGGCGTTGATGAGTCAGCCAGTCAATCATGTTAAACGATTTTATATACAGGGTGGGTACGGTATTTGAGGACACTCATATACGTGGCTCTAATTTGTGGAGAGCAATTTTTTTTTAATTTTTTTCTTTTCAGATCATTAATGGAGGACTATAAACTAACGCAAGAAATGAAGAGACATGCTGTTATCGTCGCTATATGCGCGAAACACAGCGATTTAGAAATCTTCAATTTTCTCAATTGCGCCCGATCATTCGTTCATAAGGTTCGTCGTGAATTGGAAGCATCAGCTGGCGATGTAGACAATGTTGAAAAACCCAAAAAACATAAGGAACGTTCGGACACTACTAGAAATACACAATTTGTCCAAGTAGTGCAAGAGATCGTAGACGAAACTCCTTCAAAGTCCATGAGGGCCTTTGCAAGGGACCTTAATGTCTCTGAGGGCCTAATCCGTCGAGTTGTCCACGAAAACCTTCGCTATACGTCCTACGTTATGCGCAGAGGATAGTTTATGTCGGCACAAACTCGGGAGCGGAGACTTATTCGGGGAAAACGTCTTTTGAATAAGCTTAAACACCCTGAAGTTCCTGGTATGTTGTGGTTTTTTTCACATTACCCCAAACTTATGGCCACCTAGCTCCCCGGACCTTAATCCCCGAGATTATTACGTATGGGGCAAAGTTGAGCAGGATACCAATAAACATCCCCATAACACCATTTAATCGCTGAAGCATGCTATAACTACCACAATGAACCAAATGAACGAAGAGCATTTGATTCGGCCATGCAGTCGTTTTCGACCACGGATTGAGTCTGTTATTGCCGCTAAAGGGGATTTTTTTGAGTAACTGTATAGTCTACACGTCGATTGACTTTGTGTAAAAATTTCATGCAATTACAATAAGTTTTGCAAAAAATATGAACAAATTAGTTTCAATGTCAATTTGTCCTCAAATACCGTACGCACCCTGTATATAGATCACATCGAGTACAAAAATCGTCTCTAAACTGGGTATTTGCGAACATTACGTATGGACCAAAGACATTAGATTAATAGACCGGGGAAGTGATATAAATTTGCGGCCACACATTTG
Source organism: Chrysopilus asiliformis (assembly GCA_964034945.1). Taxonomy (NCBI): domain Eukaryota; kingdom Metazoa; phylum Arthropoda; class Insecta; order Diptera; family Rhagionidae; genus Chrysopilus; species Chrysopilus asiliformis. The sequence goes on along the minus strand of OZ035961.1, from coordinate 80,294,346 downwards.
CACAACCGTCGCCGTCGAGGATTCTTCGCGACATCACCACTTCGAATAAAAAGGTGAGGAGATTCGCGAAAGCTTTGTGGTTCGTTATTATAAATGGGTTGAAGCTGTTTCAACTGCATGGCAGAATTCAGTTGATATGCGTATAACAGTTAAAAATTATATAGAGTAAGTGCAGGTATTACGGACCACCGTTCACCATTAGAAAAGACAAAACCATTAGAAAAGACAAAAAAATCAAATCGAAAAATATGAACATTGACACAATCAGTCAATTTGGTTTTGGTGCGGGTATTGCGGACCACCGTTTCTATTTTTTTACTCATATAACCTTTTAATGTAATATTTAAAAAGACAAAAAATCAAATTGAAAAATATGAACATTGACCACAATTAGTCAATTTGGTTTTGGTGCGGGTAATGTGGACCACGGTGTCGGCTAAAGTAAACCACTGGTCCAGATTACCCGCAATAGAACTTGATTTCCGGAGAGCTTCGTAAAAAACACAAATTTAAAAAAAAATCGAATTTCTTCCCATTTTCTAAAATTTATGATTCAATAAGTTTAGTATAATCGAACATGTCGGATAAAGTGGACCACTGGTCCACATTTGCCGACATCAGATGGTCAACATTACCCGTAAACGAGATGACGTAACACATGGATCAATAAGTCCCGAGACTAACCCAGAGATGACGCTCGTAGTAAACCAGTAACCACGTCTTTCTAGAGTACTAACCTTTGCTTGAAACGTGTCAAAATTTTAAGTCGATCGGACCAGAAACAGCTGAGTTATCGAGGTTGGAGTAAAGTCGTTTTGTAGTTTGTTTAAAAAATGGAAAAAACCGAGTTTCGTGTTCTGATAAAACATTGTTTTTTAATGGATAAAAACACCGTGCAAGCGAAACAATGGATTGAAAAATGTTACCCGGACTCTTGTCCATCAAAAGCAACGATTTGTCGGTGGTTTGCCGAGTTTAAACGTGGTCGTACCGACACAAATGACGCGGAACGCTCGGGTAGACCTGTGGAAGCCGTTACACCGGAAAATGTGAGTGAAGTGACAAAAATTATAATGAAAGATCGTAAAGTGAAGCTCCGTGAGATTGCTGAGATAACACAGATATCATATGGAAGTGCATTTACTATCCTTCATGAAAAATTGAGCATGAAAAAGGTTTTTTCCAAGTGGGTGCCGCGATTGCTTTCGATGAAACAAAAACAGCAACGAGTCGATGATTCAGAAAGCTGTTTATCGCTATTTACTCGCAATAAAAAAGATTTCTTGCGTCGTTACGTGACCATGGACGAAACATGGATACATCACTACACTCCAGAGTCGAAGCGGCAGTCATCTGAGTGGCGCACAGCTGGCGAAAGCCGTCCGAAGCGTCCGAAAACGCAGCAGTCAGCTGGCAAAGTCATGGCGTCTGTTTTTTGGGATACGCATGGCGTGACGATTGTATCACCCTAAAAGGTGATTATATTGATGAATAAAAAAAAATTTTGCAAAAAAAATGTTGTTTTCATTGTTAGTCTCGGGACTTATTGATCCATGTGTTATATCATTTGAAAATAGATAGAAGTTGTAAATCATACATATAAATATTACTTACTTCTTAATTTGTTATCCCTTGCCTCTCCGCTTCAAAAAAAAAAACTGAATTTCAATTCGCAAAATCTCAGATCACAAAAACCAATTTTCTTTGTCACTTAAAAAAACACGATTTTTCTGGCAATATGACCTTCCTCCAAAAAATTCTGAAACTGAATGAGCTTTCAACGCAAACAATTGGTTTCACAGATCCAATGTCGCCGGTGCATGTTTGATCATGAACTCGAATGAATTCCCTCGTACAGTTTCTGAGATATTGCAGTGGTCCACATTACCCTCACTTACTCTAAATGGTCCCTTCCATTATGATTAAATTTCGATCTGAGAGTCCTTGAAAACGGTTCAAAAATTCCTTTCTGCGACCGATGATAGAACCATTTGTTTGCCATACCAAATTACCCATAATTTTAAAATTCTACGCGACTCCTACTTTGATTTTACTTTAAAGAAATTGTGTCTCCCTATTATCATCGTACATTATACGTTTTCATGTGTCGCCTGATTCTTAAATTAATTTCGCAACGATGATGACATCGTCTCGCCAAGGTTGACGATATACTTTTACATTGTTTACATAATTGTGTCTACTTGTACTGAAGTTAGAAAAAAACATCCCCAAAACGTTATTTGTCGTGAAAATACCTCAACATCATCGTCGTGGTCCCGAAACCATTTGAAATTTTAAAATTCGGTTTACCTGGAGGAGCAACCTTTTCTTTTATCAACTGCCACCACAGGTCCCAGTTCCCAGACACTCACTTTCTTCCACTTCATGTACGAGGACTACTTTAGGTGAATTTTTGGCCAGGGTGGTTAAACCACGATGAAGCACTTAATCTCTGTATGGTCTAAATCTGGGAGCCGGAATACCCAAACTCCTTATGAAATATAAATGGAACGGGCTTAACGAACTACAACATTCCAGCCCAACTACTACCTCATAAAACTGGAGACAAAAGTTGTTGTTTTACTTGGCCTGTAGATACAACACAGCTTAAAATAATGCTCATGATTTTATTCAGCTTTTCCCTTCCCTTGGAAAAACACGAAAAAAGGAAAATGTCGTGCAAAAACCTTGTCAGCTAGATTAAACGAATCTTTTTTTTTGCGATTTTTTAAACATCCAAGTCATTATTTATTTGTTACGTGGCGTCGTATGAATCTCGAAAAAATTGTCCACAGGACCGCAAATTGCTGCAGGTAATGGACGATGTGGTTTAAAAGTTAACTGAACAGATTTTTTTAAACTTGTAGGAATATATGAGAAACGTGTGAAAATTTAAGTTTTTTAGGTTTTTACCAACAGATAAAACCATAATGGTGTACTGGAATTTTTTCATTACTAAGTGTGACCCAAAAAGTTGCGACAAACACAGAAAATAAATAGTTTTTGAGGTGTGAAATGGCTGCATTTAAGCCTTCATTTCATGTAAATAACAGAAATGAAAAAAAACTAGGGCTGCAGCTGTATTTAAATTAATAACTTTTTGTGGCCATATTTTTTGATTGGCACATTTCAAGTGCTTAAGTCAATTCGTTCAGAGGCAATAAATATTTCAAAATTGGTTATATGATTTTTGAAGACCGGCGACGACATATTTGAGTTTGATTTCGCCACAGAAAATATCAAAAAAGATTAGGGGAGAATAGGGAGACTTGATCCTCTTTTTTCTTTTAGCTATAACTATCACTTTAAACATTTCTTATTTTGCCACTGTGCTGTGATATTTTGTATAATAAATTCATATATTTGAAACAAAGCTGACCTTTTTAATGAAAAAACGAAATGCTATAAAATGATTAAATCTCCCCAATTGAGACTTGATCCCTCCATTTGGGAGACCCGGGGGATCATATCTTTCTATATAAATAAAATCGAGAGTAATTCAACAAAATAGTCTTTTGTCACTCATAACAATCAACGTTTTTCTTTGAAAAAACAATAAAAAAAAAAACAAAAAACTAAAGTTTCACTTCGCAAAAAAAAAAATGAAAATACAGGTGGCCCCCATATATAGGCATTCTTTAAGAACGCGGCTGAGAACATTTTTTTTATAATTTGAGAACATTTTTGTATAACAAAAGGGTGTCAGCTTCAATTAAGAATTTAATTATGGCATATTATTGTATGTGGCACTCTGAAGATGAATAAGATTCATCGGTATACGACTTGAATAATATTCCGTTGGGGAACTGCACAAGCATTAAAATTCCAAAATTAACGTTCAATTTGTCTGGATAGATTCGTCTCTTTCTTTTCTTGGTATTGTTGACATTGAGATAGCGGATGGTGGAATCTAGTGGATATGCCTGTGTTAAATACTTAAAATAATCATAAAATTATTTAATGGACATTTATGCGTTTGTTCAGCAATTTCCTATTTTTTTAATTTTCATAAAAAGATTTATAACTGGTAACTTTGTTTAGTTGTTTAATTCGCTTTAATCAGAGATGCAGACCAAAATTTTCTTGAGTTTGGTTGAAGGGTGAATTGAGTTTCTCGTCAAATTTCAAAATTTTGTTCGGGTTTCAGTTTTGGTTCCTGAAAATTTCAGTTAACAACGATTTCACAAGTACAGTAGAATCTCGATTTACGATTTACGCAATACTCGATTTTTGCCTATAACCAGATTTTACAAAACTTTTCCGTATACGATAGTCGTCGTTTTTGTTAAAAATATATAGCCTAGCATGATTTTATGAGAAAACCAGGTGGCAACGAAAGAGTAAAGCAATGAAAGTTGGCAAGTTTTTAGTTCTTTCCTTCTTGTTATAGCGTCAAGGGGGGTGATTGTAAACGATTTTCACTTTTTGGATATTTTTTCAACTTTGTAATGGTTTTTTTTAAATTAAATCACTATCAGCGGAGTTTTGATATATTATGTTAAAATTTGTTGTCTATTTATTGCCCATTCCATGAGATTTCAAAATTATAGGTCCTTAATTTTATACAAAATTGAATGTTTACTTTTACCCCTATATTTTTTTTTCAAATTTTTGGAAAATGGGGTAAAGGTAAACACCTTTTTTGGTTCTATGCCATATTGAAAGAAAAATCTCAAAAATACTCTTTTTATTTTATTCTGAGATCAATTCTATAATATAAAACATAACAAAAGCTATAATTGCCAATCTGGCAATTATTGAAAACCCGTATGGTGATATTCGTATCAAAATTCGAACAGTTGTACCAAAATATCACTTGGAAGTCAAACTTTTGAATAAGAATTTTTAACATTTATTCCAATCGAATTTTAATGTATGGGAGTTTTATGTAGAATCCTATCCTAAATAACTTTTGTTCTTGGACTTTTTTGATAAGATACACCGTTTTTGAGATATTCGTAAAAATCGTTTTCGTTCGTATGGGGGGTACCCCCCCTAATGGTCCATTTTTGCCCATGAACGAACTTAGCCTTTCATTTCCCAAAAAACGGATCTGTGCAAAATTTCAAGTCTCTAGCTCAATCCATGCGCCCGCAATCCGCGCCACAGACAGACAGACGGACGGACAGACAGACAGACAGACAGACAGACGGACAGACAGACGGACAGACAGACGGACAGACAGACGGACGGACGGACGGACATGCAAAAATTAGTTATTTTTATCATTCTAAACACACTGGTGTAATTCATTTTTGTGTGTGATGACAGGATTTGGAGTTACAAACGGTAAGGCAAAGTTAATATACCCTTTGGTTTCATTATACGGGTATAAAAAGGGTGTTTACTTTTGCCCCAAGTTGTTCACATTAACCCCATTATAGTGTTTATACCCGTATGGTGAAACCAAAGGGTATATTAACTTTGCCTTACCGTTTGTAACGCCAAGATCCCGTCATCACACAAAAAAATGAATTACCCCAGTGTGTTTAGAATGATAAAAAAAATTGAATTTTGCATGTCCGTCCGTCTGTCCGTCTGTCTGTCTGTCCGTCTGTCTGTCTGTCCGTCTGTCTGTCTGTCCGTCTGTGGCGCGGATTGCGGGCGCACGGATTGAGCTAGAGACTTGAAATTTTGCGCAGATTCGTTTTTCGTAAAATGCGAGGCTAAGATCGTTAATGGGCAAAAATGGACCATTAGGGGGGGTACCCCCCATACGAACGAAAACGGTTTTTGTGAATATCTCAAAAACGGTGCATCTTATCAAAAAAGTCCAAGAACAAAAGTTATTTAGGATATTATTCTACATAAAACTCCCATACATCAAAATCCGATTGGAATAAATTTTAAAAAATCTTATTGGAAAGTTTGACTTCAAAGTGGAATTTTGGTATAACTGTTCGAATTTTGATACGAATATCACCATACGGGTCTCCAATGATTGCCAGATTGGCAATTATAGCTTTTGTTATGTTTACATTTGGACATGAGGTTAAAAATTAGGGGGTAAATGTAAACAGACAATAACTTTTTACAGTTTGTTTATAGACAAAACATAACATATATAACCGATCTCAAACAACTATAATGTTCGTATATAAAGTAAAACATACATACTTTCTTTTAAAAATCACTTCAAAAACTAATTCTTTTCACTCTTAGAAAAACTGAAATCACACTAAAAAGAAGCATTTTTTTTGACAGCTCATACACAACGAACCCTCTCTTAGATCTATTGTGACACGTGTCCGCAGTGAGACAAAAGATCAATTTCCAATAAGCTAAGAAGGAATAGCAGCTGGGGACAACCAATAGTGTTTACAATTACCCCTGTTTACATTTACCCACTTTGACCCTAATTAAAAGTATACATTGTGACTTCAGTCTGCCATATTCCAGTTTGTAAAATTTTCGTTAGTCGTTTTAAAGCATTTTTAATTCGTAGGTTGTCGACACCTCAGACTATAGAAACTCGCTATATCCGAAACATTTTAATTCTTGACATTTCGAATTCAAAACTATTGTCTCGATTTAAAGCAAAAAATTGTCTAAACGTAATCTTATTCCATGCTCTGTTCTTGTCTTGTGCCAATAAAGATTTCGTTTCTAATGCAAATCAGCGTTAGTAGAGAATGAAATTCCCTTAATGATATCATCATGTTAAATCTTCGTTTCCTTGTCTCGAAACTATTAACTTTTATGTCGACTTACGTTTGTGCCAGATACCACCTCATTCCACAGCAGCGACGTTCTCGAAATGGCATTTAAATTCTCATCTATTGTACATAGGCAGATAGACGTACATATACCTTTACCTGATCCACCAAGGACCAAGTACTATAGAGTCTATAATAGAACAATTCAACAAGGTAATACCACCCTAAAAGTTTGTGCTCCATTACACTTTTATGCCTTCAATTGGAGCAATTTCCATCTCCTGGAACAATCAACCTGTGATGAATTGCACAACAATACACATACCAACGTAAAAATTCATATCCAGATTCGATTTGAACATTGTGCAATAGGAAAGATCAATACAGATAGTGTACAATAAGCATAGGAAGAACAATCAAAAGCCAGATAGACGTATAGAATGGGTTGAAGACCAAAAATAGATACTATTATGTATAGCCAGTTTCCTACATCTCCACTTTTTACATTCCTATGAAAGAACGTCCTAATTTTACTAGCACGCACCCCATTCTCATTCCCAACATTAGTTCCGGTACCCGTTTTGACTGCCGCCGAGCAGCTCAAAAGCATTAAAAATTTACATCTTGAAAATTTTCCAGACCGTTAATTTGAATTTCCACTTAACGAAACATTATGTACGCGAAATTAAATTACGCTAAATGGATAATGTCGTGGGGACGAGGAGGTTAAAGTTGAAACTTATGTTTTATAGCGATTTTATTCATACACATTCGTTTATGGTGGCACACCACCACCTCCGCTCAAGGTGTCATATGTGTGATTTAAGTTCATAAAAGACCGTCATGGGAGCAGAAACTAATCTAATGTTATTACCGATTCAACAAGGTATGAATGTAAATAATTCAACTTTTAAACAGTAATTCAAACAATTTATAGACAATTTTACAGCAATTGAAATTAATTTGCAGGCACGGTACTTAATTAAATAAGTTCGACTTAATTTTATTGTTACTAATTCAAGGTTTTTGTAAGAAAAAAATTTATATCAATACCAGTATCGGATTTTTTCTCCCATTTAAGGGAGAACAGTACAGTAAAATATATTTTATAATTTTTATAAACTTTTGCCACACTACTGTCACGCAGAATTACTAGATATTTTAATGTTTCTTTTCTAAGCCCAAAATGAGCTACATGTGCGAGTTTAATGGCTAGTTCTGACTATATAAGTATTTAGTCAAGTGGCAAGTGATTAACTTGCTATTACACTGAGGAAAATCGGGCATGTGATAGAATGAAGAACCGTTATTTGATTTAAAAGATTCTCATTTATACTCTAATGTTTTTTTATTTGAATTAAAAGAGGAACTAATAAAACCAAATATTAAATCATTCTTTTTAAAAGCAGGTATTTGATTTAAATGCTTCTAAAATTATTTAAATGAAAAGTATTAAAAACAAAAACCCAATCAGTTAATTTAGCTATCTGATAGCGAGTGCTTTTTTACTTCACGCAGTCAAAACAAACAATCGAGCATTTCTTTTTGATGTATAGGTAATTATATCGGCGATTTTATTAATGGCGAATAGTAAAGAGTACAATGGCGATATGGTTTTCCTGATATTTATGCCACTTTTGAACATGATATTAAAATATTTTTCTTTATTTCTTATGAACCTGAATTAAAAAAAAAACTGCTGTAGGGCTAATCACGGCATACAGACAACCAAGGTATGCTGTAAACTCAAATCTGACATTTCGTTGCTACGTCACTTGTGCCGATTAGTTCGTCAAGTGCAGAAGGCATTTTGTATTCTGGATGGTTTTTTTTAAATTTGTGCGATTTAATTAAGATATTTGTAAATTAGTGGACTGATTGCATTAAATAGTGATCAATAAACATAAAAATTAATTAAAAAAAGTCGGCACAAATGACGTCACACCTGACTATCAAAAGTTTACAGCATACCTTGGTTGTCTGTATGCCGTGGGGCTAATATCTTTATCTAGAAATTAGTTTGAGTCATATTTTCGCGAGATTTGTTAGGTGTGTGTTTGGTTTGAGTAAGACCAAAATCTGCTAACTGTACAACAGAGCTGCCAAACTCAATTGCCAACAAACCGCTGGCCGCATTACAAAAAAAAAAACCATTTGTATAGGTGAGGGCGAAGGAAGTGGTCCGATTATATTTTGATGTATGGAACGGTTATGTAAAATCATGTTCTAAACAGGTTTTACCTTTATAAATTTTTCCATACGACTAACCGTTTTCGAGCAAATAAAAAAAGTATACTATTTGTATGAGAGAGACGAGAAAGAGTGATCCAACTGTATTTTGAAGTATAAATAAGTTATGTAAAATCATATTCTAAACACATTTTATCTTCATAAATATTTCGATATTATGCACTTTTCATTTGTATTTCATTTGTATGGGAGAGCAGTGGCCCGATTAGATTTTATTGTACCTATAGATGAGTTGTGTAAAATTTTATTCTAAACACATTTTACCTTAATTAATTTTTCAATATGACTCACCGTTTTCGAGAAAATTGAAAAAAACTATTTCATTTGTATGGGGGAGGGGAAAAGGAATGATCCAATTTTGCCCGTTCAAGAGCTTATTCTAGCCATTTACGAAGAATGCGACTGTACAAAATTTCAAGTCTCTAGCTTAATCCTTTCGAAAGCTATGGTGTTCACGGAAGGACAGACGGACAGACAGATAGACGGACGGACATGCAGAAATAAAAATCTGTTGTCATGCATAATACTTTAGTATAGTTTATTTTTGTGTCCGATGATTGGTTCGACGCGTTACAAATGGTATACTAAATCTAGTGCCGGGTTTACACGAATGACAGATAATGACAATCTCTCATAAAAGAATGGACAAGTTCATTTTTTTATGAGAGATTGTCATTTTTCTGACAGAAATAATGACAAAAATGATACTATTTACACGATGATGACAATTTATGACAAAAAAAAATGACAAATTTGTCATTCGTGTAAACGCAGCATAATATACTTCTATATGATATGTATAAAAATTTATATAGTATCAAAATATAAGAGAAAGTAATGCGCTGCACGCGAAATTAAAAAAAAAATCCATACAGATAGAAATTGTTGCGCGGCAGGTGAAAAATTTGAGCTGCTGTCAAGAATGGAAGGGGTGATGTTTTTTGGAAACGGAGAAATTACAAATCAAACATAATATTAATTGAATCCAACTTTTTTGTTCTAGCTCTCGCTACACTTTCAATACCTTTTTGATTATTCCACTCACTGGCTTGCCAGATTAGACATCTCTCTTTTCGCACTGTTAGGTGCGGTTTTTTCGTGTTACACTGCTAAAATCAAATATACCCTTAAACTAGGGTTAAACTAGGGCATTTTTCGTCCGGAGGTTTTTTTTAAATTCGGGGCAACGTAATGCACCCCTAGAAGAGCAGCGCCGGGACACATTATAAAATTTCCCTCGGTTGCCTTAAATAAAGGCAATGTCTGTGTAAAATCGGGAAAACAGATAAACTACAAAACTCAACTAAATCGTTGCCGTCGCCGCGATAGCTTGTCCACAATCTCTTCGGGTTTTATATACACTTCTCTAGAAACGCTAGGAAGAGCTAGCCCAGTTAAAACACCTAGTATCATGGCATTTCTAAGTTCAACAGACGATGTTAACACGGGAAGTGTGGCCAAAATTTTCCGAAGCTGGTACTTACGGAAAAAATGAACAAATTTTTGTTCACATATCCTTAACATTCGTCACTCGATCAAGCAAATGTTTTTCCAACCATCAAAATACCCCAGTCGCTCACAAGTTTTCACAGCGAGCTACTTTAGAGAAAAAAGAGCATGCACGTCGAAAACACCATTATTGTCTGCCGCTAACGACGAAGCTGATTCCCTCTCGTTCTTTTTTTTATTCGTCGTTGTTACTAGCCCCGATTAACTGCCTTTACATTCAAAACAATTGCTCGATGATTTGTTTTGACTGCATGACTTAAGAATGCGTTCTCTATCAGTGAAATTAACTGATTTAATTTTTTTTAGAAGCATTTAAATCAAATACCTGCTTTTAAATGGAATGGTTAGGTATTTGTTTTTACTAATTTGTCTTTTAATTCAAATAAAAAACATTTGATGTTGGAGTATAAATGAGAATCAGTTAAATCAAATGACGGTTCTTCATTCTACTACCCATTATACCATATTAATGGTTTCCCAATACAGGGTATATAATTGAAAGAAAAATTTAATATACGACAGTTTAATTAGTAGAAATCATTAACATCATTGCCACAAAGAACACTGTTCTGAGCATAAAATGAGCAAACACACAGATCCGGAGCATAAAATGAGCAATTTCACACAAGTATTTTTCAAAAAAAAAAGAATTTAAAGTAATTGCGGCAATAAAGAAGTGCTTATGGGTTAAAATCTTTTTCATATAGGAACTTGAAACCCTACGCGTCTCGTCAACGAGAATGAAAAACATTGCATACATAATTTAAAAAAAAAAAAAAGAAATGTTTTACATCATCCGGCGCTTAGCCAATGTGGACATAAATCGCTTGAGAGTCATTCATTTTAAAACATTCAAGAGTACAAAAAATCAGGCACTTAAAACACCTTGTACTACTGCTACATACATGGTGGTTACTCTCCATATCTGTACAATGGAATTCCCAAGTGGCTTCTCAGACATTTTTGAAATGTTTTCCACCGTCGAAATAAAATGTAAAATGGGGGAAAGCGGAAATACGGAAAAACGTTCACTTCAGAAGACAATTTAAAATTTAGTCACCCAGAACAGATGATAAAATTTTGACTAAATGCCGCAGTATTAATTTGATCTCTTGTGGCAATTGTCTGTGCAAATAAATTATGGGACTGACATAATTAGAAAGTATTTAAGAATACAAAATTATAAGTAATTTGTGGCTATCATCAAGTAAGTTTGAGATTAATTTGAGGAAATTTTATTCACTGTTTTTAAGGCACAAGTTTTTAGTAATTTCCAATTAATACAGATATGATGTCGAGAGAAAAAAAATATTCCAGATGTCCAATGAGCCTTAAAATTTCAAGCATTTAATAAAATTTTCATAATTTGGATCAGTGAAAACATTTTCCTGACTTTTTTACTCGCTTTTGTGCTCTGCTTTGGAAGTATTCCAACCCTAGAATTCATTTTTCTGATTTTTCGCACACATTTTTTGTTTTAGTTTTTGTCTAAAAAAGGTAATTATTTTGTTTCCTTATTTTTATCTCATAATATTCTGCTTTAAACTTAAGTACTGCTTTAGATTAAGTGCTGTTTGAGCTTGTTCACATTGGTTGAAATTGTCCGCCTAAATACGACAGAAACTGGCAACATTAGGGCAAGGTGAGGAAGTGGGACTGCTGATAGGAAAATTATCCTCAAAACTAAAATTTCCGTTCTCAGAGTTCCGCTTGTCGTGCTCTGATTGGTTGGCTGCCATACTGAATGTGTTCCATTGTCATTATTGTTTCGGTCGTCGTCGATGCAACACATCGCAGAGCAAAAGGCAGCCCCGTATTACTTGCAATTCTTTAGAAATGTTCCGTTTCCCAAATGTTTCACGCCAGTCTGATTGCTCACAGCTGCTGGTTCAAATAGTCTCAATGTGAACACGAGCAATTTTTCATCCGTCCTATTTAGGCGGACTATTTCAACCAATCTGAACAGGCTCTTTTGGATTAAATTCTGCTTTGAATTACGTTCTGCTTTAGAATTTTTTCTTTTTGGTTTTATTGATTTTTGTGCGTCACTGGCGTCACTCCGTCTGCCCTTCTGTTCGTTCGTCTGTTTGTCCGTCTGTCTGCTCGTCTGTCTGTCCGTCTGCCTGTCCGTCCGCCTGTTTGCCTATTCGTGTACACGAAATATTAAAAATGAATTAAGATAAAGACCTGAAATTGGGCACAGCAGCATTTTTGTAAAATGAGAGGACGAATTCGTTAACGGACAAAATCGGACCTTCTTACATGAAAATTCGATCGGAGCAGCTTTTAACTATTTCAATCGGAATGCGATTATGAAATTGAATCTACATTGCAACATTGATAGTGTATATCTCACACTTTGTTGAATGTCACACTCAAAAGCAAACCCATGAAAATTTACTCTGCGATTTTAATTAAAAATTGGCGCATTTGTGGAGCTATGAAAAATATGCGACTGTAATAGGCTAAGTTAAACTACTGTTTGATAAATAATTTTAAGTAGGCAAGAAAAAAGAAAGTTTGTTTTAAATATTTAATTGCACGGAAGATTTTGAAGTCAATTGACGGAATATAAAAAATTGTAAAAAATAAGATAGTAAAAAAATATAAAGAACTTAATAAATTAGTCTATTATAATATCAAGTGTGGGGTATAAAGCGACTAATTGATAGTCCAACCAATAAATATAATTGAATTCTGTAACGAACGTAATTTTTTTTTGAAAATGCCTCGTAAATTTTTGAAATGCGAATTAATTGCATTATTAAATCAAGCTGGTGTTGAAGTGGCCTCAACAACAAAAGTCACTAGACTACGAGAATTGGCTCTGGAAAAAGGCATTGCAATAATGTCTACTGAAGAAAGCGAATTTCAAGAAGATGGTGAATCCTCTGAAGACGGTGAAACCTCTCAATATGGTGAAGCTTCAGGTGAAGTCATTCAGAGTGATACTGTCGTCCCAAATATTACTAATTTGGAAAAAACTCTGCGAGCTCTGCAATTGGAAAAGGAAATTCGCATTCTCAAGCGCGAATTGGGTATTGGTGCAACTATTTGTACTGAAGAAATGGCCAAACCATGTCAATTCCGGATAGGTGATGTTGATGGCTTAATTGAGAAGTTTTCAGGAAACTCGATAGTAAAAGTTTCAGAATGGTTCAAGGAACTTGAGTCAATTTTATCTATTTATAATTTAAATGATAATATAAAAATTCTTGTCTTGAAGCGTAATTTAGTTGGTGCTGCGCTCTCTTATTTTCGAACATTAAATGTGTCATCATTTTCTGAAATAAAATCAAAACTTTTGGAACAATTTCATTGCCGACGTACAAACTGTGAAATTTTTGAATTGTTGCGTAACATCAAGAAGTATCCCTCTGAAGCCATGGTCACATACTTCTTCCGTTTTAATGAGATTGCTAAGGATATACATTTGGAAGATAGTGATTTTATCAAATTTTTACTTGATGGCTTAAACGATCGTTCACCACAAATTTCTGTCATGTATTTGATTCCAACTCGAAATGAACTATTGAAGGCATTGAAAACGTATGAAAAATTGAAGCCTTCATCAGAGCGTTTTCCTTTTGCAGCATTAGGATCAAAAAATAATCGTAAACCGGCTAATTCTGGTGCCACTACTTCTGCTATCACATCTGCTGTTTCGTCTTCTATTACTAACAACGTGCTAAAATGTTACAATTGCCACAAAATGGGCCATGTTGCGAAATATTGTCCAGATCTTCGATATCCAATTGGACGTTGTTTTAAATGTGGATCTTCTGAACATCGTCGTGAGCGTTGTCCACAACTTGTTGGCCTTGTTGATGAATCAGAAGTTTTAACTGCAGTCAACCAAGAAGAAATGGTAAGTGTATCGTTTGATCAGAATTGTCCAACACATTTTGTTAATTTTTGCGTCTTTTTGGATAGTGGTAGTCCGGTCAGTTTTATCGCATCACAATTTGTACCTAAGAATTTAGGGATTGGAAGATTTTTTACGAAATCCTTTACTGGATTTGGAGGAGGTCGTATAACAACTTTTGGAAAAATAAATATTTTGATCAAATTTCATAACATAATTAAAAATATAGAATTATATGTAATTGATAATTTTGCATTACCTTGTCCAATTTTGTTAGGACGTGACTTTTTGATTAAATTTAATATCAATTTCTTCATGAATAAACAATTACTGATTAAAAATAAAATTGATAACACACAAGTATTATTTCGTGTGCCTGAGCAATTTCCTGTGAAACCTAGTAGATCACCCAAATTATCCGCTATTATGCAAAATTCGGTATTAGAAAATTCTCGTATGATTCTTGAAAATCCTGAGAAACTGCCACTAGCTGAAACATATCCTGTCATCACTGATAATCATAATGTTAAAATAGATAGTTCTTTACAATCTGATTTACAAAAAATGTTTCAAATTAACCAGTCTCCAGTTAAAAATAAAAATTGTACACTTCATGTGGCTGAACCGACTGAAGCAACTGGTAATAGTAAGTTATATGACATTAATTCGGATTTAAATTCTAACGACATTGTAGAATTAGAAAAATTAATAGAAACTTTTTATAATCCAACTTGTACTGAAATAACGAAATCACAGATTTGCATGAAAATTCGTTTAACCTCAGATGTTCCGATTCATTACAAACCTAGACCATTAACACAATATGAAAAACGAGAAGCGCGGAAAATTATAGATGACTTATTATCAAAAGGAGTTATAAGGCCAAGTTGTTCTGAATATTCTCACCCGATCGTATTGACTAAAAAGAAAAACGGAGAAACCCGCATGTGTGTTGATTACAGGAGTTTGAATAAAATCACTGTTAGAGACCATTTCCCATTGCCATTAATAGAAAATTGTCTAGAATATCTTAGTAATAAAACGTACTTTTCTCTTATTGATTTGAAAAATGGATTTCATCAGGTGCGGATGCACCCTGATTCAATTAAATATACTGCATTTGTTACTCCAGATGGACAATATGAATATGTAATGATGCCTTTTGGAATGACGAATTCACCTTCAGTTTTTCAAAGGTTTATTTCTAATATATTGTCTGAATTTATTAAATCAAATCTTATAATTGTTTATATGGATGATATCTTGATTGGGGCTGAATCTTTATCGGAACACAACTATATTCTCTCAAGAGTCTTAGAATGTCTTTCTAAACATGGTTTACAAATTCAAGTTTCGAAGTGTCATTTTGGTTATAATACAATAGAATATCTAGGTTATATAATTAAATATAATGAGATAACTTTAAGCGATCGTCATGTGAAAGCTATTACAAATTTCCCTGACCCACAAAATGTTAAACAGTTAAAATCTTTTCTTGGTTTATGTGCTTATTTCCGAAAATTTGTTTTTAATTTTTCAAAAATTGCTGCTCCATTATATGAATTATTGAAAAAGGGTATTCAATTCTGTTTCACCGATAAGTGTCATGAATCTTTGAATCAATTAAAATCTGCTCTAATTTCAAAACCAACTTTATGCATATATGATCCTCTTAAAGAAACTGAATTACATACTGATGCTAGTCAAATAGGTTTTGGTGCTGTGTTGTTGCAGCGCCAAGATGATAAGAAGTTTCACCCTGTCGCGTATTATTCCAAAACCACAAGTTCTGCTGAAAAAAGATATCATAGTTTTGAACTAGAAACTCTAGCCATCATCTATGCTCTTAGGAGATTTCGGACCTATTTACATGGTATTCCTTTTAAAATAGTAACAGATTGTAATTCGTTAACTTTAACTTTACATCGTAAAACTACTAATGCTAGAATAGCTAGATGGGCTATGGAACTTATGGATTATGATTATACTATTGTGCATAAGCCTGGTAGTAGCATGAATCATGTTGATGCATTAAGTAGACAGGAAATAGTTTGCGCAGTTGACGAGCTTGATTTTGATAGCCAATTAGTAATACTTCAAAACCGTGATCCTTGTATTATTACCATAAAAAGAAAACTGTTATCTTCTGATAATCCAGGAAAAGTATTTGAAATTCAAAATTCTATTTTGTATCGAAAAGATCGTACGGGTAATTTGTGTTATTATGTACCAAAAGAATTGGAAATTAATTTGATCAGATCCTGTCATGAAAAACTTGGTCATTTAGGATCTCAAAAATGTATTGACCAATTAAAAATTCATTATTGGTTTCCGGAAATGAAACAAAAAGTAGAAATGTATTTGAATACTTGTTTGAAATGTCTTTTCAATAAATCTCCTGCTCGTATCAATGCGCAAAATATACATAGTATTCCTAAGAAACCCGTTCCGTTTGACACTCTTCATATTGATCACTTGGGACCTTTTCCATCATTAATAAATAAAAGAAAACATTTATTAGTAGTTGTCGATTCTTTCACAAAATTTGTTAAACTTTTTCCTGTAAACTCAACTAGTACAAAGGAAGTGATTCTTTCGCTTGAAAAGTATTTTGATTTTTATAGTCGGCCTGTTCGTATTGTATCTGACCGTGGTACATGTTTTACATCTTTAGAATTTTCTGAGTTTTTGTTAAAAAGTAATATTACTCATATTAAAACAGCAGTTGCTTCGCCACAAGCCAATGGAGTGGTTGAGCGTGTCAATCGAACAATATTGAGTATGTTAAAGAAATTGTCGGAACCAATTCAACATTCTGATTGGTCAAAAAAGCTTAAGGATGTTGAATTTGCTTTGAATAATTCTGTACATTCTTCCACTCACTGTATGGCAAGTGAGTTGTTGTTTGGAATAATTCAAAGGGGTCCAATAGTTGACGAAATGACCGAAATTTTGGACATTCAATTACCTAAAGAACGCAATCTAGATAAAATTAGAAAAGACGCACTCGAAAACTTAAAAAAGGTAGAACTGGCAAATGAGAAACAATTTTTAAAACACCATACACCTGCTAACGTATATGAAGTGAATGATTATGTAGTGATGAGAAATGTAGATACTACACCCGGTACTAATAAAAAACTTATACCAGTATTTAAAGGACCATACGAGATTGAAAAATGTCTACCAAATGATAGATATTTATTAAAGGATATTGATGGGTTTCAGGTTACACAGATTCCGTATCATGGAATAGTTGAATCGCGACATCTCAAATTGTGGAAGAAGTTTCGTGATAAAACTGATAAAATAACTGACAATTCTGATTAAACGTTACATTTGTCAACGTTAGTCATTTGTAGATTTTTTTTTTTGGACTTATATGTTATCTGGTTATGATGAGTTTTAATAATTTAATTGTTCTTTTAATCTTAAGTATCGAGGGCGATACTTCGTCAGGTTGTCCGAACTGTAATAGGCTAAGTTAAACTACTGTTTGATAAATAATTTTAAGTAGGCAAGAAAAAAGAAAGTTTGTTTTAAATATTTAATTGCACGGAAGATTTTGAAGTCAATTGACGGAATATAAAAAATTGTAAAAAATAAGATAGTAAAAAAATATAAAGAACTTAATAAATTAGTCTATTATACGACAGATATTTTTTTATTTGTAAAGTAATTTGGGTTTAAAAAGGTTTGAAAAAAAAAACATCACCCGAGCACTTTCTCCTCAGTTAGTCTGTCAGTCTGTATACAACATTTCCAATAACTACTAGAGTTAGAGCCATGAAATTTCACAGTGGTGTTTGGTTCAGCGCAATGGGACCATCCTAACAACTTTCGGTGGAAATCCAAAAAAATTAAAAAAAATATTTTTTGCGAATTACTGGCAAACTAACGGTTTTTAGTAAAATACATGATCTAAGAAAAATTAAAGATATTAAAATTCTTCACACTTTTGCCTTTTACGGTAAATCGATATATTTTACCATTATTGAGATATTTCAGACTTTGCAAAAAACAAATATTTTTATCTATGCTAATATTTTTTTGTCGTGTTATGGTGTCAATTGCGCACGAACACAGATTTTGTATAAGAAAGTCATGTGCTGTTCATGTCCTATATTTTAAAACAGAAGTTTAACTATAACTTTATAAACTATCTATCATAGTCGAAGAAGAGGGGTGTACATGCATTTATAACGAAAAATTTCGAAAAAGGATTTTGTAACGATCCGTGGCCAACCCTGCACCTGGACCCAGCCCTGGATGAGCGGACGTATAAATAGAGGTTGCTTCGCCGGTACACTGGTAGTATTAAAGAAGTTTTCGCCGAGTAAAGTCTTGTATTCTTCATTGCCATTTTAAAGTTAATAAAAATACTTGTACACCAATACTTCTTTCGCTTGTTACAGTTTGCAAATTAAGAAAGGTTGGGAACCACTCACTTATTTAGAATATCACTCTGTAAAAAATTCGAAAAGCCACTGAGTTATCATCCGATCCTCACATTCTTTCAAATTCTAAAAAAATTTACTCGCCTCAGTTTCTAATAAACCAGCTCAAATTTTCCCGAAAACCCGAAATTTTTATGAATTATCATATCGACGCCTCTGTGCAAGGCTATCGTAACTCGACTTAGAATATTTTTGACACAACAAGAATCTGCAGATAAAAAACACCTACATAAAAAAATTTGATGATGTTATCATGATTTTTAATAAAGTTATTAAAATTTATAATATTTTGACAAAATTCATTTTTCTTCAAGCAAGAATATCGTAAGTCGGGTTACATCATATGTTATGAGTCTAGTTACGATGTTTTCACTTGGAATTTTCATTCAATTCGAATGTTGTAAGTCAAGTTACGATAGTCTCAAGCTGAAAAACTCAAGTGTCGTAAGTGCAGTTACAACATTTCTCTTTGTATTTACATCGTAAGTAGTATTTACGATGTTTTTGGAGTTTGCGTTTTCAAATTTGAAATGTTGTAACTCGACTTGCTATACAACGAAAAAAAGTTGTCTCTAAATAATGTCGTAACTAGACCTACGATAAGTTGAAAATTGTCATGAAATTAAAAGCATCGTTTAGTAAATTTAATAATATCCACTTGGTATACTTCCACCAAATTGCTTGTACCTGAAAATATTGAATTTTTCGATTATTTTTAATGTAATGTGGGAAAACAACTAAAATCGATTTTCTACAAAATGGTATTTTTCGATCTACGATAGTCTTGCTCGGAGGCGTTGATATATATCACACTACGGATTTTCCTGAAAAAGAATTTTCACATAAGATTTTATTCAAAAAGAATACCAATTCATATTAAAATATTTTAAACAATGCAGGTCGGAATGTAGAATAAGTATATTTACTTGTGAGATTAAATATTTGTGTAAGTTGTCAGGACAAAAGCTAAAGAAGAATACTTTTTAGAAAAATGTGCTAGCAGGAACCAATAAAGTTTCACATATTTCAGTGTTGGGAAGCTTATGCTCATATGTTAGCAACAGATAGATAGATTTCTAGGAATTTATATTAACATTTCTTGGCAAATTAGAAAATGTTGCACAACAAATTTTCCGTTTGCTATTTTTCAATAAACTCACAATATATAGTAATTTGTAAGAAACAATATCCGATATACTATATGTCGTGAATTTATTGAAAAAATTTGTTGTGCAACATTATCTAATTTACCAAGAAATGTTAATATTTAGTCAACTTATAACTGCTACTAAATATGCAAAAAAAATGTTACTGGAATATAAGAAATATTCGTACACTTAGAATATTTGCAAGTATTGATTAATAAGTCTACAAAATTTGAGCGATTAAAAAAATTACGCCTCGATTCTGCAGTTTAGCCATTTTCCGTTATTGAGATATTTTCAATAAAATGTAAAAAAAATAAATTTCCTCGAAGTGTTTGCAAAGTAATGTTTTTTTTTTTTGCAAAAACGAGTTAAAAATATAAAAACTGTCCACATTTTTGCCTTTTAGTGTAAATCAATATTTTTTACCGTTATTGAGATATTTAAGATTTAGTAAAATAAAAATTCAAATTTTTATATAAACTAAAATTTTATTCGTCGGGTTATAGTGTAGTCGTAAATTGCATATATTTTGTATAAGAAAGTCATGAACTGTTCACATTAGATATTTTATTTTAGAATTTTTTACTTTATTTTTTTTTTTGAAAAACTTAGCAAGGAAATCTCATGGGTTAGGGTATATATTCGAAGACTAAAATTATAAATAAAAAAAAACTTTTTTAAAAAAAATGTATAAAAAAAACAAAAACAGCTGTTTGGGTGCAATAGAATTTCTAGCGTAGTCCAAGTGGTAAAGTACTTGGCTCATATTCCGGAGCTCCGTGGTTCATTTCCCGACTGTCGCACGCTGTGATTTAAGTCCACTCCACTTGCTTTACGAAATGAGTAGTGATAGTTGCCCCTTGGTGTTCGCGACATCATCGGTCTAGATTGCTATCACAGCCTCTGCTGTTGATGGGTTGTAGCGTAAAAAACCTTACAAATGTTGTAATTCATCCATGGTTCGCAATCCATGTAAAACTGTAGGTGCGAAGCAGGAAAGAAATTGTTATGAAACCTCAATTGAGAAGGCCCATTCTCTTTGAGAGCTGTTGCGCCGAGGATGATGATGAAATAAAATAAAATAAAATATAAATTTACCTCGCTTTTATTTCTGATGCACAGCATTCTGATTGTTTTCTTTTGAGTACATTTCTGTATAAAAATGTTTTTTTTTTAAATTCAAGTGAGATTCTCCCAGACACCAATATAAATAGAGCCACTTCATCAATAAACGGACATTCTGATTCCTGAATTTAAACCGATAATTGAGAATAGCGTACCTCAAGTGTTAAAGTACCTCAAGTAATAGAGGGATTATTAATTGATATAGAAGAAGAGATAAGCACAAATAGAAAATAGCAGTGGCCAAAATGTGATAATAGTAATATTTATTATTATTACGCAATGAATTTGTACTTTGGTAAGATTATTCGCATGTTTTAATAACATTAGGTGCTTTTTTGCTTATACGGAAAAAAACATATGGGAACCGTTCTACCAAAATCGCATGCTCCAGTCTTATAAGAGAAACTGCATAGTGGCCAAATACGGGAGTCATTCAAAAAAAAAAAAAATTCTGACACAAGTGTTAAGCTTGTCCAACAATAACGCGCAAAGCGGCGCGGCGCGGTGACAGATGGTAGTAGAAACTATAGGTTTATATGAGTTGGTCTACAATTACGCGCTGATCAAACCTAGCAGCCGCGCGGCGCTGTTGGAAGCGGTGACATAACAGATGTGTCACAAGTGTTGAATTATGGTACTTTAATATGAATTCGGGAAGCTCGATACATTATGTCTGG
Source organism: Chrysopilus asiliformis (assembly GCA_964034945.1). NCBI lineage: Eukaryota > Metazoa > Arthropoda > Insecta > Diptera > Rhagionidae > Chrysopilus > Chrysopilus asiliformis. The sequence continues at coordinate 80,272,659 of OZ035961.1, read as the reverse complement.
CATCTTCAAACAGTTGTTTATATTTTCTGAGTGTTGTTGCAAATACAGTAATCCCTCCGACTGCGCGGTTTCTAACTGCGCGGTTAAGTTTTTAATACCAAAATTTCGAACTGCGCGGTAAAAATTTCGCAGCTGCGCGATTTTTTTTATAATTTTCGTTTAAAAAAACATGTACCTAACCCCAAAAATTTAATACAAAGTAGGCTTCACAGTGCGAGGTTTCGGTGTGCGCGCTCTTTTTGTGGAACGTATCTACCGCGCAGTTGGAGGGTCAAAGTCCTCTAACTCGTGTTTTTTAACCTTTTTTGCGCTCCTTCAATTTTTCTTTAAATTTTTAGTTTGTTTTAAAAACTTCTAAAAACGAATAAATATACATATATGTACATGTATTTAAAAAAATTGTTTCAATTTCTCTAACTCGCAATTCCTCTAACTCGTAACGATTTTGATGGCAGCAGACAGTTCGAGTTAGAGGACTTTAACTGTATTTATTATGATTTGAATATGCGACAAGTATCCAAGTACCCGGAAAAGGAGCTCAACATTTTTTCCGTACATTTTTTCTTCAAAAATTTCACTTTGAGCTTTTTGAATAATTCGCACCCACCAGCGATGGAACGCTGAAATAAGCGTAAAATGAAAGGGAGAAGTCCATAATTTTCTAATTTGTGGTAGGTAGCAGGGATGTCGGATGGGCAAAATTTTTTGTATCCACTTTTTTGTCAAAAAAGTATCCAAAATGTATCCATTGTGCTTTTACATACTTCTCCATTATAAATAAGCTCAATTTCAACTTAATATTTTCTTCCACTTGTCTTTTCTTTCTTTTCTTGTCACTTATCTAATTGCAATCGAAATTAATCCTAACCTAAAAAAATCGTCTTTAAAGTTTAAAAAAAAAGTTGAATTTGATTGTTTTGCGATTTTCATTATGATCGAATTCGAATATTTTTCAAAATGGACTTAAGCCACTTTCAAATAAAACAGCTCATAGGTTTAAAAAGTTCAAAGTGTTGCCATATCTGTACGTACATATCTAAAATATGTTTCAAATTGTTAAAAAATTAACAAAATTTCATTGAAGTTAATTTTTTAAATAAAATGTATCCATTTAAAGGGTTTTCTGAAGAAAAAGTATCTTTGTATCCAAAATCGATTTTTGATAAAAAAAAATGTATCCAAAAAGATACAGTTGTATCAAAACGACATCCCTGGTAGGGAGGCTCTGGCTGCTTTTATTCAATCACTCATTCAGAAAATCTAGTTTTCTGATTTTTTTCGTCAGATACGGAAGTCAGCTGTATAGATATTACGCTTAATGTTGGATTTCTGGGCAACAGGGTGTCACAATTTCTCAATGGAAAACGTGGAGCGATAAATTATAGTAGTTTTGAATTCAAAACTCTTTTTTTAAATTGATGTCACTCTACATATATTTCAAAGAAATAAGGTAATTTTTTTAGCATGTTTTGCAATTTTTTTTGCATGTTTTTGACCTTTTTTGTGCATTCAGCAAATTTTAGCACTTTTATGTTGCATATAATCCTGTCACTATTTATTATAATAAACTAGAATTTGAACCCGGCTTCGCCCGGCTAAAAGCGTGAACAGAAAAAAACTTAGGAAAACTAAATTCAGTTGGTTAAAAATTAGGTAGCCTGCATGCTGTTCGTTAGTTTTTTCTCTTCGGAAAATGATTAACAAACTAACAAAAAAATTCCAGCACTTGCATTCGGTATTACTTTACCCCCTCCCTTATTCTTTCCACTTCTCGGCCTACTTTTTAATGGCTGGACCACCGACGAACGTCTATGCCGAATTTCAGGCCATTCGGCTCAGTAGCTTCCCCGCGAAAGAGTAACATAGCGCAAAAACTAAGTTTCGAAATCACTTTACCCCCTCCCCTTACTCCCCCACCCCTCGCGCTACTTTTCCGTATGCCTATGTTGGAACCAGAACTACCACAGACACTCATGCCAAATTTCAAGTCAATCGGTTCAGCTGTTTTTACGTGAAAAAGGAACAGACAGACAGACAGACACCAACTCATTTTTATATATTAGTATGATAAACATATTTAGAACTATTTTGTTGTAAACCTCCCTCCATCTATAACAAATTCCATACATCAAATTCTACCATGATTCTTTAATGCAGCATTCATTTGCAGCGATTTTCTCAATATTTTCTCAGATTTACAAATTTCCGATTTTCTTCAATTGCACTTTCGATTCATTTACCAACACATAACCACTAAAGGGATAATAAATTGTCCATGGGAAATTTGAACTGATACTGTATTTACAACTCGAAAAAGCATCATATCCTTATTTTACATACCATACGATGATAATACTATAATAAAACGAGTTCTTAAGAAGCACTTAGGGGTTTCCAAACTTAACCCAACATTTCAAAAGTTGGTCGTTTCATTTGCAGTTCCCTGACCGCTCAAGCAAAGATTTTGATAATGGAAAAGGTTTTTATATTAAAAGCTAGTCGTTGAATTGGGATCTGTCTTTATTAAAATCCTATTAAAAACTGTTTTCAATGAATATTCGTATTTAAATACCTACCTGTAAACATTTAAATACAGACGTACTCCATTATTATAAACTAAAAATCCTATTTGACGAAACTATTGCATAATTCATCGAAAAATGGTTACTATTAACACTGATGTTACATAAAATGTGTAGAAAAAGTTTGAATATTTCTGTCAGCTATCAAAATAAAATTTAATAATATTTTCTTTTTGTGTTTTCTGTGGCGTTCCACAAGCTTTAAAGCTGACAAGATATAAGAACAAATCCACTCTATACCGATGTCAAAATAATGTCAAAACTTTCATGAGCCTAAAATAAAAGTTGTCTTCGAAATTCCTATAGACTATCTATCCTTAATATGGACAAACAGAAGCATAGATTCATTTATCCATGAAATATAGAAGTACGACGCCTTTATCTTTTATGTGCACTGCATATACTAATGGGAGTTTCGCAAACTGAGGGAAATTTCCACACTTTGTTTTCTCCTAAGTCCTAATATTCACTTTTCCGAAACTTTTCCCTAGCAGAACGAAAAAAATGAGAAATAAAAAAAGAAAATAATAAAAGCACTCCGTTGGGAAAATGGCATTGACTAAGCCACCAAAAAAAATCTAGGAATACTTTATATCACCATCAGTTTCCCAAACATTTTCCCGGCCGTTTCGTGGTAAAGGGGGCCAAAAAGGTCGCTGATAATTTGACAACTGAATAGGGAAAATGAACTGTGACGACTGAAGGAAATTAAAATGGCGTAAAAAAAAGAAAACAAAAATACAAGACTGAAGAGTGAATTAATAGTAAAAGCAATTTAATGTTCTATTTGTTACATAAGAAAATATAAATAGAGAGGAAAAAAATGTGGTCCGGACATGACTTTCCTCGTCATATCATGACATTTTTGTTTGCAAGAAACAAGGTGTTTATACTTTTCAGGGAAGAGAAAAAAAGATACATAAATTCTATAGGTCCTATAATACAGTTTTTGGTTTTTTTTCTACTGAATTTCATCTTGAAAATGGATTAGGTGTGATTAAAATATGGCCTTCTTAAGTTTTTTACGTAAAAACTGGTAAAAATGTAAAGAAAACTGGTAAAAACCTTAAAAAATGAGGCATCGCAATCAATTAAGCGCAGCGCTACTACGAAAATTTGTGTTTAACCATTGAACCATTTCTGATTCATGGTTTTCTCAACCTTTCTAGCAATGAATCCTATTGGAATTTCTCGGCTTATAGGTCTGCAAAAACAAAAAAATAATATAACAAAAATATTATATTATTTTTGCGGATGTTTTCACATCCAAATTCCCCCAACAAGTCAAGCATGTTTGCCCTGAAAACCAAGGTTGGGACTTTAGTACATATCGCTACTCCGGAGAAAGACTGTCACAACTCAAAAAATGTCGAATTTGTACTAAAGGTGCGGAAGAGTGGTAAATATGGTATACTTTGTTGTAGAAGTTGTAGAAGAGTGTCACAATTGTAACTTAAGCAAAAGCTTGTTACTCTAGATATTTTCTAAATATCAAAAATACTAACACAAAATATCAGAATAACTTTAAAACGTCATTTCCCAAAATTTACAATTTTTGAGTTGTGACAGTCTTCCTCCGGAGTAGCGATATGTACTAGATCTAGTACCATTTTGACTCATTTAGTACCCTAGTACCACAGCTCATGATTCTGGTACCTTTTCATGATTTATATGTATAAAAAATGATTTCATTTGAATTTATAGCTCCCTTTAAAAAGCCATCACTTTTCTATGTATTAGAAAAAAAGTACTTTTTTAAATGATCCCGCCACAACTCTTTAATTAAAGACTACTGAATTCGTCTTATTAAGGGAAATATGAAAATCAATCGTAGGCCATGGAAATATGATTTATATTAGCAATAGCTCAAAATACTTCTCGAAATTTAAGTTTTTAGATGGGGTTTATACAAAAATTTAAAATTTAAATAAAAGCGAAAATTTAAAACAAATACATCTAGACAATTTTTATTGGTTTTTATAGTATTTTTTGACCGAGAACGGTTATATTTACAACGCAAAAGTCAATCCAAATGGGTTAAGGATTTTTTTTCTAAAATTACGAGATTTAGATTTTTCTTGACTCTTCTGTAATAAGCATAAAAAATGATTTTCGTTGCACAATAGTTAAAAAAAAAATCTAGTACCACATTATCTCAATCTAGTACATTTTTTGGGTAAAAATAGTACCTTTTACACATCCTCAAGTCCCAACCCTGATAGGAGAGAATCCGATAAACAATGACTGTGTTTACATTGGGATTCACTTTGAGGCGGCACGTCATTCGCTCCGGCCAAGTGAGGGTGAGGGACGCAGTGGGGAGGGAAACCAAAAAGAGCGAACGAAGTTTAGATTCACCTAAAATTATCGGTCGCAAACCGGTTTTTGAGTTTGGTCGTTGAAACCTGTGTCTTTAGTTTTGTTGATAAAACCGGTTTAGTGAATCCAGATGAAGCGAACCGTGTGCACACGGCAGAAAAATGATGAAAGACGTGCCGCCTCAAAGTGAATCCCAATGTAGACACAGTCAATGGAGACATTACAAAGTTTTCTAGGATTCATTCCTTTCATTTTAGGATTGAGTCCCTTACAAAAGGGAATGTTCCCCAATTTTTTGTCGTGACATGTTTAACATATACAGTAATTTCTCCCATAATTTTGAGAATGATTACACAAGAAAAAAGAATACGACAATTTTTTGTTGGAATGTGTTCTAAAAAATTTGAGTTATAATTTTTTATAAGAATGACTTCCATATTTGGCCACTATGCCTTTATTCCCCATAAATATGGGACGGGAAGATGCAATTTTGGTGGAACGTTTCCCATACGTTTTTCCGTGAAGTAAGTTTTTTCAAAGTTTTAGTAGAAAAAAAATTTAGCATTACAGTAGAATCCCGATAATTCGTACCCCGATAATTCGTATATCCCGCTAATTCGTATGAATTTGCTGGTCCCTTGAAATACGAATTATCGGGATTCTACTGTATATCCAATTATATTCATCATATAAATTTTTTGTAAGAATGGTGTAAGAATGGTATATTAGCGCTTTGTGTCAAAATCGATGTTTTTTTACCTGCAAAAAAGTGCGTAAATTACTTTATCTAAAAGGTCGGCACAATACCGATTGCGAACTTCGGTCCATAGTCTGTTGAATCGAAACAAGCAATTTCTAGTTGGTTAAATGTTCTCCATTGATAGATTAAAAAAAAACACAGCTATTTTTCAGGAGAAAATGTTTCAATTTTACTCAATCGAAATCCCACACGATTTCATATGGCGAAATGTTTTATTCATCTATCTTTTTAACATTCAGGGTATTCACAGTCCTCTTTTAATTTTCGGTATTCGGTATTTTCGTTAATATTAAAATACTGAAAATATTCTGCTGTGAACATCCCACAGCACAGATTTGAGAACAGGGCTTTTATTTGATACGTGACCAAATCATGAACTGCGAATTTGATTGTAAAATATGTCACATACCTTTAAATCCATGTTTGATGTATTCTTTTGAATTTTTATTGTGGCAACGGCTATCAAAATTGAAAACATTTGCAGTCCGATGAGATTAACAAAAAACCAGCGAGAAAGTTTGACAACTGAAAATATTACTAGCGCCACCCGCGGTTGATTCTTGATACCGAATAACCGGGCCGGAAAACACGACTCAAGGCATGTATACAATTACCGAATCCGGTAATTCATTTTTACACGAACTAAGTTACCGTCTCGGTAAAAATCTGTTAAATTTGACTGAATTACCGAGCGGTAAATTTACCCGCAATTTAAAAGAGGACTGTGAATACCCTGATTATAGATTTTTAAGGTTAGAATCGCCTGTTAATTTGTTTGCCAAAATATTAACTTTGTTAAAGAAAAGTCTCTATAAGGATCAACAGACAGCTGATCGTTTGATGTCTTTTAACTTACCGATTCTATTAAATTTCTCTTAACTCCAGTTAACATGTTAACATAGTGTTATATGTTACCAAGAATAGAGAAGTTTAATATGATTTTTTCCTTAAATTTTTCAGGCATTAGATTAGCAGGTCCAGTGTTTGTGAAGACATGAAAATATTTTTCTATAACGAAATATGCGGAGCATTTTTTCCTATAGCAGCTTCTACACATGATGTATTGAAGAATCCTCCATTATTTCCAGCTAGAGTGAATGAAAAACGAAATGAAAAACCAGAAAATCTTGCAGCCTATAGCCCGCTTTAAATCATGGAAAATTCAATAAGACGTTTGATTGATGATTAAATCCATGAAAAGTTTGTCGTTTGGCGTTTCAATAACGTATGCGACAGGTAATTCGTCAACTATTCAGTAATATTGAAATATCTGTTGACAGCCTTATAGGCGGCGATTGATTATACTATCATTATAGTTTAACCGAAAAATCCTTTCAACTATGAGATTACACGACACATTGCATAAAGATTTTTTTTTGTATACAATGTATATATTTTCCAGTTATCCGTGCAATTACTTATCCGTATTAACAAGAAAAAAAAACCAAGGCTTACCCACCTAGTAATGGTACGATACTTTCTATTTGATAAAAAATCAAATATTATACTTATCAATTCGAAACAAGATATGGGGTGAGGTGGGTGAAACGGAACAACAAATTCAATAGAGAAAAAAAAACTTGATTGAAATCAAAACCAAAGAAATCCAATTCAGAGATGCTTTAAATCAAGAACTCCACAGTATCAAGCGAAATTAATTATTAATTTAGTTTTTGCGCTCTTTACTTCCCACAAATAATCGCAACGGAAATTGTAAAAATACCAATAACGCGCCGCAGAGACATTTTTTTTTGAGATATGCTGTTTATGCAGTATATGCTGTTTTTACCGAATTGAAATAACAAAATTCTAGTGGATATTATTTATGATTTATTAAGTTAGATGCACAAAAAACAATTACTACTATTACAAATTAATTAAACTATTACAAATTAACAAAGAAATTATTATTAATTAATACAACATGCTTGAACGGAAGCTAAATGACAACTAATAATTTAACAATTGTTTTAAACAAAAAGAATTTCCAAAGACAACTTAAATTTAATTACAAAATCTAACAAGTAGTTTTTATTAAGACAGTTTACTAGATATTTTCCGTTTTGTAGATATTTTCCGTAGCGACAGCTGCTTTTTTTTAGAAAACGTTAAAAAAATGAGTCGCAGGCGAAAAAATGTAATTTGGAGCAACTCCCAACCGAAATAAAATACGTTTTGCATATTTAGTTTTTGTTGTTCCACCAGTTAATAAATTATAACAGTGAAATGAAAAACCCGTGACAAAAGTTTAGTTTCCGGGCTTCCGGGGCAACATGCCTAAATCCGGAACTGTCCCGGCCATTCCGGGACGTATGGTCACCCCATTTATAAGGATATTTTTCCCTTAAGGTGCCTGTCCACATGAGAGTAAATGCCGGCGAGAACCTCTCGATAGCAGCTACTCGCAAAAGGACACGTCTCTGAGAGTCGCTCGCAGAAACTCGCGAAAACTCGCGAGCTTGTTTCTGCGAGCTGTCAAAAGTGATTCTACTCTCTAGTGGACACGCCTCCACTGAACTCTCGGAGAGTAACTCGCCAGATACGAACGGCGTTTGAGTTTTACGAGTCGCTCTCGAGAACTCGACAAAACAAGACGTCAAAAAAATCAAGATATTGGTCATCGGAGGAGATTAATCGCCGAAATTAACTCTCAAATGGACAACATCCTGCGAGTAACTCTCGAGAGTTTTTGAGAGTTCCTCGCGAATTTACTCTCATGTGGATCGGCACCTTTAAAATCAATCGAACACGCGAGAACTAATTGACATTGAAATTTAAAAATTTAGCATAGAAGCTGACTCTGCGAGCAATAATGTATGTTTGTTTGTATGTAATTTTTATTCTTGAAAACGGCGCTAACGCATTTTAATGATATCAACATTCTGGCATTTGTAGTTTTTGGGGTCGAAAATACGATTTTCGGAAAAATGAGCTAAGATTTCATCCTTTTTAAAACCTTTTATGTACTTTATATCTGTCTGTCAGTCTGTTTGTTTGTCTGTTTGTTTGTCTGTTCGTCTGTCATGGTCAAACCTTGCAATCTAATTTTGACCCACTTCCGCCCTTCCGATTGACTTGAAATTTTGCACGCATTCGAAACTTTGATGACAATAAAATATTTTCACTACTTTGTCTTCAAATTTTCCGAAAAAAATCTCATGTTGGGGACGTTGAATCCGATTCTGACGTTAAGAAATTTGTAAGGATAACGGAAGGTCCTGTTAGGATAATGTGATTATCCTTTTCCTCAAATTTTGGATAAAAAAATCTCATCTGAATGTTTTTGAGGTCGATGAATCTGATTCGGACGCTAAGTAAGGATATACACTGTGTTAAGAAAGTTTCGCACCATAAACAGTACCAAAAATGTAATTGTATAAAAAAAAAGAAAACAAGAAGTTTCATAAAATATTTTTATTGTGGAAATATACACTAATAACCAGTGTATCCACCGCCATTAGCCATCATCTCCTCGATCCTTGTTTTGAAGCTGGATGACAATTTCCTTAAAAGATCAAGGGGTAAGAAATTCCATTTTTCATCGAAACGAGCTTCCAGTTCCTGACGATTAGTTGGTAGAGGTTCTTCATATGCTGAATATTTAAGAATGGCCCATAAATTCTCGATAGGATTTAAATCTGAACTATTTCCAGGCCAAATCCCCTTCCCCCATACTGTAGCAAAATGTGCGTCCAAAAGATTCATCGTTTCCCTTGAAGTATGGCCTGGTGCGCCGTCCTGTTGAAACACCATATTTTTTTTCCTTGAAATGATGCTGCTATTGGTTGCCGCAAAGTATACAGGGAGAATGTGGTCACGGTAGTATGATCCGGTCACAGTTTGACCTTGCGGAACAAAATGAAGTTTTGAGGTACCACCAGAACAAAATCCTCCCGCTACTAAGATTTTAATATCATGTTTTGGTTTTAAAAATGCGGGTACGTCTTCCCTTTTTTCTGTCTTGTATCGGCAGTTTTGAGAATGATACTGTCCATGTAATTCAATCCATGATTCATCACTAAAAAATATATTTGTTCTGAGTTTGTCACCTCTCGGTCCAGAAGTCAAAAATCCGCAAGCTTCAACAATTTTTCCAAATTTTATACGGTCGCCAGTATTTTTTTTTTGCTCAAAATAGGTTTTTTTGCTCTTCTGCATGCTGACCCCAACTTGTAGTTTTTAAGTAATTGTGAACACTAACATAACTTACTGTTTTCCCCTTGTCTAAATTTCGTTTTGCAGAATTTATCATTCTTGTTGTTTTTCGTACTTCCAGATTTGCGATACATTTTGCACTTAATTTGTGTTTTATCAATGGAGCTAAGCTTCGTGGGTCGTCCCGAACGTTTTTTGTCTACAACATCTCCCCTATTTTTCCACCTTCGAACTGTGCTTCGGTCAACTTTTAAAATTTTACAAACCTCAGAAATGTTTTTTACATCTGCAAAAGAGTTTGTATTTTTACTCTGAGCTGCTCATGAGATATCTTAGCTTTTACTCTCATTATAAAACAAAAATCAGACAAAAATACCGAACAGTAACAGAACTATGGAACGTCAAACATGATTTTTTTTGTCGCCTGCAGGATGGTGCGAAACTTTCTGAACACAGTGTAGAGGCAAGGAAAACAGACGTCTGTTTGGATCTTTAGTCACACTAATCGAATACAAAATGACTAAAAAGGCTGGAAAAAAATTGAAAAAATATTTTTGTGCGGAAACTAATTTTTCCATTTATTCAAATCAATTTGAACTGATTTAAAAAAAAATCAATTAGATTATTTTGATAGACTTAATATTTTTCTGCATATATAATATTTTAGAATCATGGACATTTTACCATTGTTCGTTGGGTAATGCTAGCTGTTTATCCTCTATTTGATATATCATATAGGAGTTTTTTAAGGATTAGTATACCGTTTGTAACGCATGGAACCAATGATCGGGCAGCAGGCTATTTGGGATGACAAAAGATTTTGATTTCCGCAAGTCCGTCTGTATGCCTGTATGTCTATCTGTGTCCCTCTGTCCGTGAACACCATAACTTTCGAAAGGATTGAGCTAGAGACTTGAAATTTTGTACAGTTGCATTTCTCGTATGCTAAGATCTGGAATGGGCATAATTGGATCATTTCTTTCTCCCTCTGCCATACAAAAGAAATAGTTTTTTGCAATTTTCTCGAAAACGGTGAGATATTATAATTGTTTTTCCACCGTTGAAATGTATTTAGAATAGGATTTTACATAACTCATCCATACATCAAAATCCAATCGGACACTGCTTTCCTCCCTGCCTTACTAATGAATATTTTTCATATAGAGTATTTGACGATTGGCCTTTTGATATTTTGTTATACATATATTTTTAAGTTCAAAATAGCAATATTAAAATCATTCCAAAAAAAGAGAAAAAAATCTGGCAAACGCTCGGTACCAATATCTAGTTTCTACGATATATTCAAGGGTCTCCCATCCGTATTCCACTAATCTAGTGTAATGTTGAGCAGTCTACCTACATGAATAAAATCCATTGTATTCTCGAGATATACTCGTACTACATGAAACCACTCAACAATTGAAGCTTTAACCCTTAAAGTAAATCAATTGACAAACAAGCATAGTATTTGCAAACAAAAGCTTTTTAAGAAGTGTCAATAAAGGCCATGACATTCACTGTAAAAAAAAACAATAAAACTTGACTATATTGAGTAAAACTGTATTGAAAAACGGACGAAAAAAAACCGAAAAACTTGACATTTTTCTCTTATATTCCAAGCATCAGAATCGAATGCTATTTTACTATATACAAATCGTTAAAATTTCTTTCTACAGCTAAGTGTTTTTCTCTATTCAAGATTCTTTCGATATTTCTTTATTTTTGCATTTATTTTCTCCGATTGTATTTTTTTTATATGTTTATTTATTTTTATTTTGTGCTGTCGTGTTGTATTCTCTTGATTTTTCAGCTTTTTCTGAACTTTATACTTGATACGGGGAAAATCCTTATGATGTAACTAAATTGACTTTAGCGATGAATTGTGACATTCTTGGGGAAATGTGTTTTTCAAAGTTATCTCTCAAAAAAATCGTTGATAAAAGGTTTTTTTTTTGATTTTTTTTTCAAATGTATTAAAAATACGGGCGACAGCATATTGTGTAAACAGATTCTTTGTTATATCCTTGATATACTCAGAAGACAATAGTTTTAAAATCGATCTTTTTCCCGATATTTTGCCCGATTTTCTTTCTGATAAAATAGTTAAACATGACCCAGTTTGCCTAACAATGCAGTAAATCTGTTGGAATAGCATTTAGCGAATGTCGTTTAAAGAAATCTCCGTTCGCCCTCTGTTAATAATGGCTGTTTTCACCACCACCATTCCCATTATAAGAGACGAAATTTCAAACCATCCCTTTTTACGTGTTCCGCCGATGCTGTTCTTTTTTCTTACTGAGTGAAGCACAGATTTATTAAATTTTGCCATTTTTTTTTTGGCTGGATTGAATGAAGAGGGAAGATTCAAATTTATTTCCCTCTGTCATATTCCAGCATATGGTCCACGAACTGTATTCAACATTGTAAGAAGAACTTGTATTAAAATCATATACTTAGATATGATTTCCACAAAGTGTCCAATATATAGACGGCTGATATCAGCACATTATCTGTATATATTTTTATACAAGATTTAAAAATGAGCAGAGCACGTTCTAAGGAATGAACAGAACGATGCCAAAAAGTGACAAGATTACGTACACGTACATGTATGTATCGATCACCCAGAAGAAACCGAAGGGTCTCGAATTTTAGTAGAAACTAGGCTCAATTCGGCTGGATCAGGACTCGATACGTATGGAGATGACAGCATATTGATATTCATACAGATTTTATTTTATGTTTTATTGGGGTTATATCCCCTTGTATAGCTGGCGATAATTTTGAATGTAAAAATGCAAATTGGACAACGGTGGCTCTCAGAAAAAAAAGAAACAATCAAAAAAGGTTTTTCCATCCATTCAATTTGCCTGTGTTCACCCTCGCGCCTCTTTACTCACTCAACCGTATTTCGACTTCATCGTAAACAGTCAAAATCAGTCAATATACCATCGACTTTACCAGCGTCAGCCATTTAAAGTTTCCACCCTTAAATTTTTTTTGGTTCCCACGAAAAAGGATAGAACACACAAAAGCACAAGCAAACGCACTAGATTGAGATTGAGTATTGATATTGATATCTACTGATATAAAAATTTGATGTTGTGATATTTTTGATGTTCTGATATTTATATTCTCCTTCATGAGTGATTTCATTGCTATCCGATTAGGGATATTTTACCTGTTAACCGGTCTTCTAAATTTTTAACATCAATAGGTATTCCAGACTTTAAACGCTGACAGTGAAATGTGATTAGATCAAATATTTAAGAATCTCCGGGATTTTGAGTATTTTTTAAAAGCTTTTATTTTTAGCTTGTTTTCGTATCTGTCTGTCTGTCAGGATCAAATCTTGCCATCTACTTTTGACTGACTTCCACTCATCCGATTGGCTTAAAATTTTGCACATATACTATATATAAGTACCACAGAGCTTCTATAGAACAGAGGTTAAAATCACACTGAGCGACAAAAATATGGCGTGAAAGATGGGATTTTATCATTAGCTCGAAAGCTTTACGAAAGCTTTTTTCTGCTTGTGCTAATGATAAAGTCCCATATTTCACGTCATATTTTTGTCGCAAAGTGTCAATTTTAACCTCTGTTCTATAGAAGCTCTGTGTAAGTACACTGAGAGAAAGAATCACCGGTCTGGCACTACAAAAATGGCGTACTATGATTCTGGGGCTCCTCACTATATTTCTTGTCAGAAGAAAAGCTTTTTTAAAAGCTTTTAAAAAAAATAAAATCTTCATTCTTCATGGTTTTACGATACATAGTAATATTAGGTTTCTACCAATTTCCTAGTAACGTTTTTTTACTTTTTACAGTATTTATAAATTATTAAGCTAGCATCAGACGAGCACACAAAACCTTAACACGTGTGATGACTGACGTAATTTTGACGTCATAAAATTGTAACACCAGTTAACACCGTCTGATAACTTAAATTGTGACAGAATTTTTGTTTACACACCGTGTGATAACCTGTGTTACGACCATTTTTTTGACGTGTGTTAAACGAATTTTGCCTCCGTCTGATAACCCTGTGTAAAACGTGGTATGTGTTTTGACATTTTTCGGTCTGTGTTAAGACTGTGGGAAAATGTCCCAATGTGTAAACTGGCATGAATTCGTGCCATTTCACACGCACTGTGTTATAGCGAATATCTTAAAAACGGTGCATCTTATCAAAAAAGTGCAAGAACAAAAGTTGTTTAGGATATGATTCTACATAAAACTCCCATACATCAAAATCCGATTCGGAGAATTTAAAAAAAATCTTATTGAAAAGTTTGACTTCAAAGTGGAATTTTGACAATTGTTCGCTGTTCAATTAAACTTCAAATAATGCTATATCACCAAACGGGGTTTCAATTATAGCTTTTGTTATGTTTCTATCTGCGACTTCACCAATTGTTAGCAAATTATCGAATTGACCGACCGACATTCGTAAGAAATTCCGATACAATTCGGGTTCTTCAGAGCGCAATTCCACCATCAATTTGGCAAAGAAACCCTCCTTCTCGCAACGCGACACCCAATCCTTTGTCCAACAACTGCGCTTTCGACCCATTGACTCGTCGTCGTCGTCGTCGTCACTGCTTTCCAAAATATAGGCTGCCAAAATCGCCATATCCATCATCTCCTCATATTTCCTTTTTGACATTCTAATTTAATTTGATTTTTCTTCACAAATTGAAAATAGCGCACAATTGCTTGTCAAAATGACCGAGGAAAGTACACAAAATGTCAGAGAGCTATCACACCGTCTGATAGCAAATCAGTGTGTCAGACGATATCGACTGCTGTCACACGTCTTCCATCATCACACCTTTTGAGACGTTTCACTCCGTCTGATAACTACTCAATCTGCGTAACACAGTGTGTAATTGTGTGACAAAATTTCGTGGGAAGACTAGGGACGTTAACACGTTTTGGGACAAAAATCCGATTGTGTGGAAAAAAATTTCACACCGTCTGATAGCAACACATTTCAAGTGTAAGGACGTGTCGTGTCAGATGTGTGTGAAATGTGTGTTGAGTTTTTTTCGTGACGTCAGTCATCACACGTGTTAAGGTTTTGTGGGCTCGTGTGATGCTAGCTTTAATATTTTCTTACGTATTATTAAATTTTGGAAAACTTTTGCTCATACCGCGATTCGAACTCGAGATCTCTGGGTTTGAAGTCCACTCGTAAACGCATACGGCCACCGAAGTCTATTAACCCTAATCAGCTCAGGCTAATTTTGTCCTTAATCCACGCAGGCGGTGTCTGAAAGACACCATGCCGGAAAAATAGAATAATTTAATAAAAAAAAAATTTTTTGAGTTTGCATTTTTTAATTCAGTTAATAATATTTATTTATTTGTATATACATTATTCGTACTTTTTATAATTGTAGCATAAAATTGATTTTTAAGAATTTTCGTTTACAAACATTTTTCTTGGATTTGCACTTATCTGCTTCAAAGCGCGACCTTAGAAATGGGGACACAGGAAACAACGTTTTCTCTTTTGGGAAGTGCTACAGTTATTATCGCCTACTACAGTCCGATATTTTGCGAAATAGAAGCAAAGTGATACCAAAATAACCTTTCTTTGCTGGTAAAACCGTTACGGTGTCTTTGAGACACCGCCTGCGTGGATTAAGGGTAAATTTCATAAAAGCGAAATATTATTGTTGTAGTAAAAAAAATTAATTTTTTTTTTCGTTTTTAAATAGTATTGGCTTAAAAAAACAAAGTCAAGGAGCATGAATGCAACAACTTTTTTAACATTCGTAACAATCACTCTCAAAACTGCATCGGTGTCTCAAAGACACCGCGAATGCGGATTAGGGTTAATAAAGCGAGTCTAAACGTGAATGGTTTCTATCTCGTTTGAACTTTAGGCGCTATTGAAAAATTTCTGAGAGAAAAGATAAAGGTTTTTGCAAAAATTTTCTTGCGCCAAAAAAAACAAAGAAATAATTTAAAAACTTTTGGAAAAAATCGTTAGGCCTTCAGGATCTCCCCCTCCGAATTTTAAAATTCTAACACCAGATTCGTGATCAGCATCTGCAAAAACCGAAAAAAAAATTGAAAAAAGGATATTTGCGTTATCCTTACATGACCTTCCGTTTCGAATTTGGAAAATCTAACACCAGATTCGTGATCAGCGACCCCGAAAACCCCCGAGTGAAACTTTTCAGACTCCTATTGAAAAGGATTCATGGCGAAAATCACGGGTTAAAAACACCCAAACCCCCAAACCCCCTTTATCACCCGTTTACGCCTTTAGCGGTAAAATTTCGGCAAACCCCGCCTTAGTGAGTGCCTACGTGATGGTTGGGACATACTGTGAAAGTTTCAAGTTTCTAGCTTCAGGGTTTTGGGCTGGGCGTTGATGAGTCAGTCAATCAGTCAGTCAGGTTAAACGATTTTATATATATAGATAGATAACTCGGATGACAATACAATATTTTCACTACTTCATTCTTGAAAGGATAAGGGGAGGTTCTGTAAGGAAAAAAAATCTGGGGGTTTTAGAGGTCGCTGAATCCGATTCCGGCATTAAGAAGTCGGTAAGGATAATGGAAGGCTCTGTACGGATAATGTAATTATCCATTTCTTCAAATTTAGCGGAAAAAATTCTATGTGCGTAGTTTCGTGAACGCTGAATTCAAGTTAAAAAGTATATATTTGAAGACTAAAAAGTATAAACAAGCGTGGCAAAAAACTGACTGTCTTTTGAGTTTTTAGTCATACTAATCTATAAAAGGAAAAAATCATAAAAAAAACTAAAAAAAATTAAAAAAAAGCTTTTTATATTTAGAAAAAATGTATTAAAAAGCCAAAAATAATTGTTGGTACTGTCTATCAGAAATAAAAGCAAGCAAAAGCGTGAAAAATAAAGTAAATATTTATCTCGCTGTTATTTCAGAAACACATTTTTTTTAATAAAAGCGAATTTCTTTGATTTTTTTTATCCGATCAACTTGATATTTTGAAAGATAAAAGCCGAAATGCTGCACATTGAGAATGTACAAAAAAATATCAATATAGCTCGTAAACTCTTAAGGGGTTTTGGACTTATAAACGGTGATCCAATAAGAGCTTCCTATTTTTTTTTAATAAAACACATAATAATTAACATATTGAGGAAAATCTTTATTTAAGTTGTTAGTTTTGTTCATGCCACTTTATGTTTAAAGATAAATTCATTCAAATGTTGCCCACGATGGTCCATAAATTGTCCATTCTGTAGGTCCAATTTTCGACCACTCTTTCAAGCTATTGGTCGGTATTCCGCGAATAGCACGGGTTATGTTTGCTTCCAAAGCTGTAATAGTTCTGGGTTTATCGACGTAAACAAGACATTTCACGTTTCCCCACAGAAAGTAATCCAATGGTGTCAGATCACAAGATCTCGGTGGCCAATTAACGGGACCATGTCTTGAGATGATGTTTTCATCGAACGTTTCCCTCAATAAAGCGATTGTATCGTTAGCTGTATGACATGTAGCGCCATCCTGTTGAAACCACCCACAAGTCAGCTGCACCAATATCTCGAATTTTTGGCAACAAAAATTCATTGATCATTGCTCTGTAGCGAGCTCCATTGACAGTAACACGCATTCCTTCCGCCTTTTTAAAGAAATACGGTCCGATGATGCTACTTCAGCAGTATTCTCATTACTACGGGCTGTACGCACTCTGGTTGATGGATAAATAGTGTAAAATTAGTTCGAAATTTGGTCATGGTTTCACGAATAGTGCGTTCAGTGCGACGATTATGACGACCAAAATGTGGACGAAGAACTCTATAACAATTCCTAACTGAGCACTGATTTTGGAAAAAAAGTGTCCACAATTAGTAAACGTACTTCTCACGTAAGTCTAGTCATGATGAAATGGCACTGAATACTGAACACAAACGTCATATAGACAAGCCAGTTGACACATAAGAACTGTCAAAACAACCCTATTGGAAAAAGTACCTCCAATTGGATCACCCTTTATATAAAAGGTCCAAAAAATAGTAAATTAGATTTTTGGTGACCGAGAAGACCAAAAGGAAATAAGAATGTCAGAAAAGTTGATTCAACTGAACCTTTCTTTTAAAGTTAAGGGCCATATAAAACCATTCAAATTATAAAAAATTAAGAAGTCTGTAAGGATAACGAAAGATATTATTACCGAAGCTATCACACTAGTTCTTATGTTGCTGCTCAAATAGAATTAAAATTTAATTTGCGAGCTGAAGTTCTCTGGATGTGATTTCGCAATTTAATTTGAAATGTTATATCAAAGCTAGATGACGTTTTACTAGAGCGTCTTTTGATGTTCTTTGGATTCTCAGAAATGATTGTGATTACTTTTATAAAGCTTATAAGAAGTTGCAGAAAATTGCTACAGCAAAAGGAAAATCATTTACCAACATTTTGTAGAATTGCAACTCCCATAAATCACGATATTCCAAAGGATATATACTACGCACACACACGTTTCGCTGGTATTAAAAACTGTTTGATTTTATATTACACGGAAAGAAAATTTAAGTAACAAAATTGAGGAATTAAGATTTAAAGTGATCCAATTCATATGTCGAAATCGTGAAATTTTTTGTCATTATACTAATATTGGCAAAAAGGTTTGAATGCAGAATAGAACATTTCAACACTAGATTGCCCAAGCAAGTCATTTTGACTGCTTTTTAATTTCAATCAGAAAAACAATTATGTATATAATGACACAATTTGTTAGAATTTTGTGACTTTTTGTACAACATATAAATGCGTTTATTAATAATTGTAGTTACCTCCCCCCTCCTTCATTTCCGGTTTATACCTATATTGCCAAAAGCAGTCATTTTGACTGCTTGACTTCCTTGGGCAATCTAGTGTTAATATCAGGATTTTTTCCCCCAAAAATCTGCACTTTCGATTCGAGATACATACATGAGGCCAATTGATATTTGATTAACAAGAGTTCCTATAGAAAAGCAACATTGCATAACGAAATAAAATTTAAATAGTTAATTTAGTAATCATAATTAATTTCAAATCTTTTTTTTTTGGTTCACTTTTGGTCTTTTTTTTTTGGTTCTTTTTTTTTTGGTTCCTTGTAATTAACCTGGTAATTTTTATGTCATGCCGATTTTCCGATTGTTAAAAAAACTTACTGCAATGCATTTCGCATTGTTCGGTTAATCTTTAAATATACGTTCTGGAATGACCGGAGCAGTCCCGGATTTAGGAATGTTGTCTTGTCGTCCCAGAAACTAAACTTTTATTCCAGATTTTGCAAATTGGTGTGATGATTTTTCAAGCGGTAGAAAAAATGATTACTAAAGATGCAAACAGTGCTCAACTTCAGCTGGTGGCCGCTGTTTATAAAGTTTTTTTTTCACCCGCTGCACATTTTTTCAAAGATTTTCAACAACAGGCGCATATCATTCAAAAAATTTCGCATTGACGCTTTCATCTTTATTGCCGCTTTCACAATCTCCATGGTCATTATTTATGGAATACAAAAAGCGCGAAAATTTAAGTTAATTTTCCCTTGCGACTGTGTATCTCTTGATTTAAATAACTGTGTCACATTCTGTTTAAAAAATTTCATCTGCGGCGCATGTTTATAATTTTTACTTCCCTCTGCTATAGAAGGATATTGTATTCATGACGGAGACTGACTCGAGATCGGGGACAGATTGAAACTTTCTGATCAGTGCGAAATGTGTTTCAGGCAAAATTATGTGCATCTGTTAGTCTGTTGGTCTGTCCGTTATACGTATTTTGAATAGCGTTGACGTAGGACTCGAAATTTTTATACCCGTATGGTGAAACCAAAGTGTATCTTAAATTTGCCTTACCGTTTGTAACGCCAAGATCCCTTCATCACACACAAAAATGAATTACACCAGTGTGTTCAGAATGATAAAAAATTGAATTTTGCATGTCCGTCCGTCCATATGTGCGTCCGTCTGTCCGTCTGTCTGTGGCGCAGATTGCGGATTGCGGTCTTGACTTGAAATTTTCGCAGATTCATTTTTCGTGAAATGCAAGGGTAAGTTCGTTAATGGACAAAAATGGACCATTAGGGGGGGTACCCCCCATACGAACGAAAACGTTTTTTGCGAATATCTCAACAAAAGTTATTTAGAATATGCTTCTACATAAAACTCTGATACATCAAAATCTGATTGGAATAAAAAATCTTATTGAAAAGTTTGACTTCAAAGTGGAATTTTGATACAACTGTTCGCCGTTCAATTAAAGCACCATACGGCCAGATTGGCAATTATAGCTTTTGTTATGTTTAAATTTATATTCTTGCATTTGATTTTCGCAAATCTGATAATGGATTCGTCATCAGCGACCCCAGTCACCGCCGTATACAAATTTTCATGTGATTGGGATTTTCTGAAAGATGTATGCCCGAAAGGGTGAAAAAAAGATCATTTTATAGGAAAAAAAACTTCCCTACGCCAAAGTTCAATTAGAATAAATTTTGAACAATTTCATTTACAATGTTTTCTGCCTATGTGTATGTGATGTACGTATGCAGATTTCCAAAGTTACAAACATCTATTCGTGCATATATGTCCAATACATATATGGATAGCTATTGTAAAGAAAAGGCAATAAATTGCGTATTTATGGGATTTTTCCTTTTTGCAGACCCAATCTCAAAACGATTGTAATAGTTCACATTTTCCGGAAGGAAATGAAACAGCGAACAGAACTCGAGAATTTGTTAAGCTTGAAATCCAAGGATTCCGCTATATAGAGTCGAAATAAAGAAGGAAACAGTGAAGAAAGCAACCATCTGAGATTTTCGTTTAAGTTGAATGGAGCATGAAAGGATCTGCTTACCGCCAATATATAAGGAATCCAACATTTTCACCCGTCCTATTCAGCAAATGTATAGTAGTCGTATTAAACCCTTGCTTTGCCTGCTGGCAGGAATCCTTTTCTATAATGCTTTTCTTGTCATGATAACATGAAGGATTAATGAAGTCAGGAGGTGGGAAATGAATGAACCGGAACTGCATAGGTATCCGATTATCCTCGAACGTCTTCTACAAACCATTCAAGAGAAACTGGTTTTTGTCCTTGAGTATAAAATTTGTTACAACAACTAATTCTTAAAAACATTCGTATCTCTGCGACACTATCTTAAAATGTATCTTAAAGTGAATAATTGTAATGCCATACAGACGACAGAATATTTCAACATAAAAGCCTCCCGGATGTCGTTTCGCGATGTTTTCTACTGGAGTCCGAAATGAAAGAGCATCGGAAGCTCCATTTACATAATTTTAAAAGGAATCTCAATGGCTGAGCTGAAGTACTTCAAGTGTGTATTTCCTACATCGTTACTTTTCTTGTTTTCCAGCAGCATTACCATTAATTCACATATGTTTCAAAGGACTGGATACAATTATCATTCACAATAGGCGTAGGCAACGAGACAGACAGATAGACATATCAAACGGCAGATTTAATTACACATGCTATTCACTAAAATGGTCGTCGGCGGAGAGCTTTATTTACATGTCTCAACAATTTCTTTGGACAAGTAAAATACAATGCGAATTATTGCGACGCCTAAAGGACTATCGTCGCAATAAAATATTATACTACATGTCGTCCATTCCCATATATTTGCATTTTATTCTTTATGTTAGTAACGTTAAAGAGAATTGAATAAAATGGAACTTATTAGAATTATTTATTATTTTCGTAGTTAAGTTCACTATTGGTTAACTAAAAAAATATTTTCAGGCGAGGCATTTTAAACGATTACGAAATGATGAATCCTACACTTAGAGAAATCTGTAAGAGTATCTTCAAACTAAAGCAATGTGTTCTTTGGTTTAGAAATATCGTTGTATCCTTTATGTCGTCAAATACTCTATATGATAAAATGTTTATTTAAAAAAATCCATTTGTATAGAAGAGGGGAAAAGGAGTGGTTCGATTACATTTTTATGTATGGAGCGGTTATGAAAAGTCATATTCTAAATAGATTTTAACTTTATAAAATTTTCAAGACGACTCACCGTTTTCGAGAAAAAAAAGTATACAATTTGTATGGGAGAGGGGAGAAGGAGTAGTCCAAATGGATTTTGAAGTGTAGATAAGTTATGTAGGATTTTATTCTAAATACATTTTACCTCTATAAATTTTTCAATGTGACTCACCGTTTTCGAGAAAATTGCAAAAAACTGTTTCGTTTGTATTCAAGAACTGAGCCGAGCCATTTATGAGAAACGTAACTATAAAAAATTTCAGATCTCTAGCTCAATCCTTTCGGAAGTTATGGTGTTCACGGACGGACACACACAGACGGACGAGCATGCTGAAATCACAATCTTTTGTCATTCCTAACACCCTGGTGTGGTTCATTTTTGTGTCCGATGATTGGTTCGATGCATTACAAACGGTATACTAAATCTAATATACTTTTTAGTGATATATTATATATCATAGAAACGTTCCTATAAAATATGAAATTGAGATTATAATACTCGTAGCTCAATTTTTTAGCACAGTGGTGCATAAATATTGGAACTAGTGCATGTTTTTGCGAAATCTCCTAGTGATTCATTTTCAAGGGAATCTTCTTTTGAAGAACTTTCGCAAAATAAGGAATTGCAAAACATGGACTTGATTTCTTCGAGGAAAAGAAAACCATTTATCCCCAAAATCAAAAATTCGCGAATGGTAAAGATGAAAAAGAAAAGAAAAAGAATAGAAAAAGAATATAAAAAAAGAATAGAAAAATAATATAGAATGAAAAAGAATAATAAAAATTCTTCTTCATTCTTTTGCTAATAGGGCGTAATAAAACTAGATAGTAAATTTATAAATAGCACCGGACTTTCTTATATAAACTACGACCTCCCAAAAAAAAGTGTCAAAAATAAGCAAAAAAAAAAATTACCTAACCCTACGACTCCATTGGACTTTTAAAAATCCTGATTTTTTCCCCCACTGCATGTTTTGGTGAATAGTGAAATCAGCGCACTGGCATTTTCAGTCATGATTTATCATATTTATTGTGTCTCCATAACGTGCTTAGAAATGTCAACGCGGAAACAAAAATTGGTTTTAGCCAATTGAACTGAACAAATGTCAAAAAAAAAATCCTACTTTTCAGTAGCCGAAAAAATCATGACAGTAAGGAGATTTTAATCATGATGCAAAATTATTTTAGTCTCCATTAGATTTTTTCGTGATTGGATTTAAATCTAATCAGGAAAAAAGTCTCATGGTGTCCATAGGTAAGGTTGTAATGGACCAAAGGTGACAATAGCTTCTACAATAACAGGGGTGTAGGTACGGCATACTTTTGGGGCTTAGCTCGCCGGATGTGGGGGGGTTCTTTCCCTGAATTGCAGAAATGGTCATCACAAATAGTGTACCTACACACACATACTCTCTCATCTTTTTAAGTTACGTTAAAGGGATCGGGAAGGGAAATTTATCAACCAAAAATCTTTTTATGCTACATTTCGTGCAGCATCCATTATGCTTTCTTGTATCATCCTAAATTCTGTCAACCTTTCACAACATCCACCCACCACCAAAAAAAACGCTTAGCAGATCATATTAAATTTGCTTATATTCATCGTACTGATTAACTTATGTAGAATTACAGAAATATAATAAATAAATATAGACTATAACGCATATAAAAATTTTTTCCAAATAATTATAAATATCGCATATAAAAAGTTGCCAAACATACAATAAATAATTTCCAAAAATTTTAAGTAATGAAATCACTTTCTCCACATATAACTTCGCTTAATTTCGAAGAAACGTTATAGGTAAAAATTGGGTGAATTTTATGGATTTGCTAGCATAAATGTGGGCCCACCTTATTGCCAGAGAATTCTGTATATTTTTTTTAAAACCAAAACAGGAATTTTATGTGGGTCCAGTTCACAAACGGTAAATTTAAAAAAAAAATGAAAAAAACGTAAAATTTTGAGAATTTTCTAGAATATATACGGCGCGATCGATGAAAATCCAATCGATGAATTCCAAAAAGATTTGTTAAAGATGAAATTTATAATGATGTTCAAGATTAAGCGGGATTCGAAATAATTGTAACTTATACGAATAAAACTAGATTTTATACTTTCTTAATAAAAGAAAAAGAAAGAACAAACGAAGAGAAAAAAAACCGGGAAAGCTGCTCAGGCTCCCGCCATCACACCTTCGTGTTCACCTGATGATTTTATCAAATTTTAGCTAATCACGCACTTAAAATTTTTGCTTAATCTAATCTTACTTGAGCAAAAGAAAAGTTTCGATAGTTAAATCCTTTCGTTGACCAAAGGTCACTTTTCAAACCATGTGGTTGAACACTTCGATGAATATTTTCGTCTTTTCCTAGATCGAACGAATTTTTGTAGGCAAGATGATTTTTCTTCAATTCCCTGGTGATTGCATTTCGCCAAATAGCCGTCACAATCAAAAAAATTTGGGAAGAAAATCTTCACAGCGTTAAAATGGGAATTTTTTTTTCCAGATGAGCCACTCTCGAGCAAATCTTTTCCTGGGCGCTATTTTAAAATAACTTTAATTAATTAAAGTAAGCGCACTTTTTTTTCTTTTTCTCACCTTTCCCGGCAAAAATAGCACTTAACAAAATTTACAATAATTTAACTATTCACTACATTAAATAAAATTTAATCTAATTCAACGTTCGAACGTTCTAAATTCTAGGATGACTTTAAACTATATGTTCTAATTCCGGAAATGCAAAATTAAAGATGGTCACAGGAAATGCGTCCATATTTAATATTACATTCCTGTATTTCCTGTGTTACAAGATTTCTAACATCCGCATTTGTTATCCCTCTATATTTGAGCACTAAAATTAATTCCACTACAATTTAATTACTTGAAGTAATTCTAATAGTGTGTGTAAGTTTGTGTGTTTGTAATAATCATGGCGAAGTTGTCAACAAAGTACCAAGTAAGTGCATCAAGTTCTCAAATTTTAATCATAGTTTTATCAAATCCTAATCTATTATGTTACAGGAATTTATGATTAAACAATATCGATCCATTTGTGTCGATCAGCAACATCAAGGGAAACGAGAAATAGCCAAATATCCAGATGAAAAAAATGTAAACAAAGGTAAGATCATTGAAAATCCATTAAAAATCAAAATTTGGTAATTATCAATCTTTTCTTTATTACAGAATGCCATCAACAAAAGAAACGATAATCGATTGCAACGATAACGATCATCAGCAGAAAAACAAACTTCAGCGCAAGTAAGCGCGGTATTACAAACGGCAACTTTCGGGCTTACTTAAGCCGATTTTTTGGAGAAACGACTGAGGAGGGAAAAGTTGCCACTCGAAATCATGGCTTATCGACAATCTGCATACATGCAAAGCGTGTGAACCGGTTTGGGAAAAGTAGTAGGCAGAAATCATTTTCGTTCTGACCGTCAGCAGGTAAAGATCGTGGGAAGTATATGAGCAGCAGCAATTTCAATGGTTTGAGTCCACACACACCCATGTAAACTTGTGTAGCATATGCAAACAGGATTGGCTTATTTAAGCCACAAGTGTAAGCACAGTGGCTTATTAAGCCCAAAAGTTGCCGGCTTAAATAAGCCCGAAAGTTGCTGTGTGTAATACCACGCTAATAACTCACAGTAAGTACGTTTAAGGTTCATATTGTGGGTGATTTTGTTATGGTGCCCTTTGCGTAAACGATCGTTCGTTCTTGTGGTGGTAAATTTTTGGTGCTTGTTTGTTTGTTATTGAATTTTTATTCGGTTTTATTTTAATCAAGAAAGTGGAAATTTAATTGCATGTGAAATATTTTAAGTTTATTTAAATCAAAAAAAGAAAATAATTTACAATAATTTTACGGACGGACGCGGACGAAATTCGTGATAAAAATTCAAATGTATTGTGTTTGTGTCTATCTTGGATGTATTTGCGTGTACTGAAAACGTTGTGTGATTAAAAATGTGTTTTGTTTATATGTTAAATTTTTGACATTTCGTGTTTTAATAAATTTTACTGATTTTAGGAATCAATTCGAAATGCGATTTTTGGATACGCATTTTATGGACTCTAAAGTTTGATAGATGACGAACTCAACGGACAGACGTAACAAGGAATTAAAGCTGATTAAACCGAAGATAAGTATCAACTTTTTATCCAATAAATTTTCAATGACCATTTACTTAAATTTTCTTCCTTTCTTTTCAGCGGCGCACAGTGTGTCATCTGACCAATCTAGGTGGACAAAAGTCATTACCAGATTCCCACCAATGAGCTAAAAACTGATGTAAACAACACCTTCAAACTTCCAAAACCGACTATTGTTTATGTCTAACATCTAACGGTAATTAAAGATAAGGATTTCAAGTTGAGTCAATTGTTAAGTGCAATTGTAGTTATAACACATGGATCAATAAGTCCCGAGACTAACAATGAAAACAACATTTTTTTTGCAAAATTTTTTTTTATTCATCAATATAATCACCTTTTAGGGTGATACAATCGTCACGCCATGCGTATCCCAAAAAACTGACGCCATGACTTTGCCAGCTGACTGCTGCGTTTTCGGACGCTTCGGACGGCTTTCGCCAGCTGTGCGCCACTCAGATGACTGCCGCTTCGACTCTGGAGTGTAGTGATGTATCCATGTTTCGTCCATGGTCACGTAACGACGCAAGAAATCTTTTTTATTGCGAGTAAATAGCGATAAACAGCTTTCTGAATCATCGACTCGTTGCTGTTTTTGTTTCATCGAAAGCAATCGCGGCACCCACTTGGAAAAAACCTTTTTCATGCTCAATTTTTCATGAAGGATAGTAAATGCACTTCCATATGATATCTGTGTTATCTCAGCAATCTCACGGAGCTTCACTTTACGATCTTTCATTATAATTTTTGTCACTTCACTCACATTTTCCGGTGTAACGGCTTCCACAGGTCTACCCGAGCGTTCCGCGTCATTTGTGTCGGTACGACCACGTTTAAACTCGGCAAACCACCGACAAATCGTTGCTTTTGATGGACAAGAGTCCGGGTAACATTTTTCAATCCATTGTTTCGCTTGCACGGTGTTTTTACCCATTAAAAAACAATGTTTTATCAGAACACGAAACTCGGTTTTTTCCATTTTTTAAACAAACTACAAAACGACTTTACTCCAACCTCGATAACTCAGCTGTTTCTGGTCCGATCGACTTAAAATTTTGACACGTTTCAAGCAAAGGTTAGTACTCTAGAAAGACGTGGTTGCTGGTTTACTACGAGCGTCATCTCTGGGTTAGTCTCGGGACTTATTGATCCATGTGTTACGCCAGTCACATTTTCGCGATACTTTGTGCACCAGCTAACTGTGTCAGTTTGCAATTGTGAAATATTTTTATTAATAGATCTTATTTCTGAGGGCAAGTAATATATTTTTTTCAATTAATATTAATTTGTATGTTATTCAAATAATATGAAAGAATGTGTTGAAAGTATAGGTAAAATACATGTTATTTTTTCTTTGTTTCACAACTTTCAAAGTCTGGAAATAATATGTACCCACATGTACCCGGGCTAAATTTTGCATATATTCTAGCTGCATCATTTTTCTTTATAATAGTATAAATTTTAGCCAGCACACTCAAGTACAACTATATTTTTTTGTTTTTTTAAGAAAACCTTTACTGATAACTGATACCTCGGATTCCGATGGGGAACGTTACTCATAAAATTATTTTATTAATATGAATATTGTATTCAACGTATTTTAAGATTTTAAGATACTACGATTCTTACATTTCTTGTATTATGGATTTTTAGGTTATTTTAGTATTTTTTTTGAATTTTTATAACTTCATAATCCTGTAACTAATTTCCTTAAAAAATAATAAAGAAAACATTAGAAAAATGATTTATATTATTTTAATACTAACATACTAATTGATACGAATGCAACACTGCCGAAAAATAATTTTGTCCAGCTAGGTTGTTCTACGCGACACACTGTGCGGCGGTTTAATTTTACGTTCTTCCAGAATGGAACTTCACCCTAAAGGAGTAATCTGCGCGATAAAAGGACATCCGGAATTTTTCGAGCTGCTTAAAGAGAGAATCCAGTCGGCCTTGAAATTCTTTCCTACGGACAGACTCAGGAACGGACTCGCGTCAATAGGAGACGTGTTAAGTATTTGACTGAATTTTCTAGGAAATTGTTTTTGATACTTTTCATCGTTTCAGGCAGCTGCAACAAGGTGCAAGGTGCAATATTTTGGGAATGGTAGAAGATAGTGATTTATCGTTAAAGGCAAAAATTTAGAGAACTGTATTATCTTTAACACTTTCGTAAAAAGGTTTTTCGAAAAAACATTACGTTGCAAGTGATTTGGCATAATCGACTTTTTCACATATTAATATGAATATCTCGGGAACGAATAAAGATAAAAATTAACGGTAAAAACAAAGTTGTGGTGGGAACTATAATTTCCTTTAATTGATTTCCTACATAGCAGCATATAAAACCAGTTAGTTGAGGTTTCATAATATTTTCTTCCCTACTTCTCATCTACAAGCATCTACAATTTTACATGGATTGCGAACCATGAATGAATTACAACATATGTAAGGTTTTTACGTTGCAACCCATCAACAGCAGAGGCTGTGATCATGAATCAAATACAACAGATTGCGCACTGCGCAGGTCCGCCATGTTGGATTTTTGCTCTCAAGAGATTGTGACGTCAGCTGCGCGTAGATCTTTAATAAGTCTATGGAAAATTTAGAATTTGTGGTTTTATCTCAGTTTTAAGTGTTTGAAAAGTAATTAAAAGTGCTGTAATATCAAAACTAACCTCAAGAACTAAGTGTTTAATATTTAAGACATTGAAATGGGTGTTTGTGCCGTTTGCAACAACGAAAAGAAAGGCAGTGAAAAGACGAGTTTCCATACATTTCCCAAGGACAAACTTTTATTGAGGAAATAAACAAACTTCTGTTAAAGAAAGGATACATTTAATATAAAAACTGCGAGAATTTGTAGCCTACATTTTGTACCTGATTGCTTCGAAAATAATATGCAGTATGAAATGGGTAAGATATGAGTAAATAGCAAAACTCTAAGTAATGTTTATATTTTACAGGGTTTGTGCATCATGCTATTCCAACTTTATTGGGCAAATGCTATTCCAACTTTATTTAGCATTTCCGAAACTGTTGCATCTTCAAGTCGGACAACCAGAATGGCTGAAAAGCAGTCAAAACTATTAGTTGCTGATTTATTACAACAAAACGAGGAGCTTTTGCATAACGAAGCAATCAATGCCGCAGGTTAATCCGTTGGAGGACACAACTTATTTATGGGTTAATCATGTCTGAAACACTGTCTGAATCTTTAGATAATTGTAATATTAAAGTAAAAAAACTTTTTTTCACATCGAGGATGTATTTTTGTATACGTAAATGGAATAAAGAACTCTGTGAACATTTAACTACAAGAAAAAGGAAAAATAAAAAAATTCTAACCTAGAAATTTTAGCTATGTTTCATTTATTTTCACAAAGTGTAGTAAAAATTCACAGGCATTGTTGTTGTTTGACTATTTTTTTACTATTTATAAAAATAAATAATATTTATATTGCAGCAAACAGAATAAATTCCAGTTTTCAGGCGAAAACAGAACAAATCTCATATCAATGACATTTCAGTACGCTCTTGTGACGACATGCGCAGAAGTTTACCAAAATGAAACTCGTCTTTGCGCAATCTGTTGTATTTGATTCATGGGCTGTGATAGCAATCTAGACCGATGATATCATTGGGCCTTTCCACACGTGTATTCTTGCATCTGCGGATCGGGTTCTGATTGGTCAGTGACTAGTGGAGGGGGTTCTGCAAGTGATGAACGTTTCCCTGCCAAATTTGTCATCAGGGCGTCATCGAGGACGTCATTATGACATATCTGGTGACCGTCATGGGAATTCTCTTATGACATTTGTTCGGAGGTGGTAGATTTGGTCATTATATACTGCTTATATACTTTCGTGCTTCTCGATGACCCACTCGATGACTCGTCACTGACATGTCATCGAGAGAGTAATTACCGCCGATTAACAGGAATTTTTGAAATCGTACATAATGACACCCCCGATGACTCGTCAGTGGCATGTCATCTAGAGGCTGATTTTCGTTCTTTTTTTACTTACCAAACCGCAAAAAAGTGGTTGTGTGGGTTTGTTGCCATGGTTGTGTGGGAAAGTTAGTGACAAAAATTTGGCAGGGTTGGGCGAAGTTCAAGAGTGACCAAAAGTTCTGCATGCACTAACACAAGTAAACAGCAATAAAAATTTTCCATGGGTGAAATTATGATTTCTCACACTACGATGCTTCTCTACTCACGTTCAGACCACAATGCCAATATTCGCACTCACACATATAAAACTGACACAACTGGTAACAACAGCGTGTGGACTCGAACTGGTTGTCGTTATGTGTTGTCGTTACAACTGTGTGTGGAAATGGCCATTAACACCAAGCAGCAATTATCACTACTAATTTCGTAAAGCGAGTTGAGTGGACTTGAATCAAAACAGCGTCGTGTGACCGCGGCATTATTGATCTATAGCAACATAATTTCACATAGCAAAAGTTCTCAAAGTTTGGGGTTTTTTCGGTGATTTTGTATCGTTAAAAATCCAGTAGAGACTTTTTCCGGAATAAACTTCTGGAATTTTGTGTCGCAGATATAAATTATCAGTTAATTTCATTTCCGATAATAAATAAAATCTTATGACCAAAGAAAAGACAACTTTTGATTGATAATAGTGCAACTATCTACTTATTTAATATTTTCCCGTGGTGAACATAAAAGTATTTTTATTAAAACTGTTCTTCAGTAGGTAATGTCGGTGTAGTAGTATCTGGGGTAGTCGTTTTAGTTGTAGTAGTATCTGGGGTAGTCGTTTTAGGAGTAGTAGATGTTGTTTTAATCCCGGACTCTTGACTACACTTTTTGATAAGCTCTGAAATCTCTTGTAGTCGAACTTTTCCACTTTCAACGGTTTTGCTAACACACTCCTGAGTTGATTTTGCAATTTGCGCTAGCTTGGCTGGAATTTCAACTACTGCGTCCTTGGCATTTGTAAGCACATTTCCTATTGCTGTGCGGATTTCCTCCACCTAATTTGAGAATTTTATTGACTTTTTTGTTTTTGGAAATCCCTCAAATATCTTACCTTATTAAAAGCACACATGAAACTCGTCACTGGATTAAAAGATTGTGTGCAGTTCTTTAAAACTTCTCCCAACTCATGGATATTTTCTTTAATGGCCAGTACATGAACTTCGAATCCACTTTGTATCAACTGGATTCCAAGAAATCCCTTTTGTACACAATATTTAATATCTTTTTCAGTAGCATTGATTGCTTCCCTTATATCTGGGCGATGTTTTTGAATGCATTCGTCAGAAGCGCCATTTTGTAGTCCAACAATAATGTCTTCTTCTAACCGTTCCCAAAATTGCAGCAACTCGGTAATAGTTTGATCCACGAACTTTTCAATGTCAAATTTAATTTGAGTATATAATGTACCCAGATAATAAGTAATTTGGGAGACTGCTTCTAGTGTGTTTTGGATAAGAGCATCAATAAACTTTTTGATTGCGTCAATGAATTGAAATTTTTGTAGGTCTGCAGCGATTTTAGAATCCCAAGTAGTGTCCTTCAAAAAATATTATTCATTTTATTTTTTGATTGAAATTATGTAAAAGTTTACCCGTATGCATTTTTAGAAAGGGTAATTACTTTATATTTAAATTACGGTGGGGATATTTATTTTCAATATTATAAAAACTTAATAAGATGAGATACCTGGAAATTCTGTTGCCTCAAGAATCCCTCTGACTGATATCCGTGTACCTAAATTTAAAAAAAATTAAACATTTGAAGATTTAGAAAAAAACAAATCCTACAGCAACACAGATGAAAACTAAAACTGCACAAATTAATTTCATTGTAAGTAAGTATCCAAAACAAATCCGTATCGAAACTGGGAAATTTCGAACTTGTTCCCTTTTTATATGTTTTACAAAAGTTCAAGACTGCTAGGTTAATAGATTTAGAAAAAACTTGAGAACTAATCTTATCTATGTGATAATGAAATATTTGGGAAAAATTGAATTGAAATATTGCTGTAAACACTTGAGAATTTTCGGCAGGTCATGTAATAGCAGACATTGTCGAAATTCCCCTTCACAATGACCTAAAACCATCTCAGCAATAGAATATTTCCACAGATAAAAAATGATAAGATGCGGACGACATTACATTTGACAATCACTATTTTCTTTCTTTGATAATAATTTTAAATTGATTACAACTCAAAGTCTAAAATGCGCTTCAAGAACAGAAGATAAAGTGTTATAAGGTAGGTTTACATACGCTAGATCGAAAAGGTAAGTTTTTCGTTAAATTTTTTAAAATTACACCATACGAGTATAGCGCGCAAAATTCAAAAATTTCGCGCACTTTTTAATCAAACCAGACAATTTCCAATATCATAATGGTTACCATATTTATGTCCGGTGTTAGTCCGGGACATGGATCGATCAATTAGAACTCGAATTGGTGGGTGTAAAAAAAATTAAGTCCCGACTACGACAAAACCAAAGTTTCAAAAATTCCACTAGAGCAGTGGTTCCCAAAGTGGTCCCTACGGACCCCCCGGGATCATTCAGGGGGTCCGTGGAAAATTAAAATTGATTTGGGGGTCCCTGAACAACGTCAGGGGGTCCGCGCAAGGTTTAATATAAAATAAAAAAATTATGACACATTTTTATTACTATGGAAGTTAAAATAAATAATAGAAGCTGTTGATTGCTTTTCCGTCTTCCTATTTGGTAGAACGTAGATTCAGTGCCGTTATGAGCCTCATCATGAAAAAAAGAAACCGACTAGAAATTAGTACTCGTGGGGATTTGCGGTTGCTACTTACAAACATTGAGCCGAACATAAATACACTCATAACATCCCATCAGGTTCATTCAAGTCATTAATTTTTTTTTTGTTTTTTTTAAACAAAAGTTATAATTTCAATAAATACTTCTTCAACAAAATG
This sequence comes from Chrysopilus asiliformis, assembly GCA_964034945.1. Classification (NCBI taxonomy): domain Eukaryota; kingdom Metazoa; phylum Arthropoda; class Insecta; order Diptera; family Rhagionidae; genus Chrysopilus; species Chrysopilus asiliformis. Next base: position 80,239,724 of record OZ035961.1, on the reverse strand, counting down.
TTTAATTTATATTTTATTTTTACGTCACCATTTACCATTCAAGACATCAAAGTTAAATTTGTAATTGTTCTATTATGCATTTATGTAGCAAATGGGTGAAAACCCAGGGTCCGTGGGCAAGTTTTGACTATGAAAAAGTGTCCGTGGGCATAGATTATACAATTACTATAGATGGGAATTAAACGCAAATTCTCGTTTACCTAATGCGAGTAAAACGAGAAGCGATAAAAATTTTGAAAAAACACCATTTTGCGATGTGGGAAATCTCTTTCTTCCTCACAGGCATAAATGCAATGCAAGAGCACATAAAAGCTGTTCACGACACTAACACCAATGACCTCCCGACAGCGGAATGTTTACATTTTTATTCTGTCTCCAATGCAGTACGTCATATGCACCACAAATATCCTGATTTCACCTGTTAACAGTGATTATTTTTAACAACTTTTGCCACAAATGAACACTAAAATGTCCCCAAAAGAGTTTCTTCAATGCCTTGTTATGCAACGTTTAGCAGACAATAAGAAAAATCCCGGAAGAAATTTTTTTAGGGTTCCAGCACCGTCAGAAACGTATATTTTTATATTATTTGCGAGCAGAAAATCACCAAAACTTAAAGAAACCCGTATATATTACCGATATTCACATTTGAACTTCGCAAATTTTGAAATAAATTCACAAAACTATCTGTTTTCGTTGTTTTTTATTATTACCGAACTTTGTTTTGATGTTGATTTTAGACGCAGTCTTGCCAATATGTAAAATGTATATGCTTATGTGTTCAAATGACTTAGGTATTCAATAAAAACGTATTCAAATCCGAGATGTGGCACCACTGTATACGACACACACACAAAATCAATTCCTATCTTCACAAAGAAAATGAGGCGGGTGGAACAAAAGTTTCTCATACTCTTCTAACCGAAAATGTCTTCTTAGAATTTTCCCATCTATAGTAGTTGTATTAATCTATGCCGTGGGCAAGTTTTGACTACGAAAAGGGGTCCGTGGGCAAGTTTTGACTATGAAAAGGGGTCCGTGGGCCAAAATAGTTTGGGAACCACTGCACTAGAGCGACAGAAAAGTAATCAGCAAGTGCGTTATTGAGGCTGCAAAGGATTTGTTGGAAACTTTTAATGCAGATGGAGAAAAATATTATATAATCACGGGGAGCTGTACCCTATGAAAATGACCTTTTTAGCGAGAAAAGAGAATTTTTGAGTAATTGAGAATTAGGGAACTCAGCCACAGGTCTCCGCCTATGGTGATTAAACAATATTTTTCTAAAAAGTTTCAAAGAAATCCTTTTCAGTCTCAATAAGGAACTAGTTTCCTACTTCTCTGTTGCTAATAATCCTTTTTAAATTCAGTGCACGCTACAAATTACATAAAAAAAGATACTAATATGTTTGGCAACAAAATAAATGTCACCGCTCAACGGAAGATGTTGTAACTCTGGTTCTGAAAGTTCCAATCGACATTTCTGTTTTCTTGGAGCGATTTAATGAAAATCAATATTTTCTGATAATAGAAGTAGATTAAATTTGCTTGCTAGAAGTTTTTTAGATATTTTCGAAAGGATTTTCTTCTGATTTTTTTTAGTCCTGAAGTTTACGACATCAAATGCGAATATTTAGTTTTCTTTAAAAATTTCAAGCCGTAAGCGTTAAAAAACCATATCGAAGAACCTCAACACAGACCAATCATGATAAATTCCAACCATATTTTGATGTTTCCTCCTTTTATGCGGGAACGTAGGTACTTCCGATACAGCGTGACCCTTGAGCAAACCGACAGGGATTCAAAGAGTTTCCTTCCGGTTATGAAATCCAACACATCCCACACGTTATTGCGAGCACAGTAACTAATATTTACAAAAAAAAAACAACAACAAAAATATGGCAGGACGTTTGAGAAACACTGATATGTCTGGGGCAGGACATGGCTCCAGTTGCTCTTTGGCGGATGATGGCCCCATTGCTGTACAACAAAGCTGAGCATTAACTTAATTTATGTACTCGGTATAAAAAGGCAAACATAGCCAGGTGAATGGCTCCGCAAGATAAAATTTAAATTTTATTATTTCACGTTTCTCGTTGAAGCCGGCGGGAACAAAGCATGATAAACGATTTGGTATCCCGTTTTTGAAGCGTTTTTTTGTAGGTAATTCCAAAGATATTTTCACATCGCACATAAAGGAGGCTGGATAACATGCTTTCAAAAGTAATTTCGGATGCAAAAACTGGAACTGTTAGCGAAACGCGTTTAAATCTCTCTTCAAAATACCTGGATATCATAATATACTTGGAATCGAGTATCTAAGCATCTGTCTGTACTTGTGTAAAGTTGATTTAGAAACAAATTGACATTTTTAGAATTTTATTATTGTTAAAAGGATTTGCATATATGCAATCAACATTAAAGGTATTTCAAAAGAATTTTAGTAATATTGAATCACGTGAAGATAAATGAAACGGCATATTAAAGATGCACAAAAGGTAATCGTTTTTTGATAAAATATTAACTTTAAACATTCCAAATGATATTAAAGGTTTCTATTAAAAATCATCTGCATTTTTTTAAAAGAATTTATACGTGCCACTAGGGTCAACGTTCCTGACCGCCCATGGGTTGACCAATAGTCTAAAACCCGCTGCTTGGTGCTAGTAACCTCGGTTTTAAGTTTCATCCAAATCGTTTCAGTGGTTATTGAGTTTTAGGCGAACAAAGTGTCAGATTTTTATGAAAAATCTTAAAAATCCCATTAATATATTACGGTATATAAAGAACTAAAAAATCTGATTTGAACAACATATGACTTTTTTATACAAAATCTATGTTGCTGTACAATTTCCCTGACGAATAAAATATTACACAGAAAAAAATAATTTTGTATTATTTACAAAATGGGTTTTGTTAAGCCTAACAAAAAAAAATTCGTAAATATTACTGAAGTTTTGTATATACTACGAAAAAATTAACCAATATTTTTTCGTATAGTTACTAAAATTTGTTAATATTACGAAGTACATTTTGTCAAATCTGATTTGCATCATGGCGTCATTACGATACACAAGCTTTTCTATTAGTGGTCTCATTAGCCGCTGTAAGCATCCAATTCCCTGCTGTTAATGTTTGGATGCCTGCAGCAGGTAATTGGACTACTAGTAGAACTGCGCCACACTTGTGCATGACGAAAAAATGGCGACGATTTTGTTAGTCGATTCGCCAGTTCTAAAAACTCGATTTTAAAGCGATTCCAATAATTTTTCATAAAACTGATGCAAAAAATCAGTTTTTGGAAAGCATTTCTTAGTTTAGACATTAGTTGGAATGCTTTGTTGAAATATTTTTTATGCCCATTTTTTTCAGATTTCGATAATTTTTTCCCATTTTTGAAAAATACTAAACGCGAATAGTATTTTTTCGAGGTAACACAACAACATTCGCCGAAAGAATTCATTCGTTCGAAGTTTTTGTAAGAAAAATCATTCAAAATAAATTATTTTCATTTCGCATCATATTGGCCGTCATAAAACATTTCCTCCATACGAATATTCAATATAGAAACTATCAGAAACAAACACGCATCTCTTAATTTTTAAAGTCATCACACTAAAACAATTTCCGCTCATTAGTTGCATTTATTAAATTCTATGAACACACACTAAGCAAGAAACAGAAAGAGATTCCATATCAACAAGAGAGATTTGTTTTTGTAATATTTACAAAATATTTGTAATATTTACAAAATATTTGTAATATTTACAAAATATTTGTAATATTAACAAAATTTTTGGGAAAACGAAATACAAAAATACAAAAACTTAACAAAATTGACATCGTACCATTAACAAAATATTTTGTCGGCCCATGGGGGACAAATGGTTTCGTTATATTAACAAACGTTTTCGTAATATTTACATACTTTTTATTTTCTGTGTAGTTTATATGGATTTTTATTTTACAAAATCTGAAATATTTCGATATCAATAAAAGATATTAATTTACGGTAAAAGGCAAAAATGCAGAAAATTTTAATACCTTTAATTCTGCTATTAAGTGTTTTTTTTCGAAAAACTGTTAGTTTGGACCAAAATTCGCAGAAACCTAATTTTTAACTTTTTAATAGCCAGAGACGGACAGACAGGCGGACAGACATATGGACAGGTGGGCAGACATATGGACAGGCTGACGGACAAACAGACAGGCTGATAGACGGAAATGAAAACTCATTTCAATTCATCATTCTAAATACACCACAAAATTTTCATGCAAAATCGCCGAAATAAATTCAAATTTTGACAAAGTGAATTATTTTGCGATAGATGAATGGAATTCGCGGAGAAATTCCCGAAAAAATCTCAAATGTAAACGGGGCACCGGTATTATTCTTATATAAATTAAGTTGCGGGTTAACCTACTTAAACTGTGTCTCCAATCCAATTAAATTCTGGGACTTTAATTATTTAACTATTTAGTGTTTAACCATTGAACCATTTCTGATTCATGGTTTATACTCGACCTTTTAGCATTGAATCCTATTGGAATTTCTCGGCTTATAAGGTCTGCAAAAACAACAAAATTATATTATTTTTACGGATGTTTTCACATCCAACATGTCTGCCCTGAAAACCCATCAGGAGCCTGTTTCTGGTATGGAAAGCTGGCTCACCGTCATCAGAGCCTGCTTTGCCAGCTTCCACGCAGGCTTACAGGATTTTGGTGGAGTAAAACTCGATTTGAGTGGCATCGGAGTATAAATACTCAAATCGAGTTTTACTCCACCAAAATCCTGTAAGCCTGCGTGGAAGCTGGCAAAGCAGGCTCTGATGACGGTGAGCCAGCTTTCCATACCCGAAACAGGCTCCTGATGGGTTTTCAGGGCAGACATGTCCGACCTGTTGGGGGGAAATTTGGATGTGAAAACATCCGCAAAAATAATATAATTTTGTTGTTTTTGCAGACCTTATAAGCCGAGAAATTCCAATAGGATTTAATTATTTAAGTTGAACAACGGCACTTAGTATGCTATAACTAACATTTGAGGTTTATCTTCTCAAAATACAGTTACGGGGAGATAGGCGATTTAAAGTTAGCTGAGGTTCGGGTTTAAATACTAAAAGTCGACATAAATAATAAAAAAAATTCTGACAGAAAAAAGTTTTTAGAAAATGGCTCCAATCGACTCAGGAGTGTTTGGGGAATTTTTCTAGGACACATTAGGAGTCGAAATTTTTCATGAATTAGTTTATTACACTTACAAGAGAGTAAAAAATGCACCAGATCGAAAAAATTATAAAGGCAAAAAATGATTGGAATCAATGCTGACGGTAGTTGGCATGTGTTGAGGACCAAACTACAAAAGCATTACTTTGTGGAACACTAGTTGAGAAACGTCAAACGTTGGACGTTTTTGCACTTTATTTGCGTTTAACACTTTAATCCGATTTCAAAATCACACGAGGGTATTACTTTAATGCCCTTCTTTCACAAAAACCACTTTTAAAACGCGTACACTTTTTCTAAGTACCACTTTTGAAAACCCGATTTCACTTTTCGCCCGATTTCATCAATATTTTTTTCCTAAGATTCCAGTGAAACTTTTAAGGCATGATTATTAAAAAAAAACCCAGTGAAATCTTATTAAGGCATGACATGTTATGTGTGTGTGTGTCTGGCATGCAATTTTGATTTTATAAGCGGGTAATTTTGAAACATTTGTATGAAATAATAAAATTTGCTATTAGAAATATTAATAAAATTTGCTATAAGATTTCCGAAATCAAGAATTTGTATTATTGGAAAAAAAATTTATTATTGGAAAAAATTTCTATGGTAAATGGTTGTCTTTTTTTTCTAATTTTTACACTAAAAAAAAATTTGGTAACAGACGTCATAAAATTTTGCAGAAAACTAGAAAGAGACAAATATATTATTTTTCAGTGGGAAAGACAGAATGCGGACACGGTACTTTTCTACGAAAACTAGCATAGGGATTTGAAACTTATTTCCTGACCATAACCATGAAATTTTCAAACAATGTGTAGAAATTATTTTTTGTTCGAATCTCACATTTCAGTCAAAAGCATGTTAAATTGAACAACTTAAAAAAAAATACGAGTGTTAAATTCGTTTGGTATTCATAAAATTTCAACAATTCTACGCTATATTAGGCAACAATTGATATTTTTTCGTCAAACAGAGATCCAAAAGTCGCTGCCCGTTTTGTGCAGCTCCATCTGGATGAGATCAAGGAGTATTATGACTCATGGTGCATTGCAATTAATAGTAATAAGTCAAAGCTAATTCACTTTAGAAACGCGTCTGGAAGGGGTCCATCGGGTACTGCCAAAATATGTTCTAACCTCTCTATCTCTCTGGGTGGTCGAGAACTTCGGCCCAAGGATAAGATTAGATATCTGGGTGTCAATTTTAATAAGCTCTTAAAGTTAAATGACCATGTTAAGGAATCCCTAAGAAAAGCAAATAAAGCTTATATGTCTATCGCCTCGTTAATGCACCCGACAAGCATGCTTTCTCCAATGACAAGGATGCTCTTATATAAACAGTTGATAAAACCGATTCTTATTTACTGTTATCGGATTTCAAGCTGTATCAGATAGACTATGCACTCTACGCATGCGAGGTAAGTAAAACACATATTCATAGACTTTAAAACCTCCTATGATAGCCTAGTCAGGGTAGAACTTTATAAAGTCATGAGAGATCTCGGTATCCCAAATAAATTGATAAGACTGTGTAGGGATCTCTGTCTCTGGTGAGAGACATTAGTAGCGCCGAAAGAGAGAGTGAGATGTCATTACTTTCATAAATTATAAAGGAGCAAAAAAAATCCATATCGCACAAAAAAACATTTAAAATGTTAAAATTTTGTGTTGAGAACTGACCGATGGGGTCTTTTGGTTATATTCAAAATACTTTAATAAAAAAAGGCCATATCCAGCCATAAGGGTCAGTTGATGACAGTCACTGAGACATGATTGATCTTATCAATTGCCGTGTGCCTGACGATTAGACTTGCGCGACTAAAAATATGAGTTTTGTGTACTTAACATTCGTTTCATAAATTTGTACAAAGATTACCGAATCAAAACTCATTTCACGATTCCTTGACCCAAAAACAACTGTTAGTTGAAATGTTCATCTATATACTAGAGACCTTATTACGCTTTCTGAGGGGTACGATTCCGGGTGCTAGGTTTGGCTAGGAACTTTAACTTTGACAAAGAGCTTTTCTCAAAAATGAAAACTAAGTTTGTTGATGAGCAAAATTAATCCAACCCTTCCAGAAACTCTCGTTCAAATGAAAATATTTTTGAGATTCTCTGGAAAACGGTGAGTAAGGTCAAAAAATTATAAATGCTAGAAAAACTCTTACACAACTCTTCCATCCAACTTAATTAGATTTGACCACTCCTTCTCACGCCTATAAATCTGCTTTTTTTTTATGGCGATTGCCTAAAGGCCACATTTTAGGATGCAATCAAGCATTTTTAATTTGACCGCAATTCGAAATGAATACCTCTTAATATTTCTTAAATTTGTCACATAAAAATTGTCCAAGGATGCGTAAGCATCTAAGGATAAACTAGACTGTTTGAGAATAAATACTCTGTTAAATAAAAAGCTTAAAATTTCCTGTACATATAATCGTGAGTGTACTGTACAATACTTTTGATACTACGTACTTCATATAAGAAACCAAAAAGTCTGTAGAGTGGATTGTTGCAAGCTTTGAGCCTCGTAAATGTACAAATTTATAAAACGAATGTTAAGTACACAAAACTCATATTTTTAGTCGCGCAAGTCTAATCGTCAGGCACACGGCAATTGATAAGATCAATCATGTCTCAGTGACTGTCATCAACTGACCCTTATGGCTGGATATGGCTCTTTTTTATTAAAGTATTTTGAATATAACCAAAAGACCCCATCGCTCAGTTCTCAACACAAAATTTTAACATTTTAAATGTTTTTTTGTGCGATATGATTTTACATAGCCCTTCCATACACAAAAATTCAATCGGACCAGTATTTTCCCCTTTCGCTCTGCATTCGATTTATTTTTACCCTAAACAACGGATCTACCATTTTCATAGAGCTACTGCTGTAAGGACACATAACCCTTTTTGTTAAACAAATATTTTTGTTGTGATCTTTCTTTTCAACGGGAAAATATTTTGGAACAAAAAGAATGTGTATTTGTTTAGCAAATCAAAACGAAGCACCGGATTCTTATTTTGATGAATTTGTCAATGGTATAGTGAAAAGTCCAATTGATACTTTACATTCTTAAGTGTTCAAAATATTATTTCAAATTTTTCAAAAAAAAAAAAAAAAAACCAAACGATTCCATTTGAAAGGATTTGGTTCTTGAAGTCCAAGCATCTAATTGATGTTTTCCATAGCGGGATATCATATTTCAACGAAAATCGAAAAATAAACTTCGTGAGTATATGAGTATTTCTTCCTTGTTGATAAAAAATATTGATGTTTGTCTCCAATCCAAATAAATGTCTTTTACAAAATTCCATTATTGAGACTACTGGAAAAAGAAGTAAAAATATTTCCCATAACCGGAGGATACCATTAGTAAATTGAATCATCGACCCCTTATTGCAGACGATTTTTCATCTTTTGCCAAAATGTCCTTTCCACCCGTTCGAACATAATCCTATAACGATTTTCGAACAAAGAATGTATTTGACTGATGCTTCTACCATCTACGAGTACCATTTTCAATATACCGTGTGGGGTTTCTCACATGTCCATTTATTGCCATTTTGTAAGCAAATATGCTTCAAAGTATGCCCACTTCAAACTCAAAGGTACGAGTGACCACAGGCAGGCAGACACGAAATAGTTGAGGTAAATTGAGTAGCGGTCTCTAGAGGTGAAAAGATTGAGCAAAAACCATTCAAGTGAATTGAATACAATGTAAGGATGTTGTCCTTACATGATTAAAAACCACCCCCCCGAAAAATGATTTGATCAGGATTTGAACAGGATTTGAACCTCGTCCTGAATATCTACTCATTCCAATTATATTTTCTTTATTTCTATATAAAGGAACAAAGGCTACATTCGAATCGGTTGAATAGTTCCGACTCAAGAAAAGCACTCTGGAGAATTTTGTATTTGGTTATTGTTGTATTGTGTAAAAGGATTAATTTATAGATTCTTCTAAACATTGTTTATGGCTTGCCCTATTTTTTCAGTTTTACTTCTTTCACGAAAAGAGTTAAAATTATTGAAAGAGTTAATAAAACGTCCATCGTGAAATACTCTGATTCAAATATTTAAATGTGTATGACAAAAACTTCATTTTTCTCGTAGACGTTTTTATACTTTTTTTTCTTATTATAAACTATTTTACCCACAGAACGCCACAAACCGCAGATCTCTAATATTCGTTCAAAGTGGACAAGGCGTGTGCTTATTGAGAAATACACAAAGAAGTAGACATTTTAAGACAATAACTGAAGAATTTTTGGAATGCTTTTCAAAACGTTTTCCGGCGCTTCTTGTATTCAATGATAATCTTTCGGCTTTACGTAAAAACATTTGATCAGAATAAAAACCAATAAAGACTCACATTTGTAGGTGGCTACTATTATTTGATTCAGATAGTGCTATAACGGGCAATAAAGGACATTTTCTGTAATAATTTTCAATTGCCTTTGAAAAATTTTCGCAATTACCGCGCAACGAAATTTTTTCGATAATTCCATTTATAGGCCATCAGTGTAAGTCGTTAATGGTAAGACATTTTATGTAAAAAATAAGCAATTTTACGGCATTTTACGTTGGAGAATATACCAATAAGTGGATCTTTTGGAGACAATACACTATGGGGAATGACTTCATTAAAAAATGTTTCTCAAGATAAATAATCGTCACGTTCAAAGGATAAATAACTTCTAAACGTGCCCGTTTTCACACCGAAAAATAAAAACAGTGGCATGTGATAGCATCTTAATGGGTACTTGGAATCAGATGAACTTAGTAGCTAGCAACCAGTTTTATTTACTATATTCGACTATATACCCCGTAATATACATATATCGCAACACCATAGTTAGACTTTTGTTCACGGGTTCACTTAAAAAGGACATCCCTTGTATAGAAATGTGTATACACGTAAAAAAAAAACAAAAGAAGACAAAGATTTACGTTTTTTATATCTTTTATTTGTTAAATAGAAGTCACAGTGAGATTTTCGTGTTTGCTGAGTTTGCGCATTTAATTTTTTTGGTATTTCTATTTTAGTTTTTTATTTTTTGGAGATGAAAAATGTTGATATTGCTAAAGATTGTGTCTTTATTCATACATTGCTACTAGAAATGACTACCGTAGACATGGAAATCGCATTTAAATGTGAACTAGGACTTTTTTCAAACTTTGCCAAGACTGAGAAAATGTGTTTTGTTTTAAATTGAAACCAATAATAGGAAATGCTTTCAGTTTTTAAGTATGAAACCAACAAAATTAAAACATAAATTTAAAACTGAAGAGAGCTTTGTATAATATCGATAAGATTTAAAAAGCAAAAAAAAAAGGCTTTTTATACCCGTATGGTGAAACCAAAGGGTATATTAACTTTGCCTTACCGTTTGTAACGCCAAGATCCCGTCATCACACATAAAAATGAATTACACCAGTGTGTTTAGAATGATAAAAATAATTAATTTCTACATGTCCGTCCGTCTGTCTGTCTGTCGGTCCGTCTGTCTGTCTGTCTGTCCGTCCGTCCGTCTGTCTGTCTGTGGCGCGGATTGCGGGCGCAAGGATTGAGCTAGAGACTTGAAATTTTGCGCAGATCCGTTTTTCGTAAAATGCGAGGCTAAGTTCGTTAATGGGCAAAAATGGACCATTAGGGGGGGTACCCCCCATACGAACGAAAACGGTTTTTGTGAATATCTCGAAAACGGTGCATCTTATCAAAAAAGTCCAAGAACAAAAGTTATTTAGGATATGATTCTACATAAAACTCCCATACATCAAAATCCGATTGGAATAAATTTTAAAAAATCTTATTGGAAAGTTTGACTTCAAAGTGGAATTTTGGTACAACTGTTCGAATTTTGATACGAATATCACCATACGGGTCTCCACTGATTGCCAGATTGGCAATTATAGCTTTTGTTATGTTTTTTGTTAGAAAAAATGCATTAACCAGTAAAAAAATAATTTTTTTAGTGATTTGTAACAGAAATAAAAGCGAGATAAATAGTTATTTTATTTTTCGCGCTTTTGTCTCGCTTTTATTTCTGATAGACAGTACCAAAAATTATTTTTTCCTTTTTAGTACATTTTTCCTAAATAATAAAAGCTTTTTGTAATTTTTTTAATTTTTTTTATTATTATTATATCTTTTTTAGTAATATTGTATTTGATTAATATGACTAAAAATCCAAAATGAGGTTTGTCTTTCGCCATGTGCGTTTATACTTTTTAGTCTTCGAATATATACACGGTTAGAAATCTGAGACTAATTCTGAAACTTCGTTTTGGTTTACAGGGATTTTAAACCTATTTTGGACTTATTTTTAAACTTCTCGTTTTATTTCAAATTTAAAATTCAAAAAAGTTTCATTCTTAAGCATTTGAAGAGTTTAATTAAATTCTATTGGAGAGTAGATCAGGGTTACCTTAGTTGCCGTGAAATTTAATTCATTGTAATATTCGTATAAAGTACTGAAAAGCTCGTAGTTTGATCCAAATATTTTTATACAACTGATACACAGATCAAGTACGGGTATCCAAATATAATATGAGAAAAATCGAATAATTTTTTCACGAAAAATTAACTTCATAAGTTTGATATCGTACAACATTGTTGCGTGATGGCAACACCCAAAGTTTTGCCAGACAAAGGTTTTGCTGTTCTTTTGTGTGTTTGTGTTTGCCGATGCAATTTCTAGAACATTTCCTAATGCACAGATCTATTGCTGCATTTGTATTTGTGCTTTTGGACGCGTTTTTCAGATCTTTTATTACAACACAGATTTTTTGCTGTGTCTGTATTTGTCGGCTCAGGTTTTGGACAAAAGAAACGGTACTTTCTTTCTGCTGCAGTTTTTGTGAGAGTTGGACTGGATTGTGAAATTAATCAGTATTTCGTTTATTTTTTCGGTTGTGCTTTTATAAAATTCAACTGCAAAACGTTGTTCAATAAAAATGGAATCGTTGCGATGACGTGCTACTTTCAGGTGAATATTCACTATTTCAATTTTATAAACTCATAATATGATTACATTAAATTACTACTTTAAAGTGCTAATGGAAACAAAATTAGCAGAAGATTAATTTTCTTATTTTTCTGATAAAATAGATGTAAAGCTGGATCCTGCAAATCTAATTGATGTATTAAATCAATTTATTGTTAATTTCGAGTTTTATATAAAGGTGTGTAAAAAGAATGGTAGTCCAGAACAATTAGGTAAACTTTGGTATAATTTTCCATTTTTTATTTTTGCCGAAGTTTTATTCAAAGCAGATCCAGAATGTTCCAGCGGTGTTGTCAGTGTTGGCAAGAATTTCAGCTTCCTAGGAAATTGTATTCTAATAACCAGTGAAGTAGGTTTACAGTTGGTTCAAAATATTATATTTCTTTAATATTTTTTTTTGTTAAATTACATAGGAATTCAAAAAAATTATTCTCGTCTGTAATGGAGAAAGACTATTAGCTGAAGAGAAGTCTTCTAAACTCAGTGATTCCAGTCGGCGGCATCTGATAAGGCTTCTAGAGTAGTTTTTGAGAATAAAATTCACATCAAATTATTCAAAGAGCCATAAAATCGCAATCGCTAGAGCAACAATAATACTGTTTCCATAACTGAGGTATGAAAATAGCGACATCGGAGGTATTGATCTTATATGCAACCCAAAAAATAATTCAGGTTATTTAGTCTCTAATATTAAAAACTCAGATCAACGGTGTAAACGGTATGCAGAAATTTCAGAAGCTTTTGAAACCCCTAATTCTATAACTCAGAATGAAAATGAAATTTATGTTGTAACTAAGTGTACATTATAATACTTTTAATTTTAACGAACTGTGAATTTATAATTATAAAATACTGAAGTGTATAATTTCAACAAAATGTGAATTTATAATTATTAGAGATTGAAGTGTATAATAAAAAATATCAAAAAACATTTGTTGTTTTCTTTGTAAATTTTTACACCACTAGAAAGACCAGAAATAGAGTTAAAATCAATTCTGGTGTCGGTTTCGAGTTGAAGATATGGCGGACTAAAATTTAAGCTAAAAAGGTTTGCAAATTAAACGAGTTTGGGTCTTGAAAAAAAACTTTACATATTTAACACGTTGACGGACAGTTGCGTCTATAGCCGTCAAGTTCAAGTTCACTATGTGACATGACGGCAATAGCCGTCCAATACGAAACGGTCGTTTTTAGACACTGCGGCTGTAGCAGCACAAATGTGCATTTACCAGCGTACAAGTAGAAGCCTAGTGTCATGTTTTCGAAAAAAAATTTAGTATGCAAGGTTAACACATTGAGTATGCACGTGGTTGTGAACGGAGTAGTGCGATCTTGTTTTCTCTTCAATTTACAGTTGCTATTGATACATTTAACGATATTTTTTGTTTATACTGGTAAGTATTTGTTTATGATTGATTTTACACTTTAAATAGAAAAAAAAATTAAAATTTAGCATTTTTTGCTACATTTAGCGATATTTATGGTTATACTGTTTACTTTTTGTTTTTTATGATATTACATTTGAAATATAAAAATTATAATGTAAATAATAAATGTATAAATAATATACAATAAATAATAATATAAAATAAAATTGAATGTTTTATTCAATATTTATAGAAAATGGCCAGTTGGGAAAAAGAACAGGCTAGGCTGCTGAAGCTTTTTGAGGAAACAGGTAGTGGGTCAAGCAACAGTGAATCTGAACCTGATGCTGACTGTGCTGAAAATAACATTTCGTGTAAAACTCCCAAAAATACTTTGTTGCTCACAAAAAATTGCTTATTTCAGTCATTAAACCTGTCATTTACGTTTTTAAATTTTTGCTGTTATAGCCGCCATCGTCCCATTACATAGTGTCTAGAGTCCGCTGGCGCCATGACGGTTGTAGCCGCAACCTAATTAAAGGTGCTGAATTAATCAAAATTAAGTGTATTTAAGCAGAAAGAGTAAAACTATACTTCTAATATTCTAAAAATTACAAAAACATATAGTGTCAATTTTCGAATTTCACTTGTTTCTACTGTCCGTCAACGTGTTAAAATTAAACCTTTTGATCTTAAATCAAAACTATTTTCAGATAATATTAAAACTATTTTCTGTTTAAAAATGAATAAGTTCTAGTTTCAAAAGAAACTACGTCGGGTTTAAAAATAAAACTTGATATGGTTTAAAAACAAAAGCCGCACAGTAGTTTAAACGCTAAACCTTGTTTGAATTAAAAATTAAACCCGCAGAGATATTAAAATCGACTCTTTTTTGGCTTAGTTGAAATGAAACCAAACAAGAGTTTAAAAACGAAAGATTTTCTGATTGGATTTATATACAATACGATTTGGTTTAAAAAGAAAACCCAAATTTCCAACCGTGTACCTATGTTTGTCTTTGAGATATCGTTACAGACTTCGACCCCAAAAACCAGATGAGATTTTTGCGGAAAATTTGAAGAAAAGGATAATCACGCTCTATCCAAAACAAAACCTTCCGTCATCCTTACATACATCTTAACATCAGAATCGGGTTCAGCGACCCCGAAAACCCCCTAATGCCATTTTTCCCCGGGAAAGACGGGAAAAGGATATTTACGTCATCCTTGCAGGACCTTTCGTTTTGAATTTGGAAAATCTAACACCGGATTCGTGATCAGCGTCCCCGAAAACTCCCTATAGGATATTTGCATTATTCTTACAGGACATTCCATTATCCTTACAAGGATGGAGTAGTCAAAATATTAAACTGTCACCGGAACTACGCAAGGTGACAAAATTTCATCTTCCTAGGTTGCATAGTTTCGGAGATATAAGGTTCCAAAGATTCCAGAGATAGACACATAGCCAGCCAGATAGCCAGGTCGCGACAAATCAACTTAATAGAAAGTGTATAAAAAAACAATTCCGGATTATCCCACATCATTAACACTAGATTGCCCAAGGAAGTCACTTTGACTGCTTGCGAACATTTTTTTGTCATCAATTTTTTCCTAATTAATATTTTATTGTAAAAACCTCTCATTCATTTTGAAAATAATATTAGCACACTTTTATAGTCTATTTTTTAAAAATTACGTCCAATGCCCAAGGGAGTAAAAATTTCAAAATGACTCCATTTGGGCATCTAAGCGTATTGCTAGTATCGGACATTCTAGTGTTAACAAAATTAAGCAATTGAATTTTATTGAAAATATATTTTCATGAATGTGGTTAATCACTAGCGGAGACAACCGATAGAGAAATAACCAGATGGACGACGAAAAAAAAAATCATAACGTTACACATTTCGTTACGTAACGAAATTCAAATTTTGTGTCGTTTCATTATTTCGTTTTGTTCCGTAAAAAAAAATTATTCCGTTCCATTATAACGGTTTTATTTCATTACACTGTAACGACGGCCTCTCCAGAGAGTGGCTTGGCGACAAAATTTAATTTTCAACTCTACATGATATACGAGTATCATATATACAGGGGCTCACAGCTTATTTCGTGGGGCATGATTTTTCAGGGAAATGTATCAATATCAAGCAGATCTTTCGAAAATTTAAAAAAACCACATTAAGTACTTTAAACAACACGAATTTATATTTCAGAAAAAGAAAAAAAAAATACAAAATTCTTTGCATAGCAATGATTAAAACTACAAAAACAAAAAAATTAACCAAAAGGGTTGCACTTTTTACCAAGATGTCTTTGAGCCTCATCGGCTAAGGTCGGTGCACTTTTCGTTGGATCCTGCTTAATTTGTCTTAGAATCCATCTTTCGTCCGATCTTGTAAAAATTTTATTCGGAGCTTCTCTGCCTTTATTGTGAATTCGATTTTCATGGACATATCGCTGAATGATGTATTGGACAGTTGACGCACTCAAACCTACGATTTCACCAATTTTCTTTTGGCTTTTCCCGTCTTTAAAGTGTTGGATCTCCATTTCACGCTTTTCAATTGAAGTTCTGCGCCCCATTACGGAAAAATAAAAAATTGATCCTACAGGTTTCGAAATGCAACACGTAATGATCAAAATATTTGTTGTCTGTGTGTTCCTCTTTGTTTCCACCTCTTTAAACCATTGCTGATAACGATAAATATCCGCACACGAAATAAGCTGTGAGACTGATTTTGGTTAATTTTTTTGTTTTTGTAGTTTTAATCATTGCTATGCAAAGAATTTCGTATTTTTTTTTCTTTTTTTGAAATATAAATTCGTGTTGTTTAAAGTACTTAATGTGGTTTTTTTTAATTTTTGAAAGATCTGCTTGATATTGATACATTTCCCTGAAAAATCATGTCACACGAAATAAGCTGTGAGCCACTGTAAGTATATTAGATTTAGTATGTATACAGTTTGTAACGTTTCTGGTAAATGGCTAGGACAAGTTCTTGAACGAGCAAAATTTGACCATTTCTTCCCTCCTCCTCCATACAAATGAAACAGTAATTTGCAATTTACTCGATAACGGTGAGCCATACTGAAAAATATATTAAGGTGAAATGTGTTCAGAATATAATTTTACATAACTTATCTATACATCCAAATTCAGTTGAACCCCTCATTCTCTCCTGCCCCTGCAAATTGTATACTTTTTTTCTCGAAAAGGGTGAGTCGAATTGAAAAATTTATTAAGGTAAAATCTGTTTAGAATATGATTTCACATAATCGTTCCATAAATTTAAATCGAATCCGATTACTCCTTTCCCCCTCTCCTATAGAAATGGATTTTTTTAAATACACATTTTGTCTGTCATCATATAACGTATTTGACGATTTGCCCTCGGCAATTAAAAAGCTTTTCTAATGTCTTAACTTCTTTTGTGATTTGGGAACACACATCGGACATGTAGATCAAAACAGCGTCAACTCAAAAATTCAGGTCTTTTAGGAATTCAGGAATCAACAAAACAGGTTTAAAAATACCTTTATAATCTTTTAAATGCATTTCCTATGCAATTAAATGAATGGTAAACTCCTTTTATGTAGAACGGCATGACAATCAGTTTTTTAAGGCGCAAATCAAATTTTATAATTGGTCTGCTCCTGTCTGTGTCCGGTCGTCAGATCAACAACAGAAGTGTAGCCGTTGTTCTGAGAAGGCCAAACCACACTTGGGGCTGAAACTGGATTTCCTTTACAATTTTCCCTTCCTTTGTTTCAATTGAAATAAAAATTTCAAAATATTCAATCATTTGTCAGGAGAAATCCGGTACAAATGAATAGAAAATTCGTTTCCAGAGAAGCAAATATACCATTCAAAAATATGAACCAATAAACCCCAAGTTTCAAGATATTCAAATATTACAGTGGCGTCATCAATTATTAAATTAGTAGAAAAGTTAATTTAATTTGAAACCAATCTATTTTAGACAGTATGGTAATAAATCAGTAAGGTAAAATAAAGTTTTTTAAATTGGGTCTTTAAAAATTGTGTCAAACTTCGGGCGACAACAACACCACAGCGACATTTTGCAATTATTTTACGATTAACATTTTTGTAAAAGTTTTAGAAATCTCAACTGCATTATTGTTAATGAAAATATTCATAAAAATCTCCTTTCTTATCCAATTATCATCATGGGTTTTTTTTTGGTGTGGTTTATGACGCAATTTCACATGGAAGGTGTTGCAAGGATAACGATTTTCGTCCCAATTTTCATATAGGTGATATGTGGGTTTGTTTCGGTACCTCTAAAGCAGTTCGTGTGCTCTTCCCATATTTATTCAAGTTAAAACCTTTCATTATTTTCAGTGTACTTCTGCAAGCCAATATCACTTAACGAGAGAATGACGTCGAATGAACTCAGCAGAACAAAAAACAGATGACTCTCACACATGTTGCTTCCTGTATCGAATTAATACCTGCGCGACTATAGACTTGCACGTACAGTAAAAGCTGCGTGCTAAAATCCACAACGTTTTTATATATTCCGCACAGTTCTTTTATATTTGCTCAAGAGTGCGGAAATTTGGTTCTTTGCCAACGTCTGCTTTAAAACTTGTATAAAAAAAACTTTAAGTTGGCAACAACGAGCATGCAAGCTAGTATTGTATACATATACTCAAAAAATGCAAAAGAAAAAAATAATAATAATAAAAAAAAGTAATAATAATCAACAGCTCAAACAAAATTTTATTATTTTGGAGCAAATATAGATTTTTACACAATATGTATATTTATGGAATTGGTGCGTAAGCATCAAGAGCAATTCCGCATATATTTTTTCCTCGTAAAATTCTCATATAGCCACCTTCACCCCAATTTGTACCCCTGGAATTTTTAATTAACCAGTATTTAATTCCTAATGGTGTGACACCATATCCGACGATCAAGACAGAGTGATCCAAATCCTTGAATTGTTTGGGGCACAAAATATCATTAAAAATTCCTCCAAGATACGCGGAAAATGTTGGCCAATTTGAATTTACTGCAGCGACGACAACTGGTCCAACGATAGCAACCATACTTTTTATTGTATCTTCATTTGCTGAGGTGGATCTGTTGAATCCGCTAATTGTCACTAATAGTGGGTAGTCAAGGCATTTGCCAACTTTTGCTGTGTATGGGTATTGGTCAAAAGTTGTCAGCCCGCCTGAAAAATTTATTATCTTAATTAAAGTGGTTCTGAAACATATTAAATTTCAAAGTAAACATATTACCGGCATTCTTAACGTAATCAAAAGAGGCTGACGGAAAGTCGCCTTCGCAGCCAAAATTTCCATATGCTGCGGAGCAATCTATGATCTGTTGATTCGATAAACTTTTATTTATGCCATGCTTGAATATTGCTTGAGCTTCAATTGCTGCGGCGACTGCAAAACTGTAGCCACTGTTACAAGCGCCTGGAATATACAGAATTCAAATATCGAGTTACATAACCATTATAATTGAAAACCACATAATGACAGTTTTTCCGAGGAAAAATGTGTAAAAAGGATATTTTGCGTTATCCTTGCAGGACCCTCCGTTCTGAATATTGAAAATCTGATTACCAGCTTCGTGACCACCGCCCCAAAAAAACCCCGAGTGGCATTTCTCAGCATCCTAACGGGCAGGGTTTTTGGCGAAAATCAATGTTTTATGCCACAAACCCCCTATCCACACCTAGTTTACTCCCTTAGGGGTGGAATTTTGATAAACCGTTTTTTAGCGAGCATTTGTAAGGTAAGGCGAGTCTGTGTGCAAAATTTAATTGCAACCGGTTTAGTAGTTCGGGAGATAGAGTGATGAGTGAGTTGTATCTGGGTTTAGATTGTCGATGTTTCAAAAATCATGTTCATGTGTCATGTTCATAACAAAATTCAGAATTCTAGTTTTTTTCATTTTTTTTTGTCAAAATTACACCAATGTTGTTAATTTTATTTGACAAAAAAGAATTTGTCAACTTGACTTTACATTTGTATCAAATTAATAAACTTTTCGACTGGATTTATATGAATAATTATTTTTAATCAAATTCACAGCAATTCATTCTAATGTTACCTTGATCTTTAACTGACGTTACTGCACCAGAGGCTTTCCAGTCAACACTTTCAGGTATAGCACGTTTGCGGCGAACATTGTTCTTATATAAAACAAGTATAATAATAATTATTAAATATGCTTAATGAAGTTTTCAACAGATTTTTTTTATAGAAACAGGAATTTACCTTTACTGAATTAATTTCTTGACCTTCGACATGTTAAGGCATAGTACTGCTGAATTGCAGACACACACAGCCACAAACAAGAAAATAAGTGTCTTCATATCTAAAATAAAGCAATGAAATTATGTTTTATAATTATAAAAAATTGTAAAAGAACACAAAACCGTGATATCTTATTTCAATAGTCAAAACTATGCCAACTAATTAAAATATCTCAGAAACGAAAAAAAAGTTAGAAAAGACGAGCTACAATTGCCAGGTAATCGAAAAAAGCCCTTATATATGGCGTGATGCTTGACTTTTAAAGAAAGAAAATAAACTTAATTCGATCATAAACTTCTTAAAGCTGTTTTTTAAGTCCTTTTTACTTATGAAAAATTGCATTGAAAATGATTTTTTCTCGAAAAAAATTCAAAAAACCATTTAGTTTGTGATTCTTGGAAACATTATGAACGGTAACTGCTGCTGGCGCTATATTTTGCACAAATGTTATCTCTATTAACGTCAAAACATAAACCTCGCAGCGTGCATCTTTAAATGCTAACGCGTGGCAGCCAAATTTTCAGAGACAGAGCCAAAACATCTTAACTGCGCGCTGCTTCGAACTATCATCTGTAATTGACGCGATAGATTAATTCACTGAAATTTAAAATTAAAAAGGTTTTGTAATGGTCTCTTGACAAACGATTGAATATTTTGAAACAATTGAAACAAAGGAAGGGGAAATTGTAAAGGAAGCGTCAGTCCAGTTTCGGCCCGAAGTGTAGTTTGGCCTCATCAGAACAACGACTACATTTCTGTTGTTGACCTGTCGACCAGACACAGATAGGAGCGGACGGGTAGAGAGTGCGTTTTGTTCTATAGATAGAGATCGACTTTTACAAATGTAATCGTTCGCCACCCCCCTCAAATCCCCTCTCCCGCTAGATTCTACATCGTTTGAGATATCGAGTTGACATTTTTTGTGATACGACACCGCAGAGGATATTTTACATATTTATCCTCTGTGGCGCTTCCCCTCATACCCAGTCCCCTGCTATATTCTGCATGGTTAAAGATATAATAGTTAATATTAAAAACACATTTGGTTTGATACATCCGTTTAGCGTTTTTTTGGAGCTTTACCCATATTAAAAATTGAAACTAAAAAACGTCCGAAATAAAATAAAAAATTTTTTTTTTTAAATAAAACCGAATCACGTTGGCTACCAGCCAAAAAAACGCTTACTCCGCTCACTTCTGCACACTGTGAGGCACCGGTGAACACAACATGCTCCACAAAATAAAACCCCTTTGTACCGCACGAACGACTGCACTCAAACATGGAACTTGAGAAACTGACGGTAATGACAATAGTGTGTGTACACCGGTGACTCACATTGTCCCTGTGGGTGACACGCTGTGATCACCGGTGACTCACATGGTAGCCAACGTGTTAAAAAAATAACTGAAATGGAATAAAAGCACTAAAAAGAAACAAAAAATAGTTTTAAACTATGTCCATTAATAGCGTATTTAAAATTCGGCTTTTGGGGAGTGGCGTTAAATTTGTAACTAAAAAAATTACATACCCTCTAACCCTTAAGGCTAATCGTTCTGTTGCTGCCACTAAGGACTAAGCTCGACTCCAAAAATTGCTGCCAAACAGATTAACCATAGACACGGCTCTTAGAACCATCAAATCTTAGTTCTTTTATGCCCCAAATTGGATTCCCTATTTTTAAGCAATCGCTACAAAAAAGCCCACTGCCTCATATGTTACTAATTTTTGTAGAAATTTATCCTATTCTTTGTCTCCGTGTACAAACTGATTTTGGCGAAACTTGACAATAGAAAACTTAGGCCCGTTTGCGCGTTCTGTTCTTAAATGTGAATCTTAACAAAGTATTACTTATGATTTAAGACTTACTCAAATTAAAGTGTGTTGCACGAATATTACTTATTTAAATAGTGTAAGGAAATATAAAAATTCGATGAAAAAGATATTTAAAATTATTTTTAACAAGTCCTACCACCTGCCCTTCAGTGGTTTTCTTTGATTTTCTCGAGAAATTCATTTTGTCCCGAACAATTTAAATTACGATTTTGCACAAGTTTTTATATGCAAGACTTCTGTGTGAATGAATTTAACAAAATTGGAAATTGATTAGAAAACACCACACCACTTTAATTTAAAAAAAATATACAAAATTTATTACTTCACCAAAACCGCCAATTCAAAGATATAAAACAATCGTTTGCGGCTCTTATATTTTTAAAATTCGTATCGTATTTGGCAAGTTTGTCACAGCCATAAAAAAGTTACCGATTACCGATAATATAAAATTCTAGAAAATACTCAATAAAAGTTTTTAAGCACAATCTCGAAAAACAATTAACCTACCAATATTGTACTTCTGTAATATCTACTAGAATTTAAATTATGTAGTATTTCTCAAATTTTTCAACACGCTCACCTTATAGCTGATAAAAGATTGAACTGAAATTGTTTGCGAGTGGTGACTATTAAAGAAAAGTATGGAAACAAAAAATATGGGATTAAAAAGGCGTAATTTAGCTTTTTTTTAAGAAAAATTTTATAAAATTTGTTATTAAGTACATATTTTTTTATACACTGCCGGTCAAAAAAACTTGACCGATGATAAAAAAAACCAATTTTTCGACTTTTCACTCATGTTTCATGACTATTTGGGCCCGCTTTTCGAGTGACACTTGTTTTTTTCTTGCCATAATTAATATATTACACTTACGAAAGCCGATTTAAAAAATATTGAATCAACCTTTTTTTGTAATTTTATTATATTCTTAAGAGTGACAAAGAACCATGCATTTTTCGACGATTTTTATGCCCCCTGGCTAACGTTTGAACCAGTTGGGGTTTCACTTTCGTATTACCCCCATTGGAAAGGTAATTTGCTCTACACTGTAGAAAATGAATTTGAATTTAAACCGAAAAATGGGGTAAAAACGGGGTAAATTTGCAAAAACGTCGTAAAATTTCGAAAAAAAATCAGAATTTAGCTCGCACACCATTTAAGTTGTAAACTCACCCAAAAAAACATTAATCTTACACTAGAAATAGGGTAATTTTAAACCTTGCGTAAAATTTCGACCAATATTCGTATTTTTACTCTCATTTTGGTGTAAAAACACGCTCGCAGGGTATTTTTGCATTATTGTACGGACAATTTAACCTTAACCTTATAATTCGCATAAGGTTTGTGGCATCGGAGTATAAATACTCGAATCGAGTTTTACTCTACCAAAATCCTGTGTGGCGCCTGCCACATGACAGACATGCCCGGGAAATTTGGATGTGAAAACATCCGCAAAAATAATATAATATTTTTGTTTTTGCAGACCGTATAAGCCGAGAAATTCTAATACCATTTTCGGTGTAATTTTAAACAAAAAATGTCGTAAAATTACACCTTTAAGACGCGGTTTTGCTACCAAATAGGAGGAAAATTACAACAAAAATGTGGTATTTTAAACATCGATGTCATAAAATTACACCCGTATTGTACCTTTACTTCTTATTTAGCTTAAAGTTCCCCCGTAAAAGAGGCTTTTGTACGCCACAAAATGAGTAAAAATGCATAGCTTTTAAGCCATTACGACTCGGTGTAATTTTACCCCTATTATCGTAGGAAAATGGTTTCCTACGATAATAGGGGTAAAATTACAATAAAATTTTCTAGAGTGTAGTTTCATGGACATAATCTCTTTTTTGGCGGGGAACTGCAGCGGGATGGTCAGCTGCCATCTTAGGCTCCGAATTTTTCCACCTGAATCGACTTTTGTGCTTCGTCTATATCGTCCCCTCCCGCAATCGTAAAGTACTGAGGTCCTGGTAATGTACGCTAATCCATTTTAACGTACGTTTCATCATCCATAATGATGCATTGGTTTTTTTTTTGGTTAAAATGGTGTCATACAATTTCCGAAGCCGCGGTTTCACGCAGGCTGCCTGTTTTTCAATAAGTTTCGGTTGTCGTTGCTTCCGATAGGTCTTCATATTGTTGCGCTTCTTGGCTAGCTGAACCATTTCAGCACTTGTTTCACATTTTTTTGTGATATCTCTAACCGAAACACTGCAATCACGCCGAATTGCTGCACAAATTTTTTAATCAATTTTTTCGGATCTAGGCCCTGGTGTTCTCCCACTCTTTTTTTCTTATCCTCGAATGTCAGTTCCTCCCCAAACTTCTTGATGGCAGTAAAAACTGCTTTTAGACTTATACCTTCCTGTTTTGCCCCTTGCCTCATGTTGATGCCCTTTTCGAAATGCCATTTGTCCACAATCCTTTTTCGTTGCTCTACAGAAAGACCTGTTTCGTAAAATAAAATTAAAATCGCGATTTTTGATAGGGTAATTAAATTGTAAAACTCTCCGGCGTTGTTTTGACTAAACAAATTTGACTAAAAAGAAACAGCATGCTAATATTGGCTCATTGCAGTTGTTTCCATACTTTTCGATACAGTCTTTATATAGAAGGAACCAACAAAAAAAAAAACCAAATATTTAAAAAACGATACCGCATTATCACACATCATTACCAAATTAAACAATTAAATTTTTTTGAATACATTTTTAGCTAATTAGTGGCGGAGATAGCCTAAAAGTAATAAACAGGGATGGAAAACGAAAAAAATGGTGACGTTTTATCTTTCGTTAAGTAACGAAATTCAAATGTTGTGTCGTTAAATTATTTTGTTCTGTACCGAAAAAAATCTTATTAACGTTTTTATTTCATTACACCTTATATAAAGAAATTGAAGAAAAATATCAGTTGTGATCAACACAAAACTTTTCTCTGCAATTTTAGTTTCGGAACAATATGTAAAAAAAATTTAAACGGTTTAAAAACAAAGGAAATTTTATTTTCTTTGAGTTTGGTTATCTGCATTTTTATACCCGTATGGTGAAACCAAAGGGTATACTAACTTTGCCTTATCGTTTGTAACGCCAAGATCCCGTCATCACACACAAAAATGAATTACATCAGTGTGTTTAGAATCATACTAATATATAAAAATGAGTTGGTGTCTGTCTGTCTGTCTGTCTGTTCCTCTTTCACGCAAAAACGGCTGAACCGATTGACTTGAAATTTGGCATGGGTGTCTGTGGTAGTTCTGGTTCCAACATAGGCATACGTAAAAGTAGCGCGAGTGGTGGGGGGAGTAAGGGGAGGGGGGAGTAAGGGGAGGGGGTAAAGTGATTTCGAAACTTAGTTTTTGCGCTATGTTACTCTTTCGCAAGGAAACTACCGAGCCTATTGGCCTGAAGTTTAGCTCCAATATAGACCATAAAAAAAAATGAAAAAACTTAACCCGGCAACGACGGGTATGCAAGCTAGTGATAAATAAAATAGAATTTTGCATGTCCGTCCGTCTGTCCGTCTGTCTGTCCGTCCGTCCGTCTGTGGGGCGGATTGCGGGCGCAAGGATTGAGCTAGAGACTTGAAATTTTGCGCAGATTCGTTTTTCGTAAAATGCGAGGCCAAGTTCGTTAATGGGCAAAAATGGATCATTAGGGAGGTACCCCCCATACGAACGAAATCGTTTTTTGCGAATACCTCAAAAACGGTGCATCTTATCAAAAAGTTCAAGAACAAAAGTTATTTAGGATATGATTCTACATAAAACTCCCATACATCAAAATCCGATTGGAACAAATTTTAAAAAATCTTATTGGAAAGTTTGACTTCATAGTGGAATTTTGATAAAACTGTTCGCCATTCACTTAAATCACCATACGGGTTTTCAATTGCCAGATTGGCAATTATTGCTTTCGTTATGTTTTTTAACCCTTTCAGTACATATTTTTTTCTATGGGGGTTAAAAATACTCTCTATACAAATTAATGATGTTTAAGCTATTAGTATTCATTTAAAACAAAACAAAAAAAAAAAATCAAAAATTTTAATTTTTTTAAATTACGTCCACTGTAGTCCAGCTTTTTACTCAAAAAATCAAAATTGGGTCACAAATGCATTTAACCCCACGTACACTCACCACGTACACTATACCCAAGCAACCAGATAAGGCATAATGCCTTAGATTAGGGCGTGGTGTCTTAAAAAACGACCAATTTTAAGACACCACGCCCTAATCTAAGGCATTATGCCTTATCTGGTTGCTTGGGTAGTGTATACACTTTCTACCAAGTCAAGTTATGAGTTATGGCTTCTGAAAAGTGTGAACACTGTAGTGTACGTGGTGACTGAAAGGGTTAAAGCGCTTAATTTTCGGAAAAAAAACTATTTTTTTTGAAATATGCTGCGAACCGTTATATGTATATAAAAACCGTTAAAGCAAAAAATATAGAAGTATTTATATCCTTTAAATTTTGTTATAATCATTTTTTCCCAAAAGCGCATAGTTTTCAAGAAATTCTCAAAACGATGTATTTCGTGAAACTCATCCACAAAAATTCTCAAGTTGCTAGCTCAACGCGTTCTCGAGTTATTACTATACCTACAACGGACAGACCGACAGAGAGATGTTCCGTGCATCAATCATAATTTTACTTGAAACGGATTTCGTACTGATCAGAAAGTTTCTAAGGGTATTCACTCTTTATCGCAGTTGATTGTAAACTCGTAGAATCGTAAAATTGTAAATAAAATCGTAGTTTTTTGACAGTTTTCCATATAAATTTTTTTACGACGAAAACTACAATCTACGACACCCGAATAGTAGTTTTTGTCGTAATTCTAATAAAGTGAGGTTAAAACATATTTTGTGACATGTCACCTTGGTGCCAACTCTAAAATGGACATTGGAAAAGTAAGTAAATTAAAGTATTTATATGATTTAGTTTAAATTTAGAGTTAAAAAATGCTTTAAACAATTTAGGTAAAGAAAATAAATAAAAGAGTCAAAAATTTACGACAAAACCCACAACCTCTAGTAAAGCGCTGCTCACTCTTCGTTGTACTTTTCCATCGTAGATTTACATTACAATCTACGATTTTACTATCTACGATCAAGAGTGAATAGCTCTTCTATCTGCTCCCGTTTTCGAGTCAGTCTCCGTCATGAATTCGATATTTTCCTTCTATAAAAGAGAAATGTAAAAACTGCATCACGCACTCTGTGTATTTTTCGACTTATTACTGAAATTTTGTCTAATTTGTTAACAATACAGTGATTTGCTTTCCCAATCTTTTGAATTTTGTCAATGATTTTGATAAAATCTCAGACTTTTAACAAAAAAATATCCAGAAGCCGGTTGTGTACTCCAGTTCGATTTTCTGCATAAAATTATTTGTTGTTGTCAAAAAAAAAAAAATTATGAACTGCTAGATCCCTTAGTATCGGTTTTTTGTTGGCTATTATGGCAGAATAATAAAATCAAAATTCTCGAATTTTTCATTTTTGTTATTACACCCTTGTAAATTTATTTTTCTATTTAACTGATAGATTCACACATTGAGATTAGAGACGACATATCGAAAAACAATACCTGATCAAATGAATTTGGATAGTTCATTTTTTTCTTAAATTTCACATAAAAATTCTAGGTGCGACTTCTTCGTCAGGGTGTTGGCATCACATGCTAAATATTATAATTTGATGTGTGTTGGCATCACAGGCTAGATATTATAATTTGGTTTCTTTTCTAAAATAGAACTAACCCAACTAATTTTGAAAATTTCTCGTGATTGGTCAAAACCGTATAACGAAAACACGAAATATTTTTTTTTCGATTTTCGTTACGTTTTTCGTTATTGTAACGAAATTAAATTTCTAAACGTTTCCCATCCCTGGAAATAACATGTCTGAGTTGTTTTTTTTGTTGGTGGTTTTTATTTGTGGCGATTCAATTTTTTGGTCCAAGTTAATTAATATTTTGACCATTGTTATATAAAAACATAACAAAAGCTATAATTGCCAATCTGGCAATCATTGGAGACCCGTATGGTGATATTCGTATCAAAATTCGAACAGTTATACCAAAATTCCACTTTGAAGTCAAACTTTCCAATAAGATTTTTTAGAATTTATTCCAATCGGATTTTGATGTATGGGAGTTTTATGTAGAATCATATCCTAAAAAACTTTTGTTCTTGGACTTTTTTGATAAGATGCACCGTTTTCGAGATATTCACAAAAAACGATTTCGTTTGTATGGGGGGTACCCCCCCTAATGGTCCGTTTTTTCCCATTAACGAACTTAGCCTCGCATTTTACGAAAAACGGATCTGTACAAAATTTCAAGTCTCTAGCTCAATCCGTGCGCCCGCAATCCGCGCCACAGACAGACGGACGGACGGACAGACGGACAGACGGACAGACGGACGGACATGCTAAATTCAACTTTTTTCATCATTCTAAACACACTGGTGTAATTCATTTTTTTGTGCGATGACGGGATCTTGGCGTTACAAACGGTAAGGCAAAGTTAATATACCCTTTGGTTTCACCATACGGGTATAAATATTATGCAGTTCATTTAGTTTTAAACCTTTTACATGTTTATACCCGTATGGTGAAACCAAAGGGTATATTAACTTTGCCTTACCGTTTGTAACGCCAAGATCCCGTCATCGCACAAAAAAATGAATTACACCAGTGTGTTTAGAATGATAAAAAAAGTTGAATTTAGCATGTCCGTCCGTCTGTCCGTCCGTCCGTCTGTCCGTCCGTCCGTCTGTCCGTCTGTCTGTCTGTCTGTGGCGCGGATTGCGGGCGCACGGATTGAGCTAGAGACTTGAAATTTTGCGCAGATCCGTTTTTCGTAAAATGCGAGGCTGAGTTCGTTAATGGGCAAAAATGGACCATTAGGGGGGGTACCCCCCATACGAACGAAATCGTTTTTTGTGAATATCTCAAAAACGGTGCATCTTATCAAAAAAGTTCAAGAACAAAAGTTATTTAGAATATGATTCTACATAAAACTCCCATACATCAAAATCCGATTGGAATAAATTTTAAAAAATCTTATTCGAAAGTTTGACTTCAAAGTGGAATTTTGGAATAACTGTTCGAATTTTGATACGAATATCACCATACGGGTCTCCAATGATTGCCAGATTGGCAATTATAGCTTTTGTTATGTTTTTATTAAGATTTTTGTTAATGTAAACCATATCCCTAATGACATGTCGTGAAACCTTCGTTAATCATTTAATTGGATTTATTATGGCATTAACTAGAATAAAAATGTTGCTTTTTTCGGGAAATACCAGTTAGATAAATTTATTTTTCGACTTTGATTGAAAAAACTGTAATAGGGGTAGGATGGGTCGAAAAGTACCAATTTTATGGATTATTAAAAATATCTCAGAAATCACTGAGGCAAAAGCCACAAAATTTTTGTGGGTCTGATAGCCATATATTAAGAACTTGATTAATTAAAGTGGATTTTATACGAGTCAGTTCTCTGGTAATTTCTACTTAACACTAGAAAGACGGATGAGGTAAATTTGGCGCTTTTCGATGTTTAAACTCCTGCAAAATCTACAAAACAAGCCATATTTTGATAAAACTTTCTGACTTTGCATCATTTTTTATTCTACATTTTTAGTTGAGAAAATTGACGAAATTTAATTTCCATGGGTTTCGTAGTTTCAGAGATATAAGTTTTCAACGAATGTAATTGAATAGAAAGTGTATAAAACAGTCTTTAAATATTAAATTTTTTTAAAATATTTGACTAAAGTATTTTATTTGTATACTAGCAGACCCTTTGTTGCCAGCTTAAAGTAATAACTTAAAAAGTTTTGGGAAAAAACGTTATTCTTACAGGACCTTCGGTTTCGAATTTTGAAAATCTAACATAGTTAAAAACCTGCTCCTGGCAACGCAGATTATTTTGCAAAAAACCGCGTAAAAATCGGTCCAGTAGTGCTTGAGTTTTGTAATCTCAAACAGATAGACCAACAAACAATCCATTTTTAAATGTATAGATTTATTGTTATAACGCTGCGTTTCTCAACCTTTCAGTATTCGCGGCCCAATTTTCAATCATAATTTTCATCGCGCCCCCCTGCATACAATAAAATGTATGTCAATCTAGAGTGTCTATCTAATATTAAGCCTTCCTTCGAAAAACTTTGCTCTGCAAGACAGGCCCAAGGAAGTCACTAATAATTATTAAATTTGTTTTTAATTTAGTAAGTTGTTAATAAGTTAATTATTAAATATTATGTCGAAATGTATTTTGTTTTGCATGTGTGTGTGTGTACTTTCCTTTCAGTCAGTTAATCTACTTTTTTAAATATTTTCTCTTGGATATGCTGGTTAAAAGTCCTCCTTAAAAGTCCTCGCGCCACAAAAAATTAAATTTTAATGAATTTTTTTTATTTATTCGAAAGATCAATACATGGCAATAACATTTCAAAATGATTTCGGGCATATGGCCACCGCGGCTGTACTTGACGAAGCGCATTCTGGACGTCCAATTTTGGGCCACTTTTTCGAGCACTGCTGGCCGTATGTCACGAATAACACGAACAATGTTGGCCCCCAAGGGGTTAATTGCTGCTGCTTTATCAGCATAAACCAGTGACTTCACGTAATCCCAGAGGAAATAATCGAGAGGTGTCAAATCGCACGACCTTGGAAGCCAATTGACAGGTCCATTTCTCGATATCAAGTTATCGCCGAATTTTGATTTCAATAAGTCGATGGTTGCGGTCGCCGTATGACACGTAGCGCCATCCTGGTGAAACCACAAGTCAGCTACACCAATATCTTGAATTTTTGGCAACTAAAATTCATTGATCATTGCTCTGTAGCGAGCTCCATTGACATTAACACGCATTCCTTCCGCCTTTTTAACCGACTTCCAAAAAAGGAGGAGGTTATCAATTCGTTTTGGTCCAACTTTATTTATTTATTTATTTATTTTTTATTTATTTATTTATTTATTTATTTTATATCTGTATGTTCACGCAGTACTTGGGTTATCAATTCGTTTTGGTCCAACTTTATTTATTTATTTATTTATTTTTTATTTATTTATTTATTTATTTATTTATTTTATATCTGTATGTTCACGCAGTACTTGGGTGCCGTTGCATGGATTTTGTTGAAACGTTGGTGGATGACAGAGTTCACTCCCTAGTTGGTCCCATTTTAATTTCCCCTCTCTCCGACGTTTCCCGGCCTTCCCCTCCCCTGTCAACTCCCAATCGGATGGTCCGATCGATCTGAAAATTTGTATGCGTACATTTTGGGGGACGGCTAGTGTTTTCCCCTTATCTATTTTCCCCTACCCCTTTCGCTTCTTAACCCCTCCCCTGTCAACTCCCAATCGGATGGTCCGATCGGTCTGAAAATTTGTATGCGTACCTTTTTGGGGGACGGCTAGTGTTTTCCCCTTATCTATTTTCCCCTACCCCTTTCGCTTCTTAACCCCTCCCCTATCAACTCCCAATCGGATGGTCCGATCGATCTGAAAATTTGTATGCTCACATTTTGGGGGACGGCTAGTGTTTTCCCCTTATCTATTTTCCCCTACCCCTTTCGCTTCTTAGCCCCTCCCCTATCAACTCCCAATCGGATGGTCCGATCGATCTGAAAATTTGTATGCTCACATTTTGGGGGACGGCTAGTGTTTTCTCCTTATCGATTTTCCCCTACCCCTTTCGTTTCTTAACCCCTCCCCTGTCCCCTAATCGGATGGTCCGATCGGTCTGAAAATTTTTATGCGTATATTTTGGGGGGCAGCGAATCCTTCAACCCTCAAATTTTCCAGATAAAAAACAAACACATATCGGGGTTTTTAGGGTCGCCTAATCCAATTCTAATGTTTAGAAGTCTGTAAGGTTAACGAAAGGTTTCTGTCGATCTAAAAAATGTTGGTGACCAAAATTTTTGCTGTCGACCTCTAAAATTTAGTTTACAACTTACTGTTGCTATCCCTAAAAATTCGCTGTTTGGAACGATCAAAGTTTTGCTCTACCCATTTCCTAACATTAAATAGGTATATCCTATAATATAATACGAGGACTGTCGTCCTTCTGTCTGTCAGTCTGTCTGTCTGCACAATGGATCTCGAAAACAGGCCTAACGATTTTCATGAAACTTGGGTGTTAGGGATTTTCGGGGACAAAAATACGATCTAGATAGGTATCCCCTCTGAGAAAATTCCCCTTCGACACCCCTCGCCTGGTATCTTCGAATTCGGTGGTCCGATCTTAATGAAGCTTTACAGTATTACTAAGAAGGCTAAAGGGTTTGATTTTCCACTACAAAACCTGACTTTTCCCTCCCCTCGATACCCCTCGCCTGGTTTCTTCGAATTGGCTGGTCCGATCTTAATGAAACTTTCCAGTGTCACTAAGGGGGTTGAAGGCTATCGATTCGTAACGCCGTTTTCGCACGCGGGCTGCGGCTTTACTTGCTCTACCCATTTCCTAACATTAAATATATCTATATAATGTATATACCAAAAATCACTAAAAATTATAAAATAAAAAACTTTTTAAAAAAAAGTAAAAAAAACCGACTTAAAAATGCACTAAAAAGGAAAAAATAATTTTTTTGGAAGTTGGTGCCAAAATAGAAACAAACAATTTGCTCTCTTTTATTGTACAATCTAAAAGTATTAAAATACATATTGAATGGGTTTTATATTCCCCAAATTTTGAATATCGATTCTTGTCACTATAAAAAATTTATTTTTATCACATCGAATATTTGCAATGCATTAAACGAAACGCGGGATGTAAAAATTATAGTCATTGTGATATTTTAACCGCGAGTCTATTGTACATAAAAGTACTCGACAACTGTAAAAAGCTTTTGATTGTCTTAACAATTCTTGTTACAATAAAATTATTTGTAACACTCAAGAAATATGAATAGAAGTCCTCTTTAAGTTTCTATTTTGGCACCAACTTCCAAAAAAATTATTTTTTCCTTTTTAGTGCATTTTTAAGTCGGTTTTTTTTACTTTTTTTTAAAAAGTTTTTTTTAAAGAAATACGGTCCGATGATACTACTTCAGCAGTATTCTCATTACTACGGGCTGTACGCACTCTGGTTGATGGATGAATGTCTAATAGTGTAAAATTAGTTCGAAATTTGGTGATGGTTTCACGAATAGTGCGTTCAGTGGGACGATTATGACGACCAAAATGTGGACGAAGAGCTCTAAAACAATTCCTAACTGAGCACTGATTTTGGAAATAAGTTTCCACCATTAGTAAACGTTGTTCATACGTAAGTCTATTCATGATGATTTGCCAGAGTATACTGATCATAAATGTCAAAAAGTGAGCGCAGTATAACAGCTCGTTTGACAGTTAACCCTTTCGTAAGTTCTATCTAAGCAAAAAAACACCTTTTATTCCCTTTGCTTACACGGTGAATTTAAAGTGAATTTAAAAACCAAATGGCACTAAATTTAAAAACCAAATGGCGCTAAATTTAAAAACCAAATGGCGCTAAATTTAAAATTCGAACTTTTTGTTGTGATTATCGAAAAAAGTATTTTTGTTTTATTGTTTACGGAACATTAGACTAATTGAGAAGAATATTTAATTTTACTTTGCGTTTGTTCTGCCAAAAATTTATGTCGAAGTTTGATCTTAATAGTTAAGAGCACGCATTTTAATCTCAATTTTCGGGCCATTTGTTTTTATAGTGGGTTAGCCTATAAACGTATTTGGATTAGACACCAATTTTAAATTTTTTATTTTATCATTTTTAAAGGAATGTGTCGTGTGGCACTGCCTTTAAACTTGAATTTGTTAAAGGTGGTCACATCACACGGAATTCCCCTACATTTTTATAATTTGTTGAAAGGGAAACCGATGCAAAGCTATAAATTCCCGTAAGGTTTTATTTTTGCCTAAAGAAAAAATTCACAATAAGCGCGATATTACACACGGCAACTTTCGGGCTTACTTAAGCCGATTTTTGGGAGAAACGACTGAGGAGGGAAAAGTTGCCACTCGAAATCATGGCTTATCGACAATCTGCATACATGCAAGCCGTGTGAACCGGTTTGGGAAAAGTAGTAGGGAGAAATCACTTTCTTTCTGACCATCAGCAGGTAAAGATCTTGGAAAGTATCTCAAGTTTTGGAAATAATCGTATTGACTTGAAAAAATAAGTGGAACATTAAAGTTGATAATTTCAAAAGTGAAAAAGTGGAAAATTAAAAATGGCAAATTGGACTAAATCAGATACGTTGAAATTAATTGAGTTATGGGAAGCCAACCCAATATTATACAACAGTAATGATCCTCATTATACAGACAGAGTAAAACGTGAAAGATGTTTTGAAGATCTTTTAGAAAATGTAAAAAGTTTTAAAATAAATACGACATTATCTGATTTAAAAAACAAAATCAAAAATATCCGCACTCAATATCTACGGGAAAAAACTAATATCAGGAATTCTAAGAAAAGTGGAGCTGGTGTAAACGAAATCTACCAAGCAAAATTATGGTGTTTTGAACATCTAAAATCTCTCGATATTTCTAATGTTGGAGATAAAGGGGAATGTAACATTCCACCAAATGTAAGTTAACATAACTCCAAAGTTTTTCACCTGAACTTTGCATTAATAAACAAATTTTCAAATTTTTCAGATGATCTCTTCAGAAGAATCATCGTCTTACGATGAAACAACATCTAGTTGTAGCAAGAGACAGGTAAAAATTTTTGTAGCTGTTAAGCCTGTTTTGCTATTTATCTACCTAGTAAATAATAATATAATACAAGTTTTAAAAAGGTTTAGTACCTGTGTGTAACAAAATATTCTTAAAATAGATCAATAAAAGGTTGAAATATCACTTGCAAATTGGAAAATCTAATTCCACGTTATAAATACTTGATGGAAGAGTAGAAAAATTTGATTTCAGTTGTTTATTTAAATTCAATTCTGATTTCTTAACCTCTGCATATTAATTTAAAAAATTTATGTGAAATTTTATTTGTTGCAGAGAAAACAAAAAAAAAAATAAAACCTCGAAGAAAGATCTCCAGGAAATATTGCAAATGGAGACGAAGGTGTTATTAAACACAAGTAATCATGGTAAAGAGCAAGAATTTTGCACATTTTTATGCCGGGAGTTAAAAAAGATAACAATTAACGATATATATGACGAACTAGAGTATAAAATTTTGGATTTAGTTAAAGATGCCGTCAAAGAAAATAAACAGCAAATCGAACGTAACAAACTAAAACCCTCAACATCAAGCGATACTTCAAACAGTTTGCTTATTGGATCACTTAGTAGTAATGAATTACATTTTTCATTTTCAAATCCGTCAACATCTACTCCTGAACCAAAATCTGACCGTGTGAATATAATTAGCCATCATATTTTGAAGCCCGCAGAAAATCCATGTGAACAATATGAGCATCAAAATATCGAGGTATATTCAGCTACAGAAAATTCCCATGAACTCGAGGAAAATGTAGAATTAGGCAGGGACATTCTCCAAATGGCAATGGAGGATTTATTTTCAGCTGAAATATAGCAAAAAGATTTTTTTTAACTTCAAATATATTTTTATTATTAATATATGTTATTCTTAATAACTATAAATATAAGTTTTTTTTTAAATATTATTACCTACATTAATAAATATAATTAAAATATACTTAAGTATTTTGTTTATTCAAAAAATCAACATTTCCTTCTTCACAAAAATAATCAGCAAATTTTGATCTAATTTCTTTAGCTGAATTTGATGGCCTAGTATTTTGGTGAGATTGCGTAAATTTTTTTCTATTTGTGTTATCATTAATTTGGTTCGTGCTATTTGAATTATTCAAAATTTCGTTAGAATATTGATTTTTACAAATTAAAAAATTGTGTAAAACACAACAAGCTTATACTATTTCTTTAACTTTGAATTGGTTTAAATTTATGGTTGTTTGGAAAATTTTAAATCGATTGGACAGCATTCCAAAACTATGTTCAACACATTGTCGAGCTCTGCTCACCCCTAATTTATTCACTAGGAGTTAAGCCGAGTTAGTGAGTTAAGGGAGTTAGCTAACGTTATTTTCCATGTTAAAGGTGAGTTAAGGGAGTTAAGGCGATTTAACTCCTAGTGAATAAATTGGCCGTTAGTCTAATATTAAAATTTTGTTCCCTCTTGTCCTTTGTTTTCCAAATATAAGGCTTCAATAGATGTGTTTCTAAAGGAAATGCATCATCACCAATAATAACATATGGTAATTTCCTTCCTTGCCCTATTTCCACATCTTCAGGAAAGTGTTGTTCGGGGTTGTTTAATATTTTTCTTAATTTTGATCTGCTTAGCACTCCTCCATCACTTATTCGTCCATTACAACCAATATCAATATATGTGAATTTATAGTTTGAATCTGATAGCGCTAATAAAACTATGCTGTGAAAACCTTTGTAATTATAAAATTTCGATCCGTCCTTCTTTGCAGCCTTAAATCTTATGTGTTTTCCGTCCAAAGCACCCAGACATAATGGAAATTGCCATTGTACCGCAAATTCTTGGGCTATCCGTTGCCAATCATCTTTTTTTTCTGGAAACTAAAATGAAACATACGATTAAAAAATATTAAAATAAAAAATACTAAAAACATCCATTACTTTTAAAAATTTATCAGCCATGTTGTTATAAATTGCTGTTGCCACTTGCATTACAGTTTTAGCTATGAACATAGATGACAATCTCGTTTGATATTCCAAACTTCGGAAGGATTCTCCAGTGGCAAGAAATCTTAAAGTTACAGCTAATCTCTCTTCAGCAGAAACCGCATTTGTAATATCTTATAATTTTTGGTAATATCTTTCCGAATGTAATTTAAAATTTCCAAGAAACTGTTTTCATTCATTCTCACATAGTTTTTATATGCAAAATTATCACAAACTTTTAGTTCTTTCGTTAAAAAATTATAAATTCAATTTTCCTCTCTTTTTTTCCTCCATTCTTTTTTAGCAACCTTATTTTCTTCAAAATCCAAAATCAAGGCGACAGCAGACACTACACAAATCGCAGCGGCAATTTCAGTGGTGGTTTCCATGTTAACTGAAGCATCATGGTACTTACAAACTAAGGTAATATATTCCGAGTTTCCAAAATGGTATTCTACTGCGCATGACGTCACGTGAATCACAAAAATTTGACAGCTCGCTCATTTGGTATAGAAAATTTGCGTTGTGCGTATGAAAGTCGGTGTTTTTTATAATATTATTGCATTAAAACTCAACATTATTGAAAAAATAAACGAGATGGCTATTTGCTCGGTTTTTGGTTGTGAAACGGACAATAATAAGCGTCAAAAAAAAAAAACTGCGGAAGTTAGTGATGTAAGACTTTTTAGGTTTCCAAAAGACCAAAAAGTAGCTAAAGTATAGTAAAATATCGAATTAAGGATAAAATAAAACCTAGTACGGTGTACATATATGTGCTCAAGATATTTTACTGCAGATCAGTATATACGGAATTTGCAGCACGAGCTACTGAAATATTCTCCGAGCAGCAATTCTGAAGCGAAGTGATAGACGCGAGAAGAATGATCGTCAAGATTTAATTGAGGAACTATTGTTTGATGATCAGACACCAACAGTTAATGACCAGAATGTCGTCAGAACATTCGAAGATAAATCATTTAATACTGAACTATGGAAGTAAGTAATTTCATATGGTGATTATAATTTTCCGCCACTCTTATAAAATCTCTAATATTTTCAGGTGCTGTGATCACATTTGCTTCACTTCAACTGAGGTAGAAGTTTTGAAAAGAAAAATTTCAACTTTGGAAGCAGAGAACTGCAGATTGAAGGAGGAAAATTGGAAATTGTTGCATGAAAATAATGCAGTTGGTTACAAAAAATAGACAAAGTATTGAACACATACTTTCAATAATGAAAATGATGAAACCAACTCGTTGAAACCATCCCTAAGCTATATACAAACATTAATGTCTTTTGTAAATATCTCAATGTCAGATGTAGATATAATTGAAATATTTTTGCGTTGTAAAATGTGTTTTAGAATAAGAATTGGAAATCAAAAATTAAGGGAAAAACGTTCAAGTTTAAAAAGAAAAGTAAATAAAACTTGCAATTAAATTCATTAAATGGTTTTTATTTAATTTTTTTCAATCTACAGCTATAAAATCAACTAGAATACCATTTACACCTTATTTTATTGGTCAAGAAAATAATTTCAATAGCTTTTCTTATGTAGATAATACAAAAGTGTGATTCACGTGACGTCACAATGAAAGAAAGAGAGGGAATGAAAAATGCGCAATATATTACCTTCGTTTGTAAGTACCATGCTGAAGCACGACTGATGTTGAGTCCACACACACCCATGTAAACTTGTGTAGCATATGCAAACAGGATTGGCTTATTTAAGCCACAAATGTAAGCACATTGGCTTATTAATCCGAAAAGTTGCCGGCTTAAATAAGCCCGAAAGTTGCCGTGTGTAATATCGCGCTAAAGAACTTCGATTGTGGACAATAGAGAATCGGCCGCAGCCAGTTTTCTGTAACCGTTCGCCGATCCTGATGGCGCCAATTCTCCCTGAACAGAGGCCGTATCGCCGAACACGACACTAAATCGACTTAATTTCCTCCAAATCCGAAATGCATATTTCTACTTTGATAATACAAACTAAAATTCAAATTTTCATAAAACCGTTTGTTCCAGTGAACCATACCAGCACAAAATATTTTTTTATTACGTATACTTTCGCGGAAAAAAATATCTCAAATCGGTCAATCAATAGAAGAAAAAAATGCATGCAAAAATTTGAAGTTTGTATAAAATAAACGAATATTAGTTCACGCATAACATGTTAGAGAGTTTTCGCAAACTATTTTTGAAGGTTGTTAAATAATCACATCTTTAAAACTGTGGTCACCTTGGCTTATCATTAAATTATTTATTTGCTTTTGCGGCAATGACCCATGCCTGTGAAACACCCCAAAATACACAAATGTTGTAGATATAAATATAAATTCTATACGAGTCGTTTTATGTTCCGAAAATTCATTCATCTGATACGAATATTGCAGAATTTCAAGTCCAAGTTGTATCGTTGGCACTATGCCCAGACATGACTTAAGCTGGGAAATTAAAACTGAACCACTTTAAAAAAAAATTTCATTTTCTTTCATGAATAAAGTCTTTTGTGATTCTTTATTTCTTTTAAGTGTTTTTGCATTACCTACAATAAAATCTTATAGATTTTAAGCGAATGTATATTTAAGTCAGATTTTTTGCTTGTTTTATAACTTTTTTCAACGCCTTACATTAATTTTATATTACCAACACGATGTTTACATGTTTTTAGGTATGTTCGCTGTTGCGAAATGACACGGAACAATATTGCTCGCGTACTACTTTTCTTATTCAGAGGGCTTCCTTGGTAATTCACGGCACGGCATAGAGACAACCAAGGTATGCCATGAACTTTTGATAGTCAGGTGTGACGTCATTTGTGCCGACTTTTTTTTAATTAATTTTTATGTTTATTGATCACTATTTAATGCAATCAGTCCACTAATTTACAAATATCTTATTTAGATCGCACAAATTTAAAAAAAAACCACCCAGAATACAAAATTCCTTCTGCACTTGACGAACTAATCGGCACAAGTGACGTTGCAAAGAAACGTCAGATTTGAGTTTATGGCATACCTTGGTTGTCTCTATGCCGTGATTGACGGTGTGTTTAAAAAAAAACACTTTTTGGGCAACAAAAAATCATTTATTATCGCTCAATACTTTCTCCCAATGACGGTTAAAGCTAGAACATGAATCGTACGTCGATGCGTCCGTCATGCGTGCGTCCGGTAGACAGTTCGATGCGGTGACAGTTGGGTACGGCAACGAATCTGGAGTTAATTCATTGTTTTGCACTTCTTCTATTAGTTTATCGTCGAAACAATTACTTTCAATTTGTTCCATACTTAAATTGCTTAAATCGTAAACAAACTTTTTTTGGGAAATGACATTTCTGTGCGTTGCCGCATGTAAAAGTAGAAATTCGACCTACTCTATGCGGTTGCCGCATCGGAAAACGTGTTATTAGGGGAGTACTCATAGCAGCCCGTTGATTCTACTCGAACTGTCAACGTGACGGACGTATCGACGTACGATTCAGGTTCTAGCTTAATACTTTTCTTTCCTCACTACACGGAGAGAAACAATAAGACAGATTCCTACAAAAAACAAGACTATACGATACGGGAATTTTTTTTGGCAATAAAAAGGGAATTCATGACAAAAAATAGAAAATTTTCATAGAATTGTAGGAACAATTTCCTTTTAAGGAATCATTGCAGAAGTGTCCGCTGTCTCCTATTTGGATTTCTCTCCGTGTATCGAGAAACTAGGGCCGAATGATCTCTCCAACCAACAATCTTTACTCTGTCCATGGAGAATCAGAGCTCTGGTGCTATTGTTCCCACCCCCTCCCCCTCCCCCTACTCTTTCCCCTCTCCACCCTTCTCCCCTTTCCACCCCCCCCCCTTCAACCTTCTGAAAAAATTCCTGCGGACGCCCATGATATTAAGTACATATAACATAGAAAATATGTAAGACCCGTGATGACGTTCGTGGTGAACACATCACAAGCCAGACTTTTCAAACCTAAATACTTTTCAAATTCCAAATTCTAAAAATAGTTATTCAGTAGATTGGAAATTTCAACGGGTGTTGCTTAAATATTGCTTCTAATTCATTGCTCTAAACATGACTTACAGCAGGGGTGTCCAACCTTTCAAATTTTAAGTAATTTAAACTTCATTAATTCATCAAGTTTGTAAATATATCAATTTTTGTTGGGCCTCATGCAAACATGTCTGGCCGCAGGTTGGACAAGCCTGACTTACATCATTTCCACAATTGCCAAAAAATAAGAACTCAAGCAAAATTGAGTTTTTTGCCAAAAATTTTCATTTGAAAATTAGCTGGAGAACTTT
The DNA here is from genome assembly GCA_964034945.1 of Chrysopilus asiliformis. NCBI lineage: Eukaryota > Metazoa > Arthropoda > Insecta > Diptera > Rhagionidae > Chrysopilus > Chrysopilus asiliformis. The sequence continues at coordinate 80,198,942 of OZ035961.1, read as the reverse complement.
CTATCGTTCTTCTATCAATTTAATCGACTTTCAACGATGCCGATGGATGTGAAATGTAAAGAAAATTCTTCCGAATCTGTCAAATCTTGTGATCAAGAAACTGGGTCCTCCTTGTACGGTACTCGGGTCTGTTGTTAGATTAAGCCTTCTGTTACCCTTCGAAAAAACTACATAGCGTACCCTTTGGGTCATAGGATGACCCACATTTATTTGCGGGCTTTTCATACAAAAAATTTAAAAAAATATGCAGTAAGTGGAGGTAAAAGTAGCGCTATGTCAATGATCTGGGCCAATTGGTTTTTTGCAAATGTTACAGGAAGTGAGTTTTCTTTGTCGTGGTTCTATTGGGGCAAACACCACATCGTGTGAGTTTGTTCGCATCCTGTCTTACTTCATGTGATTGCGGTTGTGAAGATGATCCTGGTGTATCATTCCTGTTGTGATGATGTGTTGCTTCCTCGGCTCGGATGTTTTCCACTATAGCTGTGGATGCTGTCGATCTAGGAAGTCGTAGTCGGTGAATAATCAATGGCCGCACAAGGCATTCACCCAGCTATTGCAAGAAATGTCGACGTTTTTCCATTTTACTATGGTTCCAATTGGGGTTGATTTCTGTCCATAAAATGAATGCATTTAACTCAGACAAATCAATAAAATTGCTAAATAAAGCCACCGGCCAATGGTTCATTTGACATTTACACGAGCAATAGCGTCCTAATTGATCCATTGTTTCGACCCCGCCTTTCGTCGAATTATAAAACTGTATAATCTCGGGATTTTTTTTTTTTGTGATCATGAATAACTTTTTTTTCGTGGTCAGCAATTTGTATTTCTTTGGAACATCGCCCACAACCGTCATTTCCCAATCAAATTTGCTTGAAAACACGGGTTCTGTACGAATTTGGGTCGGCGTTGCATATACAGGCAAGAAACTTTTGTTTTTGCGGATGGTACCAACCAGCGTAATGTTTCGCTTAGAAATTCTAATGCTAAATTAGAATATGCCTTCCATATTGCTAAAGTGGAAAACATCTTTTTTAAGTGTGACAGTCAAACATAAATTGAAGGAATCTTCCAGTTCAGAAATCCGTTGAACTGCAAACGACGTTATTCCAACACGGCTGTGAATAATATTTTCAGCTGGTTTACGCGACAAATAATTGTTACTATGGGGTGTTGTATGCCAAGTAACTTGTTTATCCTTACTGAAATATATTTGGTTTTCAGGTATATCATTCTGATGATCATCTAAATCACTTGTGTCAATACTTTCGACATCGTTAATTTCACTTTCCAGCTCTGGTTCGAAATCTTCGTCGTCACAATGTTCCTCATTAAGCATATCATCATTTTCTAAACCTTCAAAACTTTCAAGGTCTACCTCTTCATAAGCATTTAGAACTTCTGCTATTTCATTATCTAATAACGGTTCTAATAACATAGTATAAAACCTATTACAAATTGAAAATATGGAATAAAAAAAAATTACTTGCTAAGCCTCCCCGCTGATATTTTTCAGACATAACTATTTTTTTATTTGTTTTATAAAACATAAAACTTTACAAAATATTCTTGCTTTATTCAATATATGCAGAAAATTGAATCACATATCATGATACTGCAATAAAACAGTTTCTCTATAGAAAAATAATGGGTCATGTCATGACCCAAAGAGACGGCGTGCATACAAGTAGTGTTGCCGTTAAACTAAAATACATTTAACGAAAATAATTTATTTTCCTAAAAATATTTTAAAATTCATACACTGAGTTCGAGAGAATTTGAAATTAGAGAATGCAAAATGTAAAAATTTTGAGATTGTAATCGATTTGGGTCACTAAATGACCCAAAGGTAACAGAAGGGTTAACAGCTACCGATGCCTGGTGGTCTAATAACTGACTTTATTCCTCCCCGTATCGGCAAATATTGGCGTCGGGGATCAAAAGTTCCAACAAATTGTTTCCAAAACCACAAATCTGTTACCTTTCTTTCAGTTATTTATTATTTTATTTATTTATTTTATTTATTTATTTATTTTTCTTTTGCTTTAGGTTTGTATATATAGAGATTGTATTATAGTAAAAATCATTTTCCTCTATTTGAAGATTTTGTTATTGAATACTGGCATATAAAATTTGTTAGATTTTGAATGTATATTCGCTGAAATTCGATAAATATTTCCATATATGAGGCGTTAAAGGCTAGATTGGACCAAGTCACATAATCGAGTTTATGAAGCTTTTCCACTTTTGTTTATTACTCAATGTTGAAATGTTCTTTTGTGCATCCAAACATTTTTATCTAAAAACTCACTCACAATAGTGATTCAAATACAAAAAAATTCACGATTTCGACATGTGGGTTGGTCCACTGCCACTCTAGCTTTTAACGCCTCATATATATAGTTGGTTGAAACAAAGACATGCTATTAATGATTTAAATTGTCGCTAAATTAAATAAATAGGTACTATTTACTTACAAATCATTTATTTTAATATGATTTTAATTTTCGTTAAATTTTGAAATTTCGGGTTTCTTTTGAATTATGATTTGGCAAGCAAATCGTTTGAAGAGAAAAGGGGAGGACAAATCAATATGGGTTGACTGAAAAGGAATCGACCTCCAGTAGTGAGGGGTTGATGAATGGGCTAACTATATTTCGTTCGGCCGATTAAATTGAATATTTTCCAGCTATTTTTTTTACTTCTTTTCTATTTCTTTTGGCTTTCTTCCGCGAGCGAAGAGCCTGGTAAAACAAGCGTGCCGGTTGATGACAGGCGATCGGGCTCCGGGGCGATCATTCCGGGTTCCCGAGATGCAAAGCAAAGCTCCGGAGTATCTGTGGTTGTCCCTCAACGACTGGACAACACGACAATTTCTTCACACACTGTCAAATCCAAGCTTGTGCAGTCATGTAAGGAAGACCTAAAGAGACTCTCCGAAACCAACCACCTTAAAATGGTTTGGGTTCCTGGGCATAGTAATATTCCTGGAAATGAGAAGGCAGATGAACTTGCTCGTGGACAGTCAACCCATTTCTGTTGGGTTTCCGATGCAAACCCTCAAACTGCAACTTAAGCAGTGGGTGGATTAGGAGAACCAACAACTTTGGTCCACATGGCAGATCGGCACTATAACAAACGAATTATGGGGTGGCTTAAATGCAAACCTTACTAAGAGCCTCCTAAATCTGGACCGGAATCCCCTTCGTCTAACGACTTGGATTCTAACTGGGCACTCCCTCCTGAAGGATGACGCCTTCAAGATGAGGCTGGCGGATAATCCACAATGCAGGGGTTGCGTGGAAGAGCAGGAAACGGTGGAGCACTTTTTTGTCACTGTCCAGCCTTAACCCGTACTCGCGTCAAATGCTTCGGCTATCCCTTTCTAGAGGAACTCCATGAGGCAGGAACTCAGGGCTTGGAGCCGATTCGGAAATATATAGCACTGTCGGGATGGCTGTACAACCGGACTTGAGCTGAATCTGCTCCAGCGAGGGACATCGGAGGTGTACAATGGGCCCAATTTGAGGCCTACGTGCGTGGGGTTCCCTTGTGAGCCCCCCACCTACAATCAAATGAACCAATGAGTAATCATATCGTGAGTACCTACTTATAAATATATGTTTTTACCACATATTTATTTTCCATTAAAAAGGATGAAATATGTATATTTTTTTAAACTATTAAAACCGACTTAAAAAAAAGTCTGCAAAAAAGAAAAAATAAAAAAGTCGCGTATTTTACAATTCGGACCAATCTGCGAATAGAACAAAACTTCGTTCAGAATAATATCGGAATATTAAAAAGATACGCTAGAAAAAAATTTATATTAATTTACCCCACTTTTTTTAGATATTTATTACTCCTAACTCTGTGCAATCGTTCAGTTTGCTTTCATTTTCACGCAATGAAATCAATCATAAAGTACAATTTTCATTTCGGCACGTTCCCAATAAGTAGATTTCCATCACACAAATCTTTCACATCTTTTATTTCAGTGGTGGAAATTTAAATAAAATTCAAGTTTAAAAAAAAATGCGTGAATTGCTATCTCCCAATTTCATGCTCGGCGATTTCCTGAAACTTAAAATTGCTAAATCATCGGAGTTTATCTTATTAAAGTACTTTTACCGATATACCACAATATCTACATATATATATACATTAAATGCCTTAAAAATATGTACATATAACTAAAAGTTGGAAAAAAAGATTACACCCTAAATTGCTGTCTATAGAGCAAGGTATATGCTATTATATAGCCACAAATATACAAATAGACATCCATATATTTTAATTTAACGTGTGGAAAGATTCATCGACATAAAAAATTTCAATAGAATATATTTAGAGCAAGTATAGAAATAGATTTCAGCCAACCATGTTTCATCTTGAAAATTTATTGCATTCCATTCTCAGGGCCACAAAATGAAATCCGTCGTGATTAGAAATTCGTATTAAAATTCCGATCGCTTGTATGAAGACACGATGGGTTGACTTTGATTTGATAGAATGGAAAATCTATAAAATGAGGAAAAAGCACAAAAAGGATGAAGAGGACATAAAGAAGTAAAAAAAAAACATACACAATTTCCATTGAAGATTAAAAACGTTTTCTTTTTACGCTTTCTTCATCTCTTGATTACAATTTTTTATGAGTGTTGCATTTTTAGATACTAAATGAGGAATGAAAACAGAAAACAATATGAAATGGAAAGGGGCGAAAATTATTACAAAGATTCTACTACATTGTTTTATGATTATCGCTGCCTTGACTTCACCCTATGCTTGTCAGTGAAGGATTCGCGCTGATTAAAATTTTTGTGCCTGTAATATTTTGCGATTAAAATGCATATTACCTTTTTCTTAGAGACTGTTGTTAGAGACTGTTCATAAAATACGTCACATTCTTAGAGCGGAGCAGAATATGTAGTAGTGTACGGTGATAAACTTCAATAAACTTCACACAGAAAAATTACGGAGGGGGGGGGGGGGGGGAACCAGCATCGCGTATTTAATGGCCAGCCTTACGCGTCAATTCAATCTATGCAAAACCAGTCAATTTTTTTAAAATCCCGGTGTTCAGTTTTTTCGGTTTTCGCTAATATTAGAACCGATTAAAACCGTTTTTGAATTGGAAATATTTTTCTGTTCTAGAAAGACATTGCGTATATAAGAAACGATAATTATATTTGGCTTCTATATAAGAAGATTTTTAAAGTTGAACCCGAAAAGGCAAAAATCATTTATCAAAAACAAAATTAAACATCACAAAAGCTATAATTGCCAATCTGGCAATCATTGGAGACCCGTATGGTGATATTCGTATCAAAATTCGAACAGTTGTACCAAAATTCCACTTTGAAGTCAAACTTTCCAATAAGATTTTTTAAAATTTATTCCAATCGGATTTTGATGTATGGGAGTTTTATGTAGAATCATATCTAAATAACTTTTGTTCTTGCACTTTTTTGATAAGATGCACCGTTTTTGAGATATTCGCAAAAAAACGATTTCCTTCGTATGGGGGTACCCCTCTAATGGTCCATTTTTGCCCATGAACGAACTTAGCCTCGCATTTTATAAAAAACGGATCTGTGCAAAATTTCAAGTCTCTAGCTCAATCCGTGCGCCCGCAATCCGCGCCACAGACGGACAGACGGACAGACGGACGGACGGACAGACAGATGGACAGACAGACGGACAGACAGACGGACGGACAGACAGATGGACAGACAGATGGACAGACAGACGGACGGACATGCAAAAATTAAATATTTTTATCATTCTAAACACACTGGTGTAATTCATTTTTATGTGTGATGACGGGATCTTGGCGTTAAAACGGTAAGACAAAGTTAATATACCCTTTGGTTTCACCATACGGGTATAAAAATCAAAATAGAACCTCTCGACATCTTCTCAAAATCTCATATAATATTTTGGTCGATGATATGGGAAATCTTGACTTTTTACTCAAATTGTTTGTCCTTAGGCGAAATTTTAATAGCTCAAGATTCGAACACGAATTAGATCGGATTCATGGCAAATTGCCTATGCACCGGCTGTAAAAACGATCGCCAATATCCGTATCAAAACGAAGTGCCCCAATTTTCTCAATATAAATAAATAAATCACGAAAGAAAGTTTGAAATTACCCACAGTTCATCCCCGAAGTAAATTTGGATTTTTCGATATGTATTTTGTGGCTAAATTATATCCATCGATGTAGTGCACTGCATCGTTGATTTTTAATTAGCTAAAATAGATAATTTTGATTTATTTAAATGAGAGAAAGTTGGAGTAAATTATCATGATAACAAAGATCGAAACTTCCCTTTTTACAAATGATGTTTGAAAAATAAGAACCCTGCTCAACTAAAACTGTAACCCAAAAATTTATACGTTAAGCGTCTCCTGAGCGATGCTCAAACTTCTTCGTTCTTTCCGATGTTGAATCCTCTGATGATTTTAACAAATATGAACCATGAAGAATGTTGCAATTTGCAATAAAGCCGGAAGAAAACATAAAACATAATACAGTAATCCCTCGAACTGCGCGGTTTCGGACTGCGCGGTTTCACAACTGCGCGGTTAAGTTTTTAATACCAAAATTTCGAACTGTGCGGTAAAAATTTCGCAGCTGCGCGGTTTTTTTTTTATAATATCCGTATAAAAAACATGTTCTGAACATATATTTTGGTGAATCCCCGACAAGAAGGAATCAGCTGGTAATTTGGTATCTTCGTACATATTTGGTAATTTCGTGCTTATTAAGTGCGAAAAACTAGCAAATTCTTTTGTGCTTGGTAGTCAACTTGAATAAGCAGCTCTTAATATGGACCCTGATATGGAGCGTGTCTTAAAATTTCGGAAAAATTTGACAGCCGCTTTAGCCTCATACGCAGAAATTCATAATAAAAAACAAAAATCGGGTAATCAATCACTAATTTTTCAAAAAGATTAGTAACTTTAAATATGTCGTTAAATAAAAACTTTTTTCTATTTTTTTTTTTTATTTTTTTAATATCTGGGACCTAACCCCAATATTTCATACAAAGTAGGGTTCACAGTGCGCGGTTTCGCAGTGCGCGCTCTTTTTGTGGAACGTATCTACCGCGCAGTTCGTGGGATTACTGTATGCTGCTGCACCAATTTGGGAATTTTTCCCCTCTGGAATATCTCGGAAAATGTTTATCGGATTCGGTGAAAATCTGCCTAGGCTCCCGCTTTCGTTTACCAGCTGTGGTTAATCGTGCGACGTATAATTGATATCTCGCTGCACACGAAAACCAGGTTTTGTCCGTTCACAAAATGGCGTCTGGGAACCAGGAAAACGTGGTCAGAACCGGAATTTACTCCTTCAAGGCGATTTTGCGGTACCTCAGAATAGCAAAAATTCTTTTCGAAGAACACCGGAATTTTCCTCGCAAACTTCGAGAAATTTTCAATGTAAATCCGAGATTCGGATTTTATCCGGATTTTCCTCAAATTTCCCACGTAGATTTAATGCGCTTATCCTTTGAAACCTGAACTAAACTACAAAAAACAAATGGAATTAATAATCTGGCACAGGAATATTTGTTTTGTCTAGAACTTTAGCTGGTAAGAAAATTAAATAAATTTAAACTCCTGCGCAAGAAAAACCTTAAATTTTCGAGAAAATTATATCACTGAGTGGAATTAAAAACCACGGGGAAATTTTATGACGACAAAAATCCTATCTCGTCCAGCTGCTACAGTGAAAGTGAGCGGTGGAAAACTATTGAACAATTCAATATACAAAACGCTGGCCAAACCAGGTTTAACAAAAAAAACAGCGCCGCTCGAGTCTAAAGGGCCTGTTATACCACAAAATCCCAGTTTCCACTACGAGTGTGTAGTGGAAACTGGGAGTTTTAAGATGGGGATAGAGATTTCTTTTAATATTATGGAAATAGCGTGCTGGTTTTGCATTAATTTTAAAAGCGAAATATTCACTAAAATAGAAAATCGTTTGAATAAAAAAGTAACTTGAAATTACTCCAGACGACAATTATTGTGTGGAAATTCGATGGGGGACAAAATCGTATCATCATCAAATACATTTTGCTGACTTGAATATTGGGACAACGGAAAGTGGTGCACTTCTTCACTTCATGAGTCCTGAAACTTGTCCTTTGACTATTTGCATAACAATTCCAAATAACTGAATACAATTTGCAAAAAGTACCTTAGTAAGGCTTATGTGAAGAGCATAAACGACATCAGAGAGCTCGAGGGGTGGCCAGGGGACCTTGAAGCCAAATAAACTGGAAACTACGAGTAGTTTTATAGGCATTCTGATATTCAAGCATCGAGTCAGACAGGAAACAAGTCCCAATGGCAAAGTATACAATAAAACGGTGTGGATAACCACAAACTTAACTATCTAGCAATAGAATGACTGCAAGATTAGCATCAGCTCGCAATACACTATGCTTAACTATATGAGAACTATTTGAATAAAGGAATGTTTGCTTGTCCTCTCTCTAAAAGTCTTTGAGTTGGTTTTTGTCACCGTGATTAGTAAATGTCTCCCTCAGGATCATTTCCTACGTGTCAATGTTGACAAAAACTATCAGGTATGCTGAAAAAGAGATGCTTTTAGCTTAAATATTCTCAGTTTTAGTCTAATCAAATTTTTATTGGTGCTATTTGAGGGAAAACCGAGACATTTGCGTGTTTCTGTTTAGTCAAAGTTTATTTACATACCTCAAAAAATTATTTTATAATTAATTTACCTATTAGTTTGCATCAGAGAAATTGGTTATAACTAGAGTGACCATATTTTTTCTGAGACAACTTGGGATAAAATGAGTGGAACTGGGACAGTGATAAGGAAATATCAGTGAAACGGAAGGTAAACAAAACAACAAATTTTATATAGTATAGAAAAGTTTTAAAAACAATATATGTATGATTTGAATGAAAACCAAGAAATAAAATCGGGTGAAAAATAATTCATAATTATGAGCCGCAAGCGAAATTTTTTCAACAGAATGCGACGAAATTATTTAAATCGCGCGATACACAGTCCCAGGGAAAACTAATTCGACTTTTGTAATAAATACAGTTGAATTAAGAAAAGCGCTATAGTCGAAAACGTTTAAGATATATTGACCCCCCCCACCTGCTTGAAATCCGAAGAACAGTTCCGAAGCAGAAAAAATATATAATTTACAGTAATCCCCAGTTGACGCAAATTCTTTTTTTTTGCATATTTAGTAATCTATTTTTGTAGCGTTTGATAAATAATAACACTAAATTGAATTTTTAGTTTCTGCGACGTCGCCGGGACTTAAGTCTAGATCCTGTTAGTTTAATCCTTTCATGCCCGGCTTTTTCCCTACAGTTAGAAAAGAAAAAAGCTGGTTGTTATTCTTTTGTTCTTTAGTTCTAGTTCAAACACTGATGATCGATGTCGTGTTTTATTTTTATTTTGATCTAGGCCAGTAATAATCAAAATCTGGTTCAGTTCTTCACCTGAAAACGGCTAGAATGATTTTAATAAAATTTCATAGTTAAGTTAATAGTACCAGGAAAACCGAGCCGTGCTCGGCCACCTCAAAGTCGTCCTTTTGCTGAAATTTTGCAGAAAAGGGTAGATTCACGTAATCTCGACACCACCTTTCCTGAGGTTTCAAATCCGGGATCCAAATATCTAAAAAGTGGTATTTTTAGAATACATATCGCAAAACCTTACTCCTTAGCAATATAGCGAATTTCAATAAGATACCTTCACGTAATTCGAAGACACCAGGCGAGGGGTATCGAGGGGAGGGAAAAGTCAGGTTTGTAGTGGAAAAATCGAAAGCCCTAAGCCCCCTTAATAATACTGTAAAGTTTCATTAAGATCGGACCACCCAATTCGAAGACAACAGGCGAGGGGTATCGAAGGGGAATTTTCTCAGGGGTGAGACCTATCTAGATCGATGTCTTGTCCCCGAAAATCCCTAACCACTAAGTTTCGTGAAAATCGTTAGGCGGGTTTTCGAGATCGTTTGTGCAGACAGACAGACAGACATTCCTCGTATTATATTATAGGATATTTGAATGAAAAAATTGGCTATATTTTTTTGTTTTCAGGACTACTCCTTCTATTCCCTTAAAAATTGAGCGGATCCAGAATTACTCCACAAGAATCACTCGTTTTTTAGGTCCAGAATCACACGTTTTTGGGTTGGTTGTAGAACAAAAAAAAGGCATACGAGATGAATTGAAATTTTTCTAACTTATTTCAAGTTACTAATAAAAATATTTATAGAAAAGCGAAAAAATAGTTTTGTTTCTAATTTACCCACTCTCATTTCATGTTGACAGTTGAAAGTACATAAAAGTTCTGTTCAAAATGTGTAAGTAACACTTAAGCTTGTGAAAAGAATAAAATAATGTATTTTGTACTAGAATTTGGAACCGGTTTCGCCCCCTGCTAAAAGAGTGAGTAGAAATTAGATGGCCTAAAATAGGGTGGTCGTTGTTTTTTTAAAAGTTTTTTCTCCTCGAAAAATGGTTTTCTAAAATTAACAAAAACACAATAAACTCCAGCATTCGAATTCGGATTTACTATGGTGAGAGGCCAATCGGTTCAGTAGTTTTCCTGTGAAAACGTAATATAAAAGAAAAACAAAGCTTCGGATTCTCTTCACCTCCTCCTCTTACTCTGTACACCTTTCGGGCTACTTTTAAATGGATCTATGTTAGAGCTACTATGTCAACTTTCAGGCTGATCGTCTCAGTAGTTTTTCCGCGAAAGAGTAACATCCAGGAAAAAGCAAGCTTTGAATGCAGTTTACTTCCCCACCAACTTTTAAATAGGCCTATATTGGAACCAGGCCTAAAGAGAGCATCCATGCTAAATTTCAGGTCAGGCCTAAAGAGAGCATCCATGCTAAATTTCAGGGCAGTTTTTACGTGAAAGAAGAACAGACAGACAGACAGACACCTACTCATTTTTCTATATAAGTATGATTTCAAGAAAGATAAAATAAATAAATATATACTAGGGGCATGAATCAAACACAAACAGATTGCGCATTGCGCAGGTCCGCCATGTTGGATTTTTGCTGTCAAGAGATTGTGACGTCAGCTGCGCGTAGATGTTTAATAAGTCTATGGAAAAGTTAGAATTTGTGGTTTTATTTCAGTTTTAAGTGTTTGAAAAGTAGTTAAAAGTGCTGTAATATCAAAACTAACCTCAAGAACTAAGTGTTTAATATTTAAGACATTGAAATGGGTGTTTGTGCCGTGTGCAACAACGAAAAGAAAGGCAGTGAAAAGACGAGCTTCCAAACATTTCCCAAGGACAAACTTTTATTGAGGAAATAAACGAACTTCTGTAAAAGAAAGGATACATTTAATGCGAGAATTTGTAGCCTAAACTGCGAGAATTTGTAGCCTACATTTTGTACCTGATTGCTTCGAAAATAATATGCAGTATGAAATGGGTAAGATATGAGTAAATAGCAAAACTCTAAGTAATGTTTATATTTCCAACTTTATTTAGCATTTCCGAAACTGTTGCAACTTCAAGTCGGACAACCAGAATGGCTGAAAAGCAGTCAAAACTATTAGTTGCTGATTTATTACAATAAAACGAGGAGCCTGTGCATGACAAAGCAATCAATGCTGCAGTGTTAATCCGCTGGAGGACACAACTTATTCATGGGTTCATCATGTCTGAAACACTGTCTGAATCTTTAGATAATTGTGATATTAAAGTAAAAAAAACTTTTTTTCACATCGAGGATGTATTTTCGTATACGTAAATTGAATAAAGAACTCTGTGAACATTTAACTACAAGAAAAAGGAAAAATAAAAAAATTCTAACCTAGAAATTTTAGCTATGTTTCATTTATTTTCACAAAGTGTAGTAAAAATTCACAGGCATTGTTGTTGTTTGACTATTTTTTTACTATTTATAAAAATAAATAATATTTATATTGCAGCAAACAGAATAAATTCCAGTTTTTAGGCGAAAACAGAACAAATCTCATATCAATGACATTTCAGTACGCTCTTGTGACGACATGCGCAGAAGTTTACCAAAATGAAACTCGTCTTTGCGCAATCTGTTGTATTTGATTCATGTACTAGGGGTGCGCCCTATTAACCTAATAAAATTTCAGACAATTTTCACAATAACCCCGTCGGTCACCGGCTACCCTGCCACTATCCCCCTCGGCCGTCGGCTACGAGTCTACATTTTCATAGGTACACCACTTGCAGGGATAAGAATGGGGTAAATTTTAGTGGTTGAAAAATTTCCTTGAGTAGTGACCTCAATACTGGTGAAAATCGAATCCAAATCCATTCAGCGGTTCAAAAGGCATCAAGAGGGGATTAAGAAGCAAGAGGAATTTCCGAACGCAGAATAGCATGTCATACTTCATTATATTTTGAACCAAACGCTAAAATTTCATTAAAATCGGTTTACTCATTTTTGAGAAGTTTTGTCACAAAAACAACGACTTTCTTTCATCATATTAATATGAATCTTGCTTTTTTAGCTTGTTTTAATTAATATATCATCATATGTATACATACAAAATGGGAAAAACCTAATCCTCTCCGCCAATGGCGAACATCGGATCGAAATCCGTTTCAGTGAGCAAAAGTATGAAGGAATCACATAAATATTTAATAACTAGCTTGCATACCCGTCGTTGCCGGGTTAAGTTTTTTCAAATTTTAATTATTTTTTTTTTATGGTCTATGTTGGAGCTAAACTTCAGGCCAATCGGCTCGGTAGTTTCCCCGCGAAAGGGTAACATAGAGGAAGAGCTAAGTTTCGAGATCACTTTACCTCTTCCCCTTACTCCCCCACCCCTCGCGCTACTTTTCCGTATGCCTATGTTGGAACCAGAACTACCACAGGCACCCAACCCAAATTTCAAGTCAATCGGTTCAGCCGTTGTTGCGTGAAAGAGGAACAGAGAGACAGATAGACATACACCAACTCATTTTTATATATTAGTATGATCAGATGTCTCTATTTTTGTTTTATACAGTTTTAATATAAGGAAAAAAGAAACAAAAACTGTCACCACTCAGAGTCGAACCGAAACCTGTCGCGTGGTAGTCAAACATTTAGCCTCGAAGCTAATCGAACCACACTAAAGATTTTTGTTAGGATTGAAGAGTACAGAAGTAGCATGTTTATAATTTTGAAATGCAAAAAACTAATTAAATATTATTAAAAATGGGGAAAAAGGTAAAACGTACATATCTACAGATATAGAACTTTCATTTAAAAAAAAAGTATGATCAAAATCGGTTCGATAGGAGACGCCGGCGTGCAGTCGAAAGAAATCCATGCAAAAATCGATGTATAGATATAGATTTCTGTTCCTTTTACTTCTACCACTTACAATAAAGGAACCAAAGCTTTTGAAAATGTTAAAAGCGAATGGTGAATGAACAACATGAGTGGTTCGTTGGTTTGAGTATGGTTTGGTTTATACTATGTTATATTCATGAGTAAATATCGTTTTGAAGTTTCCTCTCTTTGTATGGTAGGAGGGTTGTTGCAAAAAGTCACAAAAACATGAAAAAACCTGCTTTTCAAAAAAAAAAAAAATCTTCACGTCGAAAGAACCTCTTTTCATTTTAAGTGTAATTTTGTGAACAAACATCGGTTTTCAATTTAAATCCTCATGGCACCCCATTAGGCTCGCCGTTTATTTCATTTTGCCATCGACAGATTGTCACAGGAGTACAAGTTTACATATTGAAAATTACACATATACGTATGCGTGGCAGAGTTTCTATCCATAAACACGACTCAAGTGAAAGTTTATGAAGAAAGTTTTGATAGAATTACTTTCTCTCCTCGAAAGGTTTTGTTGGCTTTTTTCAGTACTCGGCAAAGCTATTTCAGTTAAATTTAATAAAATTATATCAGTTTCGAATAACATTTATTATTTAATTTGTTTAACTTTTATTTACCCATTTGGCTCACGGTTATCAGAAAAAAATACATATTAAAAGTTTTAAATCAACGCCTAAATTCTGGAAAACTGCTTCAATATAGTCCTTACACGATCAATATATTGAACACAATGAAAATACGTTTTAGTCTTCGTTTTAATTCCATATTTTCTCAATCTCATCGATTCTGGAGTTAAAAAGTCCGTAAAGATATCTCAAAGGCATCAAAGATATTGCCTTTGAGATATCTTTGCGAACTTATTAACTCCAGATCGATGAGATTGAGAAGAGATGAGATGAGATTTTTCCGGAAAATTTGAAGAAAAGGATAATCACATTGTCCTCACAGGACATTCCGTTGTCCCTACAAACTTCTTAACGTAAGAATCGGATTCATCGACCTCAAAATCCTCCAGATGAGATTTTTTTCCGGAAAATTGGAGGAAAAGCATATCCACGTTATCCTATCAGGATCTTTCGTTATACTTGAAGCAAAGATGAAAATATTGTCTTGTCATTGAAGTTACGTATCTGTGCAAAATTTCAAGTTAATCGGAGGAGTGGAAGCTGAACAGAATTATCTTACAAGATTTGACCTGCACAAAACGGCAAACCTACATAAACAAGCTAATAAGTAACAGCTTTTAAAAAGGGTTTTTATTGCAGTCAGAGAATATAACACAGGCCGACAAAAGCAGACTTTTTGTTTTGGTGTACGCGATATAAGAATGCTTTTCAAGTAATTTGGGGGCGTTGAATCCGAATCTGCCCAGGGTTTAGTTGGGTCGGCTCTAGTTTCTGAGATCTGAAGAGTAATCCTTGAAATTGTCCATACTTTTAAACTTTAAAATTCTTTGTAAGCCAAGCGGGTGACAATCGATATTAGTGTCTGTTTCACACAATTTGGGGTCACTAAATTCGAATCTCGGAAAGATTAAGCTATATTAGTCCTAAGTTTTGAGATGTGAAAGAAAAAAATTGTTTATCTTCCATATTTAAATATTTAAACGAATTCACCATTCAAGGTATACGTAAAAACACATTAAAACTGGTTGAGCTAACTTAAGCTACGCGGTGTGCAGATAATCAAATTATTTGTATTATAATAGAAAATATAATTGCCGATATGCTAAAAAAAAGAGTCAAATAAGTTAAATTTAAAGACTTACAACATAAGAAGTTAGGATAATTGATAATAAACGTAAATATATTCATTCATTTATATAGACATGAATATGATCATAACTGAATTTATAAACTTTACAAGTACCACAAAATATATCCCATCTGAGTAAAATATTTATGTATTACATGTTTATGATTTTTTAAAGAAACATACACACTAGGTACCTACTTACATGTTTATGACTGGTTTTTTCCCAAAAGTTTTAGATAATTTAATAAATGCAAATGGCACTAGAAATATGTTTCTTTATTGACTCATATATGCGTTGAATGTGACATACTTTACATTTTTCTTACCACAATAGTACCATCATAGAGCAAAAATAGTGAACAAGTATGTATTTTTGGCCGACAACGTAGCACATAAATTTTTAAGGCTCCAGGCAGCTAATGTTGTTTTTTACTTTTGGTTATTCTTGCATGCGTATTTATATCTTTTCTACACAAAGTTATAAAATTAAATTACTTCTCTCAAGTATTTGCTGTGTCTTGTATCAACTCTAAGATAGAAGGAAAAACGATTTTGTAGATTTAAATTTTAAATAAATACTTTTGAATACCATGCAAAATTTTGTTACAAAATGTTTACAGAAGGCTATTTTCGCAAAATACATACATATGTATATAAATTAGCGAGTTGAGATACTTTCTTTTTTATTATAATTAATTTTCATTGCAATCTTTTCTAATATTAGGAATCATTCCACTCTTAAAATTCGCGATCTATTCCCCACCCCTGTCCGCTTTACATGGAGAGAAATTTTATTAGTTGATTTTGCGTCAACTTTGTTTGTGACTAAGGACATATTGTTAGTTATTACACCGACGCGATTTTCATTGTTTAATTCAACTAATTTGCGTGATCACGTACATTATCAATTAGCGATCACGTTCATAGTTAACTTGAACAAAAAAGTTTTTTTTTGCGAAGTTAACAATGAACGTGATCGCTAATTGACAGTGAACATGATCGTTTAATAAGGCAGAGTGTAGTTAAGTTAAACAACGAGAATTGTTCCATTTCGATAAATGACAATATGTCCTTAGTTGAATTAATCACAAACGAAGTTGACGTAAATTCATCTATGAATTTCTCTCAGGCCCGTTTGCGCGTATTATTCTTAAAAAATTAAGTTATGGTTAGCCTACTTAAACCGTAGAAATTCTTCGACTTAAATTTTTTAAGTTGTACATAAGTTGCTAAGTTTTGTTGGTGCAAACGGCACTCAGTGAGTTAGTGGCGTACCAATAAATGTATTTTCGCAATTTTCACCGAAAGAGGTATTTTTTTAAATAGCATCGACTAAAATATCTTTTTTAAACAAAATTTACGACTTTCTTAAACAAAATTTACGTTTCTACGCAATTTATAGTTCGACGAATAAATTATTGGTTTACAAAAAAATACGATTTTGCGAAAATATAAAATATCTCAATAACGGTAAAAGCTATCGGTAAATGGTAGAAATTTAGAAAACTCCAATATCTTTAACTGCTTTTTTTCAGAAAACCGTTAGTTTGCAAGCAATTCGCAAGAATCTATTTTCTTACTTGATTTCTTAGAAATACCTGAATAACCATATGAAAATGCTGAAAATACCTTAATTTGTTTGCCCCAAACAAAATTCGTTCACCACCTATATAATTATGTTTAGAGGAATAAACGCCGGGACAGCTCTTTAATCAGGCATGTTGTATCGAGTTGAAATTATATTATTGGTGAACGAACTTTGTTTGGGACAAAAAAAAATTGTTGATGTAGCAATAATATTATATTTATCTCAAACAAAATATGTTACTAGTAATTATAATATGATGATTTCATCAAAAATTATTTGTTTCCATGCATACATACGAGGGCAGTCCGATAAGTACTTAGCCTACAAAAAAAAACGAAAATTTTGGAAAAGTGACCATTTATTTCTCAACATAGTCTCCTTTTAGCACCCAGCGATGCTCCAACTTCTTTAACCCGTCTGAAAAATACGTTTTCTCGAGGTCTGCAAAGTAGGCCTCCGTAGCGGCGATGACCTCCTCATTCGATTCAAATTTCTGCCCGGCGAGTGACTTTTTCAAGTTTGGAAACAAAAAGAAGTCGCACGGGGCCAAATCTGGAGAATACGGTGTCGAATCGGCCCAATAATTCGGTATAGTAGAACCCTGTGATCGTTTTGCCCTTCTCCAGGTAGTCAATGAAGATCACACCTTGTGAATCCCAGAAAACGGTGGCCATCACCTTTCCGGCAGATAGGACAGTCTTCGCCTTCTTCGGAGCACGTTCGCCGGGTAAAGTCCACTGTTTCGACTGTTCCTTAGTCTCTGGTGTGTTCCAGTGGATCCATGTTTCGTCGACGGTCACGAAACGACGCAGAAACTCCTTCGGATTGTGCTTAAACAGCGTCAAACACTGCTGTGAAGTGGTTTCACGGTTGCGCTTGTTGTCCGGAGTGAGCAAACCATCGCGCCGACAACTTTCTCATACCCAAAATTTCATGCAGGATATGACCCACGCGGTCTTTTGAGATGCCTACTGTCTCAGCTATCTCGCGCACCATCAATCGGCGGTCTCCCAATACGAGATCGTGGATTTTTGTTATGTTATCCTCCGTGGTAGCCGTTTTCGTAGCACCTGGGCGTGGCTCATCAAAAACCGAAGTGCTCGTTACACCAATTTTTGACGGTCGCCATCGAAGGAGAAGAGTCGCCGTACACAGAATCCAAGCGCTCTTTGATTTCGCTGCGCGATTTCCCTTCCAGCAACAAGAATCGAATCACAGACCGATATTGCTCTTTTTCCATTTTTCTGAAATCCGCAGACACGCCCGCTTCCATACGCGGTCAAAACAAAACTACGAGTTCGATTCGGCTGAAATTTTGACTGTAGCCCAGTGATGCTATATCGAGGGGAATTCCCCTTTTTGCGGGGAATTTGACTATAAAAATTGTTAATAGGGGAAAAGGGGAAAACGCTTCAAAACGAGGGGAAACGATTTACAACGAGGGGAAAATCTTCGCCTTTCAACAAAATCCGAAATACTTTTAAAAAATTACGGAAAAGTAAAAATACAAATAAATAAAAACAATTACAATCCAATTCCAAGCTTAGGCAAAGGTAAAGAGCGAAGGAAATGCCCTTATTTATGCATTTGCCACTTTATAATGATCTTATTGCAATTGTAAAGTACACACCAATCTTTTAAACAAAAACACTTTAAAATGGCTTTGGAATGTACGTTAAACCGATTTTTCAGTGTACTTTTTAACCGCTTTGAAAAAAGCACATTAAAAAGTACCATTTCTCATCTTATTCAAAGTAATAAAACTACTTTAAAAGACTTTGATGGAAAGTAGTTTCCATGAAAGTTCATTGACACATATTTTTTGTTCGTTTTTCGGATTTCCATCCAATAGAAATATTTTCAATTGCAACTCAGCAGAAGTGCTTTGTTTAAATTATGTAAAAATCAATTAAATCGGTAATTTCTTTGTCATCTTTAAAATTTGGCTTAATGTTCTAATTTCGACCAATATTCACCAGAAGAATGCATGGACCAGTGGCGAAGTGCCCGGAATACAAAAATCGAGTTCCAGTCGCGACTTGATTTCGTTTTTTTTTCCATTTTTATATTTTTTAAATTCAAAATATGGAAATAATTTTTACCGAATTTAAGGAGGACAGGATCATTTTAAGCTCGAAAGCAAAGGAACTACCTTGATTTATAAATTCGTGACTTGCTTTGATTATTATCTAATTGTGAATCCCGGCTTCTTTTCATATCTTATTTGACGTTTGGTTGGAGACCCGTGACACTGTTAAGCGGTCCCTACATGTTCAATCTTGCAGTCAATCATCGCATGCTGTGACAGCATTTTGAACGTCTATGGTGATGCTGTCATGCAAAATTTAATGATTGACAGCATGCTGGCCAATATCAAAATCATTTTGATATTTTTCAAGGGAGCTTTTTGAATCACAGCATGCTTGAACGTGTATGGCGATGCTGTCAATCAATTCGTCATTTCAGTGTAATTTTTTGTAGTGAAAAGGTGTCGCATATAAAATATAAAGTATTTTGGGAATCCTTTTTCGAGTTATATCGACAAAGAAGTGAGTTGTGGATGACGAAAAGTGCAAAATATAAGGACAAAGATTTTTTAAATTTATATTAAGTGTTGTTTTATATAAAGTTTTTTTTAAATTTATATTAAGTGTTGTGTGCTGTCGGTTTGGCTGTTTCGAAATAAGTGATGCTTGCGTGCATGATTGAGCGTCTAGTGCAAATAAGCTTTTTGCTGTGACAGCATGATTGACTGCAAGATTGAACGTGTAGGGGCCGCTTTATCGGGAATACAATTAACGAGTATTTTGTTAAAGCTTTCCAAAATATAAAATTATTTCCTAATTTGTGCTTTTTTCTCTTAAAAGACTTTAACATGAGTCCAGAGGACAATAATTTTTGGTTTTAATAAATGAATTCTTTATTAAAAATTCGTTGTTTTTATAGGGGGAAAACGAGGGGAATTTCGTCATTGAAAAAGGGGAAAAAGGGGGATTTCGTCATTTGGAAAGGGGAATTTCACTAAAGGTACATAGCATCACTGCTGTAGCCGTCTATGAGAATGTACTACACGATAGTAAATTTCTCCTGCGATAGTGGCGCCATCGGGCGGTGAGGCTAAGTACTTATCGGACTGCCCTCGTATTTCAAATCTCCAAATTTACTCGAAATCCAGCAAAGTCTGGGTAAGGCAAAGTCTTACCCAGACTTTTTATAGCTATTGTTTTATCTCCACCCTAGAATTTCGCTCAGCTCAATTCGCAAACATCCTTGGTGTATGCATTCTAGTAATTTTGATGCAAAATTTCAAGTCACATGAAAAACCACATAAAAAACAAAATCAAAGATTTTTGTTAGTATTTTTTAAAAGTAAAGCTTTTGTGTTTTTAAGTATACTTTTTATGTATTTATTGAACTGTCATCCACTTTAGTTAATTTAAACACATTTGTGGAAAATCTAAAGAAACATAAAACTTACTTTACTTTGTAGAAGGGAACTTGTCAGTAGCCAAGGACAACGTTTAAGGGGAAAAGTACTAACTCGAGTTGAATTCAATGCACTTCAATTTCATTTTGTTGCATTACCGTTGAAGTCTTTCGATTTTACTAGTGTTCCTCAATGCTGATGGGCTGTAAGTTGTTTGTATAACCAATGGAGACATCTTAACCGATATCACAGGGAATAAACTTAAGAATACTAACCTACAATTGGTCTAAATGTCAAGAGACAGTATAAAACTATACATACCTTGTTTTATATCTGTATGTTATCTGCCATTAGAGTGTGTATGCGTGTGTGTGTTCATGTGTATTAAGAAGATAGAATACATTGCACTTAGAGTCTGAACAGGATCTAAGTATTGCTCACCTATCCTGCAAACACTGATTTTATTAGGTTCCTGGGCAAAGGAAAGTAACGATTTGTTATAAGTGAGGACTTTGGGGATGGATATATTCCCATGAGTGTTATCATGACTAATTCAAGGGCCATCCACAAGAAAGATGAGATACAATAAACTCGTACTTCAACCCTCTGTCCGAATATACCATATTTGAAATTGATATTTGATAGTGTATCATAAGTGCGAGTAGACCAAATCCAATATCTGGCCATTCAACAGCACATGATGATAAATAATATACACCTATGAGCATTTGTTAGCTGTGAAAATGCGACAATACTGAAACCATAAATAATTATATAGCTATAATATAAAAGTGGTAAAAGTGAGTGAATATTACATTCGATTACGGACATAGATAACTGTGATGTTGTGTAGTAATTTTATGGTTTTGTATAAAAATTACCATCATCCCATTGGGATTAAACATTTCAGCTACTTGTTATCCTCATGATTTTCAGATTGTTTCTAGGTTAGAAAATTTATTACATAATTGTGAATTAAATTATTAACTCTTGATCCCCGCAGAGTACTTAATAATGGAAAATTTGGTTTTTCAACAAATGGTTGTATGATAGTTAACAACATTATCTAAAGGTTCGATTTTAGTTGTTATTTTAATTTCAAGTGATTCGAATCTGATTGAGTAATTCCGGCATGTGTTTAAATAAAACAAAATACATTGGGTCCTATTAATAAACATAAAGATAAACTGAAGTTTTGCTAAGTAGGATGGCAAAATTAAACTCGCAACTGAAATACCAGCCTATCAAAAAACTTTAATCTGGAGTTTAGGTACACTATGAAACTATATTAAGTTTTCGGTTTAAATCTAGTACAAAATTGCAAAACGTCAAATGCACTTTTGATGAGAGTTTATTTGTAAATAAATGCAAAAAAAACCTCTTAGGCCTATGTTATACACGGCAACTTTAAACCGATACACGATACAAAAAGTTGCTCGTTTGTGCTACACGCGGAGACAAGTTGCCGGAAACTTCTGCATATTACACAGTGAGTGTTTCATGTGTGTGTGAAGTTGGACGAACTGTCAATTCGCAAAAAACTTTCACGAACCCGTTCTTTGTGATTTTGTGCTTGTGTGCGTATTTTGTCGCCTTGTTTCTACTTTCGGAACTGGCGACATTAGCCACCGCTTCCCTCACTTCTCGCGCCTATACTTAAGAAAAGTCGCCGCTTAAAGTTGCCCCGTGTAATAGGGGCCATAGTATGCATGAAAATCTACGTATTCGAAGGAATTTTCTTTTTAAGTTTAATTGTGATTGAAATTTCATGAAAGTTTGAAGTAGAATAGCCTGTTTGCTGCAATTGTCCGGTTTACTAAAGATCAGCTGATCATTTTGAGTGATTCTATATCCCGCAATATCACAATGCTCATATTCCATACCACATTGCACATCATTATGATACGGAAATCGTTATAGAATTTGAGGTTAATGAACCACTTAAAGATACTCATGAGAGTGATTACATTCAACGCCAAGTTTAGCGTTTTAACCACAGAACTATATAACATAGAACAACTGTCACCATACAAAGCTCTGCTGAAAAATGGTCCCAAAAGTATTTCCCTCTTTATTGTACTTGAACGCATCCACTGAACTGCATAAGGTCGCGAAATTCAAATTTCGTTTGCCGCGAAATTCAAATTTCACAAGTTTGAGACTAACTTTAGGCGTCAAAAACGAACTTTAGGCGCCAACACCATTCCGAAAGTCTATTTTCCTTTGACAGCTCACGGTTTAAACGAGACGGCTATATTTATTTTCATACGGTTATCTTGCTCTTACTTGAGTCGTTTTGATCCACTGAACTGTATTGAAATGGGACCATTTGAGACAGCAAATCGAGCGATCTAGTATATCTATGGTTTTTACATACACTCTAAACCAGACGTTCTTTTCTCAGTAAATTTCCCAGCGAAATTTTACTGGGATTTTACTGGGGACAACAGTCAATATTCTTTTTTTTTACTGTTTTCCCAGTAAAATTTACTAAACACAGTAAATTTTTACTGGGGTATCACTGATTAAGTCTTAGTAAGTGAACTGCCCGACAAACGCAGAGGTCTCGGGTTCGAGCTTCGGCAGAGGTAAGAGATTTTTCAACACAACATTATCATGTAAAATAAAATATTGATAAGAAAAAAAAAATTTGATAAAAAATTAAAATTAGGTTTGAAAATAAAATTTTTTTTTGGCAAAACCAGTCAAATGCTTCAAATATTTCAAAAAGCATCTGAGAGGTTTTTGAGATTTTACTGTGATCCTAGTAAATTTTACTAGGATGCCCAAATTACTGTTGTTCCAGTTCTTTCCAGTTTTCCAGCATCAGAATTTCAGTGGAAATACAATCAAATATTTTTACTGTACGTCATCGTGGTTGCACTTTTACTGGGTTCCCAGTAAAATCTGGTTTAGAGTGTAGGCCAAACTTAACTTAGCAAAACCGTCCCATTCGCTGTAGCTCCAGTAGTTTTTGAAAAATCTTGTATACACCCAAATAGCATCGAAAGGCGCTGGCACATGAGATTTCGTCGGCTAAAAGTGAAATTGTGCTAAGTCCATTATACCAAATTTTCCAGAAGAGCAATAAAAAAAACCGTGTTAAATCATTTTAATTTTCATTTAAAGAAAACAGAGTCTCATTTAAAGACAACTGAGCCCAATTTTTCTCATTTAAAAAAAATTCAGTGTTATTGAAATTAAAACGATTTAACAAGGTTGTCATTGCTCTTCTGGAAAATTATACCAAATGGACTTAGCACAATTTCACTTTTACCGACGATTTGTTCTTTGCGGCTTTAAAACGCAGCAATTTATACAATCGGGGCTAAAAATTTACACCTATAATTCACATCCGCGTACAAGAAGCGCAAGAAGTGACGAGCACGATGCACGTTGGGGCCAAAGTGCTATTCGGCGGCCAAAAATACAAATTTTGAGTTCTGCCTTTGAAGGATTTCGGTTATGTCATTGCGTTGAGAATTCTTAGGAACCTAGAAATCCAAAAGGACACTCTCCTGGGACAAGTAATTTCCGAGCGCCATGGGGTCAAAGTTGGTAAAAATTCTGGTTTTTTCAATTTTCGAATTTTGAACAAATTTTTTTAACTTTATTAAGTCACTTAGTACAGAAAAATCGATTTTATCATCAACCTGAGGACATATTTAGGCAATTATAATAAAAATTAAAAATTTGTAGTACTACATTTTTTTTTCTTAAAATTGTTATCCCGGAATTCTGGGCATTCTAAAAATACTATTTTTTTCGCGAAATTTTGTATATATATTGCTCTGCAAAAAATGTACCGGCTTGTACCGGTCAGGTGTAAGTTGGACATGATAGCCAAGGTCAATACCTTTCAAAATATCCATATTTCATCTGCTACTACCTGCAACTCTGGTCACCGTAAACAAAAGTCTGATTTCTTACATATTATTTAAAAAAAATGTCTTATTTTGTCATAACAAAGAACAAAGATTTTTTGTCTTATATGCTAGGAAATTGTTTTAATTATTTTTAATATACATTAAAGCGGAATATTTTACATACCGGCATACAGTGAAACCATTAAATATCACCCTTCTTGACAGTAAAACCGTTTAAAACTGGTAATCTTATCCTATAATATAATACGAGAAATGACTGCACAACAATCTCGAAAACCCGCCAAACGATTTTCACGAAACTTGGGGGTAAGAGATTTTCGGGGACAAGGAATCGATCTAGATAGGTCTCACCTCTGAGAAAATTCCCCTCGATACCCCTCGCCTGGTATCTTCGAATTGGGTAGTCCGATCTTAATGCAACTTTACAGTATTACTAAGCGGATTAAGGGCTTTCGATTTTTCCACTACAAACCTAACTTTCCCCTCCCCTTGGGGTATCGTGTCTTCGAATTACGTGAAGGTATCTTAATGAAAATTCGCAATATTGCAAAAGATGAATTGGATGACGAGGAAGATCAAGAAATCCCACAATTGTTAAAATTCGACGTAGTTGAAGACATTATTAGAATGTAATTTTTCCTCAACCTTATGTAATGTTAGCCATGTGTATTTGTATCAAATTGTATTAAAATTAATAATGCGTCTGCAAAGCCACAATTGGTTTAGTGAGGAAATTTGTGATCGACGGTTCATCTTTGGGTCAACGTTCGTTTCATGAAAATCCTGTAGCGATAGAGCAACATTTGACGGTTCTCGGGTCGATACAGTAATTACCTGTGGAACCTAATGTTAATGATCTTGGTGTACTACTGGATGCCAAATTAGATTTTAATTTACATATAAATGATGTAATTCGCGCTAATTCTATGTTAGGCTTTGTTAAGCGCTGGTCTAAAGAACTGACGGATCCTTTTGTGTTAAAAGCTTTATACTGTGCGTTTGTTCGTCCTATTTTAGAATATGCTTGTGTTGTTTGGACGCCTGGCTATGAAGTTCATATTTCTAGATTGGAAGCTATTCAGAAACGTTTCATTCGTTTTGCTCTTCGACTTTTACCTTGGGACAATTATCTACTTCTACCTCCTTATGAGCAAAGATTGAAACTTGTAAACTTGCCGCGGCTTAGTAAACGTCGGGAAGTCTATGCCGCAACTTTTATTGCAGACTTACTTGTCGGGAATATTGCTTCACCAACTTTACTTAATAAGCTAAATTTGCATGGAAATATACGTACTAGACCGAAAAATGATTTTATTTATAACGACTTTCACAGAACAAATTATGGTCGTTCTGAACCGATTTCGTCAATGTCTATTATTTTTAATAAACATTATAATATTTTTGACTTTAACCTAAGCAAAAGTTGTTTTAAAAATCTTATATATGGTGAACTCCACCTCAACTCATACTCACGTTTACAGTCATGTTCGATTTCTTAACTTTTTTCATTTGGATGTTGTTAGGGACTTAAAAAAAAGTTACCCGTATTTTTTTGTTTGGCGGAATAACATCCGGTAGGCGGAGGGGAGGGGGTCAAAGTCGGCGAAAACTGGAAATCACAAAAACTTTAAAAATTTGTAACTTCTGAACGGCTTTACCGATTGTGATGATATTAAACATTTTGGAAAGGTAATTAAATTACCTTGTCACACAAAAATACTTTTTGACTCCCTCCCCCTCACTTTTATATTGTAAAATTCAATTTAGTGACAAAATTTAAAATATCTCGAGAAAGACATATTTTTTTCTTTTGAAATTTTTTCTGTAAATACCTACCATTATACCATACAAATTCGCTAAATAAAATTTGGGGGTAAATGCGTTGTTGATTTTTAAAAAAATTTCAAAAAAAATCGAATGCAAAATTTTTCATATATTTTACTAATTTTCGATTGGTTTTTATGTTTTCTGTACATAATATTATTGCAAAAGTTTTAGGAGATTAAAATTAATTAAAAATTCATTTAAAAGAAAAAGTTTTAAATATATGGGGGGTATCCCCCTAATTGTCCATTTTTTGCGAATTACTCATCTTATCAAAAAAGTCCAAGAACAAAAGTTATTTAGGATATGATTCTAAATAAAACTCCCATACATCAAAATCCGATTGGAATAAATTTTAAAAAATCTTATTGGAAAGTTTGACTTCAAAGTGGAATTTTGGTACAACTGTTCGCCGTTCACTTAAATCACCATACGGGTTTTCAAAAATTGCCAGATTGGCAATTATAGCTTTTGTTATGTTTAATTTGTAACACAGAGAGAATAACATATGAGGTAAAACAACTTCAAAGAAGGTTTGAAAGTGTCAAAACACTTCCAGGATCTCAAAATTTTCACGGATTTATTCAAAACGGAAATTTTCTCAAAGTAAAAAAATTTTCTAATGGTGATATGTATATTTAAAACTTTCCTTTTAAATGAATTTCTAATTAATTTTAATCTCCTAAAACTTTTGCAATAATATTATGTACCTACAGAAAACATAAAAACCAATCGAAAATCAGTAAAATATATGAAAAATTTTTAAAAATCAACAACGCATTTACCCCCAAATTTTATTTAGCGAATTTGTATGGTAAAGGGTGGTTAAATTTTAAGGGCCGATGTTGAATGTGAACCACACCTAAACGTCAAGTTTTTTTCTGCATTTCATTTGACATTTCTCAATTTTAGACTAACTCAATTTGAACCATGGAAAGATACACAATCGAGCAACGCGTTAAAGTTATTCAGGCTTATTATGAAAATTTTCGAAGAAAATCATCTTCAGTGATGAGGCACATTTTCACCTCAGTGGATTCGTCAATAAGCAGAACAGCCGCATTTGGGCGAATGATAATCCAAGAGTGATTGTCGAAAAACCAATGCACCCACAAAGAGTGACTGTTTGGTGCGGTTTATGGGCTGGCGGCATCATCGGGCCGTATTTTTTCCAAAATGAGGCCGGTCAGGCAGTTACTGTGAATGGTGTTCGCTATCGTGAGATGATAACGAACTTGTTATGGCCCGAATTGGAAGATATGGATGTGGACGATATGTGGTTTCAACAGGACGGTGCCACTTGCCACACAGCTACCGAAACAATCACTCTTTTGCGCGACAAATTTAATGGCCGTGTTATCTCACGTGGTGGCGATGTCAACTGGCCGCCAAGATCATGTGATTTGACACCGTTGGACTTCTTTCTTTGGGGTTATTTGAAAGAAAAGGTGTACGTCGATAAGCCAGCAACAATTCAAGAGCTAAAGGATGAGATAATTCGGCACATTAACGGCATAGAACCTCATATATACGATATGCATTTTGATTTGAACGCCCATTTTCATAATAAGCCTGAAAAACTTTAACGCGTTGCTCGATTGTGTATCTTTCCATGGTTCAAATTGAGTTAGTCTGAAATTGAGAAATGTCAAATGAAATGCAGAAAAAAACTTGATGTTTAGGTGTGGTTCACATTCAACATCGGCCCTTAAAATTTAACCACCCTTTATAATGGTAGGTATTTAGAGAAAAAATTTCAAAAGAAAAAAAAATGTCTTTCTCGAGATATTTTAAATTTTGTCACTAAATTGAATTTTACAATATAAAAGTGAGGGGGAGGGAGTCAAAAAGTATTTTTGTGTGACAAGGTAATTTAATTACCTTTCCAAAATGTTCAATATCATCACAATCGGTAAAGCCGTTCAGAAGTTACAAATTTTTAAAGTTTTTGTGATTTCCAGTTTTCGCCGACTTTGACCCCCTCCCCTCCGCCTACCGGATGTTATTCCGCCAAACAAAAAAATACGGGTAACTTTTTTTTAAGTCCCTAACAACATCCAAATGAAAAAAGTTAAAAAAACAGAGGTGACTTCCAAGCTCCATGCAAGTCGAGTATGAGTTGGTGTGGAATTCACCATATAAAGAATCAATTTAACTTATATTAATATCAGATGGTGCTTTACCTGTTGATGTAATAAATAAATAAATAAACCTGAATGCCAGTTTCACTTTGAAGAAACGTGTAATGGGAACCGGGACGACACGTTTGCAACTAGAGCTACCTCAAAGCACCCGCCTTACAAACAAAAGAAAAAAAGTTGATGCCTTCAACAATTGATTCAAACAATTTCGGTTCGAGAATTAAATTTCTTATTTCTGGTTAGTAACTGAAGGAAATTTCATAAGAAATGGATAGCAGACATTTTTGAGACAGCACAATTTTATTGGCATCAAAATGTCATTGCAAAAGAACAAATAAAGGGACTAGCCGGATAACTAAGGGAAAACGGCCTAAGAAGATATCATCTTGAAACTTTTAACAGATGTTGGTACTAATGTCTTTATTGTTTCTGCAAAGTATGAATCCTGGGGCCACTTCATGTAAAATTTCTTCGACCAGAAAGTCGAACGATTTTTTTAGTCGAAGAAAATTGATATTGGGTTCATGTAATTCCTTCGACCACGAATTAGGCGTTGCCTAATGTCGAATATACTAGAATCCGACTAATTAGGCCATTTAAGTTGTCAAAATCGAAGAGTCGCACGAAAGTATTTCCAATTTTCTGTGGTCACGGAAAAAATTTAAAAAATGTTTTTTGACACTGAGAGCAGTGATGAGGAGTTTCTAAAGGACTTAACGGCTGAAGGAAGACGTCTTAGGCATATTAGCAACCCTTTAGCATTGGCAGAAACAGAGTATGATTATGTGAAATATGAATATTTTTTAGATATGAATTGTGATTCTTTGAAATATTTCAGCTTTAAAATGAGGTTTAGGGTTTCCAAGGACATTTTTAGCTACATTTTAAACACGATTGAGACACCAATAACCAGTAGAAACACCAGTGTACCAACGATAATAAAGTTAGCAACGACTTTAAAATTATTGGCCAGTGGCAGCTAACAAACATTTTTGGGCGTGATTGATACCGGTGGACGGAAGTTGTTTCTCTTGGCTTAGTTTATTGGAATTCGCCCTGAAATCAACGCATTATATATAAATTTCATATTAAATCATAGATATAATTAAAGTTTTTCGGCAAAAATGCCACTATACTCACATTTTAACAAATATCTTCAGCGAAAACTTTTCTTCGACCTGCTGGACGAATGATATTTCACCATCGACTAAATTTGATTTTATCGTTCGACCAAAAAGGTCGAAAATTTGATACATGAACCCAATTTCGGAAATAGTCGAAAAATTGTGGTCGAAGTAAGTTACATGAAGCCACCCCTGTACCCCCCTTATTTTTGGTGGGAGAGGGGTTCAAAGCAAAAAAAAAAACGGCTGAACCGATTTGGATGAAAAAAATATGTATTGTACAGACCAATTGGGCAATAATTGCAGAAAATTTAAAAAAAAAATGGACCAAAAAGTGGGTGAAAAAAAATATTAACGTTTTAAAAATTTTTTTTTTCTTAGATCCTCTTAATTGACCACTCTGAGTTTTTGCCAAAAAAATCCGAGGAAAGTGTACTTTCAATATATATATATATATATACTGGACTGGTCACTGATGTGGAACTTTGCGAAATTCACGCATATATGTATGTGTGTCTACCATATGTATCTCCCACTGTACTTTTTCCTAAAGTTACCCCAATTGGATTTTGATGTATGGGACATTTGTGTAAAACCGCAATTGTCCCGGCGTGTGCCGTGGTGCTGAAAACGTTTAACTTTCGGTATTACACTAAACGCACCCGCGAATGTTTTGACTTTTCCATACATTGATTTCCCGCGAGTAAATCGTTGCGGGACCAATCAATTAAATAGAAAGTTTGAATAAAAATGTGAATTTTATTTATACATTCAATAAATTTTAACTAAATATAAGTTTTGAAGGTCAGGAAAAACTAACTAGACGCAGTACAATCATTTAATTGAACAAATAAAACTTCATGTATATCAAATCAGCAAAACTGTCAAAATAGTCACCGCGCGGCTGAATAAAACTGCGTTTCTACGTCTACTAGAATAAGAAAATTTCATTCGATCGCGATAAAACTTGCGTGGCGTATACACGTCCCGCCGGTTACGGGAATAGGGGTGATTATATATGAATATGTAGAAATGTTAATTGTAGTTTAATATACTATGAACCGTTGATTTTGAAAATAAAACAAAAGAAAAGCTTTCAAGAACTTAGTCATTTACGAGAAACCTAGCTTTACAAAATTTTCAGTCTCTAGCTCAATCCTTTCGAAAGTTATGGTGTTCACGGATAGAAAGACGGACGGTCAAGAGAGGGGGAGGGAAAATTAAAGCGAAACCGCAAAGAGCTTATGCTTACAAGATATCTAACTTACATTTACCAAACAACCGAATCAATATCAGTTGAGTGCTTTTCCAACCAATATACAGACATTCAATTTAATTTACTAGATGACAGCCTTTTTTGATGTATTAACTTCCGTTTGACAGTTGAGTTAATCCTAATTTGTAATCTAACTAATATTTTAACTTTTGTAACTTAATTTCAAATGATCCAGAATGAGTTAAATTTTTTAAATTTTCACCGAAGTCGAATACCCCATTCATTAAAATATGTGAATATGTCAAATGCGTTGAGTTTAGATCACGCTATTAAATTATCGTGAACAACATTAAAGTTTAATTAAACAAATAAAATGTAACCTTGTCTAGTTTTAATTTCCTTCCGATATTAAGAAAAGCGTATTGCTTTAGAAGACATTATCATGTGACGGGGAAGTAAAGAAGTTAACAATTCCAAAATTACTTTCGTTGTAAATTATCATTTCGATGTAAACGTGAGCTTCAGAATTTAATTCTTCTTCATATGTAACAATAAGTTCTGAACAACTCACATATGCGTATATGTATAAGTAACATTACATACTGTATATTCAAGTAATTGTAGGTCTATGCTATGACAATGCCGATAGACACATTGCTGGATTGGATACACTTGGAGCTTTCAGCCCTTAGCTGCTGGATGTTAGTACTTGGAATACAGATGATACCTTGCGGTAATTTGGGTAATCTTAATTGAATCTATGTAAATCTGTAAATGGAGCTATATAGATTCTACACTCTAGAAAATTTTATTGTAATTTTACCCCTATTATCGTAGGAAACCATTTTCCTACGATAATAGGGGTAAAATTACACCGAGTCGTAATGGCTAAAAAGCTATGCATTTTTACTCATTTTGTGGCGTACAAAAGCCACTTTTACGGGGGAACTTTAAACTAAATAAGAAGTAAAAGTACAATACTGGTGTAATTTTACGACATTTTTTGTTTAAAATTACACCGAAAATGGTATTAGAATTTCTCGGCTTATATGGTCTGCAAAAACAAAAATATATTATTTTTGCGGATGTTTTCACATCCAAATTTCCCGGGCATGTCTGCCATGTGGCAGGCGCCACACAGGATTTTGGTAGAGTAAAACTCGATTCAAGTATTTATACTCCGATTCCACAAACCTTATGCGAATTATAAGGTTAAGGTTAAATTGTCCGTACAATAATGTAAAAATACCCTGCGAGCGTGTTTTTACACCAAAATAAGAGTAAAAATACGAATATTGGTCGAAATTTTACGCAAGGTTTAAAATTACCCTATTTCTAGTGTAAGATTAATGTTTTTTTGGGTGAGTTTACAACTTAAATGGTGTGCGAGCTAAATTCTGATTTTTTTCGAAATTTTACGACGTTTTTGCAAATTTACCCCGTTTTTACCCCATTTTTCGGTTTAAATTCAAATTCATTTTCTACAGTGTACTCTATTCCATTCTATAGATTAATTCAAGGTAGAACACCTTGAACACTTCTAATACTTGCTCTTCCTATTTCTTATTATTCTTCTTCATCGTTCACCAATGAGTCTTTAGCTCACAATCCATCTACACGACAGTGGTGAGAAAAATGGGTAAATACAATATCCACATATAAAATAAAATATTTATAGTATATTTACATACTTATATATAGTAGATTAAAGCCAATAATAATCTATACTTTTACTCAACAACCAGTATAGTGCATGATTCTTGTACTGAAGGAAGTTTAATTGTGTTCTTGGCAAGAATAAATCACTGTAAATCTTATAACATAACCGCGCCTAAAACGTGTTTCTAGTACAAATCTCTTTTTGGTAGGAAATTTATAATGTTTACAAATGAGGACAAATAAATTTATACTAGCTGCAAAGCATTCCAAAAACCATGGAATTCTAACAACATCGAACTAAAAGGGGAAAAAAATCAAGCGTGCTATTTAAGGAAAGAATAAATAAAAAAAAACATAATAAAATACTTATTATGCACTCGGGGCGTTAATAAATTAGTTTTAACGACTTTTATATCCTCTGTTAAGAGGCAATTCATATTCCATTAAAAAACTTTTTATTGAAATATTAAAAAGTTTTTGTACTTCTTCCAGCTTATGAATAACCAATACTATTTATTGTTTTTTTTTAAATTCAAATATTTTTTTAATTCTTTATACATCGTATCTCAATTTTAATTCATGAAATAGCATTTGAATCTATTTGTAGGATGAACAAGAAATTCAGGAGTGGACAAGGTTGTTTATACCCGTATGGTGAAACCAAAGGGTATATTAAATTTGCCTTACCGTTTGTAATGCCAAGATCCCGTCATCACACAAAAAAATGAATTACACCAGTGTGTTTAGAATGATAAAAATAATTAATATTTGCATGTCCGTCCGTCCGTCTGTCTGTCCGTCTGTCTGTCTGTGGCGCGGATTGCGGGCCCACGAATTGAGCTGGAGATTTGAAATTTTACGCAGAATCGTTTTTCGTAAAATGCAAGGCTAAGTTCGTTAATGGGCAAAAATGGACCATTAGGGGGGTACCCGCATACGAACGAAAAGGGTTTTTGTCCATCCGTCTGTCTGTCAGGCAAAATCGGACAAATTTATTTCCCCTATGCGATACAAATGGGACAGGTTTTTTTGCGATTTTCTCGAAACCGGTGAGTCGTATTGAAAAATTTATTAAGGTAAAATGTGTTTAGAATAGGATTTTACATAACTCTTCCATACATCAAAATCCATTCCGCAGTGGTCGGATGGCCTCTACTATATAAATGGAATATTTTTTTTTGTGTTTTCTCGAAAACTGTGCATCCTATCGAAAAATTTATAAAGATGAAATGTGTTTAGAATGTGATATTACGTAACTTATGCAGAGTTGCCAGACAGCCAGCAAATTTTCCCCCCGTCGTAGCCTGAAAAACTCCCTGAAACGGGCTATTTTGGAATAAAAACCCCCAAATTTTTTACTCGTATTGCAACAATTAGTTATAATCAAAATTTAGGCAATTGTCGTATATAAAACAGTCAACCAGCAACTTTTTTTTATTTTTAGGTTTTAGGGCATAAATTTGGACATTTTTAACCAAAGAATCTCAAAAAATAGCCAAAAGTTTGACTTTAAAGAGGAATTTGAAAATCATATCAGAAAAGTTTGACTTAAAAGTGGGATTTTGATTTCATATCACCATTTTCAATAATTGACAAATCGGCAATTATAGCTTCTGTTATGTTTCTATGATAAAGTTGAAATTTGCTAATCATTGAGAATTTTTCTTATAAAGAACCTCCTGGATTATTTTATTTTTTTCTAAACCTACGTCAATCTGGTGGAAGAAAATATTTTCAGTATTAAAAAACAATATTAAACAAAACAAAAATGTATTTCAATTGTACATAAAAATCAAATTCGACGTGAACCGGATTTGATTTTTATGTAGCACACACAGGGGTCATGACGCTAAATTATAACATGTGAAGCAAATTCTTTACACAGGTTTCACATCAAATAAGAATTCAGAAAAAAATTTATATTATAATTCAGAAAAATATTTATTTCAACTATCACGATTTCCTCCTGAAAAAACCCCTGAATTTCAAAAAATAAAAAGCACCCCCAAAACACCCCCCGTGAGCTAAAAAAACCCCCAAAGCGGGAGCTAAAACCTCCGATCGCGATCTGGCAACGGTGAACTTATGTACTCGTATACCTCAAAATGCAGTTGGACCATTCCTTCTCCCCTCCCTCATACAAACAAAACAGTTTTTTTGTAATTTACTCGAAAACGGTGAGTCATATTGAAAGATTTATAAAAGTGAAATGTGCTTAGAATATAATTTTACATAACCGTTCCATACATCAAAATCCAACCAGACCATTCATTCCCCCTCTCCTATACAAATGTATTTTTTCAAATAAGCATCATATAGAGTATTTGACTATTGGCTCCTGGCAATTGTGGCTTTTCTTATGTTTTTTATATTCTAACAGCTTTAAAGGGCTCACCGAATTAACGTATACTGAATTAACATAGGGTAACTTACGGAAAGATGCCCCACATTTTGACTTTGCTATATTTCACAATGAAGAAAGGCATTTTCCATTTTTAATTTTATTTTTAAATATTAGTCTGAACATTTATCAACAATTTTAGCGGAAAAAAACTTACATTATGTTTTCTTTTTATTGTGATAAAAATGTTTTTGTCAGTCCCTACTTTTTGGGATAGATGCCCAACCTATGGGATAGACGCCCAACATGACAAATGTGCATGTGGGATAGATGCCTTTGAGGAAAAAAAAACATTTTATTAAGTTATAACAAAATTTTATTATGCATTTTAATTCATTTACATACATATATGTCTATCCAATATACACATACTGCAATATAAAAAAAATTAATTAAATAATAAAGAAAAAAATAACAAAATTCAGTAAAAATAAAATAAACATTCTCTGGTATAAAAAGGAACATAGTTTGCAAAATTCTTTAATACATTGTATATGAATAAAAAACAGCCATTGATGACCAGCCATTTCAGTTTCCTTATTAAACGTGTACTTGATCTCCAGTTTTTCCGCGAATTGATATGTCAGCTGACGGATTACGTGTCTTTCGGGAGGAAATCCAATGGCCTTTAATTTTGGAATATAATATGTATTATCAATGAATGTGGGAAAGCAAATAGGTATGTGTTATTACCTAGAGTTAATTTTTTGTCTTCATTTTTTGCGAAACTGCGAGATGGAATGCCAAAAGTACGAGCTATCTGATTTATGCCCATATTGTTTTTTCGTAGTTCATCCATTGCAGCGATGAGTTGCTCCTCTGTCCATGCAGCACGTTTAGGAACCCCGCGTTTACGCACGTATTTGCGTGGCATAGCTGAACTGAAAAATGAAAAACTATTTATTGTAGTTGAAGGATAGATACCCCTAAGGTCAACTATCACTTTAAAAAAGAAGGCGTCCATCCTTTTCATACCGGATAGATGCGCCAATTATTTAATAAATTAAGTGTGGATAAAAAGGAAAAAAAATCACAAACACTAAACACTCTATTTGACACAAAAAAAAATTTTAAAAAATATATACATACTTCTTTAAGCAAAAGTTCCACAAAAATGCGCCAATTATCCCATAACACGTCCAACTCTCGCGAATTTTAACAACGCACTGAAGTTTCATCGAGCAAACACTTCATATGTAGAATGTGACATGTTACGTTTTGTTTCGTTAAGTACCAGTTTTTAACAGAGAGGCATCTATCTTAGTGGGGCATCTCTCCGTGAGTTACCCTATAGAATAAAAAAATGAATATATATGGATGTTTGTCTGTTTGTCTGTTTGTTTGTCTGTCTGTCTGAGATTACAAAACTCAAAAACTACTGGACCGATTTTTACGCGGTTTTTTTGCAAAATGATCTGCGTTGCCAGGACCAGGTTTTTAGCTATGTTAGATGTCAAAATTCAAAACATAAGGTCCTGTAAGGATAACGAAAATATCCTTTTTCCCATCCTTCCCCGGAAAAATTGGCATTATGGAATTTTTGGTGTTGCTGATCACGAATCCGGTATTAGATTTGCAAAATTCGAAACGAAAGTTCCTGAAAGGATAACGCAAATATCCTTTTTCCCGTTTTTCCTCAGAAAAATCGGCATAAGGGGGTTTTTGGGATCGCTGATCACGAATCCGGTATTAGATTTGCAAAATTCGAAACGGAAGTTCCTGTAAAGATAACGCAAATATCCTTTTTCCAGTTTGTCCTGGGAAAAATCGGTAATAGGGGGTTTTTGGGGTCGCTGATCACGAATCCGGTGTTGGAATTTCAAAATTCTAACCGAAAAGTGCTGTAAGGATAACGGAAATGTCCTTTTTCCAATTTTTTTTCGCAAAAACAGGCTTTGGGAGGTTTTCAGGGTTGCTTATCACCAGGGCCCGGATATTTAAGGCAAAAAGGCATTTTGCCTATTTTGCTTTTTTCGTTCATTTTTGTATAATAACTGCCTTTTAGGCATTTTTGCTTATTTTCCCACTTTTTTGACCATTTAGCCTTTTTTTATGCCTTTTTTTAATAATTCCGATCTTAAAAAGATTTATAAATTCTTTTTAGGGTAATTTAAGTACCCATAAAAATTATCATTATTTTTTTTTGATTTGGCAATGCCTATATTTATGACAGTTGCGCCAATGTGCGATCAGTTTAGTTTTGGTAGTAAATTGAAATCTTAGAAATGCCAAAAATCACACGAGAAAACCGCCTTATACTCGTGAACCTTGTAAATACATTTGGCAAAGACTGTTTCTCGACAGACGGGAATTTGCTTTTCTGCAAAATTTGCGAAAAAGTAGTGAATCATTCAAAAAAGTATTTTGTGACACAACACATAAAAATTGCCATACACAAGAATTTATTGCAGAAAGCAAGTTCAAAAAAAGTCGGGTTATTCAAAAATGCAATCAGCAGAAGAAGCGACTCATAATTTTTTAGAGATTTATGTATGGCATTTGTTAAAGCAAATATTCCACTTTGGAAATTGAATAATTATATTTTGAAAGAGTTTTTTCAAAAATCTTGCCATGAAAAAATTCCAGATGAATCAACGTTACGAAAGAATTGGAAACCTGCTATTTAGAAACAATTTCGGGGATTAGAAAAGAACTTTTAGGTAAGTTTTATTAGTTCACTTAATTATTTCTTGCAATCAGTATTAGATCCGTATTACGTATTATGATTCTCAATACACCTAAAGTAACGTCACTATAACAAGTTGTAGGTAAAAAGCAGCGAACACTCATATTACTTAAATGAAGTGAGACTCTTTATACGGCTATTAGCTTTTTATACCCGTATGGTGAAACCAAAGGGTATATTAACTTTGCTTTACCGTTTGTAACGCCAAGATCCCGTCATCACACACAAAAATGAATTACATCAGTGTGTTTAGAATGATAAAAAAAATTGAATTTTCCATGTCCGTCCGTCTGTCCGTCCGTCCGTCCGTCTGTCCGTCTGTCCGTCTGTCTGTCTGTCTGTGGCGCGGATTGCGGGCGTACGGATTGAGCTAGAGACTTGAAATTTTGCGCAGATTCGTTTTTCGTAAAATGCGAGGCTAAGTTCGTTAATGGGCAAAAATGAACCATTAGGGGGGGTACCCCCCATACGAACGAAATCGTTTTTTGCGAATATCTCAAAAACGGTAAATGTTATCAAAAAAGTTCAAGAACAAAAGTTATTTAGGATATGATTCTACATAAAACTCCCATACATCAAAATCCGATTGGAATAAGTTTTAAAAAATCTTATTGGAAAGTTTGCCTTCAAAGTGGAATTTTGATACAACTGTTCGAATTTTGATACGAATATCACCATACGGGTCTTGAATAATTGCCAGATTGGCAATTATAGCTTTTGTTATGTTTATATATTTTTTTAAATTTATTTATATGAATTTAATTTATCTGAAATTTTTTGCAAGCGTTCTGTGTTCAATTTTGTGATACATGATATGTAATATTCGTGCAATGAAAATGCCTTTTGTTTAAATAAATGCCTTTTTTTTGAAAAATTAATGCTTATTCAGTCTTTTATACTGCCTTTTTGCCTGCCTTTTTTTCCCATTTTATAAGTGCCTTAAACCCGGGCCCTACTTATCACGAATCTGGAGTTGGAATTTCAAAATTCGAAACGGAAGGTTCTGTAAGGATAACATTTTTTCCCAAAACTTTTTAAGTTATTTATGTTTTTTTGGCATTCTAAAATTTATACAAAAAACTTTTAGCTTGCAACTAAGGGTCTGCTAGTTAACATATAAATATTCTAATTCAGTTTTTCTCTATAGGTTTATTAATTTTTTATCTATATAAAAGTACGCTGCGTTGCTCGAGTAATAATAAATTTTTGAATATGAAAAAAAAATCATTTTTTTCCAAAAGTATTTTGATGTATAGAAAAATTATGCACGAATTATATTTAAAATAGTTTTTTTTCATAAATTTTTCGATTTGGCGCACTGTTTTCAAGAAAATCGGAAATATTTTTTCCATCTGCTAGGGAAAAAGGGAATAGAGCGAATTCCTCTTGAGCGGGACAATTAAGATTTTTACATTTATTTTGAAATATATTTTGAAAATCACACAATAGTTTCGCAGATGGCTGAAGAGGGGGTTCGCTGCATGTAGGCATATTATTAGTATAAGGAAGTCATTGCTGCTCACTTCAGATAGTTTTTATTTTTTTCTAAAACAAACTTTAATTTCAATAAAAAAATCATATTGTAAGGAGTTAGTATTTCCTACAACAAAGTTGTGTTCAATGACACAAAAATTATGCAGTCCGAAATCCAGATGGTCTTCTATAATAACAAGTATATGAAATCGTTGGTGTATGAAATCAAATTGGAGAATCTTCCTTACAATATACACTTACAAATTGATCAAAGTTGAATAAAAAATTGTTTTATAATATGAAAATTGTGGATAGAAACAAAAGCAGGAATAACAAAAATAGGAAAAATGCTCTCCGGAGTCCATCTAACACCCCACCAATGGGAATATTATTCAGCTCAGGTTTTTAATTCCATTTTAGTCTGGAAGTGTTCAAATATCCTACATATAGATATAGAGAACGTAACAAAATTCCACCACGAACTCCTATTATAAGCAGCGACTATGAATACTTTTATGCCACCAAGACCCAAAAAAATATCCAGTCATGTATCTCAATGGGAAAAAATTATCCATCCTGGCGTTTTGGCTTCTTAAACCTGAATACCGAGTGCGAATGTTTGAAAAAAGGATAGCATAGAATAAGAAATTTTGCTATACGGTTATATAGGTGGCTTTGTGAATGAAAATCATCTTCTGCTCATTTTTATGCATGGAACACAAACGAAATTCTAATTTTCCACTGCAGTGATTCTGAATGGACCCTTGGAGCGCCATCATATCGCCATCGCTATCAACATGGATCGCCATATCGCCGCATCACCCATCCTATGCCAAATCTGACTATCCTGGACTTATCCAATTGTAATCCTATGATGGTGGCTGGTGGTGGTCAAATGCAACTCTTTTTCAACAAAAATAACCATTAGATGGATAAAAATTTCGTTGGTGTTCTTCTGTAGCCGATTATTACAATAAATTTTATCGTCTGCAGAAATAACAGTCTGCAGATAATATGTTAGTCCAGGCTAATATTTTCGACTAACACAAATAAATGGCCAAATACACAAAAGGAGTTTTGGTGGACTGAACACTAGAAAGTGAAAGATGTGGAAGGCCAAAACTGAAGTGACAATTTGTGATGCTTGGGAAATTTTAGGGGAAGCTAGGAATATTTTATCCCATCGTCATATCAAAATATTGGTCAACTAATTTTTGTCAAGTGAAATATATACTATATTAAAACCGGAAACGAAGGAGCGTAGTATAAAACGTTTAATATCGAGACGTCGTAAACCATACGAACGAAAACGATTTTTGCGAATATCTCAAAAACGGTACATGTTATCAAAAAAGTGCAAGAACAAAAGTTATTAGGATATGATTCTACATAAAACTCCCATACATCAAAATCCGATTGGAATAAATTTTAAAAAATCTTATTGGAAAGTTTGAAGTCAATTTTGGTATAACTGTTCGAATTTTGATACGAATATCACCATACGGGTTTTCAATCATTGCCAGATTGGCAATTATAGCTTTTGTTATATTTTTATAATCAATCTGATAAAAAAAAATATTAAATGAACAATTTCGTTATCCGATTAACAATCACGGTTTTAACAAAATTGTTTTTTTATCAGTTTTAACCAAATTGTTGATAAATGTTTTAATTGATAAAAATTGCCTGTCTAACTCAATAAAATCCTTTTGTCAATTTGATAAATTCGGTGAATTGATGAATTAAAATTCGGTGAATTGATGGAATTAATTATTAAATTGATAAACATTTTGTAAGATAAGAAAAATGGAGGCTAAGCCTTTTTCCAAATTTGAAAATTCAATTACAAACTTTTACACTATAATCTCATGAAACGGATTCAGACAAATTAATTTTGGGAATCATATAATCATTTAGAAATTAGTTTGCATTGTTTTTGTTAAAAATTTTATGCCAGTGTTTTCATATTTAAAAAAAATCCTTTTTTCGGAGCTATCGGACAATTTCGTCCATCGAACAATTTCATTAGTTTCGAATTTTTGGTCTATAATATCATCGAAAATCAATTATTTCATTTCATACAATATATATGTATTTCTGAGAGTAAAAAAGAAACACACTTACAAAAACAGAAAGAGATATTTGTCAACCAATGCTTTGCAATTTTTGATTTTTATCAATTTGATAATGGCGTTTATCAATTTCAAAAAAAATCCTCTTTATCCGACCCAAAATTGATAATTTCACCTAAATGCCATTCACCTAAAAAACATTACTAATGCGGAACACAGCGTAACGGTTGTTAATTCGAGACAGACGACTGAAATGCAGGACGTCTGGTCACCGGATTGATAAGACAAATTTAAGGCATATTTTTGAGCTTTTAGCAAAAAACCACCTATGCATATTATGGGTGTTAATAAATATTTTTGCCGAACAAAACTGTCATGAGTGCAGGTATATGCACTTGCGTTCGAAGGAACATTCATATATTTTTGTTCAAAACTGCTGTCTGTGTCTCTTTAAGTTGTAGTTAGATAAGAACATATATAGCTAGTTATTGGCAAGTTATAGGAGGACCCTATGACCCACTGCCCCCTGGATTTGTACCTGGTTATATGCAACCAGTCCTTTCTTCATAATCATTTTAGAAAATTTCAATGCATTAGGCCTAAACGACTGGTGGGCCGATGAAAATGGAGTAGCGAGCAATGGCATAGGTTCGAATATCGGGTCTTTTAAAAACGACATAACAATTTTGTATTTTAATAAAAACGCACCGTAAAACTTTTGTTATGACCTGGCAATGCTAAATCGTCAGTCAAGGTTTACATTTTTATTATGGTGGAGTTCACGAACGAGCAATGCCACACAGCTGGTCAAACAATTGATCTATTGAAGGAGAAGTTCGGTAATCGTGTAATCTCGAGAAATGGTCCGGCCGAATGGCCACATCCCTCATGCGATTTAACGCCGTTGGATTTCTTTTGGTTGGTTTATGCCAACAAGTCAACAACGTTAGAGGAGCTCAGGAACAATATCGAACGCGAAATTGCCAACGTTCCGGCCGGTATGTGTGGAAGAGTGGTGGAAAATTGGCTCCAAAGAATCAATCAGCAAACGTGCTCGCGGTGGCCATATGAGCGACATCGAATTTCATACTTAAATGTAACATGTCCACTACACCTGGAATAAATTTCAGCCCGATATCTCAATTATTCTGTGTTTTATTTAAATACAAAATTGTTATGTCCTTATTGAAAGACCCTTTATAAGAAATTCCCTATTTTTTGAAAAGTTCTTGACCTCGGAATTTTGATTTTGAGACCTTTCTTTTAATTTTTTTGAGTATTGTGGATATTTTAACATAATTGAAAAGAGCATATGTCTATTTTATGGAAGTTGCCCGCATTTCCCCTATTTGCAAGTAGGTACACTAGGCAAACAGTTGGTAATGAAGAGAGCTAGTTTTTTGACCTCGCCCTGGCCAGGTTTTGAGTGGCCAGAAGGGGAATCTACCGGAACTGACATAACTATAAATCTCAGCACAACTTCGGCCAATTGTTCTTAACTATCCTCAATTTTTTGCTCGTCTATATAAATATGTTTGTGTGTGCGTTATTTTGTTTTATGCTTAAAGGACTATCATATTGAAATGACTTCTATTTCACCATTGTTCCTACGGTTGCCGCCGCCGCGCCATAGTGAACTTTAATATCACAAGCGATAAATTCCCAATGCGTTAAAAAAGGTTTAATAAAGCGGAATTTTCCTTGTATTCACGAAAAGGCCATTCGGCTAACAATCGCCCGCAATCCACCTGCACAGCATTCAATTTTGAGCAATTTTTATTTTTTATACGAATATTACAAATCTTTTCACCCACTGGGATTATAAATTTGAGTTTTACGTTTAACTCATATCTACCTATACTTATAATATTTTGGCTTCTACACATTCCACACTGGGTTTTGGAAAGGGTTTTGCCATCCTGCGGACATTGTTTGGTTTTCCATTCAATCCCTGCGAATGTGGTTAGTCGATTTACTAGAGAGGTAAATTGAGAAAAATTTAATTGGTGGCCGCTAGGGGTAATTTAAAGTTTTAATGTTTTAATTTTAATTTCGGGAACAGTAATTTTTTGTTTTACATCTAAACTATAGAACTACGGAGATTTTTCTCATACGATAACTCGGATAATATTATAGTGATGGGTTGTAAAATTTTAAAAATGAGCAACTATAGCAACATATCGACTTGAATTTTTATTGCAATACAGTAGGATCGCGAAAAGTTGAACCTCAAAAACCGAGGCGGTTTCGGGTTTCGAGAATTTTGACTTTCAATCAAGAGTTTTTTTCCAAGAGGCATGCAATTCAATAGTTATGTATGTATGAACTACATTTTTTTGACCTTTTCGTGAATACAAAAAAAAGTTGAATTAAAAAATTTGAAAAAAAA
Organism: Chrysopilus asiliformis; assembly: GCA_964034945.1. Taxonomy (NCBI): domain Eukaryota; kingdom Metazoa; phylum Arthropoda; class Insecta; order Diptera; family Rhagionidae; genus Chrysopilus; species Chrysopilus asiliformis. Next base: position 80,155,948 of record OZ035961.1, on the reverse strand, counting down.
TGTACCAAAAAAGAAGAAACTATTTTTTGGGCGTTGTGGATCAAAAATAAAAACGAGATAAATATTTATTTTATTTCTTATGCTTTTTTCTTGCTTATACTTTCCTCTACTATAAAGGGAAAGTATTTTAGTTGACCTAACTACATGAAATTTTTTGTAAATGAGTTTTCAGTTCTCAAAACATTTCGAAAAAACCAAGCTTTTTAAAAATTTGTCGGAAACCACGCCCTATTATGAAAAAAATGCATACAACCAAATTCAAAGAAAAGAAAATTTCTTAAATTTAACGGTAATGTAACTTTAACGGTAACGTAACTTTAACGGTTCCCGAGATATTTGAAAAAATAATATTTTTTACATATTTTTTCCGAAGCGAAATATTGTAGAAGAAAGTTTTGTGTTGATAACAACTGTTTTTTTTTTTAGTTTTTCTTTTATTTAATCATTTTTAGTCATTTTGTATTGGATTATGATTAAAAACATAACAAAAGCTATAATTGCCAATCTGGCAATTAATGAAAACCCGTATGGTGATATGATATTGTTCGAAGTTTAAGTGAACGGCGAACAGTTGTATCAAAATTCCACTTTGAAGTCAGATTTTCCAATAAGATTTTTTAAAATTTATTCCAATCGGATTTTGATGTATGGGAGTTTTATGTAGAATCATATCCTAAATAACTTTTGTTCTAGGACTTTTTTAATAAGATACACCGTTTTTGAGATATGCACAAAAAATGTTTTCGTTCGTGTCCATTTTTGCCCATTAACGAACTTAGCCTCGCATTTTACGAAAAACTGATCTGCGCGAAATTTCAAGTCTCTAGCTCAATCCGTGCGCCCGCAATCCGCGCCACAGACGGACGGTCGGACGGACGGACGGACGGACGGACGGTCGGACGGACGGACGGACGGACATGCTAAATTCAACTTTTCTTATCATTCTAAACACATTGGTGTAATTCATTTTTTTTGTATGATGACGGGATCTTGGCGTTACAAACGGTAAAGCAAAGTTAATATACCCTTTGGTTTCACCATACGGGTATAAAAACTAATCGGAGTTTCATATTACTGTTTGTTTGGTGGAACGGCGCAAACACCGCTACAAACTTTACATTATAAAACGAAATGAGAATAACGGATCTTTATTTATATAGTACACGAAACGAGAAAAAAATCAAATCGCGGCACAAATATTTTAATGTTTTCAGACCAACGTTGCTTGCGAAAGTGATGAAAATTCAAGATGCATCACCGTAACTGCAACCAGGTTTAGACAAGCCATCGTAGACCTGACTGATTCACTCCGATTTAAATGCAGGTGACTCGGACCTTTAATTCTGTGATTCTACTTGATCATTTTCACAAGTCTGATAGTAGCATTCTTCACTCGAAACCTTCAGGACATATTGTCCCAGTAGGGGCGAAAGGGTTAATCATGTTCAAGCAGCGCCAGCGACCGTTTTTTTAAGCAGCACCAAAATTGAGCAATTGGTAATACAACTCACAAAAATTTTATGACCCATCTGCCATCGGTTGCAAATAGTCTAGGTATACCACCATGGGTGTCCGCCAGTAGTGGCAGGAGGCCGCGGACCCCTCCTGGAATTAAAAAAAAACCTTTTAGTTTTTTTATATTCTTTGAACAAAGGTGAAATTTCAGTGAAAACGTCGTGTGCTTCGTCGCGTCAAATGTCAAATGTGGAACTGAGTGCTTTTTTGTAGGAAAATGTGAATTTTATTTATTTTTTTAAACAAACATGTTTGAACTAATTTTTCCTGCTACCTTCCAGTGTGATATACGCAGTATATGAAAAAAATTTGTGACGGTAACTAATATTGGCGGAAAAATTTTCCACAATTAAATGAATACGCCATTCACTAGTTTGATCCCTTTCTAAATTCAGTACACTCCATTTTTTTCAATTTTTTAAAATGTTTTTTGAATTCAAAGGATTCAACCTTTTGAATTTCATTAATCTACGATATCAAAAAGGTTACCGGTTGGCAGGATGTTAAAAGCATTTAAATAAAAACAACTCATTGCATATCTTTTTCCATGAACAGGGTAGGGTGACTACATACTGGAATAGCCCCGAATTTAGGTTTGTTGTCCCGGCGTACCGGAAACTAAATTTTTGTCCCAATTTTTTTAAATTAGTGTAATAATTTTTCAAACACAAGAAAAACTTATCAATAAATATGTAAAACGTACTCTATTTCGGATGGAGGTTGCACCAAAGCACATTTTTTTCGCCTGCGACACATTTTTTTTAACAATTTTCCATAAAAGGTTCACTGTCTTGAAAAATTTGGCCTGAGGCGCACTTATTTTTATTGTTAGTTTCATTTACACTTTCCGTTGGGACTATTTATAAAACGTACATAACGCACAAATGTAAGTTAATTTTTGCTAGGACTGTGTAAAAACTGCGCCGCATTCTATTTAAAAAAACGCCTGCGGTGCACATTATTGGTTTTTTCCCTAGGTTTTAATCTAAATCATGATTTATTTTCTATAAAAAGTTTATTGCTCATTTTGCCCCGGACTGGACCAAAAAAAATTTTTGGTAAGCTACCTATAAAAAAATAAAAATTTTTAAAAAAAGCTTTTATTAAAAAAAATGCACTAAAAAGAAAAAAATAATTTTCTGGACGCTGTGTATCACAAATATAAAAGCTTTTAAAAAGCGAGATAAATGTTTATTTTATTGTTTTATGCTTTATCTCGCTTTTTAAAAGCTTTTATATTTGTGATACACAGCGTCCAGAAAATTATTTTTTTCTTTTTAGTGCATTTTTTTTAATAAAAGCTTTTTTTAAAAATTTTTATTTTTTATTTTTTTTATTTTGTTCTTTTTAGTCTTCGAATATATATCCTTACATTTCAGATGTCCTTACAGGCTTTTTAACTTGAGAATCGTATTCAGCGAACCCCAAAACCCGCAGAATATATTTTTTCCCGGAACAATTGAGGAAAGGGATAATCACGTTATCCTTACAGGACCTTCCGTTATCCTTACAGACTTTTTAATGACAGATTCGGATTCAGCGACCCCAAAAACCCCCAGAATAGATTTTTTTCCGGAAAATTTGGAGAAAAGGATAATCACGTTATCCTTACATTAACTTCCGTTATCCTTACAGACTTTTTAATGACAGATTCGGATTCAGCGACCCCAAAAACCCCCAGAATAGATTTTTTCCGGAAAATTTGGAGAAAAGGATAATCACGTTATCCTTACAGGACCTTCCGTTATCCTTACATACTTTTTAATGACAGATTCGGATTCAGCGACCCCAAAAACACCCAGAATAGATTTTTTCCAGAAAATTTTGAAAAAAGGATAATCACGTTATCCTTACAGGACCTTCCGTTATCCTTACAGACTTTTTAATGGCAGATTCGGATTCAGCGACCTCAAAAACCCCCAGAATAGATTTTTTTCCGGAAAATTTGGAGAAAAGGATAATCACGTTATCCTCACAGGACCTTCCTTTATCCTTACAAGGACGAAGTAGAGAAAATATTGTATTGTCATCGGACTTATATAAGTGTACAAAATTTCAAGTGAATCGGATGAGTGGAAGTGGGTCAAAATTTGATTGCAAGATTTGACCCCGACAGACAAACAGACAAACAGACAAACAGACAAACAGACAAGATAGCGAGCTAAATAAAAGCTTTTAAAAATGGCAAAATTTGCAAAATTCCCCTGGCAAAGTTCCTTCGGACGCCCATGTATGCTCCTGCTTGTTTAGGCTTATGTTACACACGGCAACTTTAAACCGATACACGATACAAAAAGTCGCTCGTTTGTGCTACACGCGGAGACAAGTTGCCGAAAACTTCTATATATTACACAGTGAGTGTTTCGTGTGTGCGAAGTTGTGTGAATAACGAACCCTTTCTTTGTGATTTTGTGCTTGTGTGCGTATTTTGTCACCTTGTTTCTATTTTCGGAACTGGCGACATTAGCCACCGCTTCCCTCACTTCTCGCACCTATACTTAAGAAAAGTCGCCGCTTAAAGTTGCCGTGTGTAACATAGGCCTTAGGTTTCATTGCACTCAATAATTTCAAAAAAAAAAAAATCAAAAACGTATATTAATTTTTTCCTGTTTATTAGCACATTTTTTTAAATTTTACGGTGAAATAACATAATAGTTAAAAACGTTCCAGTATTACCAGTCATAAATTTTAGCAAGAAGTAAAATTAAACTATGACTTCACAAACACAGCTTATAAATAAAATTAATTTTTTTTTCAAGTCAGTTAAAAAATTTCCTTCATATTCTTAATGACCAAAAATTTGAATTAACTATATATTTTTTGTTTTAAAACACTTTCCCCTCCCTCCACACAAAGGAAACAGTATTTTTGTAATTTTCTCAAAAACGGTGCGGTGTATTAAAAATCTAATTGGTCCAAAAAGTATTCAAAAAAGTGTTTTATATAACCTTTCCACGCATCAATCAACGGTCTGGTTCTTCCTATCATACACACATTAAGAATTTTTCACGATTATTTTTCGGAAATGAGGCGCTGCATCTGGAAAGGAAGTTGAGAAGGGAAAACTCTGTTTATTAATATTTTTGCAAATCAAAAAAAATCCTTCAATATGTCAAACTCAATGTGTGACAGTCTCAAAATTCGAATTTCCGTATGAATCGATATGCCTGTGAAATTGATATTTCAACATCAATACTCGTATATCTAATAGCCAGCCACCCTATCATCGTCATATAATAAACCTCTCCCATCTCATTTGACCCTGTCCTCAGCCAGGACAAAGATGCATGAACATATGTAGGTATACGAATATTTTCTTATTTCCACGTTATAATACCAGTGATATATGAACCGAAGCACGACAACAAAGGTTGAGTCCTTGTTGTGCTTTTTACGATCGAACCCATCCAGCCATCCAGGACTGAGTGGGAATTATTGCCCTGCTCGCTAGTAGACAACAGGCTTATTGTCATTTCACTTAAACGTGCTCCCGTTTGGGATGAATTCTTTATTGTAAGGATGTGACGGGATTGCTGTCTGCGTATTCAAAAGGATTTTTGCGCTATCTTCCCTTACTTTTTGCGGTGTCACAGTCCGATTTTATGAGAAGATATGTGGGAAATTAATTACAACAGCCTCAAACCAAATCAAAATACCAGGATCTCATTTGGCAAATATTCACCACAGACCCAGAACAAAGTAGGCACAGAAACCAAAATTGATTCTACAGTCCACACAGTGTCCACGCTGTTGTAGTGCCTTTTATTGCCTTGTACTTACACTTGTCAAGTATCACTTCTGGCATAACGTATTATTGGTCACGCATTTCTGTCATATTCTGATTTAGTACGAGGTCGGATCTTATTATTGAAGTTCTGGTCGTAGTTTTTATGGAAATTTTGTTGCTTTCAATTAGTATTTCTGAGTGAATGATTTCTGATAAAGTTCTTGCTAAACTACGAAAAATCGGGCCACTTTTACACCTTTCTTCTTTTCGCTTCCGCATACAAATAAGGTGGCTATACATCCCGGAATGGCCGAGACTGTCCCGCATTCATACATTTTGCCTAAATTTTGGTTCCGGAATCATGTAAATTCTTAATTATCAAAAAAATTGACATCGAAACCTAAACACTTTCCTTAGAAATTACTACATCTAAAGAAGTTGTCTTAAAAAAATTCGACAGCGGAACATTTCATCAATAGTGGGATGTTTGCTTCTACAAAATTTGACTGCGGCGCAATTTTTGTTGTGTTTTGAAAACATAAAATACTTATAACCTTTTTTATATCATCATACTAATATATAAAAATGAGTTGGTGTCTGTCTGTCTGTGTCTGTTCCTCTTTCACGCAAAAACGGCTGAACCGATTGACTTGAAATTTGGCATAGATGTTCGTCGGGGGTCCAGCCCCAACATAGACCCATTAAAAAGTAGCCTGAGAGGTGGGGGGATTAAGGGGAGGGGGTAAAGTGATCTCGAAACTTATTTCTTCCTCCATGTTACCCTTTCGCGGGGAAACTCCGAGCCGATTGGCCTGAAGTTTAGCTTCAGATTGGCCTGACATTTACCCGGCAACGACGGGTATGCAAGCTAGTCTCAAATAAAAATGGAAGCTTTCTTATGGTCGGGCTTTCAAAATCTTTTGAAGCATGTGAAATCACAAAAGCCGCGATAACGCATTGAGAATTAGGGGGAAATATCTAGAGTCCGGCCCAAGGTCAATTTTTGGCCGAAGCCGACGCGAAAGGTTTACAAAAATAATAGAAACATTTGAAAACTAACAAAACTAAAGCACAAACAGTTTCAATCAATCAAGAAAAACTGCCCCTCGCCAACTTCTTTCAACGACCATGATGGTCACCCTACCTTTAAGTCAAATTACTTGTTCATATGTACTTAAATTCGTAAATATTCATTACAAACTTCGATAGCCTTTACCACATCCTTATTTCTAAAGTTTTAATATCTATATGTTGAAAAAAACCGATTAAATCTCGTCGATATCTGAGCACATCATAATAAATTCTCAGTAATCTCATTAATTCATGTAAATCTTGAAAATACCTTCGACACGGTAAGAAACTTTTAGGGAAATCCTATACGATAACCACGGATTTAAATTCGATTTGGTTCAGTTACTTGGATTAAATTAAATATGAGAATAGAGAACTTAACACTTGAAACACTCAATATGTCCATAGATAAACATTGTTTGCCTTAATGTACGACGGCGAAACGCACATGAATGCCTTAATAAACCAATAAACTTGAAGCCATGAAGGGGTTAATTTTCTATGCTTTTACACTAGTTTCTTAATCTTTTAACGCATTGGCCAAAGTGCTGTCTGTACATACTTGTACAAGTAGATGGAAAATAGAGATCAAATGAGAATGGCTATTAGCAAATGGGTCGGCATTCATTAATATTGCCAATACCTGGGAGATGGAGTTGGACTTAAAGTAGGATTTCCAGCTGAAGGGTTGGTTCGGCTCTCGGTTTTTGGTTATGTTTGGTTTGGTTCCATTAGAGGCTCCGATTACGTTACCGTCTAAATCAACCGCTAGTCCATTAGGGAGGCGACCTTCGCCAATACTGTGTAATGGCCGCCATTAGTTCTCATGCATACTCACAAACTGATAAACCCAAACTACAGAAAGCGAAAGATATGGATTCTGTGTATAATGAATGACTGTGATCTTATGCTAGTCATATACTAAATGTTAAACATTATAGCAAGTCCATTGGATTTAGTTGGGTTCAAAATTTTGAACCAAGAGCACCAACAACTTGTGTACTATATGAAGATTTCGGTAACCGGTACAATGGTTATTTTGCAGCGGCAGACATGAAAAAGTATCAAACTGGAGAAGTAGACCCCAGATAATCCTATTACCCTTCCTGGGGCATATACAAGTTATCTTAATTAAATCTGTACGCTAAATTAGTGAAGTTTAGGTATATAACGACAACGACGACAACACCATAACAATATGAAACCACCGAGAGCTCCTCAGAGTGTTAATACTGACGTCGGCGTCGGTGAATATCATTGCCTAGGATTTTTCAGAAAAATGTTGTATCCTGCAAACCAATTTGTGAATATTTGTGAATATTGTGAGTAAGAATTAAGGAGAATCCAGTTAATTTTTATAGTTTATGAGCGAAACATCCCGGTTAGGTACGGCTACAATCATACCTGAGCTTGGAGCCGTGAATAGACAATTGCAATAGCAATGTACCTATAGTTGAATAGGATGCAGAGCCAACAGAGTCCCAAATTAATTGCCAAACATGGCTCGAAAGAATATTGCAAACGAAGATAATGCAGAAATTTAGTTTTATCGCCCTATTCTGGCGACTGTCTAGTCACAACTCGGTCACAACACTCTCGTGTTTTCACGATATAATTCCCCTTGACATATCGCTCTGAATTGAGATTTGAAAAAAACTTATCATTTCATTTGTCACGGGATAATTCACTGGAAAATTATCATCTTTTGTGCTAAAATCGCTATACAAATGGTAACTTTTAACCAATCAGAACGCCAGAATAAAGGCATGAGGTTCAAGAGTTTTTTTTTAGAGACAAACAAACAAGGCTGTGGAGTCGGTCGCTCAATTTTCGACCCCGACTCCTGAAAGCTTAGAAGGATAAAAAAAATCATTAAATCACTTCATAACAGAAATCAAATATCGTTTTTGGTTCAGATTTGACCTCAAAACATTCAGGTTTGACCTAAATCTAAGAAGGACAACACACTCAAGTGGCCAATGGAGGTAAAATGACAGGTTCTGATTTGGAGTCGACAAATTTTCTCCGACTCGGAATCTTAAGCCGCCCATACATTATGAGACTTGTTGTACAACTTGGTTCGGTTGTAGGCAATGTTGGGTCGTGTATGGGCCGGCTGTAGTACCAAATTTTAGGTTCGACAAAAATCAAAACCCTGTGGATTTTGCCTCCGCCACAACAAGTTGTACAACATGGTTTTAGAACAAGTCTGATAATGTATGGGCGGCTTTGGGCTTTCTTGTGAAAAACGACTGACTTCGACTCCTAAAGCAATAATTTTGTCCCGACTCCGACTCTTCGACTCCGACTCTTCGACTCTGACTCTTCAACTCCGACTTCACATGCCTGCAAACGAAGCATTTTTAAAAGCTTTTCTTTAGCTTGCTTTTTTAAAAGCTTTTATTTACGGGGTATTTTTGTGTGTTTGTCTATTTGTTTGTTTGTCTGTTTGTTTGTCTGTTTGTTTGTCTGTTCGTTTGACTGTCATTGTCAAATCTTGCAATCTAATTTTGACCGACTGCGACTTCCACTTATTCAATTAACTTGAGATTTTACAAACATACGCAACTCCGATAACAATACAATATTTTCACTACCTCGTCTTCGTAAGGATAACGCAAGGTCCTGTAAGAATAACGTGATTATCCTTATCCTCAAAATTTCCAGAAAAAAATCATTTGCTGAATCAAATTTTGACGTTAATAAGTCTGAAGGATAACGTCAGGATAACGTTTGATAATCGTGTTGTCCTGACGTTATCCCTGGTAAAAAATCTCATCTTAAGGATATCTCAAATATATATATATATATATATATATATATATATATATATATATATATATATTGTATATCGAAGACTAAAAAGTATATATACACAAAGAAAAATAATTCGTAATATCTATGAAAAACTCAATCAAGTCTATGAAAAATTAGGGGTGATTCGGAACCATTGGTCTTAGAACATATGACAAAAAATTAATTATTTTGATGTAACGATTTTAATAGCATTTATGAAGTTTTTCATTGATATTATGAAGTTTTTAATAGAATTTATGACGTCTTTTCATAAAATCTATGAAATCTACTTATAGAATTTATGAATACAATTCATCGATCAATCGTCAAATATCATAAAAAATTCACGTTTGTTTTATAGTTCTTCCCAATAATTTCGATTTCTGTGATATTGGGTGTTGGTATATTTTTACTTTTATCAAATTGCCCTACTTTTGCTTTACACTTATACTTTTCTAATTTATTTACTTTTACCCAAGATACACTTCCATGTCACACGTTTCAAGCGCCAAAACAAAAACAATGTATAACACAGACGATTCAAATCAAACAAATCAATTTAGAAGAAGCATGAATCAAAAACTTAGTACCCCATCAGCTAAGTCACAAACCAGAAAATACTCGCGTCACTTAAAAGCACAGTACACACAAAAGTTTGCGCTGTTGTCTAATATGCATTCGTCCATTTCCACTGAAAACAAAAAAAGGCTAACATTTTGAAGTAAAAACTTAGAAAAAATGCTCGAGTTATGGTTTTTTCTATTTTTAAAACCTGCTAGAGAAAGAAGTATCGACTGCTGAGGAAAATAGAAAAAATATTTGGCAACAAGGGATAATTATACTTAAGCTTGCTCATAAAGTGACCATCTTCTGGTTTGTGCCTTACCTGATGGGGTATTAAGTTTTTGATTCATGCTTCTTCTAAAATGATTTGTTTGATTTGAATCGTCATTGTTTTTGGCCAAAACTTCCATTACTGCTGGTACCCATTCTATAATATTTTTTAGTTGTGCAAATTATATCACAAATGCAAAATTTTTTGACAAGGGCAATTTTTTTGTTCATTGAAAAAATGTTCACTGAAAATAATGATATAAGATTTATGAAACCGCCTTAAATATTATGAATACTTTTTCTTAAAACAAATGAAGTTTTTAATAAACTAAATGATTTCTCTTGTATTTTATGGAGTTTTTCCTAGTTGGGTCACAAATGCACTTAAAGGTGCACTGAATGAGAATAGAGTGTTGAAAATAAATAAATAATAAGACAATTCAAATTTTTTAGCATGATGCCATACGGCATCAAAATACCGAATGGGTTAAAGGGTATTTTAATTTTTCAAAATTTTCAATTGTTTTTTTCCTCTTTGTAGAAAAAAGGGCTGCCCATAAAATACGTCGCAAATTTTCAGCCTTTCAGACCTCCTTTGTCACGTTTTCGCGATTTCTTGTATGGAGTTTAGTGCTACCGTCACCGCAAACCGCAGACCCTTCCCCTTAACACTAGAACGACGGAAGCGGTCATTTTGACCGCAAAGGCATTTTGAGTTCTGGTTCCACACAAATGGGTAACCTCAGCACTTTGAATTTTTTTGACTTTTCTCATCCTATTAATGTCGTCAAATTTAAATAGATAAATATTCTGAGATTTTTAACAAAAGCGAAAAAATCAATGTTCTACCTAGAACGACGGTAGCGGCCAAATTGACCGCCTATAGATTTCTATTGATGCGCATGCAATTCCTCCCAGATTTCTCGGCGGTGCTATATTCTGAACCTTGTAAATAAACTACGAGCTTCGTATTGTGCCACCAAAAAGATTCCAGCAACTCTGCCTTGTGCAACTGCAGCTAAGAGTTCAAAACGTCGTCAGTGTTCATTCTGCCGTAATAAAACGCAAGATTTTTGTGCGTCATGCGGAAAACCTACTTGTGGAAAGTGTCAAGGACGATGTATTAAGAATGTTTATTGTGAAAACTGTATCGAATAATAAACGATGCATAATATAGCAAAACTATAAAGATAATTTTTGTTTTTATATGTTTCTTCTTATGGCGGTCAAAATGACCGCTCCCGTCGTTCTAGGTAGTTCAAAATTCCCGTCGTTCTAGTGGTCTAGTGTTAAAGTGTGAAGTATTTTGTGGACAGCCCGAAAGAAGGGAAATCAAAACTTTTAATATCAGTTTATATATTTTTCTGCCAGCAGTTTGTAGTTTTGTAATGTATTTTTAAATTCACAATTTTTTCAACTCAATAATTTCCATCACCAACCGAATGACGAAAATTGAATCGAAATCGGTTCACAGAATCAAAAGAAGGGGAGTTAAAATTAGGGGGATGTGGTATTCTAAAAGAAATTGGTTTAGTGGATCAAAAGATAGAAGCAAAGGATGAATTTTTATTCATAGCGAAAACTGGATAAAATCCTTGATGTATGATGTTTCAATGTACGACGCAAAATTTTGCAATTTGCCTATTCCAAATACGTCGCAAATCGGGAGATGCCTGAAGGTTCAACATAAAAAGTGCACCGTTTCGGCTTGCTCCTAAGATGAACCACGACAGTCGCCAATTCCTTGATACCTCGAGTTTCGTATAGTGTGTTCTTCAGGTTCGACTGGTCAAGGCTCGACTGTATACTTAATTAAAAAAAAACATTTTATTTTGCTATTTTTTTTTTTTAAATTGGATTGACTACTGATTTTTAATATCTAGAATCTTAGGTTCTATCATGTATTTGTTTCTTTCGAAACCAACATTCTATTCACTTGAATATTTTGAAAGTAATGCAATTGAAACAAAAGAAGGGAAAAATTGTTTCGATCTCAAAGTCTATAATTTTTTTGTTTTGCTCGATGAAAACTTTTCAATTTTTCCAGTTTCTGAAATTACACCACTTGGTTTATTGGGTTCCTTCCAGATCAATCTATCTAAATTCATCTACATACGTGTTCATCCCTAACTATTAGTATTATAATTGTATACTTATCAAACATCAACTATTGTGATAGTGGGACGAGTATTAAGTTAAAATGAAAATTTTGGCAGTCACACTAATGCAATTATATATTTTTGGATATGAAGTTAGGGGGGTGTGAAAAGGAGGACAAAATACTTTGGGCGTAATCAGTGTTTCTCTGGGAAATTGACTCCAGTTTTTTTTTTATTAAATTTATTTTTTTGCAAAACAGCTCTAAGGCTGGTATGAGCAATTTTCTCATTACAATTATTTTTTTTGCTACAATTATTACAATTTTTTTTTTATTTCAAGCGTATTTCATAAATAATATTATATTTTAACTTATATTATTAAAAATATCACGTGATCGATTATTGTGTTTGTTTCTGTTGTCGTCCTAGTAGCTTTCTTAACGTCGTTTAAAATTCTGTAATTATTTGTCTGTAATGTCTCTAAATAAGTTCTTTTTGATACATTTTCCTTAAGTAGATCTATGTTCGTGTCTGCCAATATAATCATGTTTTTATTATTGTAAAGTGTTTCGTTTATGACTTCAAAGAATTGTTTTAAATCTTGATTCGGTGCCTTATACAGTGTAGCCAGTTTTATAGGTATAGCCAAGTTTATGCTTAGAATAATTTGATTGTATTGTGGTACTATTGAGTTTTCGTTTTATCATTTGATTGTGTTGAATTCAACCCATGTTCGAGTCGAAAAATGTAGTATAATATCGACATTCATAAATTCATAGTCATTTATTAAGGAATGTCTTTTAAAAGTAAATTAGTCACAAGGTGCCATCTTTAATTAAAACCAAGCGGTTTTGTCATTAATTGGAATGTGTGATGAATACAGCTAATCCCCTCACTCGACGACCCTCTCCCGATCTTACCTCTAGCATCGGCTGGTTCAAAGACGGACATACGTTTGCTAGCTCAATTCGGGACGCGGGTTATGGTCTCGAAGGATGCATGCCTGCAACACAAAAGATTGTATATCAAATAGTATAGTAGGATAACGGGACCCAAATAGCATTTTAGGCAGCCGTGCCTTTATTCACATATTTCGTCACCATGCAAATCGCGGTGATAACCGATTATTGTCGCGGACACTTCGCCGAGCAATGGCACTCACAGTGGGCAACACTTTTCAGTGGTTTACCACGCCGAAATTATGGCACAGGAACGTTATTCTGATGCTGCCATTTCACAAAATTAGACGCCTCATTAACAAATATAGATGCTTCAAGCTTTACGCGAGCATCATTTGACGGCATAACATCACACAGATCTTCGAGCGGAGTTTTCTTTCTCCCTCGAATGCTTACATAGTTTAGCGACCGAACAGAGATGAGCAAATAAAAACGTAAACAGAAAGCGAACAAGAAAAATCTAATGGCGATAAATTAATGGAAACTTTTAATGGAGTATAATCTTATAATGGTGGTGCTAACAGCCCTAAAACTTAAAAGAAGAGGTTTTAAAAAGCAATTAGAAAAGCGCAATGATATTTACTGACATCTCCATAAGTGGCCATCTCAATATAAAAAAAAATATCTGTTGTGATCAACACAAAAGTTTCCTCTTCAATACTTAATTTCGGAAAAACATGTAAAACATTTTTTTTTTCAATTTTTTTCGAAAATTTCATATTTTTTAAATTTTGTTATATTCTTTTTTCTCCAAAACGCATAGGTTTCGAGAAATTTTCAAAAAACTGTATTTTTTCAAAATAATGGTATGAGAAGCTAGCGTTACTTTCCCAAAAGTTGATAGAAAACTACGATTTTTGTAAAATTCATTTACGAAAAATTTCAAGTCGCTAGGTCAACGCCTTCTCGAGTTATTTAAGATACGCACAACATGCTCATAATGGTTGCGTTTTTTTAATGTTCTGAAGCAGTTCAGAACAAGCTTTCCATACAAAATCCTGCACCACCTTTTCATCTCGAACAGCGCTTGGAACAAAGGGAAATTTTATACAGTAATGTACGGTAATGAAATGCTGCTAACTTCAACATAATAAATCTGACATTTTATTCTCAATTGAGGATTTTGTGTTGGTGGTTTGTTGGTTCTGTTCGACAGCGAAATAGTTTTAATCATGGAGATAGCGAATCGTGATTATATCAAGAAAATATAGCAATAACGGCCTATTGATGTAACCAACGTGAAGTTAGTTGCCATTCGAACTCGATGAAATTTCCCACTTACTCTGGATCGTTTTTTTAATGTTCTGTGTTCTAGAACATTAAAAAAACGCAACTAATATCGTCTGAAACGGATTTTGCACTGATTAGAAATATTCTAGCTGCTCTCGTTCGAGTCGGTTTGCGTCATGAATACAATACTTTTCCTCTAAAAACAAACGTTACAAAACATCAACAAAAAGAAAAAACACGATTAAAAACTGAACATTTTGGGATATAAAACATAAGAAAAGCTACAATTGCCAGGGGCCAATCGTCAAATACTCTATATCAGTGCTCCGCAACCAGTGTGCCGCGGTAAACATTTCAAAAAGCTATTTAATAATTCTTTCAGGATTTTTTTAAAATTTTTTCATTATAAATATTTTATACACAATTTTTTTTTATATTTTCTTTTGTGGTGTGCCCCGGATTTCCAGAAAAAAAAAATTGGTGTGCCGTATGCAAATAAAGGTTGCGGAGCACTGCTCTATATGATGCCAAACAAAATGTTTATTTAAAAAATCCATTTATATAGAAGAGGGAAAGAAGTGGTCCGATTGGATTTTGATATATAGAACGGTTATGTAAAGTTCTACACATTTCATCTATATAAATTTTTCGATAAAATGCACAGTTTCCGAGAAAACAGGGAGAAAGTATTCCATTTGTGTGGGAGAAAGGCAAAGCAGTGGTCCGATTGGAATGTACGGATAAGTTATTTTATTATAAACACATTTCGTCTTCCCAAATTTTTCAATATGACTTACTGTTTTCAAGAAAATCGCAAAAAACTGTTTTGTTTGTATGGAGAAGGGGGAGGAACGGTCTAATTTTGCCCGTTCAAGAACTTGGCCTAGCCATTTGTGAGAAACGTAACTATACACAATTTCAAGTCTCTAGCTCAATCCTTTCGAAAGTTATGGTTTTCACGGACAGGCATACGGACGGACAGACACTGAGAAATCAAAATCTTTTGTCATCCCTACACTGAGAGAAAAAAAATGGTAAAAAGATATGAAATGCTAATCATTTCATAGGTTGTGCCTATAAAAATGCGCCACCTCACTGTTTTCTTTCTCCCTTGAATACTTACTTAAGTTTGGTGAGTGAACAGAGATGAACGAATAAAAACGTAAACAGAAAACGAACGAGAAAAATCTAATGGCGATAAATTAATGGAAACTTTTAATGGAGTATAATCTTATAATGGACTTTTCCTCCGATTGCATGTCGTGATTTTAGTTGCCATGAAAATTTTTCGACAATATTGGATCTGAAATTTAAACAGATTTTAATGGGCCATCAAGTAATTTAGTTTCTAACGAAAAATTTCTTTAATTTTATTTTACCGGTCAAATTTATTTTTTCTTTTGCAATGAAATTTTGATGCCAATAAAATTATGCTGTTTCAAAAATGTCTGCTATCCACTTTTTATGCGATATCCTTCAGTCATTCACCTGAAATAAGAAATTTAATTCTCGAAGCGAAATCGTTTCCATCAAATGTCAAAGGGAAATTTGGCGGCTGAAGGCATCAACTTTTTTTTCTTTTTACAATTGAAAATGCAAAATTTACCACAAAATTATATAAAAGTATATTGGAAATAGTACAGCTGGACAAAAATTACATTGCCGCGATTTACAATGCTGAATTGTCAATATTGCATTGTGGTCCTTTTCTCAGTGTAACACCCTGGTGTATTTTTGTGTCCGATGATTGGTTCGATGCGTTACAAACGGTATCGTAAATTTAATATATGTAGTTCTATATATTTATCAACATTGAAGTACAGTGAAATTTCCTACACTTTTGTCTTTTACTAGAACTCATATACCAAACCGAAGTCAAAAATCAGTTTTTTGCAATTCTCTCGAAAACTAACGGGCTTCAGGTGCTTAAATCTATCAGATTTTTTCGTCTTTGACTATTATTTGCTATTTTTTTTACCGGTGTTCATATATTTTCGTTAAAAAGTAAAAAAAAAAATAGAAAAATAAGAAAAAAATAAATACTACAACTGGAAGAAGGAACACAGAGAACAATTTCAACTGAGTTTCCTTTAATTCCCCAAACCAGTGAAAGGCTCATTCAACTGAATACTTAAATAAGAGCATGAAAAGGTAGACAGAAGGAAACATTAGTTTGTATTTTCTTCCGGCAGAAAAATAAACGCTCAAGGGTGCTGTAGAAAATGTGAAAGATATCCCCCACATCATATCAGCAAAAGTGCAAAAGAGGACAATGCGACGTTATGTTTTCACATCAGTAAAATACACGTGATATGATGGTGGAATTTTCCGTTCTCTATGCTTCTATATATACTCACGACTGTGCTAAACGGCCGCCATTTCTCATCGCAAATCACCTAAAAGAACAATGTCGTCTTTAAAAAACATAAAAATAAAATGAAAGCTATTAAAACTAAGCTCTTTTCACCACCTCGAAGGAGGCATTGTAAGAGGTTGGGCTGGTGGGGAAAGTTGACTATGGAGCAGAAGCGGGAAGCGGGTGAAATTACCAGTTTCACTCATCCGTTCCTCACAATCGGTTCCGCGGTACGCGGAATGAGAGTTGCGTCACAAAACAATTCACCGCGTATTCCTGAAATAGCTCTCGATGACCACCCATTTTTTCCTGCCACCGGGAAAACGCCCCGGAGATAATTTTCCATATTCCACGCAAAGAAATGAAAACTCTTCCCGGTGTAGAACTGGGATATTTCGTGGTAGAGTGTTATCTTTCAAATTTATGGGACACTCAGAATTATAGTCATCGTGCGGATGGTTTACATGTTTCCTTCCTTCCTTCATCATTCCCGTAAAATGGTCCCATCAAATCTAACAAAATTGATGGCGAGTTCAAGACTGGTAGATATCTTCACTAAGATGCATATACTTAAATGTAATTGTTTTGAAAAAAAAGGCGGAAACCTGCCCAGTTTCCGAGAAACGAATAGAATGAACAAAATCTCATCCGTATATACAACAAAAATAGGATTGTCCTTATTTAGGACAAGCTGGCTGGGATTCAGTTAAGCCTCCCTCACTTTCAAATGATCTTACCAAATCTTCTTCTTCTTTACCCTCTTCGTCTTTGTACAATTTTCACAAAGTGCGGCTGGAGACAGAGTACTGGATACAGTTACATTGGGGATATTATAACTGTGTCAACCACACAAAAGCTCAAAAGGTGGTGGTTTCTGAAGAATATTAATTTAAGATGGTTCGTCCACAGGGAAATTATAAATGTGTTAATTGCCGCTTGTAATTGGTATAATAAGGTGGAGATTTCTGAAAGGATAGACACCTGGTTGACAACGTGCAAAAGAGTGCAAAATAATTATCAAAAGGTATATTTGCACTATCCTTACAATTATACGGTAAAGAACTCTATTCGTGACATTCTAGTAGAACTTTTAACACTTTAATTCAAAAACTTTACTCAAATAAATGAGACAGAAGGCTTTGACATAAGTTCTTCTATGTCTGTTTCGTCTTTTAGATAACCATTGGCATATATATAGATTTGTTATGGAGGGTTTGAGTAAGACCAAATGTGTTAAGTGTAAAACTGTCAGACGCAATTATCACCAATGGCTACATTGAGTTTTCTACACCAAACCGTAGGCTGCATCAGGAAAAAATGACGGTAGGAACTCTTTAATATTAGCACTGAAATCTAACTTAAAAATTGACATACCATCAAAACATAAGGGATAATAATGCATCGCAGGCGAATTTCTTTTTCAAATCTACTCTGGACGCGAAAGTTTTGAGACAAAATGAAGTACAGATGAAATTTTTCACGTATCGAATTTAAATATATACATAGATACTTCCCAAATAGCATTTTAAGCAGCTGTGTCGTCTTGATTAACATGCTTCGTCACCATGCAAATCGCGGCGATAAGCGCTTTTTGTGCGAATGGGAAGCGCAATGACAGCCAAAGTGGGGAACACTTTTCAGTGGTTTGCCACGCCTCAAAGTATTCTGATGCTGCCATTTCACAAAAAAAGACGCCACCATTAACAAAATTAGCTCCTTAAAGCTTTATGCGAGCGTCATCTGACGGCATTACATCACACAGATCTTCGAGCGGAGTTTTCTTTCTCCCTCGAGTGCTTAACTAGCTTAGCGACCAAACAGAGATGAATAAATAAAAACCTAAACAAAATGTGAGCAATAAAAATCTAATGGCGCTAAATGAATGGACACTTTTTGTGGAATATTTTTTATAATGAATTTTTCCTCCGATTGCATGTCGTGATTTTAGTTGCAACTAAAAATTTTCGGCAATATTGAATCTAGAATTTAAGCAGATTCTAATGGGCCATTGAATTATTTTGGTTTTTAACGAAAAATTTCTTTAATTTTATTTTGCCGACCAATTTTTTTTTGCATTGAAATTTTGATGCCATTAAAATTGTGCTGTTTCAAAAATGTCTGCTATCCATTGTTTATGCAATATTCATCAGTTATTAGTCTGAAATAAGAAATTTAATGCTAAATAGTTTGAATCAAATGTCCATGGCTGAAAGCATCAACTTGTTTTCTTTTCTTTGTAAACCGAGGGCTATGAGGTAACTCTAGTGGCAACCGTGTGAACCCTGTTCCCATTACACGGTATTTCAAAGTCAAACTGACATTTAGGTTCCACAGGTAATGAAGCGAACATTGACCCAAAGATGACCCGTCGTTCACCAATTTCCCCATAAAAGCAATTGTGGCTTTGCAGACACATTATTAATCAGTGTGTCGTTCTCACAACTTCTGACGTTTATCGTACGCGAAGCTGAATTATAGGTCTAAATGTTTATCCTCGATTGCGTAAATTGCTGCATTTTTAAGTCGGAAAGAACAAATCTCATGTCCACGTCCTTTCCGATGCTGTTTGGGCTTTTTGATTTTATTATAGTCCTGTTCTGTTCAGACTATACTAAAATGCAAGGCTGACAAACTTTAAGTCTGCTAGTAATCGATAATAGGTAAATATTGTGGTTCGTGGCTTGGCCAAGGTTTCCAAAAGCTGATCTACTCGCGGAAAAAAACTGTTCATTATATATGTAGCTCTAATATTTGGATTGGACTAAAACTACGGCTGATTGGTTCCCATTTCTTTGCACCAAATTACATATTCATTCAACAAACTATCTAGATTGAATATTTTTCAGCCCTCCCTTTGCTTTTGAAGTATCTATAGAAAAATACCATTATTAAGCATTTTACGGGAAAGTTGTTTTTTGCTGTATAGTTTTTTTTTTTACTTTCTTACACGTAGTATAATAAAGTATTGTATTTATGAAAATTTCGGCCTCTCATTTTTGCCTGAAAAGCATTTCCTTAAAAACTCCTGAGTCGATTGGAGCATTATTAAATGTCTTTTTATCTGTCTGTCTGTCAGTCTGTGTACAAGATTTCTGAAAAACTACTAGAGCTAGAGCCATGCAATTTTACAAGTATGTTTGAAATTGTACAGGGAGTGTGACGATTTTATTAACTTTTTCAGCAGAATAATGATTTCCACAATTTTTTGTTCCACCCTTACCCGATATCTTTTACGGTTATTAAGATATTTTTATTAAAAAGTAAGGAATCACATTTTTCCGAATTGCTTGCAAACCAACGGTTTCTCGTAAAAAAATAAAGATATTAAAATTCTCTACAAATTTTCTTTTTGAGATATTTCAGATTTTGTAAAAAATCATATTTTTATATAAATTTCTTTTTTTTTTGGTCCCTTTTATAGTGTTTTGTGTAAGAAAGTCATGTGCTGTTCATATCAGATTTTTTTTTGTATTATTGGTTATAGGTTCTACATATAAGTCGCGTTTTGAGTTTTTCACAAACACCAAGTTTGTAGAAATCTCAGAACAAGACTTGTCATGTCTGTGTGTATGTTTATTTGCCGGTAATTCAATGGGCGCATTTAGACCTAGCTAACTTGGTACTGCCAATCTAGCGATGTTAACACTCTAACTGCCACGACAGTTTTAAGCCTTTTTCGAATATTTAGTTGTCAGTCAAAAAGGCACTAAGAGAAAAAAAATTCAAACAAAATTATACCTAAATGTTATTTTATTACCGTTGTGTACAATTAGGTGTCAGGTCTTTTTGACTGACGTGGCAGTTAGAGTGTTAAACTAATAATGTATATGGCATGGACTGTCAATTCTTCGCATTTATGTACAATTTTTGCAATCTATAGCATCCAAAAGGCACAAAGGATTCGAAAAAGCAGAAATCAAATCCACAAGTAAGTTTAAAGTAAAAATTTAACTCACAAATAAGTTCATTTTACAATTGCTGCCATATAGTTGTAAAATGAAAAAAGTCAGTAGTGCCAAATACCGATGCTACGCATTGCTAAAGTAGAACGCATTTATACCGGCGGCGGTTCATTGAAAAACTGCCAACTTAGCACCGGTCTAAACGGGACCAGTGACAACAGAACCGATTAGACCGAAACTTTTAACCGATTTGACCGATAAACATTAAAGTAGGGGCATATCTATCAGTTTTCCATCAGTCGCAACTGTTACGGTACTCGTCAGTTTTCCATCAATTTTTTACATCTAGTTATGCGTTCACACCTATCAGTTTCGACTGACAGTTTTTTATGGAAAGTTTCTATTCATTTTGATTGCAGATTTTAAAAAATGCGGGTGGATAATCGAGACAGAGCGTGTTTATGCATTATTATTGCATTAAGTTCAAAAAATAAAATTTGATTCTGTTCTGATGCAATACGACTGACGCGAACGTTCACACCAATCAGTTGGCCATCAGTTCGTTAGAAAAACTGATCTGCCTACGAATTTTTTCGTGGTTGCCCATCAGTCGTCTGATTTTACGTTCACACCAATCAGTTTCCCAAAAACTGATGGAAAACTGATAGATGTGGCCCCTACATAAGAGGCGTTTTTCACTCGACTTTGCATTTCAAACGCATCTCTAAAGACACCACAATGAGGTTACATGACCCTATTTAACGTGGCAACATTAATGTAGACGTAAAACTGTGTGGCGAAACCCGATTTTGAAGGGATCCCAAACAGCATCGAAAAGTACGGGAACATGAGATTTGTTCTTTGCGACTTGAAAGAGTAGAAATTTACACAATCGGGATTAAAAATTTACACCTATAATTCACATCCGCGTAAAAGAAGCGAAAGAAGTGACGAGCACGATCTTTGGGGCAACATTCGCTTCATGAAAATCCTGCGGCGATAGAGCAGCATTTGATGGTTTTCGGGCCGAAATAGTGATTGGCTGTGGAGCCTGAACGTCAGTTTAATTTTGAAGAAGCGTGTGATGGAAAAAGTGACGAAACTGCTACCACTAAAGTTTCATTAAAGCTCCCCGTCTGAGAAACACCAAAAAAAATTGATGCCTTCAGCCGCCATATTTCTCACTGACATTTGATGGAAACGATTTCGTTTCGAGAATTAAATTTCTTATTTCAGGCGAATGACTGAAGGATATTGCATAAAAAGTGGATAGCATACATTTTTGAAACAGCATAATTTTATTGGCATCAAAATTTCATTGCAAAAGAAAAAAAAATTTTACCGATAAAATAAAATTAAAGAAATTTTTGATTAAAAACAAAATAATTCGATGGCCCATTAAAATCTGTTTAAATTTCAGATCCAATATTGTCGAAAAATTTTAATGGCAATTAAAATCACGACATGCAACCGGAAGAAAAGTCCATTATAAAATAACACTCCACAAAAGTTTCCATTAATTTGTCGCCATTAGATTTTTCTCGTTCGTCTTCTGCTTACGTTTTTATTTGTTCATCTCTGTTTACTAGCAAGCATTCGAGGGAGAAAGAAAACCCGCTCGATGATTTGTGTAATTGTGTGATATAATGCCGTCAGATGACGCTCGCGCATGAGGCAACTAATTACGTCCCTGTCGTTATAATTGCGACGTAGCAAACCGCAGAAAAGTGTTCCCCACTATGTGTGTCGTTGCGCGTCTCATACGCACAACTAAATACGTATTTGCGACATAAACTGCTTATCGCCGCGATCTGCATGGTGACGAAATATGGGGATAAACACCATAATTGCTACTTCAAATGCTATTTGGGATGCTTTCTGATTTTAATGGCACAATCAAAAAGATCCTTGGGCTTAATATCGGGTATAATTTCGATGAGGTGTTCGAGTCTCAAGTCTAAGGCAAACACAGTTGCTGGGCAAAGATTTATTTAGGTACCGTCTAGTTTATGGATTAATCTTAATAAGGTTGTTGAACTGTATATATTTCAGGATACTGCAATAAAATCACTTTAAAAGTCAACGACGCTTTATTACGGTTAATTCAAATTAATTTGCTTGACAATGCTATTAATTTTACGTTTAGGGAAAATGAATATTTTTCATTAATCTTGTCATATACATTCCTTAATATAGCGAAAGGATAACAAAGCACAGAACTTATTCACATTTAATAAAAATCATTTACACTTTTGTAATTTCAAAATAATAAATTGTAAAATTTGTCATAAAGACATAAGATAGTAGTTGCCATTCTTTTTATATCGACGCCATCGTGCAAGACTACCCAAGGAGCACAAAGTCCTAAGAAAATTCTCACGACCGCTTGAAGACGTCGTCAATATTACTTTTCAGTTGCAAAGACTCTCTCCGGTCGTAAAACTGTCTGGTGGACTACAAAACAACTGGTTGTTGCGTAGTCGTAATTTGCATTATTTCGTAGGGCTAACGACTTATTACGCAACCATCGGACTACTTTTCAGGCCAGGAGGTCGTCAATCCAACCTCCGTACGTAATTATGGGTCAACCTTACGACGGTCGTAACAAAGGTCTTTAAAACCACGTTACAACCGCTGATAGAACTTGATACCGACCCGGTAAATTATTATGGTCATACCGCTCACTGAAAACATTTTCTCTCTTTCCAACTTTGACATTTATATGAATCAAACTTAATTAAATGCTGCTTATTCTGATATTCTTATTTACTGGGCATCACATAGAAGTTAATTTATTACACTATTAATGATCTCAGACAGCTAGAATTATGTTTTTAATCGTTAATATTATTTAATATGAAGTCAACAATCAATGGGAAATGAAAAAAAAACCAATACAACGCGAATATAATGGGAAATACGTATGGGCCCTACAAACGGCTCAAATTCCCAAATCGAGGAAAAGAGAGAAATGTCAAAATGATATTTATCATTTTCCCTCTAACCAGTGTTCTCGCTCATAAACGTAAATTAAATTTAGAAAAAATATTTACGATTTCGACTTTTATTATCGTTTTTATTAGAGCTTTTACTAGAACCACGCGCTACATCATATTTTGTCTATTTTATATGAAAAATCAACGGATATGATCAATTTGATCATTTTTAATAAAGGCAACTAAAAACAATTATGAAAGTATTTTAAATCGAGCAAAATAAAGAAACGGCAACTCTGTTATTTGACAGCAATGAACTAAAAATGGAGGTAAAATACATATTGAAACGAAATTATATAAAAATCGAAATTTTAATCGGAATGTGTGTTGAAAAAGCGTTTAAGTGACTAGTATTGTGTTTTCAAGATATTTAAGTGACATTTTTAGACTATTCGAGTAAAAAAAACTCAAATATTTTCGTGGGAAAAAAATTATTTAGTGCAAAAAATTGTGTAAAATGCATTTTCTGCAGGGCGCGTGAAATTTTACGAAGCATCATCATGATATTTGTCAAAAATTTCCAAGGGTTTGCCAATTTACGCTAGAAAAGCTATATAAAATCGGTATTAAAAGTGCGTGTTCTCCATATTGTCTATAAAAATCATCATCTTCTCGTGTCATTTAATTTCTAAGTTGTTTTCTCTTCATGTTTATGTTTTCGCTTAACCAATATTAGTGTGAATTAATTTGTGTCAGCATTTTATGGTGAGAATTTTTTGTCGTTGTGTGGCATCTTCGCTCATTTTTTCTCTCCCGGTCGTGAAAAGGGTCCTTGCAACCGACTTACGTAGGGTTTCGGCAGACTTATAAAAGTTCTACCGCGGGATATTCGACGTCTTCAGGCGGTAGCGGCTATTCGCCACTCAGTCGTATTTGGGTCGCCAGCACTTCTTCAGTACCACAATTTCAGTCATAAGGACGGTCGTGAGTCATGACTTTCAGTCGGTTCGTGTGCCATAGGACTACTTCCCAACCGAAAAATGCTCCTTGGGTATAGGACTCCAAATACTACCGAAAAGCACGGGCACCTAAGGTTTTGTTCTTTGAGACCTAAAAATGCAGTAATTTACACTATTGACAATATTTTGAAGTATTGAAATTTTTTTTAAATTTTCGTCATTTTCTATTTCTATAACTCTTAATAAAACACAAACAACATTCAGAATGTAAAAGAAAAGTAAATCCCAAATCATTTCAAATTTTGTTTTAAAATTTGTTCTGAAATCAAAATAGAAAGCATTATCATTAAAATTTTATTGAAATCGTGATAGTAAAAATGTTGCATCTGCTCCCACTTGAATATTTTTCGATTTCAAAAAGTTTTCTTCACAGAAACTACACGAAAGATTTAGATTGAAGTTGTAAAATAAAATATCTTGATTCACTTTTTGCAGAAAATGAGATGCTCTGAATGATTCCTACGATGCAGTGGTGTGCGATTCGTGGTAGTTCCATATTCTATTTTATGTTTTCATGAATGATGAGTTCCCAGAACTGAAAATATGATCATTCTTAGTTTTTCTGAATATAACGTAGTTTTATAATATTGGCCACGACAAGCTATGGTTTTCTCTATGCTTTACCAAATTTCCCTTATTCCTCTTATAGTAGATGCCAAGTCTTTTCGTTTGCCATTGATTCGAGTTCTCTTTGGTATTCAAAAATTTCCTCGACATGGACAACAAATCTACGAAAAAGTTTTTCTTTGATATAATGATTTACTTTTAATTTCTCTTCGGTATATCTTTTAAAATCCCGATTTGAAGTGTATTACAAATATTTTTTCATACTTTTGTGTATTACAGTATTGTAGTATGTATACGATGATGAGCATATCTTACTTGTTCCTGTTTACTTGTCTCTTGAGTTTTATAAACAAATCAAAAGGACCAAGTGGAGTGGCATCTGCAGAAGGAAATCACATAAAAATGTAATTTCCTTATTTAGAGCTAAGAAGAACAGAAGGTGAAACATGGAACTTTTATCGACTCTGAAGACATAAGACGCAACACCTTAAGACAAATATTGACTAGATGTCGTCTTAAAAATTTACAACTTTGTGATCGAAATTTGGCTTAATCCAGAAAAAGTTTTCCTCTCCTGAATGGAAGATGTACAATTCGATGCTGAGTTAATATCTGGCAGAAAACTCACCTCGTGCATAAGGCCTGATGCCATTGCCAGGTATCCTGTACATATGAAGATATTTAGTAGGTACAACAAAAGTGTGGCAAAAAGTGTTTACGTGTACGAAGACCTGTATATCCTGCTATGAAATAAGACCATATGAAAGACAAAAAAAGGTTATGGAAATTTATTATACAAGTATTCCTGTACCGCTGCTCGTTCGGTTTCCTCTTATCCATTGTCGGCATTTTGCCATCGCCTGTCGCCTACTCTATGGGCTCTAGGGAGTCTGATGATTTAGAAGCTTTTATGATTATGTCATACACGTAAGCAAGGCTTATTCTACAACCAGTCACAATATTTGTGGTACCCTGGTATCTGGTATCTTATCCATTTTTCTTTACATATAAAATTATCACGTATATAGTCATGATGTGTTTATAGTATGTACATATGTATGTATACATAAGGTGTACTTTCTCTTGGGTCTTTAATCATATTCTTTTCCTTATTATTCTCTATAGAATGTCGTTACCTCTCAAATTTTAGGCACTTTTTGTGTAATAATTACGGACAAAGTCTCAAGGCCCCTTGGAGATATGATCATACAAGTACATATTATTCAGTGTAGTACCTGTTGAAGAAATTTCCTTAAATTTTTAACAACTTGATATATACTTTTCAGGCATTTGAATTCAAATTATGGTGACCTTGAAGGAAATATCGTATCGCTGGTATAATATACATACGCAAAAAGAATATGCTATACCTATACAATTTTTTCCATCAGATTAAAGAAACTATTGTGTTAAATCAGATTGGATATTTGATATTCACAGTTTTTAAAATTTTTTTCGGGGAATTTCACCTTGGTGTTTCTTAAATTTATTAGTAAAATTTAAGTTGAATTTTTTGGATAGATATTCAAATTATAATGGAGAGATTGAAACTTTTTATACTTTATGTCAGACGTGCGCGAAACAAATTAAACATTTTGGAAATTATACATTTATGACAAAAATAGAGCGATAAGCTTCTAAACTCCGGTACACTGTTAGAAAATTAATTCGGTTTTTTAATGTTCCGTATGTATTTTTTTTATATATTTCCAGAATAATTCTTGTTAGTTTTGGTTAAAAAAGCTTCTCTAAAATTCACTGAAGGGCAAAGGGAGGCCCTCAAAATCAAAATATTTTTTATGCTTTGTAACATAATGCTGTTCAATTGAGGTTTTTTCATTAGCGACAGGTTCATGAAGCAAATCATACATTGACCAGGAATTTCTGCAAGAAAAAACTCTTCCCATTCCATATTCAAGTTCTAAGGTTTCATTATTTTCAGTGTACTTGTTCAAGCCAATACCACTTAACGAGAGAATGACGTCGAATGAACTCAGCAGAACAAAAAAAAAGATGACTCTCAAACATGTTGCTTATGTGTTGAATGAATGCCTGCGCGAGGATAGACTTAAACTGACAGTATAAGGTGCGTATTATAAGAATTAAATAGAATAAAGAATTTAATACTTCTCCATAAATCTTGTCCACAGTTAAAGGCTAAAACAAAATGTGTTTAAAATATAATCTTACATAACCGTCCCATACATTAAAATCCAATAGGGCCAATCCTTTTTTTTTTCAAAAAATGTTGTCTGCTCTCATATCGAGTATTTCACGATTGCCCCTTGACAACTGTAGCTTTTCTTATGTTTGTATATCATCTCTCTAAAATAGATCATTCCCGTGAAAAGTGACATTAGGCTTAAGAATTATTTCTTTTGGTTTATTTGAATAAATTAAATTAAATTTTCTACAATTAAAGCTTGTGAATCTCAAAAAATTTCGCTCGCGGCGCATTTCTATTGACTGGTGTTCTCACAATTTTCGTGGCGGTTATCTGTGGAACGCGAAAGCTAATGTTCACTTGAGACAGTGTAAGTTTCAATTTAAACCATTGCGCCCTATTTTGGTTAAAAAAAGTTTGCAAGGCGGAGGACATTTCTTAATTGTGTTTCTTGGTTTTTGTCCAAATCAAGTTTTTTTCTATACTAAATTTGTTGTTTCGTTGGTATTCCTAGTGTTCCTTGTTTCACAGATTGACCCCGAATAATTATGGTCACCATGTATATGATTCTTCTCCTATTACTAAGAAGCTCTCCGTAAAATTCACTAGCTCGCTTTCTGAATTTTAAAATACCGGCGTCCTCCAATTCAGAACACTTCGACATGAGACGTTTCGATATACGACACAAGATCATGAGATTTTACCCGCCCAAAACTTCGTAAATCGAGGGATGACAGTTTAAAAATTTAAGAAAATAATCATATCTCAAAATTGTTGGCCGATAAAGGCAAATGGATTTCAGATTTTGAATCAATAGGGCAAAATCTATAATTGGCTACTAGCAAACAAAAACCTTGTTTCACAGTGTAACCACATATTATTATTTATTTTATTATCTTCGGGATAATTCCTATAAACTTACAAACTCTACAAATTTTTAGTCAGGGTATTCACAGTCCTCTTTTAATTCTCGGTATTCGGTGTTTTCGGTAATATTAAAAGACTGAAAATATTCTACTGTGAACATCCCACAGCACAGATTTGAGAACAGCGCTTTTATTGGATACGTGACCAAATCATGAACTGCGAATTTGATTGTCACATACCTTTAAATCCATGTTTGATGTATTCTTTTGAATGTCTATTGTGGCAACGGCTATCAAAATTGAAAAAAAATTGCAGTCCGATGAGATTAACAAAAAACCAGCGAGAAAATTTGACTACTAAAAACATTACTAGCGCCACTCGCGGTTGATTCTTGATACCGAATAACAGTGCCGAAAAACATGACTCAAGACATGTCTACAATTACCGAATCCGGTAATTCATTTTTACATGAACCAAATTACCGTCTCGGTAAAAATCTGTTAAATTGGACTGAATTACCGAGCGGTAAAATTACTCGCAATTTAAAAGAGGACTGTGAATACCTTGAGTGTTTTTTATATGAAATCCTTGTTAAAATATTTAACTGCCGCTTTTTTCAATAAAAAAAATGTTTTTCTTTATATTAATTGTTAATTTCAGTAGTTTCGGAAGCTTATCATTATTTAAACAGATGTAATTAAAATAACTGCCCACCTTATCTCAACCTTAATATGATTTCTTAGACTCTTTTTGATGTTTGATCGGATAGTAGGAGTACTTTGCCGTGTTCTGTGGTTATAATTACTTTGGCTGCTTCATCTGAGACCTGATATTTTGTCACAAAATGGTTTACGTGTTTTAAATAACCAAAAGAAATTATTTAAAAATTTACGTCACGTCCATCGTTTCTTCCTCTTTGGTATGTATAAGGAGTCAAATAAGACATCCTTTTACACTGTATTAAGATACCCGTTTTTTTGGTAGTCTTTTTCTATTTCTTTTTGGCCCCTTTTGTCTTGCGCCTTTTGCCTGTTTATACTCTATATGAGGATCATATAGAAACTTATTAGATTTATTATACCGTTTCTAACACATCGGACACAAAAAAGATCTTGATTTCTCCATATCCGTCCGTCCGTCCGTCTGTTTGTCTGTCTGTCTGTCCCTCCGTCCGTCCATCTGTTCATGAATACCATATCTTGGGAAAGTATTGAGCTAAAGACTTGAAATTTCTTACAATTGAATTTCTCTTAAATGGCAAGGCTAAGTTTTTGGACTGAAAAAATCGAACCGAAATTGTGTAATTTTTTTTGTCAAATTTCGGCGAGTCGTATTAAAAAATTTATTAAAGTAAGATTGTTTAGAATATTAATTCACATACCCGTTCCATACATCAAAATCCAATCGGACCACTCTTTCCTCCTCTCCTATAGATTTTTTTAAATAAACATTTTGTCTGCCCTCATGTAGAGTATTTGACGATTGGCCCGTGGCAATTGTAGCTTTTCTTATGTTTCTATTTGGTAACAGGCATGAAAATGAAAAAAAATAATAATAAAAAAATTGGAAGCACTCAGATTATCCTATTGGCGGTGGATGGAAACGAAAGCAACCAAAATGGGAAGCGGATCTGCACAATAATCAGTTTGTGGAATCGTATGGGTAAGTCTTTGGAGTTCACAACGTTGTATATAAATAGAATGGAATGCGTTCGTGTGTATATGTTTGGTGATTCTGTGTGAAAATTGTCCTGTGCGGTTTACAGAAAACAAATTATAGGAGCGAAATGGGAAGATGTGTGATCATTAACAGTTGTCATGGAGAACTGGATATATGGATGACATCTGGAAAATGAAACAGGATTTTCTTTTTTGATGGATGAGAGTTGATTCGCAAAGCTGAGAAGAATTTCAAAATTTCTATCTCTTAGTGATTGCAGAAACCAGATATTACCCCTATGTTGTATTTATGATAGATTTTCAAATATGTTTGGAAAAGTAATTTCCTCTCTATGTTTCTTGTTACCGATGTCAAACATTTTAAAATTTCTTCGATATTTGATGAGTTTTTTTAAATATCATTGCTTCTATATGACTATATGGCGTAAAAGATTTAGAAGTAAATTGCACAGCTCCTCAATATTCATTGAATTTCAGTTACCAGTATCGTACCTGCAGCTCAATTTTGGCTGAAGCCGAAGTTTGGCTCAAGGTGAGATTTTTGGCCCAAGGTGGCCGAAGTCGAATTCGATTAATCGGCCGGAACCCCACTGAAAACGATAAATATGAGTTTGATCACTACACTCTAGAAATCTATGCAAACATGCAAAGCATACACTCTAATTGATTTCTGTTGGATTTCACTACATTTAATGTAGGAATCTGGGTTTCCTACATTAAATGTAGTGATTTCACACTTAAGTGTGATTGGAAAATAGAGCGTGAATTCACACAAAAATCAGCGTGAATTCCAACAAAATATGAAGTGATTTCACACAAAAAATCAACAAAAGAATAGTGAATTCACACAAAATGTGTGCGATTTCACACAAAATGTGTGCGATTTCACACAAAATGTGTGCGATTTCACACAAAATGTGTGCGATTTTACACAAAATGTGTGCGATTTCACATTAAATGTGTGCGATTTCACACAAAATGTGTGCGATTTCACTAAAAAGCTTTTATTAAAATCTATAAAAAGCTTTTATTAAAAAAATGTACTGAAAAGAAAAAAAAAGTATTTTGAGCACCGTGTATCAGAAATAAAAGCGAGATAAAAGCATAAAAATAAAATAAATTAAATATTTATTTCGCTTTTATTTCTGATTATTTTTGCCCTAATACTTTTCTTTAAAAAAATTTTTTTAAACTTTTTTTATGTGTTTACTTTTTAGTTTTCGAATATATATC
This sequence comes from Chrysopilus asiliformis, assembly GCA_964034945.1. NCBI lineage: Eukaryota > Metazoa > Arthropoda > Insecta > Diptera > Rhagionidae > Chrysopilus > Chrysopilus asiliformis. Next base: position 80,124,994 of record OZ035961.1, on the reverse strand, counting down.
CTTGCCTTTGACATGTCCTGACGAACTTTTTGGCTCCAGAACATGATTCAGCGATCCCGAAAACCCTTAAATGAGTTTTTGTCCGAAAAACTTGAGGAAAAGGTTGATGTCAATCAAGACGACGGTTTTCACTCAGAATTTGTAGTGAAATCACACTGCTGTTGGATTTTACTATCTGCTGTGACGTATTTCACTTCCATTGTGTGAAATCACACAAATTCCATATTCTCTTGTTGGAAATCACACAAATTTTTTAGTGCGATCACTCAAAAATAGAGATTTCACGCGAATGTTGGAAATCACACATCAAAAGTGTGAAAATACTACAAAAAATGAGTTTTTTGCAACAAAATTTAGTGTGAATTCACACAAACCATTTAGAGTGTATCTTTTGAATTCCAGAGAACATAACAAAATAAGATAATATATATAGAAGTATATTCAATTTAGTATACCGTTTGTAACGCATCGGATCAATTTTCGGATACAAAAATGAACGGATCCAGGATGTTTGGAACGACAAGAAATTTTGGTTTCCGCATGTTCATCCCTATACCTCTCTTTCTGTCTGTGAACACCATATCCAAATAGTAACGAAAAGCACAGGCACAAGAAGTTTGTTCTTTGCAGCTTAAATATGCAGTAATTTTCACAATCGGTCTAAAGATTTAGACCTATAATTCACATCCGCGTACTAGGTGCGTAAAAAGTGACGAGAACGACACACTCATTAACAATGTGTCTGCAAAGTCACAATTGTTTTATGGGGAAATTGGTGATCGACGGGTCGTCTTTGGGTCAATGTTCGCTTCATGAAAATCCTGCTGCAATAGAGCAGCATTTGACGGTTCTCGGGTCGATACAGTAATTACCTGTGGAACCTGAATGCTAGTTTCACTTTGAAGAAGCGTGTAATGGGAACAGGGTCGACACGGTTGCCACTGGAGTTACCTCAAGACCCGCGCAAAGAAGAAAAAACATAACAAAAGCTATAATTGCCAATCTAGCAATTATTAAAAACCCGTATGGTGATATTCGTATAAAAATTCGAACAGTTGTACCAAAATTCCACTTTGAAGTCAAACTTTCCAATAAGATTTTTTAAAATTTATTCCAATCGGATTTTGATGTATGGAAGTTTTATGTAGAATCATATCCTAAATAACTTTTGTTCTTGGACTTTTTTGACAAGATGCACCGTTTTTGCGATATTCACAAAAAACGTTTTCGTTCGTATGGGGGGCACCCCCCCCCCCCCCCCCGCCCCGCTAATGGTCCATTTTTGCCCATTAACGAATTTGGCCTCGCATTTTACAAAAAAACGGATCTGTGCAAAATTTCAAGTCCCTAGCTCAATCCGTGCGCCCGCAATCCGCGCCACATATAGACAGACAGACGGACAGACAGACGGACGGACAGACGGACGGACATGCAGAAATTAATTATTTTTATCATTCTAAACACACTGGTGTAATTCATTTTTGTGTGTGATGACGGGATCTTAGCGTTACAAACGGTAAGGCAAAGTTACCCTTTGGGTTCACCATACGGGTATAAAAAAGTTGATACCGCTATATTCCCCCATTGACATTTGATTCAAACAATTTCGTTTCGAGAATTAAATTTCTTATTTAAGGCTAATAACTGAAGGAAATAGCATGTGGATGGCGGAATTTTTGAAACAGCATAATTTTATTGTCATCAAAATTTAATTGCAAAAGAAAAAAAAATTGACCGGTGATCTAAAATTAAAGACATTTTTCGTTAAAAATAAAATAATTTGATGGCCCATTAAAATCTGTTTAAATTTTAGATTCAACTAGCAGACCCAACTCATCCATACGGGAAAATCCAGCCGAACCAATCCTTTCCTCCTCTCCGACACAAATAGATTATTTCTCAATAAAAATTTGTTCTATCCTCATATTCAGTATTTGACAATTGGCCCCTGGAATTTGTAGCTTTTTTAATGTTTTGCTAGAAAATCGAAATTAGGTCAACTCGAAGTCGTTTTGAATATGTGTTATTGTCTTAATGAATCCCGCGGAGTTGTTTTTACTATTTGAATTTCCATTTACGTTCGTACTTTAGTGTAATTTATATATACATTTTAAGATCAGAATGATAGTTATTGAAACAGCGAATGAAAAGGGAAATAATTTTTATTTTATTATCGACATTTTGTGCTACGGGGAATTACGAACGGAAAAATCACAACTACCCCACGTGACTAAAAATGGATCATTCAATTGGAGATTTTTCCCGCCCATCAATCCAATTCAATTTCGTCGACTACTTCAATTTCGATTAACATAAAACGCGAATGAATGAACATAAAAAAATCAAGCATCCTGTTGTAGGGATGATAGATTATGGGGTTTGCTTTTATGTGGGTAAATTGATAACGGTTGGCAAAAGGTGGAAACGATGGTATAGGTTGTGTTGCTTTTCCATAATATGAAAACAAAAGAAAAGTAAAAACGGTATATTATATAGCCTAGTATTTGGTTAGATTATATGTTGTGCCAAGAGTTCACTTTCTAACTTCTGATTCAATAACTTTTCTCTCTATAGGCATCTTCCGATAAACCAGCATTCGCTCCCATTGATCCACCGAAAAAGGAATTGCGCCAAAAATGCTCCAGAGTTGTTTGCCGCCGTCAAACCGAAAACGATGCCACACTCCCCTTAAATATTGAAGATGAAAGTGAGCAGAACCGGAAAGAAAAAAAGAGATCCAGCAACGGTCCTATAACACCTACAAAAAAAACGAGAAGTAACTTTTAAGGCTATAGGAATCATAAAATTTTTATGTGGTTTTTGTTATCCTTATCGGAACACAACAAACTGGAAAAAATAGGCACCGGCAGCGAAAAACTCCTGCTGGCAAATGATTCGATTTTCATCATAGAAGCGCCTCACATCACCAAATGCCAACCCATGCCAACCCCAAATCCACCCCATATGACCTGGTGTTGCGGCGCATCTTAGAATGATACCACGTCTTGTACTATTGAATAGTATGTCGCCTAATAGAAGGAAATAATATCACCCCCATTCTATTCTCCCATTCCAAAGCCGACTCTAGTCGCGAGGACCTCACTCGCAGCACACGTTTTCCGTATATCTTGGATCCAGGATCCCCTGTACATGTGTTGATCGAACTTCGAATGTTATACCGTATTTACACCGAAGAATGCGGAGGAGTTTATTGTCAACCACCGAAATAGAAGAATTCAAACATCTCGTAAGCCGCCTTGTTGCGAGTAAAATGTTTTATAGATATTCCGCATATTTTTTTTCCGCCGAAATGTACATAAACGCAGTCTAGATATACGTTTTTCCTGGTTTCTTTGAATCTTTCAGCCTTGTTGTTGCTCATCTCTTTTTTTTCTTCTTTTGGTTGTGTTGGGTTTTTTTTCCATTTTTTTGTTGTCTTGATTAAGGGCTGTGTCCTAATGGGCAAATGATAAAGCTCTTAATGTGCAAAGATAAAGTGAGTAGAAGCGGAAAAATCAAATGGCCGCCTCTTCTTTGGAAAACAATTCAACGGTAAATCTGTTTCTTCATTTTCCGTAGGTTTCCTTCAGAAAAATACATACCAACATATAGACATTAGTAAGTCGTCGCTTAATATTTTTATATATAGAAGTTTATCGATAAAAGATGGTCGTCCTTTTAACTTGATCTAGTATATTGACTTAACGAAACTGCCAGCTATAAAAATGTCAATTTCGTCGAAGTGCTGAGAATGTATGGATCCAATGTTTCAACACCTAAGGTATTTCATTAACAACAAAAAATGCCCACCTTTATGTTCCTACATTTCTTTTTTACGGAACATCATATTGGTTTTCCAGTTAAAACACATCATTAGTAGGATATTTACTACATCAAAATATATTTTTTGCTGGAAAACTTTAATTTAGACCATATATATTTAGTTCTGCAAGACTGTTATGTGGCTGAATGTTGTTACATTTGTTTAATATGTGAAAAGCATTTCTCGTTCGGTGTACGTTTTGGAATGAAAACAAATTTCAAAAACTGTTATATTTAGAATTATAGAGGAGGAAATCATTCCATTAGCCTTGAATTACTCTCTTCTTTCTGCCATACAAGTTGAAGCAAACACTTATTTTCGTCAATAAATTTCTCAATGATTTAGCAGGTTTTGGAACTAACTGTATAAACGTAAACAAAAGCACACTGAAAAAAAAAAATTAAAACATTTTTTTTTAAATTTTTTCAGCACTGTGTGTCAGAAATAAGAGCAAGATAAATATTTATTTTATTTTTTATGCTTTTTCATCTCGCTTTTATTTTTTGATACACAGTGGTCAAAAAATTATTTTTTCCTTTTTAGTACATTTGTTTAAATGAAAGCGTTTTTTAAAAAGCAAAAATTTTTTTTTTATCTTTTTTAGTCATTTTGTATTTGATTAACCCTCATACTGTCCTCGGGTCATTTCTGACCCAAATTCGATTTTAATTAAAAGTGTCTTCTCAACTACATGAAAAATGTTTGTATGGTGTAGGCCCAGTGAACAAATTTCTTTTGAATACCGAAAACAATAATCTATTTGTTCACATTTTAATCCATTGAAGAGCACTGATAATTGTGACGGGTGTAGTCTTCATGGGTCATAAATGACCCTAGTGTAAATGTATTTCATTGTCATTCTGCTTAGATTTTTTGAGTTCAGCTATTAATATTTAGTGAAAGATTTCCAGCAACGATTTCCAAATCCGGAAAAGACCAGCCAGTGAGCGAAAGCGCTGTGATTTGTGTCCATCAAAAAAAGAGAAAAAAAACTTTCACGTGTTGCTCGGTTTGTAAACAAAATGTTTGCCCAGAACACCGTACAACAGCTTATTATTGCCTGAAACATTCTAATTAATTTTTATTTCTCTATAGCGCAAAAACTTTTTGTAGTTCCACTCAAAGTGTAATAAAAAATCAATTTATTTAAGAGAAAACCTATTTTTATGTGAAAATATGTAGAGGGTCATTCTTGACCCACGAAGACATCATACGTTATTTTTCTTAAGGACAGTATGAGGGTTAATATTTTTATAAAGGGTGTGCACGAAATTATTGCCACACAATAAAAGTCTCATAAAAAAAAAGTTTTTTGTTCAAATTTCGTATAACTTTAATGGAATAATATACGATATATTAATATTAAATTACATTTTTTTATCTAGTGTATGCAAATTCATGTACATTTCTCTTAACACTTTCCATTAATTTTTGCACAACAGTATTGGACACCTCTTTTCCAGCTTTTTTCCATTTCTTTCGCATATCTTCTACACTTTTAGCGACTCCAGGCTTTTTCCTTAATTTCTGTTTCATAATACCCCAGTGGGCGGGTTGCTTTCTTTTGACACAAAATTGACTTTGTTGGTTCGATACCAGTCCAAAACAGTTTTAGCGTAATGGCTTGACGCCAAATCTGGCCAAAATACAGTAGAAACATCATGATCCCTTAAAAATGGCAAAAGACGCTTTTGGAGACATTCCTTAACGTAAATTTGTTGGTTTATAGTTCCTGTAGTGACAAAAATTTGGCTTCGTTTACCGCAACTGCAAATCGCTTCCCAAATCAAATATTTTTTGGCGAATTTCGACTGTTTCTGTTTTTTAAATTTATCTGCGACATCATACTTTTTTTTGCAGTGAAATATTTCAAACCGGGTAGCTGACAAAAGTCCGCTTTGACGTATGTTTCGTCATCCATCACACAACAATCTGATTTTGTCAGGAAATCAATGTACAGCTTCCTAGCACGTGTTTTCGCCTTTAAATTTTGCTGTTCGTTACGATTGGAGAACTTCTGAACCTTGTAGGTATGCATTCCAATTCGATTCTTCGCTCTCTGTACGTAACTTGGGGATACGCTGAGGTTTTTCGCAACATCTCTTACCGAAACGTTTGGGTTCTTTTTGAACGCCTGCTCCACTTTCCGCTCAGTGCCTGTGGCAACTGGGCCTGGTTTCCGACCTGCACCAGGTTTATGCTCCAAAGTCAGACGTTCCTTGTATCTCTTAAGAACTCTTGATATGGTAGAATTAGATATTCTTAATTGTTTTCCGATTGTACGATGCGAAATTTCGGGATTTTCCAAATAAATGTGCAAGATTTTTTCACGTACACTTTTCTGTGTCATTTCCATTTTTATAATTATGTAACGCACGCTAACGAAACTCACAGAACGAAAACAACGCGCAGTAATTCTTGCGAAATTTGGGCAATCTAGCTAACTCTGAAAAAAAAATAATGCGCAATTGAATGTGTGGCAATAATTTCGTGCACACCCTTTAGTTAAGAAAAGCTACCATTGCCAGGTGCCAATCATAAAATACTCTATATCATGGTAGACAAATTGTTTATTTAAAAAAATCCATTTGTATAGAAGAGGGGGAAAGGAGTGGTTAAATTCCATTTTGATGTATGGGACGGTTATATAAAATCATATTCTAAACAGATCAGACCTTTACAAATTATTCAATACAACTCACCATTTTCGAGAGAATAGAAAAAAAAATTGTATTGGAGAAAGCGTAAGGAGTCTAGAACTCTTAGAACCAAAGGCCATAGAGGGATAAGGGAACAAAAAGTGCCCCTGTGTATCACAAATATAAAAACTTTTAAAAAGCGAGATAAATTTTTATTTTATTGTTTTATGCTTTATCTCGCTTTTTAAAAGCTTTTATATTTGTGATACACAGCGTCCAGAAAATTATTTTTTTCTTTTAGTGCATTCTTTTTTAATAAAAGCTTTTTTAAAAAAAATTTTTTTTTCATTTTTTTTTTTTTGTTCTTTTTAGTCTTCGAATATATATCCTTATATTTGAGATGTCCTTACTGACTTTTTAATGACAGATTCGGATTCAGCGACCCCAAAAACCCCCAGAATAGATTTTTTTCCGGAAAATTTGGAGAAAGGGATAATCACGTTATCCTTACAGGACCTTCCGTTATCCTTACAGACTTTTTAATGGCAGATTCGGATTTAGCGACCTCAAAAAACCCCAGAATAGATTTTTTCCCGGAAAATTTGGAGAAAAGGATAATCACGTTATCCTTACAGGACCTTCCGTTATCCTTACTGACTTTTTAATGACAGATTCGGATTCAGCGACCCCAAAAACCCCCAGAATAGATTTTTTTCCGGAAAATTTGGAGAAAGGGATAATCACGTTATCCTTACAGGACCTTCCGTTATCCTTACAGACTTTTTAATGGCAGATTCGGATTTAGCGACCTCAAAAAACCCCAGAATAGATTTTTTCCCGGAAAATTTGGAGAAAAGGATAATCACGTTATCCTTACAGGACCTTCCGTTATCCTCACAAACTTTTTAATGACAGATTCGGATTCAGCGACCCCAAAAACCCCCAGAATAGATTTTTTTCCAGAAAATTTGGAGAAAAGGATAATCACGTTATCCTTACAAGGACGAAGTAGTGAAAATATTTTATTGTCATCGTACTTACGTATGTATGCAAAATTTCAAGTCAATCGGACAAGTGGAAGTGGGTCAAAATTGGGTTGCAAGATTTGATCTGACAGACAGACAAACAGACACGAAGGCAAGCTAAATAAAAGCTTTTAAAAACATCGATATTTTTTGATCCCTAGAAGAATGGAAGACACGAGTGAATGAAGGTGTTAAGGTGGGTTTAGAAACACGAGAATTTTCATTTTTACTGGCAAAGTGAGTGAAATGCCAGATTTCTTATGACTTTTTCACCAAGTGGGAAAGGGACGGGAAACCACTCAGTAAAAATTTTACTGGAAATTTTGCTTGCATGTAGTGGTTTTACTATCCATAATTTTCGTCGACGATAGGAAAGTTATGGCAGTAAACAACAACAAACACATTGGACTTCCCCGCCCTGCCAGCAAAATGTTACCCCTGAATTATGGGGAATTATGGCAGCCAGCAAAAGTAAGGTTAAGTTCGATGTTTATTTGAAAGCTACGCATTTTAAATGGAAACGGGAGGTAATAATAATTATGTTATTAATTATAACATCACACAAAATGATTTTATTAGGTGAAATTGAAGTGCTAACAAACGTATTGCTGCGAGAAGGTGATGTGCAGTGACAGTTCGCCATAAAGTGGAAGGGAAAGTACGTGTGAGACACTGATGTGACTTTTTGCGCACGTAAATTTGAATTTCGATATCCCGCTCACTTTGCCAGTAAAAATGAAAATGCTCGTGTTTCTAAACTCACCTTTATGTAACAAATTTTTCAAATATGGTTTTATTTTATGTATAAATGTTTTATGTGGTATTCTATGATATGGTAAAACTAAAAATATAAGAATCTAATTTGTTGAGGAGATATGGAAATTGATGAAGGAGTTATGTCATATTTTATTTAAGTTTTGAATGGAAGAAGGCGTTATGTGCTATTAATATTGTACTTAAAATACTTTAGGTTGAGGTAAAAAAAAAATCCTGAGAGAGTCGGATATCACCGACATTAACATTTGAAGCATTTGCAATCAAGAACAAAATTAATTTGAAAAATTTACAACATAAAGTATTAAACTTCAAATTTCTCGATATTTAATTTTTGTTACATAACACCTTCATCCACTTGTGTCTTCAATTATATTATGGTTCATGATATCAAAAATTCCTACACTTGCTATAAAATTTTTTTTTCCACATATTTGGTTGCGTTTTGATTTTCATTCAATAATTTGATGGATTTACGAGGAAGTAAAATGAAAGTTCGATCTGAATTTGAGTGGCATTTGTTTTAAAACACGGTGGGTTATACAGAAATGTTGCAGAACTACAGCGCGACGTAGCAACTCCGGCAGAAACTTTTTCGCGAACATTTTCTTTATTGAGTTTTTATCGACTCTCAATATTTTACCCACATAGACCAACAACTTTCTAGGTCCTGTACAAGTTTTCAGTTTTAAACTTCTCTGAAAGAGATTTTTTTTGGAGATCATAGAGCCTTCTAGTTCTAATCTAATTGCTAACTTTGCACTAAAAAACTTACAGAAATTGAAGAAAAATTCTAATTTTCTTGATTTGTAAAAATTTTTGAGTTTAATAGCATTTCGTTCACAATTTTTTGAGATTTTCTTAAAATAAAAATACTATATGCAAGAGACTATATGCAAGAGACATAACTTAATTAAACGAATCATTTGCTTAAGTAAACATAGTCGCATCGATTGTGAAAAGCCGATTCGCCAGTCTAGCTGGCGTTGGTATTCCATAAATATGTTTCTTTTAGTATGCGCGTCTTAGGTCTTAGTAAAGGCGGTCACCCAAAAATGTCTTGACGGTCCACCGGTCGATCGCGATTAACTTAATGCCCACTCCTGATATAGAGTAGAAAAAATAAGAAACTCACCATTTGAAAATAATACGGAAGTATTAGAAACAAAACTTGTGGTGCGGTAAATACGGACGTCACTTTGTTCGTAGCTGATTTTTCAAAATTCCTAACGGCGCATAACTGATTTTTAAAGATTTTTGGGTCGATAAATCCGATTCTGGAGTCAAAAAATTCATAAGAAAATTTCAAAACCAAGGATATATATTCGAAGACTAAAAAGTATAAAGAAGCATGATGAAAGACAGGCGTAATTTTGGATTTTTGTCATACTAATCAAATAGTAGATGTAGAAACGCAGTTTTATTCAGCCCCGCGCTGACTGTTTTGACAGTTTTGCTGATTTGATACGCATGAAGTTTTATTTGTTCAATTAAATGATTGTACTGCGTCTAGTTAGTTTTTCCTGACCTTCAAAACTTATATTTAGTTAAAATTTATTGAATGTATAAATAAAATTCACATTTTTATTCAAACTTTCTATTTAATTGATTGGTCCCGCAACGATTTACTCGCGGGAAATAAATGTATGGAAAAGTCAAAATATTCGCGGGTGCGTTTAGTGTAATACAGAAAGTAAAACGTTTTCAGCACTACGGCACACGCCGGGACAATTGCGTTTAGCAGAATACAAATTTTCTGCGGGAAACTCCAAATCCCGCGGCGTACACGTCCCGCCGGTTACGGGAATAGAGCTGAATATAAAAAAATCAAAAACAAAAAAAGAATTTTAAAAACTTTTGCTTAAAAAAATGCTGTGTATCAGAAATGAAAGCGAGATAAAAAAAGAATAAAAAAAAATAAAATAAATATTTATCTCGCTTTTATTTCTAATACACAGTGCTCATCAAGTTATTTTTTACATTTTTAGTAGATACATTTTTTCTAAATAAAAGCTTTTTTTCAAATAAAATTTTTTTTTCTGTATATTTATGCCAAATCATTTTTTTTTCATTTTTTTTTTTCAAAAAGAAAATCTTTTGCTTGTTTTTTCTAACGTTTGCAATGTTTTAAACTTTTTTTCAATATTCTTGAAAAGTTTTAAAAGTGTTTTTACATCAGGCCATATTTCTTTTCAAGTTCCAACATTCGACATAATAAATAAGTTGCTTTTTCCCATGGTTTTTCCAAATGGTCAAACAAAAAATTGTTGACCGTCAACCATAATTACGTTGAAGGCTTCTGCGCATCATTTGACTATCTACATTGCATGAGATTGTCGAAAAAGCAAGGAAAACCACTTTAAAACGTCAATACTCAACCGTTGACGGTGGATAGAACGTATTATAAACCGTTGAAGACAGATTCGGTTGACGGTCAATGTGTTTTCTAGGCCTTCTTCTTGTCAAATTTTTTTTTGTTGATATTTTAATGCAAGATGTCTTTTGTAATTGTTATTTGTGAGGGAACCTGGATTTTTTTTAGAATATTGTTACGGATTAGGGTAATTATTATAAATAATTAGGGATTCGCTATATAGCTTACTTGAATGCACTTTGAATTGCATATCGTAGTTGGCTACGAGTATTCAGAGTAGTGACAGTTGGCCGCTGTGAAAAATCAGGATTGGAAAAGTGAGTGGTTTGGAATTAAACAGTTATTGTGAGTGTTTATAGTTAATTATTCTGTAGTGTAGGATAAATGATATTAGATTAATGTTAATGGTGTGTTTTGGGGATGAAGAGTAGTATTGGATAGTTGGGATTGCATTCTGTCCGTCAGTTTGTTGTGGTTCTGGACTAGATGACGAATCAGGGGAGGTGAACGTTTGTCGTTCGCTTGGGCGTGTGTCGTTTGTCGTTCGCTTGGGCTTGTCAGCGTGTATCGCTGACTATCCTGTCGTCAGAGGTCCAGAAGGAAGAGACACGTTCGTCGTGTCCTTTTTGGTCTGTCCGAGGTAGAGGGCGGGTAGCTGTAAGCCCTCACTAAGTCTTATAGACTTACGTGTTGTTTTTGTTTTTTTACAGGAGTGAACCGGACCGGCGCACTACATCGGAAACTACATCTATACCCTGTAATGTAATGTAACGAATAAACCGATTTCTATATGATCTAGTATTGTTATGTTTTATTCATCGCGCCTAGTTTTGTCATCCTAACAATATCATAGCAAAAGTTTTTGTCCAGAATTTTTTTTCCTTACTTTTTAATTTTTGAAAACCATTTTGCGACAAAAAATTCACGGACCGCTCTCTCTAGGCTATCTGATCTATACCCAACTGAATTTGGTATTCCTAGATTCACACTTTTAGCCAGGCGACTCCGGGTACAAATTCTAGTAAGTAACATTGCAAGAATTTTCTGTGGAATTATACTACAATTGAGTTTTTCATTTAAAAATTTTTCTAAATTGGATCTTTTGACAACTGCAAAAATATATATTACAAGATTACTCTGATCATTTTTTTTAATATCTAACATTTTAGCTTTTCAATTTACTCTGGTACAAATCGTCAGGTTTCTCTCATTTCTTTTTTTTCAGAAATTTTCTTATGCAAGCAAAGTAATCATTTGCAGCATTTACTAAGGCCCTTAAACATTATTGTGGTTGCCTTAAGATCACTTTCCATTATTATTCAGATCTTCTTATGAAACCACAAAACATAAGAATGCCTCTTGTCATATATACGAATATTATATCACACTTTTTTGAGGGCAAGGATCCAAGCAATATGAGCAGAGAAATCATCAAGAAATGGAACATTATACCCCACCAATTTACAGATGACGGCACTAACTACTATACGACCTTAGGAAATATATGTTCGTAGGCAGCCAGGAAACTGCCACCACAGAAAATCTTAAACACACGTAATTCCCTGCGTAATGTCTACCGGATTACCAACGAGAACTTTTTTTCTGTACTTTATGAGTGAAAATACCTTCTTCTTTCGTTTACGAGTTTTTTTTTTCTCCGCTTCTCCGTTCATTTTTCTCGTTTTCGTTATGTGCCAGTATTATTTTTTTGCGCTTGGATTACGTTGCCGAATAAATCCACCACACCAGCGTATTAGAACTCATCCAAAATGAGGTAACAATAAAAGCTCTTAGTTGAATAATTTATTCAGTCGTTTTGCACAAAACAGACATTTATGAGTTACCCTCGGCAAAATATATGTATGTGTCACTATAGTTAAAAAGGCCAGTACCATTAGATGGGAGGGGGTATGGCCCATACAGAGTTTAAGAAGAAGCTATAAAGGTTATGAATTATACAGAACCTGTGTCCGTACGGCATTACCGGATCATTTCCTTCATTTCTTATAGGTCTCCTCCACATAAATGTATCTCCAAAACGTAATATCTATCTATATATCTTTTTGCTATTCGCAATATCCTAGTCGCCTTTACTTTCTTCACCATCATATGGAACCAAAAGAAGAAAAAGAAAACTCATTTCTACCCACTAATATATGAAATGAATGCATAGAAAATACGTTTTGTTTTTGCGGTAAATTTAGGCTTCAGTTATGCTACAGTTACGTTTATGTACCTAGACTTACGCTCCTTTCGTACTAAAAACACCCAATATAATTCATTCATGTAATGAGATTTATGCAAATCATGCTATATGACCGGGAAGACTAACCAACATATCATTTAGTTTACTTGTTTCTAATTTCTCTTTCTATTTTCCGTGCGATCTTTTCTTTTTGCTGATTGGTGTTTTACTTTTTATTTTATTATTTCATTTTTTCACAGAAGTATCAACATGGCAACATTGGTTAATTGCCAAAGACGCAAGCAACAAATCAAAAAATATGTGGTAAATTATAGTAAATTTCACGAGGATAACTGAGTCAAGAAAGAATGAATGGCCATAAATTTCACTTCAGTGTGTGTATATCGAAAAGGATTGCTTTTAAGAATGCCAATAATGAAAACGTTGTCTAGTTATATTTCACGTTGACAGAAGTACCACAGATTATTAACTTGGAATATTGGATTGGATGACAGTTATTTTATCTTTTGATATAAAGAGCAGTCCCTAGTGAGGTGCTATCTAAATAAAAATAATATCTATTTATTATATAATAGCCTTGTGTGTCTGTCTATTCGTTTACAACTCGAGAACCACTGAACCGATTTGAATAAAATTTTTCGACGAAGCTTTTTGGCATCAAGGAGCGGTTTCTAGGTTATAGGCAGGGATGGATAATTAAGTGCAAAAAAAATTATTACTACATATGTGGCAAATTGTGACATTTGTAACACATAGAAAATTAAATATCGAAATTTTGCGGTATACTGCCACATTTTGGTACATTCTACTACATTTTTTCTACATTTTATTACACAATATGACCCCGCAAATTCAATAAAATGACAAAGTCAGCTGTTTTACTTTTTAGTTTACTTTAATTTTTATATTGGGTAATTGGTAATCGCTGTTGGAGTTGATTTATAATGGCAGGACCAAAGTTATATAAGGCCCTATTCCAGAATCCGATACGAATGGTTCGGATCGTAAACTCAATGTTGTTGTTGGTATAAAACACTAACAACAACATTGAGTTTACGATTCGAACCATTCGTATCCGATTCTGGAATAGGGCCTATAATTTTTGAAAAAATGAGGTGGTTTTAAATCCATTGTCAAAGTATATTCAATCCAAGTAGCTTTAGTTTACATAAAATTATTTGTAAAAATTACGTAGCACTAGTACGGATGGAAGTGATTTCGGCGGCTGCGGTAAAGAGAATTCCATTACTAATGGAGTGAGTGGCATGACAAGAGGCAAGGAGCATTCGACTAACTGTTTCTTTGTCTTTTATTCTTATACCGGTATGGTGGAATAAAAGGGTATACTAACTTTGCTTTACCGTTTGTAACGCCAAGATCCTGTCATCACACATAAAAATGAATTACACCAGTGCGTTTAGAATGGTAAAAAAAATTAATTTTCCATGTCCGTCCGTCCGTCTGTGGCCCGGATTGCGGGGCACGGATTAAGCTAGAGACTTGAAATTTTACGCAGATTCTTTTTTCGTGAAATGCAAGGCTAAGTTCGTTAACCCTTTCATGCATACATACATTTTTCTATGGAATTAATTTTCACGGTTTTTGGTATTGGGGTCGCATATTACGAATCTGAAGTCAAAACTTCAAAATTCAAAATGGTGGATCCAATATGGCGGTCAAAAAAGATAAAATTCATTAGATTACGCTGAAAACTAGTACGCGGGGGTTTTTGGGGTCGCTGATTACTAATCTGAAGTCAAAACTTCAAAATTCAAAATGGCGGATCCAATATGGCGGTCAAAAAAGATAAAATTCATTAGATTACGCTGAAAACTAATACGTGATTTTATTTTTTTTACCGCCATATTGGATCCGCCATATTGGATCCGCCATATTGGATCCGCCATTTTGAATTTTTGACTTCAGATTCGTAATCAGCGACCCCAAAAACCTTTATAAAGCTAATTACCGATTTTTTAACTGTAATTGATTTGCCACAGTTACAATTAATCTGCAAAATAGCTACTTTTTTGCTCTTTATTTATTTATAAAATGCAGTACCTAATTATAAAAAAAGCGCATATTAGTTTTTTTCATAACAATTGATGTCCTAGGATACTTACGAAATGAATTTAGTCAATATAAGTGCATGAAATATATGTTATAATATTAAAAAATTGAATTAGAAAAGGTGTTGTTGTACAACAACACTATGCAACAAAGGGTTAATGGGCAAAAATAGACGAACGAAAACGTTTTTTGCGAATATCTCAAAAACTGTGCATCTTATCAAAAAAGTGCATGAACAAAAGTTATTTAGGATATGATTCTACATAAAACTCCCATACATCAAAATCCGATTGGAATAAATTTTAAAAAATCTTATTGAAAAGTTTGACTTCAAAGTGGAATTTTGATACAACTGTTCGCCGTTCACTTAAACTTCGAACAATGCCATATCCACATACGGGTATTCAATAATTTATAGCTCTTGTTATGTTTACACATTAAATTAGGGTGTTTGAGATCAAAATCAGCCTCTTACAAATCCCATGAATAAAGGCCGCCCTCCATTACCATGACTTCGGCAACTGCAAAAAAATAGAGACACATTTATGTGAAGATTCGTTGACGAGAAAGGGAGATAAGAATCAGCTGCAAAAATTTGTCGACAACTGCAAGAATAATTTCCCCCGTTTTTTATGGCGATTTTATGGCGATTTCTAATACAATCACACATTGTCCCTGTAAGTGAATAGTAAGCACGGACACATTCAAACTGTTATTATAGCGTGATGTCATTTTTCTCCTTCGCATGCATAGTCAAAAGCTTTGTTACCATGCCAATTTGAACATTATATTCATAGCATAAGGTTTGATATGATTGCTATAAAATTGTAAAACTGGAAGGGATAGCGTTTAACTTGTATTCAGTCATTCCTTTTTAGATCTACATTAGTCTATCTTGCTCTAGTTTTCTGCATTTTTTTGCAGTTACAGAAGTCATGGTAATGGAGGAAAGCCATAACTTTAAAAATCAAAGTTGGTTGGATATTTTTGAACCTACCAAATATTTACAAAACATCAATTAAATTTTTTTGATTTGCAAAACAATTAATTCGTAAAATAATCAATTTGATTAAAAAAAATAGTGAATTTGATTTGAAAAAAAAAAATTAAATGTAATCAATTCTAGTGTGTGTAAACTGTTGTATTTGGACTCAGAAACCTGATTTCATATTTGCCAAAATTTGGCAAAAACATGCATATGAAGAAAACGTTCCCCCATTGCATTTCAAAATTACAAAAAAAAAGATAAAAAAATTAAAAGCCTTTTGCAGGAATTTCCCCTATTTCATGAAAATGGTTGTAATGTTGGTATTGTGTAATGTAAGCAATTTCTTACATGGCGAATATCAACTCCTCGACAATAAAAAAAACCATAGACATATAAAACAATAACAAGTAAATCAAAATAAAGTGCCATAAAGCTGTCACATTAAGAATCTCAACGACTAGTCAATTGACCACTACTGGTACGAAGGGGCCTAAACGAACCAAGGAATGGAGGATACTTTCTGCGAATATATACGGAAGTAATTTCGTAATACACAGCCAGACAAACAAATAGCAATTATTTGAGCTTCCAGTTGACCCTTAATAAAAGTTTAGTACTTTTAAGAAGTGTCTTAGGACTTTGAACTTATTTTTATACTTGATGAACTGTACATTCATATATGTGTCATTAAGTTAGCATACATGAGAATAATTCAGTTTTGAAAATAAATTTTTTTTCCTGTACCGAGAAAAATGTTTCTATAACCCCAAGAAACCATACGTTTCGGATTGGCCGAGGTAGTCCCGAAATAAAACATGTCACCTCGGCGGCCAGGAAATAAAACTTTTTTCTCGGATTTTTTAATTTTGTGGTAAAATTTTTTTTTCTACCGTGTAATAAGGAAAAAAAACTAATATATTCAAAATATGCTCTTCTTCAGCTAGGATTTGCTGTAACTCATATTTTTCCTTCTGCGACGTTTTTAACGACATTTCACCTCGCCCGTACGCACTTCAAAA